>CM039515.1:27431802-28031802 GCA_022432975.1 Begonia masoniana | reverse complement strand
TCTTGCTCATTTTGCAGAGGAATATCGTCCTCACCTGTTTGGATATTACCTACACCATAGAGACAACTATGAGCTAAAAACTCAATAAGCTTCGTAAATACAAATGCATGCTATGCATATGCGATTCATAAATCATGCAGATATTTTCATTGTTTTATTACAGATCATTACAGAACAGAATGTCACCGGGGTCTAACTCTCACCAGATGGAGAGGGCACGTCTGGCGGTTAGACAGTCCTTTCCATCTACCGGGGGAAAAACATGCTTCCACCCGTAAACAGCCATGTCTGAACCCCACCCCATCGTGACCAGATTACATACATTCTTACAGATTACGTACATTCGTTTCTTTAATTCATTTCTTTTCTTAAACACGTGCAGAAATCCATTTTCATGCTATTTTGAAAGAGCGTGATGCATGTACAGTAAATGACATAATATAAACATACAACGTGGATACCATCAAAACATCACAAGCATAATCTATAAAACAAATAGCCCTAAACTACCCAACCAAAGCATATAAAAGTAAATAGCACTAAAATCCTCAACGACGAACTCGACTTATGGTGTAGGCCAATCGGCCAAACAAGCACGAAGACTTACCCGGCGTCCTTAGCGAGCCACGTACCGTATGTAAGCTTCGTTCACCTAGGACATTCCACAATTACCATTATGAGAATTGGCCCTAAACAATTGAACTTCAAAGCTAAACGAAACTCCTGCTTAAGGAAAATTTCCCTAGAACTTATATCTACGTCTTTCGGGCAATTTATCGAGCACATTGTGCTCACTAATTCCCCAACAAGCCTTTAATTGAATCTACATCATTTAGCCTCCAAGTTTAAACTAACTTTCCATTTTCAACCTAATCTAACAACAACCATCATAAATTCATCACTAATAACCATCAATTTCATAGAACTAACAATTTCTAACCTAAACGATATATTTCTTCAAAACCTAACTCAAACCCTAACTAATTTCGACCCAAAAACAGAAAACTAAACTTTAGAATGCTTAGATTCTTACCTAGGTTTGATTGTGGAAGAGAACGGAGGAAGAAAATTCACCGGAGAGGGGCCGTCGTCGACCGAATAAAGAAACCACCGTGGAAGAGTGGAAATCGCCAAAAGGGAGAAAAGGGTTCTCTGGAGGGGAAAAGAAATCGTGAATTGTGGGAAAGAAGAAGGAGGTTTTAATGTCTTATTATATTAACTTGTCAAATTACTCTTTTGCCCTTTTTTACTTAATCATTTACTTAATTCGTTAATTAACCTTTCGATTTTGGTTTCTCCGAAATTCCTTATTTCACCAAATATTCTAATTTATCACTAAGGTTCTAATGAAACTTTTCGTTCGTAAAACAGACTTAATTTGCTATTCTTACGAAAATGCTCATATATAGGAGAAAATCTGAAAACCCAAAAATCCGGGTGTTACAATTGAGTTCTGTATTGACTTGGTGCTCAATATACCTCCAATTTCAACTGCTCCATACTGTATGGCTCCTGCTGAGTTGAAGAAGTTAAGAACCCAACTAAATGATTTGCTGCAAAAGAATTTTATTTGAAATAGTGTTTCGTCGTGGGGATCACTCGTCTTATTCGCAAAGAAGCCGGATGGTTCGCTTCGGTTATGCATAGATTATCACAAATTAAATCATGTGACAGTCAAGAATAAATATCCTCTACCAAGAATTGATGATCTATTTGACCAGCTCGGAGGATCAAAGTACTTTTCAAAGATCGACTTAAGATCTGGCTACCACCAATTAAAAATTCGTGAACAGGATATTCCCAAAACAGCTTTTTGCACTCGATATGGACATTATGAATTCTTGGTACTTCCGTTTGGACTGACTAATGCACCAGCAGCTTTTATGGGTCTGATTAATCGAATTCTTTGGCCTTATCTTGATCAGTTTGTGGTGGTGTTCATAAACAACGTTTTAATATATTCTAAGTCTCGTGAGGAGCATATGAAACATCTAAGAATTATCTTACAAACGTTGCGTGAACACCAGCTATTTGCAAAAAGAGAAAAATGTGACTTTTGGATGACGGAAGTAAAATTTTTAGGCCATGTCGTTTCTCAGAATGGTATCTCAGTAGACCCCGTTAAAGTCGAAGCAGTGTTAGAATAGAAACCACCTAAGAATGTTACTGAAGTACGAAGTTGCTTGGGTTTGGCTGGATATTATCGACGGTTCGTCCAAAATTTTTCTTCTATTACTATGCCATTAACTCAATTGACCAGGAAGAATATAAAATTTGTTTGGGACGATAAATGTCAGATGGCCTTTGAAGAGTTTAAGAAGAAGTTGACTACTGCGTCAGTTTTAATAGTACCTGATGAAAGTTTACCGTATGCAGTATATACAGATACTTCTGGAGTGGGATTAGGATGTGTTTTAATGCAGCAAGATAAAGTAATAGCATATGTATCTCGATAGTTAAGGACGCATGAGTGAAATTACCCTACACACGATTTGGAGTTAGTTGCTATTATTTTTACTTTAAAAATTTGGCAAAGTTACTTTTATGGAGCTAAATTTGAAATATTTTTCGACCATAAAGTTTAAAATATCTATTTACGCAGCGTGACCTAAATCTCCAGAAGTGTCGATGGATGGAGTATATGGGAGATTATGATTTTAAATTAGAGTATCATCCTGGAAAGACTAATGTTGTAGTTGATGCCTTGAGTCGTTACCCTCAAGGGTCTCTTTCTAGTCTTTTGTTAGAAGATTGGAAGAGGTGTATGACGATAGAAGATTATGAACTACATTACCAAGATGATAATCAAACAGTTCGAGTATTTAATTTAGTGGCTACCCCCACACTCTTTCAACGTGTTAAAGATATGCAGAAATTTGATGATGAATCGATAGAAAGATTTGAGAAAATCTAGTCTGGTGAATAGTTTGACAGTTGGGAAGTTAGTCCCGATGGATTTTTGTTATTCAAAAGGAGAGTTGTGGTGTCAAAAGATCCAGAGTTGAGACAAACCGTTTTAACAGAAGCCCACAAGTCTAAATTTGCTATATACCCAGGTAGCACAAAGATGTACCATGACTTGAAACGTTAGTATTGGTGGGTTGGAATGAAACGAGATGTGCCAGAGTACGTTTCCCGATGTTTGATTTGTCAACAAGTTAAGGCTGAGCACTAGAGACCAGTTGGGTTATTGCAGCCCTACCTATTCCTGAGTGGAAGTGGGATAAAATTACCATGAATTTTGTAACGGGTTTGCTGAGGACAGTACAGAAATTTGATGTTGTGTGGGTGATTGTTGATAGATTGACAAAGTCGGCCCATTTTGTTCCAGTCAAAATGGACTTTTCGTTGACTAAGTTAAGTAAGTTGTATGTTGAAAACATTATTCGTCTACATGGTGTTCCCTCCAGTATAGTTTCTGATAGAGATCCGAGGTTTACATCAAAGTTTTGGAAAGCCCTTCAAAAAGCCTTGGGCACCGAATTGAATTTGAGTACAGCACACCACCCTCAAACAGATGGTCAGTCGGAGCGTACTATTCAGATTCTTGAAGATATGTTGAGATCATGCGTTTTGGATTTTGGAGATAGTTGGATAAATCATTTGTCTTTGGTGGAGTTTGTTTATAACAATAGTTACCAGATCAGTATTGGAATATCGCCTTATGAAGCCTTATATGGAAGACCTTGTAGGTCGTCTTTATGTTGGGCTGAGACCGAGGAACGTGTTACTCTCAGACCCGATATGGTTTGAGAGATAACTGAGAAGGTTCAAATAATTAAAGAAAGATTGAGAACAGTCCAAAGCCACTAGAAAAATTATGCTGATCTTTCAAGAAGGGAGGTCGAGTTTGAGGTAGAGGACTTCGTATTTTTGAAAGTAAGACCTCATCGTGGTGTAAGTCGTTTTTGTGTGAAAGGAAAATTGGCTCCCAGATATATTGGTCTATTTCAAATCATAGATCAAGTTGGTTCAGTGGCATATCATTTGGACTTACCACCACAGTTGAATTATGTTCATAATGTCTTCCATGTTTCTATGTTGAGAAAATATATTTCTGTTTCATCACATGTCATATCTTGGACCATAGTACCTATCCAGGAAGATGTCTCCTATGAAGAGGGGCCTGAGAAAATTTTAAGCTGAGATATCAAGGTACTGCATCGTCGAGAGGTGCTCTTAGTAAGAGTGAAATGGAAGAATCACAGTGAAAGAGAAAGTACTTGGGAACTTGAATCGGAGATGAGAATAAAGTATCCCTAACTATTTAGTGATATGACCTTAACTGATCCAAATTTTGAGGACGAAATTTCATTAAGTGGGGGAGAATGTGGAATCCGCTATCTAAGATGGGGAGTGAAACGCCAAAGGAGTGGGAGAAGAAAGAGGTAAAATTTATTTATTTATTTTTTCTCTTATTCTTCCCTAGTTAATGCCACGTGTACAACCTTATTAACTTACCTTTCATAAAACCCCTTTTTGTGAAAATGCTTCAGCAGAGACTTCCTTACCTGCTGAGAGTGCCGTGCACAAAACAGAGAGGGGGAAAACTGGCCGGCAACGACTTGGCTTCCGATTCCAACGATTTTTGTTTCAAAACACTCATTGTCTTCTACTCTTTAACCTTTGCAAAACGAATTGGAGGCTCGACCCTGGTGCTCGAAAATTGGTGAGTGATTTCCCCTTCGTTTCTATTGTTTTCTTCCTGTAGTTCTCAGTTGGATAATAGGACTGTTGTGTTGTTTACAAAAATTTGTTTGATTAAAATCTTCGCTGGTTAAATGTCTTTGAATTAATTGTTTTTCTGTTGTTAATTAAAGGATTTTAGTTCTCTTTAAAGAGGAGGAAATTTTGGAGGACTCAAGATTAATCACTGCTTTGGAGGTTTGATTAAAGGGCTGGAAATTCTAAAATTTTGAGGTAAGAACCCAGAACTACATTTTGTTCCCTCTGTTTTGTACTGTTGGTAGAAGCGGGACTAAAGAAGAAACTTTTCTTTTTGGGTTGAATTGATAAATCTATGCTTTGTTCCGTTCTGATGGAGAAATTCATTGGTGTATAGTACTATTGGATGGTAAGGGGAAGTTAACGAAGAGATTTTTAACCCAAAGTTCAATTTCTATTTTCTTAGGAACCTACTTGCTAAATTAAGAGTTTGGACTTTTAGACCACTAATTATTGAGACTTAGAATTATCGGGTTTTGACCTGTTGTAAGTTCACTCGAGGTAGAGGTTTATTTTATTTTCGGTTAAGTATTATTTTAATTCATTTATTTAGCATAAAATGTTTATTTAATTTATGTTATTAACTGCATATTTTATGATTGATAAAAATTATGTGGTTTTAACTAGAAGTAATAAGACAGCTGAAGATCCTTGTCCTTGGGCGTGAAACCCTAAACCTGATAAGGGTAATTATGGCTTGCGACCACCTCATGTCGATGTTTTGGCCTATGGCCCAGTGTGCCCGGAGTCCATGAGAGGCTCTATTTTCACCGAACATCTATTTAAATTGTATAACGGCATTTTTATTAAATTTATACATAATATTTTATGACTGCTGGAAATAAACTCTACCCCTATTGAGTTTAGTCGACTCACGCCAAACGACTATTTTTTTTTTCAGGATAGAATCAAGAGGAGTTCTAGTTATCAGTGAGGGAACAAGATTTTTCTTTAGTTTTCATTTTAATTTTTTTAAGGTTAGAAACTTTTGAAAAATTGTAAGTCGTTTGGTATTTTATTATCATGCTTGGACGTATATCATCACATTAACTGGTGTCTCTTGTCGGACCTGTTTAATTTATATTTTGGACCCTGACTTTATGTTAGTTTATAAACTTTCCGCTGCGTGTGTCTTTTTAAGTGAATGAGATTTAGAGTCGGACGGTTGATTCAATTTTCGGATCGGTCGTTCCTCGTTCTGTTGCTGTCCTATTTGGGTTGTGACAATTTCTCTTTAAGAATTTCGTCATGAAGGATATGGGTGATACGTCTTATGTCATTGGCGTTAAGATACATAGAGACAAAGATAGAGAAGTTTTGGGTCTGTCTCAAGAAGCCTATATCAATAAGATTTTAGAGAGATTTCGGATGAAAGATTATTCACCAAGTGTAGCTCCCGTTGTTAAGGGTGATGAGTTTGGTTTGGACCAATACCCAAGAAATGATCTCGAAAGGGAACAAATAAAAAATATTCTATATGCTTATGCTGTTAGAAGCCTGATGTATGCTCAGATCTGCACAAGACTTGACATTGCATTTGTTGTTGGGGTATTGGGAAGATATCAGAGTAATCCAGGTTTGGACCACTAGAAGGCTGCAAAGAAAGTGATGAAATACCTTCAAGGAACGAAAGATTACATGCTTATGTTTAGACGGACTGATACTCTAGAGGTGGTGGGCTACTCCAATGCAGACTTTGTCGGATGTGTTGATTCACGAAAATCGACATCTGGTTATGTTTTCATGCTCGCTGATGGAGCGTAAAAACAGTTTTTTGGTCTCTAAGTCAGAATCTCTATTTTTCGAATTACACCATCTAGAGGGAGATTAGATTGGTTTTAGAAGAACCAAAACTTAAGTATTAAACGGGAATGGCCGGAGGTACGCTCGATCACTTAATTCCACATTAGATCTAAATATTTTGAGTTTAACATGATTAGATCGTCTCTTCATCTCTCTCAACGAATGATCACAACAAATTGGTCAAAGAATTATTAAACATAATTTTTTTTTGTATATATTTGAGCTCTAATGAGAGAAAGGAAGAAGTTGGGACGAAGGCAAAGTGCAAAGTTAGGCCCAAAACCCACGTCATAGCCCAAGCTTTCCATCTTCACTTGGTGTCAAAGATTTCACTTTCTTTCCAAATTTACTCTCCTAATTTTAATTTCATTGAATAAATTTAATCGCAATGTTACATTTATGGTTGAATTTAGAGTCAATAAGTGTTACCCACCGTCATCCATTAATTAATGTAACTAACACATTATCTTCATTAATTTACTAATGAACAAATATAAATAATTAATTATTTTCTTTGGCATGAAATAATGTATTTAGATAAATTCTTTAAAAAATAGTTTTATTTTTTTATTTTTTTATTTTTGACATTGACAAGCAAAAAAATGTAGATGTGAAATAAATGAATTTTAATGGAACGTGCAAAATAAAATATGGACCTTCGTTATTCAATGAAGCCACTTGCCCCTTCCGATTAATTTTTATTTTTTAATCAATTCGACTAATTATTATTTTTTACTAATTCGTAAAACTATATTTACCCTTCATATTGAATGAAATAATGAGTTGTGTATTAAATTTTTTTAGAAATTGACAACTTGATCATCGATCGTGCACAAGGGCTTCAAATTCATTAAAATCTCTTTACTATCACTATTTTCTTTTAATGTAATCAAAGACTCGCCCAACTTTTTAAACCCAAGATTAATTTTTTTGAGGTCGAGAGACTGAAATTTTTCAAAGCATCTCTCGTGTCAAAGACCTCTCAACAAATGCACTTAAAATATTATGTTTATCTTCTATTCTTACTTTATAATTCTACTCACTGACGTGAGACTCGTTAACTGATATAATTAACGACTTATTTTAATTATCACAAAATTAAAAAAAAAAATTAGTTATGGTTTATGTTTATCGAAGTATATTATTTATTTATTTCGTAATTTGAAAATCTAATTTTAATATATTTAGGAAGATTTAGAGAGAAAAATGACGTGGATTTGAAATGCAAACAAAGTATTATGGTATTAAATTAATTCCATGTTGGACCGCACACACAAAAGGCAATAGAGCTGGCAGTGATAAAATAGTAATTAAATCCTTGGGCCCCACAGTCCTTTCATAAGATTTCAATCTTGGGACTCTCTCAGCCGTCTGATTTCCCCACCCAACATTGTTTTTAAGTCTTCTATTTTCCACTTTGCCCCCCACACTTCATTCATGTGGACCCAACCCTTTTGTCTATTTAAGAAGTCATTTAAAGATAGCCCTTTGATCCCATCAGGTTCAGGCCCACCTTAATAGATCTCAGCCTATACGAAATGACGATTATACCCTTTTCTCCATTTTTTTTAGCAATAGTTTCAATCAAAAACATGTGTGAACTCAACCTATGACTTTATATGGTAATGTGGAAGTCAAGACAAACTTTCTCTTCTATTATTTTATTTCTCTACCCGCGTTAGTTTGCATTGCTTCTGGTTGAACTTGCGATATTTTGTTTTTGTAAGGAGTGCGAAACGCTCTAATTTAAAAATTAGAGTTTCAATTTAAAATTTGTCGATTGTTCGATTATCACGTTTGAACTTTTTATATAAAAGTTAAACAATATATTCTCAATTTGATCAACTTACTCATGAATTTCCCATTAGTGAGATTTATTTTTCTCAAATTCTGCATTGTAATTTATCTCAAAGTTTTTTTTATGATACTTTGTTTTTCTTGTAAAATTTCTAGTAGTATGCATGTTTCTAAAGAAATATTTAAGACTTTCTTAGCTTAACACGAGCACTATTATGTTTGAGTTGAACAGTACTCAAACATATCTTGCAAGTATTAAGTTTTACGATGTCCTTCTGGTCCGATAAACCCGATATAATAAATTACATCTAAAAATAATAATTATAATTTGAAATATCTTGAGCATTTAAATCTGTCTTTCACGTATTAAACTTTGTGATGTCCTTCTACACCGATGAAACCGATATAACAAATTACATCATGAAGATATTTTAAATTGTAATTTTTTTTAATAAATAAAAAATTATTTTAGGTTACTCTAATAAAATTGAAATAATGGATCCAGCATTGAAATTACAACAGTCAATAATTATTGCCTCGGCCGCGCGTCTTCAATTCCTATACATAATGGAAACTATATTAAAAAAGAATGACTGTGTGTAACGAGGGAAATGTGTTGAACTGTACCTGTGTCCCGTCAAATGTGTTGAAATCCATAAACGTGTCTTGAGAAGCAGCGCCTGAAGTGGATCCCCGGTAAGGACAAATGCGACTATTGTGGCATTTCTGCCCACATATACTGCACGTCATCTTCGAGTTGCGTCTACTTATTGTCGAACTCGACGGCTCGTCGACATATCGCACTCTTGTCTTCTTCGGCCTACCAGATTGGCAATATCTTCTAGGCGGGATGAGTTCCTTCACATCTGCCACTACCGGCCACATTTAGTTGCCGCTCACGGGTCAAATAAACTATGAGTACATTTGCAGGTAAGTCATCCGGTGATAGCATGGATGTACGTAATTTTTCGGTGCCACTCTAATGAAACGAATGCATGGAATGACATGAACACACGAGATTCCAGTACGCTCCCACCTAGTGCAGTTGCACACATTCGTACTCATGTTGACCACGTATTGTTCGTAGTCGTTGCTGACCTCAAATTGTTCACCTCTCCCACGCACAGCACTCTAATTCTGAGCTACAATATCTAGATTCTCAAGTTTGTTTTTTATCATGGGACACAGGAGGCCTGTTGCTTGGGATAACTTCTCAAATTTCTTCACAATGCGAGTCATCATGCACTTTCGGATTAGCTCGAACATAGTCAGGATCGGCTTGTCCCTCGCAGGCAGTAGAAATGCATTGAATGACTCGCTCAAATTATTCAGACCCATTTTGCACTTAGGGACCGAAGAGAAGACATGAGTAGCCCAATATTTAGGCTCTACTGCTCGAAGCCATGTGTGGGCATTCGGCTTAAGCTGAAATAATTTACTCATTTCGTAGTTGAAATGATACTTTGTCAGTGCCCTGACCGCACTCCACATCGCATCTCTGTACGCTCTGTCCCGAAATAGGACTTTGAAGTTTGCGTACATATGCCGAAGGTAGAAATGTTGTTCGGAATCTTTAAATTCCTTTTCCACAGCATTCAACAACTCCTGAAATTTGAAAGAAAAATATAAATGTATAGAAATATAAGAATAACAATTAGAAATGTATTATACCTTTTGTCGATCCGAAATAAATGTTCATCTGTCTCCCTCGCCAAGGTTCAAATGACCCGGATGTGTAAGTATGTGTACGATGGTTGCATGAACCGGAATCCGGATGGCAGTACGTTGGTGCGGGCGAACCGGAAGGTGACGAGTCGTAAAAAGGGGGTCGTCACAATCTCACATCACTTGGAGAAGTATGTGAAAATGAAACATATGTGAAGAGACCCTCCCAAGATAGTAAGATGCGTTTTGGAGCACAATTGACAACGGATCCCATAAGAACTCCGAAGTTAAAAGTGCTTCGGCGAGAGTAGTACTAGGTTGGGTGACCGACTGGGAAGTCCTCGCCGAACAAAGACGTGAGGGGAGGATATTGGGCTACGGCCCAATTTCTAGAGCGGACAATATCTTGGTTGGAAAAGGGGTCGTTACAAATGGTATCAGAGCCTGTACCCAACCGAAAATGTGGCCAATGAGGACGTTGGGCCCCCGAGGGGGGATGATTGTGATGACCCTGATGTGTAAGTATGTGTAGGATGGCTGCACGAACTGGAACCCGGATGGCAGTACGTCCGCGCGGGCGAATTGGAAGGTGATGGGTCGTAAAAAGGGGGTCGTCACAATCCCACATCGCTTGGGGAAGTATGTGAAAATGAAACATATGTAAAGAGACCCTCCAAAGATAGTAAGACGCGTTTTAGAGCACAATTGGCAACGGATCCCATAAGAACTCCGAAGTTAAAAGTGATTCGGCGAGAGTAGTACCAGGTTGGGTGACCGACTGGGAAGTTCTCGCCAAACAAAGTCGTGAGAGGAGGATATTGGGTTACGGTCCAATCCCCAGAGCGAACAATATCTTATTAGGAAAAGGGGTCGTTACAGTAATTATCCAAGACACGAGCCCTTTAGATGACAACCGTCTAAACAGATAATAAGGCGACCATGTTGCAGCAAAACTGCCTTGCACGCAGCCATGCACATATACATTTTTTGATATGCCCACGAATCAGAGTTCACCTCGTAAGCATGTATGTATAATGAGCTACCTGGTTTGATCTATATATTTCAGCTGCGTACGACCAGACTTGCTTGTACTGTTCGTCGTCGTTGCCTTCGTTACGTGTTCGAGTTATGCTTCTTGCTCTTTTGGCAATACTGGGCGTAATGTTGACAGCGAAATCCTTCAAAACTGTCTCGATGATGGAAGAGATTTCTCATATAGGTTGACTTTAAAACTTGTCTAGATAATGCTTTGCAAGATATTTTGCTCGAGCATTTGAATTCTGAACTACCCTCGCACAGCTGTGAGAATCGATAAATTTCTTTATTTGAAAGATTTCCTCGTCTTGCATTTTCGACGCATGCAGTCGCCGTGCACATCCCTCTACGCATTTAGCCGTCAGTCCCCGCTTGTCACATTGGGGGAATTTGATGCCATAACCATTTTGCACAGAATATTCGAGTATTTCCTCTTTAATTTTCTTTATATAACTATATTGTTTCCCAAAAAAAATTCATTTAGATTTCTACACGTACCGGTATATTTTCAACCTCATCAACGTTCGACCTGACCAGTGTTCGAAGCACCCCGTCTAGAGTTCTGGAGGTCGAATACACCTCTATTTTTTCGTCCACACCTATGTGATCGAATGCTCTAAGATCACCATATGCAAGAGTGGCGTGCGCATACCAATTGATATCGACATCAAAACTTGTTAGCTCGTCTAAATCACTCGCTCTAATTGAAATATCATCCATCGTCATCTCTAATACCTAAAAATTTTCAAAAGCAAGATAATAGTTGAGAAGCTTTAGAGAGATTAAGAACAGTGAAGTTAGAGGTGGTAAGAGAACAGAGGGAAGATGCTCTTTAAATAGGCCTAAGAGAACAGCTTATAATAGTTTGCCGTTCTCTTACACCTCAGCCTTGTTATCAGCTAATAATTGATCACGGGTCTTACGAAAAACGGTTTGCCGGTGAGTAGAACGACAAACCATTCTTCGCCAGACACGTGATCAATTATTGTTGAGGGTGAAGATCCCGCGGGGAGTTGTCTGAAGGAGAACGGTTTGCCGCGTGTGGAGAACGGCAAACCGTTCTCATGAGGGTGAGGGTGAAGATCTCTCGCGCACATGAGGGGCACGTGCACGCGGGGGATCTTCATCCTCAGAAATGCCCCCGCAGAGCGACAAATTGTTCTCCTTCAGAAAACTCCCCGTATGGGCAAAATGGTTTGCCGTAAAGTCATTTTTTGTCCATTTTTCATACTTTGAGCCATTTTTTGGACGAAAAATTAGTTTGATCTATTTTTTTAGCCTAATCGATAGTTGAATCTATTTTTTTTAATTTTGCCCTATACTTAAATCATAGAGAGTGGTTATCATGTCATTGTTATTAAATAAAATTTTAATAACTTACAATTACTAATCACCCATACTAGTTAATCTTCGCCAGACACGTGATCAATTATTGTTGAGGGTGAAGATCCCGCGGGGAGTTGTCTGAAGGAGAACGGTTTGCCGCGTGTGGAGAACGGCAAACCGTCTCATGAGGGTGAGGGTGAAGATCTCTCGCGCACATGAGGGGCACGTGCACGCGGGGGATCTTCATCCTCAGAAATGCCCCCGCAGAGCGACAAATTGTTCTCCTTCAGAAAACTCCCCGTATGGGCAAAATGGTTTGCCGTAAAGTCATTTTTTGTCCATTTTTCATACTTTGAGCCATTTTTTGGACGAAAAATTAGTTTGATCTATTTTTTTAGCCTAATCGATAGTTGAATCTATTTTTTTTTATTTTGCCCTATACTTAAATCATAGAGAGTGGTTATCATATATATATATATTTTTGCATTTACAATGTCTGCACAATAGTAAATAAAAGTTAATTAAAGTTAATAAAATTTATGTAACATGCGCCACAATGTGTGACATACCTAGTTAATTACTAATCTTCATTTTTGGATTAAATTCATATTGCCCATTTAGGTTTATCGTGTGTTCACAGTTCCAATATCTGATTTGGGTAGGTATTAATTTAATTAATTACTTAAGTAAGTGGAATGGACCATAACAATGATAATTCATAAATATAAGATGCAGAAATTATTAGGTGAAATATTAATTTATAATAGTGAGAATGACAGCTATGCCCTCACTTTTTGGACACATGAAACGTTTGTCTTTATAATAATTAGGTAAAAGAATATTCGACCTGTCACATGATAAATTTAAAATTTTATGGTTTAAAAGTTTAATGAGATTCATTCGAAAAATACACCAACTAAAATGAGTATCATCTTGAAGACAAATATTTACACTGTTAATTTATGAGAAGACTATTTTGTAGACACTCTTACAATAATTTTTTTTTTTTTTTAATTTTCTTGTCATGCAAACACATCTTAAAATTGATTTTTCGATAAATTTAGGGTCGTCCTTGTTGGCAATCGTCACTACTTTAAATGGAAAAACGACTCGAGCTTCAAAGACTAGAAAATTAATGGTTGGACCAGTTCGATTGCAATCGACTAAACAAAGATTTTCAATTCAGTTCAACCTAGTTTCAACCTCGGCAAACTTGATTTAACATTGAATCGAAAAGGTATTTGGATAATTAGTTTTTTCTATCGTGGTTTTTATAAAATTACACATCAAAATATGACCTCACAAAATGGAACTAAAAAAAAACCAAAACCAATGCTAAAAAAATGAATTGAAACCCAACTAAGAAAAATTACAAAATCGAGTTCAGTTTGATTCCGATACACTCAATCTATTTCGTTATTTAAAGTAACGTCTCGTAGCGCTCAATTTCTACTTTACTTTTACTTAAAAGAGTTCACTTAAAATTTTAAAATCACTTCATGAAAAATGTACAACGAAAGACTACAAATTCATAAATATTCATTAAAATCAAATCAATATCCTTAAATAGTCATTTGAAAATAATACTTAATAAATTCATCCATAAACATAACGAAATAACAAGTGAAATAAAAACTTTTTAAACTCAAATAGAAATAAAACGTAAGTTTTCCTCTTCATAGTCTTTGAATCGCTATTTACATTAACACCGCATAACCATGCCATGAGAGCACATCTTAAAATGCACATTTCATTCGTTTCTTTCATTAACTACATCATAAAGTTTCTCATCTACATCACAAAGTTCAAACTATGATCCTAACGCTCAGTAAAAGATGCATAAATTATGGTGAACATGTATGCATATGCAAATTTCGTGAAAACAGTTTTATCATGGTTCTTTCTCATTGAGTTTTTTATTCTTGTTTTAGCTTGGATATACAATTCATTTGTTGGAGGTAATTTAGTATAGGGAAGCGAGAAGACATCTCATGATCCCGTCTTATGGGACAACAACTCGTAATCTCGCCTCACAACAAAAGTTACGTTTATTCAGTCTTTTTCTCATCTTTCCATATTTCTGTATGTCTTTTATGTCTGTCTTTCTTTCTTTCTTTTTCTCTTGCTTTCTTTTTTTCTTTATTTTCTTTAAATATTTCTTAATAGAAATTATTTTTTATATTGCATGAGTCATACATAACTATATGATACAAAACATAACATATCTTCGAAACAATTGATATGCTCTTTCTATTCAATTATAATCTACAATGTATCATAAAAGCATTAATATTTCTACTTCTATCAAATTATCAAACAAAACATATTCTTGAATAACACCATTGTTAATATAATTATATCATCTAGTAATATATCACAATAAAAAATCTATACTATAAACAAATTCTCTAATGTCATCATCATCAATATAATCATAGTATCTAGCAATATAATCATAAATCACAATTACAAGTCTATACTATAACAAATTCTCGAGTCATTAATATCGTAACGTACTAACAAACAAGCTCTCAAAATCTTATCATAACGAAAACTACTTAACCTAGCACTTTGTGATGCAGACCGACGGGTCAACGTATAAAATATCTCTTATCTCAAATTCTTAGTACGTAGACTTTTGCTTAAGATGAGTATCCTTCACCTTCAAATTAACCTACCTATGGAGTTGTTACTTACTAGTGAAAGAAAATGAAGAGAAGATTTATAATCGAAGGATTTTTATGGAGAAATCCTAACCATAATGAAAATTCTAACCGTATTACTCAAACATGTAAACTCATGTGTTTACTTATTATGTTTAGGGTTACCTTGGAGATTCTGAAGAAATTTGGGGCAACTCGCGAATTTCAAAAAAAGAGAATGCGTGTTTAATGTTAGATTTAATGTACATAAATTGGTACAAAGTAAGTGTTTAAATATGATCTAAATAAACCCTAAAAATAATGATAAATAACCTAAAAATATCACTAAAAATATAGGAAACCTTAATAAGTTTAGAAATATGTAATTTGGAATTCCAAAAACGTCAAAAAGTTACTAAAATAACAAATTTGGAGAAAATAGGTGCGGGGGGCCGTGTACCCCCGCCCCGCGCGTCTCTCGTCGTGCCCGACGCGTCTTCCGCTCGTTTTCTTGGGCTTCCAGTATTCCCAACACCTTGCTACAAGCCATACTTCATGTTTTTTATTTGGTTGGCGCACAAAGTACACTTCAAACATTGTTTTGGCTTCTAATTTTAATTATTTTACACTTTTAATGGCATCACTTTCTTTTAATGAATTTTTATCCATACTTGAAAAATCTTTGATTGAACCTTAAATTTTTTGTTATCATTATATCATTTAATTCTCGTGCAAATTGTATTACTTTCTCCTAAATATTTCATAATAAGTATAATAGTAATGTAAAACATAAATTTGTCTTTGAATACGAAATTAAATATTAACAGATTTATTGTGTATTACATTAAATATACGATTTAAGGTAGAACTAAGTCAACGGATAAGACCACCAGTAGCAACCCTTAGTAAAAACATTGTACTTCAACTCGGAAAAAAAAAAAATCTGAGCGATAAATTGAAATGACGATATATAAGTGATAAGAATAAATACAGAGGCAGAATTTGGATATATAATTTTTGTTAGTACTATTATTATTGTTACCAATTATTACGGTCATTATTACGATCAATAATTGAATTTAGCCTTAGGTAAGGGTCGTCTATGGTCAAGAGGCTGTTATTAAAGACTACAATTATTTGTCTTATATTACACGTAAAGATGGTCTACACATTACTCTGGTGAAATGATTTTCTTCTACTGTTACATTATGCTGAATTATTAATTTACTAAAATATAATTAAAAGTAATTAATCTAAGATCAGATATTCAAATAACTAAGTCTCTAACAGATATTTAGTGTTCACTTTTTTGACTCCATGATAGAAATTATTTGTAATAATTAATATATGAGTTAATGCTAACGAAATAGAAACTCTTGTGTGAAGGAGAACATAACTCAAGATTCAGTAATTACCATAGCTAAAACTTAATAGGACAATTGTACAATCTCATATAGCATGGAAGATACGAAGGAATTGGAAATCGAAAAATATACGAGATTTAGCTCAAATCAAACAATATTGTAGTAATTTGACCGAAGCTTTGCAAGTGGTATCGGTGCCAAAACTCAACTAGAAGTGTATCCAACATAGATGTCGAGTCATTGTATCGTAGAAGTGAAGGAGACCTAAGATAAAGTAATTGTATGGGATAATTACACATCAATTAGTAGAGATTGCGAAAAATAATTTATACGTAGAATTCATTAATTTTTTACTAATAAATGAATAACACGTAGATGAAATATCATAATATAAAAGTATAGTGTACATCTAGCATTACCATTAGTATATATTGGTTTTAACTCTAATGTCATAAATTGGCTATCAATTTTGATGTCATAAATGTCTCGTTAGAGTTTGGACTGGTATTAAAGTTGGAACTTTTTTTTTTTTTTTTTATTATGATATATACTCGACCAATGGTATTATTATGTCCTTTTGCGATCCAAGACTAAATCCTTTCGTGATGAGAGCTCGACAAGTCTTTTAAAATAATTTATGAAGATATAACATGGTAGGTAAAAGGACAAATTAAGAAGCTACATCGCCTAGTAAGTAGCAACTCGATTAACTAAGTGAAAAGATGATGTCAAGTGCTACTCAATGTGGAATTGAAGCATTAGGTTATGTAGTTTGATCATAGACAGAAGAAAATATGACTCACAAAACTTGCACTCTCTACTATCATGTGTACATAGAGTTGGAAATTGACTTGTACATTTATTGTTGTCATACTTGGGTAGTGTAACATACGTGCACGTAAGTTATAGATTGATGAATCATTGATTGTTAGTACGAATCTTCCAATACAATATTATCTGTTTTGGACTGGAACCTGCAAAAATTTATTTTTGAAGTTAGCGCAAAACGTGTTATACTAGATAAGAAGTGGAGCTCTATTTATAAGGTACTCAATTTTTATTCTCCCAAGCAATGTAGGATTGTACACCTCCACTGGTATATGTGGGTCATCACAATCAACAGAATATTGTGTCGTTCTTTGTTTTCACAAGATGGGCTGCCGCAATTAGTGATGTCAATAAGATTGGATCGATTTAATTTATGGCCCTAGACTGACCAAAGTGCATAAACATCGTTAATTGTCAATCGACAAATGACCTATGAGATTCCTAATTAATTATGTTGCATGCACAAGTTAGTTGGTATTTGTTTAAATCTTACTTCCATTGTAACTGGCTAGTTCGGAGATAGAAAAATTAATGAAGGTTTATTTTGTTAACAATATTTGAACAACTACGAAAAGATTCGAGGGGAAGATCCTCTAGTACTAGGTCCCTCACTCTTTAAGCGGCCTTATCTGAATAAAACGTTCTTTCATTGTACGAATGATTGAGGGCTTGTCCAGAGACCTGCAAGAGAGTCGAAACAGTATCTTGAAAGAATGATCCAAACGTTGATGAGATTTCGACCACACAACCCAAAGTATTATTGTTGGTCTCTCATGACATTTAGATGCATTATAACTCCGTCCATGTCAAAGATGGGTGAGAACTCTTGCATCTACTCCATGGATAAGACCTCAGACCTCATGTAGTAAGTGAAGTCGATAAATTTAGAGATAGAAACGACGATGCCCAAATGGGGCGAGAGATTGATTATCGAGTGAGCATGCTAAGTCTGAGCGTCAAACCGACACGCCAACTTAGTCCTCTTGGTCGTTTCAGTTAGGTCTTTGTTTTGTTGAATATGTGTATTAAATATATAGAAAAATTTAAATTAGTTAAGAAAGAAATTAATGTAAAATATGTTCTAAGTATTGTTTCTTATGAAAGAAGCCTTTACTCGATGCCTGCTCAATTGAAGTAACAGTCTAGAACCAAAACATAAATTTTGAAAATGACATAATTTTCTTTCCAATAAAAGTTAAAAGTTATACAGTAACTTATATTTTACTGTCGAATCTTGATAGTCTCCATCTTCTTAATTTATTTTAAACTAAATTGATTAAAAAATTGCCAACAAAAACATTACTACATATTTTAATATTTTTGCCAATAAAGGTTAAGCATATTTTAGCAGAAAATAAATATTGAAGAACAATTCCATCTTATGTTTTTATTTTATTTATTATAATATATAAATATTTTCAATAATCTGACGAAGTGATGAGACTTGCTTCTTCAATCATCAACCTTATATACCTTAAATTAATAAATTTATTGACAGGCAGAAATGGGTCTCTTCTTTTAATGATAGAAAATAAATAAAAAAGAAAAAAAAGAAAAAGCTGAAACTGATATAGACTCGTATTAATGAAAATAAATAGCTCTGACAGTATTTAAATGCAACAGAATTTTTCCATTTAAAACAAATAAAGATTTTTTTTTTTTTTTATGTATTTCAATATATAATTCTAATAATTTCATCTTCAAATTGGTAACTATGAATATATATGATCAATTAGAGATAACAAATGAATGGGTTAGCTCGGTCGACTTGGCACTTGAGCAGGCTCGGCTCGGCTTGATTAATTTAACTTTGGATCTCAAGTTGAGTTGGGTCGAAATTTTTTGTTTCGATAGTCTTGTTAGGCTCAAGGAATTTTTTAGAGTTGACTCGGCTCGACTCATCAACGGTCAGCTCGTTTGTCACTCTAATTCAAATGATTGACAATTAGATAGATGACAACTTAATTAGTATGGGTGTAATATGTAATGATGCAACTGTCAAATATTTGTGTCATATTTTTTTTATTAGATCATTTCTAATAATTTTTTTTTTTACGTACATGTCATTTTATATATTAATAAAAATAATTTTATTAATTAAATTATTAATTATTATATTTTGACATTATAACGATAAATAATTATTATAATTTAAATAATTAATTTTTTTTAAAAAATATGCATTACATGTATATAAATTGAAAATATTTATGTATATTTGGTTTATTAGGCTTGGCTAGTTAGACTAGTTTAGTCGATTTGTCTAGGCTCGGTTCGACATGTTTAACATTATCTGAAATTTTTTTAGGCTTGTTACGTCTCAACTCGTTGGGCTCGCCTGATTTTGTTCGAATTGCCTAGGCTCGGCACTCTACTCTTGCATTTTGACATATTATTTTATTATTGATAAATTGTTCGTAATAATAATCAATAAGAGATGAAGACCTAAGAGTAAGAGAGCAATATTAAAACACAAAATTAAAATGCATATGAAGAATCACCGAGTTCAGAAGGGTAATCAGTTCTATATATATGGTCTGATCATAATTTAATTCTCTATCCCACTTATGTCGCTGAACTTTCTTCTGTGACCATTGCCTTCTCTCTCTACGCCATCTCTCGCAAAAGTACCCAATCTAAACTGAGAAACAGAAAAGAGGAGGAAGTTTTCTGCTGATTCCATCTGCAAAATGGGTAGGTCACCATGCTGCGACAAAGTGGGTTTGAAGAAAGGGCCATGGACGCCTGAAGAAGATCAGAAGCTCTTAGCTTACATAGAAGAACACGGCCATGGAAGCTGGAGAGCTTTGCCTGCAAAAGCTGGTAAAAAATTGTTGCTTTTTTCTCCCCCATTGACGTTATCATTCTGGATTTTCTTCCTTCTTTAACTTTTTTAAGTTGTTTTGAACAATTAATTATAGGATTGCAGAGATGTGGAAAGAGCTGCAGATTAAGATGGACTAATTACTTGAGACCTGATATTAAGAGAGGGAAGTTCAGTTTACAGGAAGAACAAACCATTATTCAACTCCACGCTCTTTTAGGAAATAGGTATATGATTTTTTTTTTGTTATTTCTTCATTTTTTTTGCCATGTTTTGGCTTTCACTTTGATTCAAAACTGAAAAACTTTGAGATTCTCGATGTAGAGATCAACTTCAAGACCCATTTTTTCTAAGGCTCGTGATTTCAGGATATCAACAGCCGTTAGCTTTGATTTTTAGTTGCATGCATTAAATGTAATTGACTTTTCCAATTACTCCCTGCACAGACTCTCATTTTTAAGCTAAATTTAATTATGAATAATTCATCAGTTTCCCATTATTTACAGCGTCTGACATTATAATTCAGTTTAACTACTACCATTGAATTTCAAGGATTGCTCAGATTATATTTTCGAGCCATGAACAAATGAAACATAAGATTTTTTTTTGATGATTTGCATGGCTTTTCTTCTCAGTTTTTAAAGCCTGTTTCTGTTATTTCTCTCTCGTCTTCTTCATCAGGTGGTCGGCCATAGCCACCCACTTACCAAGACGAACAGATAATGAGATCAAAAATTACTGGAACACTCATCTGAAGAAAAGATTAGCTAAAATGGGGATTGATCCAGTGACCCACAAGTCTAAAAATGACGCTCTTCTCTCCAGCGATGGTCAGTCAAAAAATGCTGCAAATCTTAGCCATATGGCTCAGTGGGAAAGTGCTAGGCTCGAAGCAGAAGCTAGATTGGTCAGAGAATCAAAGCTTCGCTCCCATTCGTCTTTCCTTGGAAACCCTACTTTTGCTCCACCTTCTTGTTCTTGTTCTTCTTCCTCTGCTTCTTCTACATCCATTGACGTTTTCAAGGTTTGGAACAACGGAGTTACGGCAAGTAGATCGGCCGGCAATTGTGATCTCGAATCCCCGACCTCAACTCTGACGTTTTCCGAGAATGTGCCGATGAGTATAGCCGGGAGTGCCGGAGTCGGAGGTCATCAGCATTCCGTTTCCATGATTAAGCTCGTCGGATCTTCGTGTTCTTCTGTGAAGGAAGAAGGTGAGCAAGAATGGAAGATGTTTGAAAATTCAAATTCTTTTCAATCTAATCTTCATGATATAACATTATCAATGGATGGAGCATGGAGTAACGGACAAGAATCTTCAAGGGTAGAAGAGGGTTTTACTAATCAATTGATTAACAACTCCGACTACCTAACCAGCCTCTCCGGCAGCGGCCCCGACTCCGAAAGCCGCCGTGGAAACGGAAATGACAGCCGGAATGATCACTACTACGAAGATAACAAGAACTATTGGAATAGTATTCTCAATTTGGTGAATTCTTCCCCATCAGATTCTCCATTATTTTGAGAGACAAGATACTATTTCCAATTTTTTTTTAGAGATCTACGTGAAGAACTGATTAATCTTTGTTTATTTCCAATTAATTTAGTTTAAGATCAATAGGGTCTAAATCAGAGGCATAATGTGTAATAAAATTGCTTGAAATATAGTTCAAAATTGTATGTATTATTATTATTAACGTCTTTGACGTTTATGTTTCCATCTAAATGATGTTTAAGATGAAATTTGACTTGTTGCATAAACCCTAATTTCTACCCTTTTTTTGTGCTCTCTGAAGTAAATGCTTTGGAGATTAATTTGTGAAGGACTTCAATTTTTTTTTGGTTCTCTATGTCAGTTTTTATATTTTTTTATCACAAAAATATTAATTAATTAAATGAATTAATTGAAGAGGATTGTGAGTATTTAGTGGTGGTTGTTGACTTAAATTAGACAAGAAGAAAAGTCATTCAAACATGTCCCCATGTTCCACTCCATTTCTTGGTATACCTTCTGACTTTAATAACATCGAATTCTTTAATCATAATTCTTATCTTAATTGATTTACGTTTAAAATTTAAATTTAAATAAAAATAACACTTAAATTTACGTGAAAACTCTTGTAACAAAAAAATACATGGATAGAACAGAAAAACTGCTTCGAAGAAAATGAAATACAAAGAAGAGTTTTTGTGCGGCAACAATAAAAACCTAGAAACTCAATGTCAAAAATCTAAAATAAATATGAGCCAAATTCTTTCACTCCCATTACATATTGCTATAATATTCATTATTTAGCTTTCAATTATGCTGCGAAGTTTACCTAAATTGTTGATTTTAAATTTATTGTTTGTTGCTATTGATTAGTGGATTTCTAAATTGACAAATTTTTATGATGGATTATAATGTTCGTGGATTAATAAATTCGCAACTTTATGAAGCAAATCAAATGGTAAACATGAAAATTTAGTCAATGAGTTATATTTATTCGTGACATAAAATAAAGACTAAAAGATATCAAGATCTAATCCTAGACAAACACACTTAATTTTAACCGCAGATACAGCCACAATGAAGATGACTCGTTCCCTAGTAAGATTATATGAACAAATATTTGAACCAAAATATGTTATTGTTATGGGAGTCTGTACAATTACAGTGGGATGTTCAATACCAGCGATTCTTATAGCTCTAGCTCAAAAAGAGTGTTATCTTGATGCCAAACCAATGTTTTTGGGGATTGAAAGTGGAAATTGGGGAGATTAGATTAAAAGGAAAACCAATATATGGGAACTATCACGCCAATGCTATTGCACTTCATGTCGAGAATCGCAACGAGCCTCATAGTTTGACAACAGTGTTGTGTAGGCACGATGTTGAGCTCTTGGATTGAAAAACCAAAATGCACAATGCTTCGTGCCACGGTGCATTGAAGCTCTCTCGAATTGGCCCACTCAAACTAGATTGGGCACCAACGCCGATGCAATTTCAGGCACATTTTGTTGAATGTTCTTAAACATACACAAGACAAGATTCTTTCCTTAATCTAGGATTCATAAATGTTTGACACAATTGAAAAGTTCTAATGATAGTACAATAATAGATTGTTTAGGAATTCAAAAAGATTTGCAAAGTGAATCCGAGAATACTATTGACAATGGAAAAATGAGTTTTTATTAACGTGTTTGATCACAAAATATCTCGAAATACAAAAGTCATGTCATATATGACAACATGTTTGATTTTTATGATGTGTAATGTGTTTTACGCATTTTTTTACAACAAGCAATGCATGGTAGATAGTAAAATGATCTATTTGTGATAATCAAAAATCGCTTTGAAAATCTAGTAAGGATTATCGTTTCTTGTAATATCGTGGACCCTCCTTTATGTCGCGACATTGTGGGCAACCAAACTCTCAAATCTCTTACGTACCCATTTTGTCTAAACAATGCGTGAGTAGTCCAAGTCTAATTTGTTCTTAAGATATCATATATTGTCAATAATATCTAAAAATTAAATCGCGTGACATTGAAATTTATAAACAATGTGTGAGTGATTGTCCAAATAGACCATCCCGTGTGTGGATGGATCATGCTTGATGATGATGTTTTAACATTGTCAAATTGTGTAATTAATTGAATCAATGAAATCACGCTTATTTCTCAAATTTTTAGTTGATTCGAGCTTAATTCTGCTTATATTTATTAAATGTATCATAATTATTTTATAGGGAAATTATCGATTTGAACCCTATACTATACACGTTTTTTCAATTCGGCCCCTGTACTAAAAAAACCAACAAACCGAACCCTGTACTTTGATTCTGTTATCAGTTTTGACCTTCTATCAACAATTTCATAAAACCCTCATTGAAAAAACTACCAAATGATCTTAGATTCAGTTGTAATTTTTACCACATATTCATTACTTAATGAGAAGATAATCTAGAAATTTTCGTGATTTTTTAACATATCTACGATTTATTATAATTTTATTTTAGTATTGTTTAAAGATATTATAATAAATCATACAAGTTTTACAAAATTACGAAAATGTTTCTATTATCTACCCATAATATAGTGAATATCTAAAAAAAGTTTCAAATAAATCCAATATCGTTTGGTATTTGTTTAAATTAATCTCAGTTTCTTCTTATTTATAATAATGTTTAAACAAATATCAAACCAATAGGTGATTTATTTGAAAACTTTTCCACATGTTCAACCTAACATGGGTAGATAATAGAAAACTTTTCGGGATTTTCTAAAATTTGTATGATTTATTATAATATATATATATATATATATATATATATATATATATATATATATATATATATATATATATATATATATATATATATATATATATATATATATATATATATATATATATATATATATATATATATATATATATATATATATATATATATATATATATATATATATATATATATATATATATATATATATATATATATATATATATATATATATATATATATATATATATATATATATATATATATATATATATATATATATATATATATATATATATATATATATATATATATATATATATATATATATATATATATATATATATATATATATATATATATATATATATATATATATATATATATATATATATATATATATATATATATATATATATATATATATATATATATATATATATATATATATATATATATATATATATATATATATATATATATATATATATATATATATATATATATATATATATATATATATATATATATATATATATATATATATATATATATATATATATATATATATATATATATATATATATATATATATATATATATATATATATATATATATATATATATATATATATATATATATATATATATATATATATATATATATATATATATATATATATATATATATATATATATATATATATATATATATATATATATATATATATATATATATATATATATATATATATATATATATATATATATATATATATATATATATATATATATATATATATATATATATATATATATATATATATATATATATATATATATATATATATATATATATATATATATATATATATATATATATATATATATATATATATATATATATATATATATATATATATATATATATATATATATATATATATATATATATATATATATATATATATATATATATATATATATATATATATATATATATATATATATATATATATATATATATATATATATATATATATATATATATATATATATATATATATATATATATATATATATATATATATATATATATATATATATATATATATATATATATATATATATATATATATATATATATATATATATATATATATATATATATATATATATATATATATATATATATATATATATATATATATATATATATATATATATATATATATATATATATATATATATATATATATATATATATATATATATATATATATATATATATATATATATATATATATATATATATATATATATATATATATATATATATATATATATATATATATATATATATATATATATATATATATATATATATATATATATATATATATAAAAGAACTAGAAATCATGAAATGAATAGTGAATGGATAAAGGGAATAAAAACTGAAGTTTGAAATGAATGCATTACACTTCCCTCAGTATGACTCCAAAAGCTTTACACACGAGAAAAACAAACAATAAGTTGAAGTCAATTTCCATCACTCAATAAAAACAATTATTTAATTGATTAATAAATATTTAATGCATGTAATTAATTAATCTCACGTGATTTCCACTATGCATGATATAAATCATTAGTGTGTCTGATGGTGTCACAGCACTTATACTGTGTGAGATGACATAGTTTGACAATAATGGGACACAAAATTAGTGGAGGTGGTTGTTTGAAGAAGCTTTGTGTCATTTATGAGTATGAAAATGTTACTACTGTTGACTGGTCTACTAACAACACGTATTAATAATTTAATTTTAAAATATTTTTGGATAATATTTAACAAAATATTACATTTCCCTTCTAAAATACTCAAAATACTCGCAGTTGATATATCAAACAATTATTGATGTAATTATTGTCACAAATTAACTATTTATAATTTATTATATTAATTGCATGTTAACTGGATTAATCAGTGTGAAACTAGATGTAAACTAGAAGGGTCTTGCATTTTACCGAAAAAGTAGAAAATTAGAACCCAAAAAGAGTGTTCCAAACAGAGAATAGTTGCCAAAAGTAGCTTCTGCAGTTAAAACTAGAGACTAGAAACAGTAAAAAGCATCATCCAAATGGGAAAAACAATGACACCGACCCTCATAAATCAAGAGAAAGAATCAGTTTCTTCCTCCATTAAATGCAGGACATGATGATGAGGCCAGGCTGTGCTGAAAGCTAAGTTGAGTAATGGTGAAATAAACTCAGACCACAACTTAAAAAAAAAAACAGATTTTTAGAGAAGTAACTTGCCTTGCACTAAATGAACCTCACATGGGTGACTCTTAAATTCCTTCCCCAATCTCTGCATACCCAACTGCATTTTGCTCATCATCTCTGCTTTGCAATACAAATATGCATGTGAAAGCTTGGTATCAGATTTGCAAAACTCTGAAAATGGCTAAGCTTATTAAATTGTTTTAATCCTTTTGTGTACCTTGTGTTCCTCCCTCTTGGACCATTCTCCTCTCTCTGTCTCTCCTCAGTAATCTACCTGTTTTGAGTGATACTTCTCAGTTGCTGCTTCACTCGTCTAGTCAGTTGGTTCGATGAGGTCCTCCTTGGATTTCGGACATGATCAAACAAATCAGCTGCGAGATCGTCACGAAAAATGTTCTTTCTCGAAAAATGTCCGTACTATCTTGTTGATTATAATGACAGAAAACTTGGTACAGTAATTTAAGTAAGACCCAGAAATTTTATGTAAGAATTAGGTTCGACAATGTACAATTTTACCGCTAATTTGACCCATGGCATCATTTTTACCGCTAGTTGAATTTTCTGCAAAAGGAAAATCAAGGGAAATGAGTCAAATCCAAAGATATAAACTCAACCATTTTGATAGAAAATTAAAAGATGAATAGAAGAGAAATGAAAGCAAATGTAGGACAGAGTGACCAACAATGTTTTCTTTCAACTAATCAGACACCTGATATGAAGCTGAAGGGTCATTCAATCATTATATTATTTATTAGCACCAAATATCAGATCAAACATGGAAAGCAAACAACCATGGAGTATGATTTTCCATCACATATCAATCTACAAACCTTCCAGGAAAAAAGGGCAGCGGTTGCTTTCTCAGTGTTTGAATCTTGTTAACAGCTGCTCCTGCATTCTAGAGAGGGACAAACTTCAAGCTTTCAAGCGAATCTTATTCCTAATAATGACCAAAAATGAGACAATCTATGAAAAATCATAAGCAATTGATAAGTAGCTTGATTGAAAAGACATGGAGCATTACGCCATTTCAAAACTAATCTTTAAGGAACAAAATTTCTCAAACCTAAAGCTGAAATTTTAACTTCTGCAATATTCTTACGAGTAGCAGATACAGATAAATAAAAACTAACCAGTTGAGTTCCAATTCTAATCTTCCTACTAATTTTTTAAAACATCAAGGAATTCAGAATTATCTAGCCAGCAGTCAGAGTTAATAGAGGTAGCCTTTAGAGTGGGTTGATTGTTCCATCCTTGACGCACGCAACAAGCATACCCTTAACAGAATCATCCAAGAGCAGGAACTCAGTTAACTAAAAAGAAAAAACCTTGTGAAATTCCATTTGAACTTGTTTAGAGAACCAAGTAGAACGCATATCTCTACATCTTCACTAACAGTTTTGAAGACTCATATAGGACTTTCTTTCTCAATGATCCTGAGAAAGCCTTTACTTCCTGCATCAGTAACTCCAACGTGTTCATAAATTTACACAATAAGCGTGAGAAGCTTCAGAGTATAATCAGTGAAGAAGCCTTCATCTGTTCCATGTTTTCACAGCTTAAACTGATAATTATGGTAAGACATCTTTTTTCTCATCAAAGGCCAGATTAGCGGTAGCTTATGAGAAAGTAATAATATTTGGATATAAAAATACTATGCAAATAGAAAGACACATTATAGGCATATCTCTCGCTTTAACTTAAGCTCGAGCTCCATTGCGTTCAACTCAATCGGCACACAATGTAAGATCTTGGAAATTTGAAAATTTTATTCATGTTAACCTCTCATCGGAGTCGGAATTTAACGTTTACTGTCATTATCGGACCAATCATGCCTCGACATCCAAATATGTACATTCAAAGCTTTAAACGAATTGTGCAGTAAGAAGCAGATAAAGTGCATGCATTTACAGTGTAATGTGACAAGAAAACAACCCATTGATGCTTAGATATGCCTTAAATACAAGAGGTTATCTTCAGAATAAATTTACTAAGATACATTTCATTGATCATCTCTGGTTCTCAAAATTAAAAAAAACAAAAAAAAAAAAGGCTAGCAGAGAATGCAAATGGAAGCTGCCAATAAAATTTCTACTTAGAGAATGCTGCAGCCCCTAATAATCACAAGTAAAGAAGATGCAGCTATGTATGGGCATTACAGGCAGCGGAAACATGTATGTCTGTGCTGCAAAGCGGATCCCATAATTGTTTTGTGCACGTTCATATTAGCCACTTGTGAATATTCAATCATCACATAACCTTAGTACAGTGCAATCAATGCATTTCTTCAATCATTCACTTCATCTCTGACATATTCATGAAAATAAAAGAACGAAAGGAACTAATCTGGAATATTCACAATATACTAATAGAATTGCATGAAGAGAAATGATGCATGAAGTTACAATGGGCTATCTTATGGGAGACAATCATGCTAATACCATATATTGTCAATAAAAAGCATAAATTGAGGAAGAAGAATCATATTGGAGAAAAAACCCAGGTCACATTTATAAAACTAACAACCTTTTAATAGGGTAGTCAATGAATTATCAACGTCAAATGCAGACTTTCAGCTGCTGCAAAAACCTAAAGCCAACTATCATCTGCACATTACAGTCCCAAGATGAAGAAGAGAAAGTGAAAAGCTATCACCATTACAGAAAGATACTAGTGGATGTTTTCTCACGAATTTACATTATTCGAGCATTGGCTACATGTTTTACTATATCCTGGCTTCTACTTGATTTCCTAAAGTGTTAGTAGATCTAAACTAATACTGAATTTGTGGAAGAACACATCTATCACCAACATGTGAATTCCTTTTCATTATATGTTAACTAAAGATTAAACCAACACAAGCAAGGTATAAAAAAAAGTTTTTCTTCTCCGTCTTTTGCATAGAGAACATTTTCATTTTCTAATCTGTGGATATCATACATATACAATCAGTGGCTATTCACTATTCAACATACGTAATAGAAATTTTGAATACATCTCCACACACCTTCCCAAAATCAATGGATAGCTGGAAGGCTAAGGGATCCCATGTTAAGCACTCTAGGGAGGATCTCTCCCAATCTAGCGTAGATTTTAAAAGGTACAAAATCATCAGCTCTTGTCTTACCGACATTGACAATTACCAAAGAGGCACCAGCATCATAAGCAGCTCTGACAAGCCGGAATGCAGACATTGTCATCACAGACGACCCAAGCACAAGAAAAGCATCACATTTTCTAGCAGCTTCCATTGCCTTATCAGCTCTGTCCTTAGGGACATTATCACCAAAGAATACGACATCTGGTTTAAGCACTCCATTACACTTCTGGCAAGTGGGAATAAGGAAATCCTTCTCCCAAAACTGTTCATCAATCTCAATATCTCCATCAGGTCTCTGCTTCATGCCAAAACTCTTTGCTGACCCAGGATTGCCATTGAGACATTCCAAGCTTTCAATGGCCTCCGCCCACTTTGGATTCATAGCCTTCACTTGATCCTGAAATATATCCCGGCAAAAGGAGAAACCACAATCTAGGCAAGCTACAGTATATACAGTTCCGTGCAATTCTAAAGGATGGCTGCCAGCACGATGGTGCAGCCTGTCCACATTTTGTGTGATAATGAGATTTATCCGGCCAGCTTTTTCTAGCGCTGCTAGAGTTCAAATAACCGGGACCAGGTTGTGCCGCTGTAAATCGTCTCCATCCTGCATAACTTCTTGCCCAATATCGTCTACGGGCGCGAACAGATCGAAGAAACTCTTGATGAGTAATGGGTTTGAAGCCAGAACTATAAGCTCCATTTGGACTTCTGTAATCAGGAATTCCACACTCTGTACTCATTCCAGCTCCAGTCAGCACTACAAGCTTGCTGCTAGAATCAATAAAATCATGTAAAAGGTTTAAATCTTCAAACCTAGGGGGATCTGAATCAGGAATCAATTTCTTGTCCCTCAAAAAATTTGGACTAACTTTTACTTCTGCTGTGGTTGAGGTAGAAGAACCCGAAATTTGGCATGATGTTTGAACCCAGTTCATAGGGCGATGGCGCAACAATAATCCCTTTTTTTCATGATGAGCGATAATTTTAATGAAGCTCCCAGCCACCTCCCTCGTGCTTATGGAAGAACATGAGAGAAGGTTGCTAAACAAAGGCACTAGCATCGCCATCTCAATTACGGTTGCGTTCAACACGTTTTTTTCTCAGAAATTCTTTGAAAAAATGATCAGCAATGGAACATGATTCCGAGAAGTACGGGACCTAGACAGAACTAGAAACCCAATTCATTGCACAAGACAACTCGTGAAAATAATCTACTCAACGCGAATTAGCCATTTTCGCGTACTGTGAATACCTGCTATTCAAAATCCCAAAACCACAAACTTCCGCATTCGAAAGAAAAGTTACTTCCAATACATCAACGCAGAAAAAATTACAGTAAAATCTAATGATCCAACAGAAAATGAATCAGTACTCAGACGACGATAAATCCATCATTACAGGTAGTTCAGACTTCGTAGTTTGAGATTGCAAAAATGGTGGTTTATGGCATTTTTCATAGGAAACACACATTGGTGATAATCTCATCACGAGTTTGCTTGAATTGGACGGTTGCGATGCGTTTGGTTCCATGATCCAGGACGGTCCGCGTTGTTTGGGGCAACCATTGGGCCCCACCGACAGACGCACACCACCACTTGAAGGTTGTTCAAATTCAGCCTCGTAGGTTGGACCGAAGTGGTCCATGAAAATCAGGCTTAGGTCCGTCAAAAGCCTAGTCCAACGAGACTCGGCCATTCTGTCCCAGGTATGGTCCTGTAACGTTGAACTATTGTATCGATCTAAAATGTTATGAATTTTCAAACTCGAGAATGTCATAGCAACTCTAGAGAGTGCCGCCACGTACGAGAGCTCAAATATACAAAACTTAATGTAGGTGATAAACGTGACCATACAAACACATCTTAATAAGGAGTTGATGTTGCTTTCCCGTCATGGGTCAATACCAACATGACTCATGACTTGAAAGCAACATCAACTCTATATTAAGGTGTGTTTGCATGGTCACGTTTATCACCTAAATTGACTTTTTTTTTTTTCTCAGGACGGAAATTTATGATGCAATTAATATTTGAACTCTTGGTGACAAGTGATGTTTGGATCTAAGCGTGAGTGTTCGAACAAGAGCCCGGATCCTTGCTCCTAACTTTATTTTGCATGAAGCTAGTAGTATCAAAATCTTGGCTGGAAAATAGCTTTTTTTATTAAATTTGACAGGATTTACAGACCATAAAATATGGTTAAAATTCTAGATTTGTAGACTCAGAGAATGTCTCTTGGGTGCATTGAAAGTACACGATGCGGGATTTGTGACATGGCCAACTTGTTCTTGTCCTTTTTGGACATTTTTTTTTGTGGAGTTCTTTGTTCATTTAATAGTGTGTTTGTCGTATAGTCTGTATTTCTTTTTGTTCGAAGAAATAATTTTCCAATAAAAGAGATAAATAATTGGTTGCTCATTTAAATTTAAGGACATACACATACACGTTGTGCATGCTACACTATACCCTACATGGACCAATCGTTTCAAGTTCATGTTTCACATCAAATTATAACTCAACGGAACAAGTTTGGTCTCTAACTTTAGAAACCATGACTAAACCAAGCAACTGTAAAAATTGTACAAAAATCGAATCTCGTTTTTCTATTCACTTTATGTTCGGTTTTAGGTTTGGTTTTTGTTAGTTTTAAAAAGTAATCCCGCAATAATTATAAGAAAAAAACAAAAAATCTCCAATACTAATTCGGTTCGATTCTGTCCATTTTTCAAATCAACCACTAATCTAAAAGAGAAAGACTAATGATGTAAGAACTTAAACGGGCTAAGTTCTATAACTAAAAACCAAATTCCAAATTCTATAACTACATATTTATTGGTTCCATCGAACCTAACATATATTATTCAATTATATATTTATTTACTTATTTAGTCATTTTTATTGAAATGTTTATGAAAAATCACATGATTTATCAGCGTAAGTCAAGTTTCTTGGAGCGTGCTTTTGAAGAGAGAAATAAAAGAAACTTTTCTATCTTCTGCTATTGCATTTAATGGATTGTCTAGTAGCCTTTATAGGCAGATACAATTGCATAAAACGACAAAAGGAAAATAGAGGCATAGAAAGTGTGAGGTGAGAGGAAAACAGATTCTGTTAACTAAAATAATGAACCGGTCTAGATATACGGTTCAATTTGGTTCAACATCCCCCCTCAAACACACGGGTCTTGGGAGAACCGTGAGTTAGAAATGAGAGTAGGAGAAGAACCTGTCACGATGATGTCGTCCACATAAATCAAAACAACCAGAATATCATCGGCATTGTTATATATGAACATAGAGGTATCCGCTCTTGAAGCAGAGAAACCCCATTGAAGGAGAGCAGTGCTCAACTTGAGAAACCAGGCCCTGGGTGATTGTTTTAATCCATACAGAGACCGATGAAGTTTGCAGACATAATTCGGATGATCCGGATCAATAAAGCCTTGTGGCTGAGTCATGTATACGTCTTCGAGAAGATCACCATGAAGGAAGGCGTTTTGAACATCTAACTGTTTGATAATCCAATTCCGAGAAGTGGCAATGCTGAGAATGAGGTGGATAGTCGCCGGTTTAATGACCGGACTGAAGGTCTCATGAAAGTCATGACCTTGTGTTTGCTGGAATCCCTTGGCTACAAGACGAGCCTTGAACCTGTCTATGGAGCCGTCAGACCGTAACTTGATTCTGTACACCCACTTTGACCCAATAATCCGAACATTACTTGGTTTGGGTACGAGTGACCAAGTGCCCTGTAATTGAAGAGCATCATACTCGGACTGCATAGCAGTACGCCATTCACTCAAGGTTGAAGCCTCCTTGTAAGAAGAGGGTTCACATAGGGCATTGTTTGCAACGGAAAAGAAAGTCTTAGGTTTAAAAATTCCAGACTTCGACCGCGTGACCATAGGATGCTCATTTACAGTGGAAGAGGGTGGCAAGATTTCGACAGGTTCGTGGGAAGGAGAGGTGACCAGAGAATCAGAGGAGGAAGGACAATCAGAGGAGGTGGAGGAAGGAACATGATGTTGAAGAGGGGAAGAAGATGGATAAGTATGAGGAGTAGGTGAGATAGGTAATGATGAAATGACAGGGACAACAGTAGATGAAGAAGAAGATGTGTTCAACGGTTGTGATGAGAATGGAAAGGAGAGTTCATTAAAGACCACATGTCGAGATATGAAAATCCGACCTGTGTTATTTTGGAAGCACAAATATCCTTTGTGCTGACTACTGTATCCCAAAAAAATGCATGGAGCAGAATGAAAAAGAAGTTTATGGGAATTGTAAGGCCGAAGAAACGGGTAACATTGACAACCAAAAATACGTAGATGAGCGTAGGAGGGAATTTTGCTATACAGTAATTGAAACGGGGATTGATCACGAAGAATCTTTGTCGGAAGTCGATTAATGAGATATACAGCTGTCCCAAAGGCGAATGACCAAAACTTTAGAGGCATGGAAGAATGAGCTAGTAGAGTTAAACCCATCTCAACGATGTGACGATTCTTGCGTTCCGCTCGTCCATTCTGTTGAGGAGTATATGGACAAGATAGTTCATGAATAATGCCGTGAGAGGTAAAAAATTTGGATAACGACCGAAATTCGCCCCCCCAATCAGAGCGCACCCATTTAATGGTAGTGTTGAATTGAGTGTGAATCATTTGTTTAAATTGGACAAATTTATCATACGTTTCATTTTTAGAAAGCAGAGGATAGAACCACGTGAAACGGGAATAATCGTCGACAAAAATAAGAAAATAACGTGCACCGGTTATAGAGATAACTGGGGAAGGACCCCACAAATCCGTGTGAACCAAATCAAATAAAGAAGTAGCATGAGAAACAGAAGTGGAAAAAGGTAAACGACGAGATTTTGCCAATTGACAAGAAGAACAGAAATCTAAACATTTTGAACCAACAGAAATACTAGAGGTAGATAAAACAGAATGCACTATAGTAGAAGCAGGATGTCCCAGTCTGAAATGCCAAAGATCAGAACTAGAGCTGGACACAAAATGAAGTTGTGCGGATGAAGGAAGACTTGGACGTGACCGGCAGACCCTATAAAGGCCATTATCAAGAATGCCTTGGAGGATGATCCTGTGGGAAGCCTGGTCCTTAACAACAAAGAAAGAGGGAAAGAATTCAACAAACGCATTGTTATCAGAACACAGTTTCGAGACACTCAGCAGATTTTTTTGAAGGGACGGAGAATGATAGACAGTATTTAGATAGACAGGGGAAGATTCAGTAAATATAGTAGAATGGCCAATATGAGAGATGGGAGAACACTTACCGTTTCCGACTGTAATCTGAGCATCCCCAGTGTAAGCAGTGGCCGAGTCCAACATATTTAGATCGGGTGTAAAGTGGTGTGAGGCTCCGGAATCCATGTACCAGGAGGGATCCAAGGGAGTGCTAGGCAGGGCAGATTGATCGTTGGAGGGAATGGTCGCAGAGAAATTCCGAGGAGGCAGTGAGGCAGGTTGATACTGAAGATTGGTGCGATGATAACAGATATTCGCACTGTGCTCGGGTTTGAAGCAAATCTGACAACGAGGACGGAAGTTGGGTCGATTCTGAGAAGATGGAGGATATGAAGGGAGATATGAAGATTGAGGATAGGGTGGGGTGGGAAGGATGCCAGAGGAAGGAAACGATGGCCTGGGACCACGAGGTCTGTTAGGAACATTGAAGGAATGAGGTCCAGGAGGCGAAGGAAATTTTGGGCGAGGTTTAAAACCTGAAATGTTCGTCTGGTTGGCTTGAAGGGAGTTCACAGAGGCAGAGGAATGCTGGCGTTCAAGGCGAGCATCATAGCTCAATAACATGCTATTTACCTCTTCCAAAGACGGACGAGTAGAAATAGCGGTGACAAAAGGATTGTATTCCACTCCAAGGCCGTTGAGGAAGTAGAGAAGCTAATCATTCGGACTAACAGGTTCCCCAGCAGCTGCTAGTGTGTTACAGAGGCTCCGAAACTTCTGAACATACAACATAGCGCTTAACCCATCCTTGCGAAATGCCTGAAGATTTGTTCGAAGCTCGGAGATTCGAGCAATCGATGAAGTAGAGAAGAGATTGTTAAGAGCCTCCCAGATCTGAAACGCAGTGGAGTAACCCACTAGTTGCCCTAACATCTGTTCAGTGACGGAAGCGTAGATCCAACTCATAAGCAGTCGATTGTACCTTTGCCAGGAGAGAAACTCTGGATTAATGTCATCGTCTAGATCTTTCGGTGGGCAGGGACGAGAACCATTAAGGAAGTCCTCCAGATTACTAGCGATGACCACATTCAGCAACTAGGTCTTCCAGATAAGAAAATTTGTTTCATCGAGTTTAATTGTGAAAGGCTGAGTGACAGAGGGAATATGAGGGAGGGAGGGCAGATTCAGAGAGGAAGATGACGGAACATCCGTCGTACATTGTGAGGAATCCATTGTTCAGGCAGAAAAATTAGGAGAAGAGAATGGAGCCTTTAATGGCTCTGATACCATGAAGAGAGAAATAAAAGAAACTTTTCTATCTTCTGCTATTGCATTTAATGGATTGTCTAGTAGCCTTTATAGGCAGATACAATTGCATAAAACGACAAAAGGAAAATAGAGGCATAGAAAGTGTGAGGTGAGAGGAAAACAGATTCTGTTAACTAAAATAATGAACCGGTCTAGATATACGGTTCAATTTGGTTCAACAGCTTTCTTTTTAAACAACACTATCTTCTTGTTTTACTAACCTATAGAGTACACGTGATATCACTCCTAAGAGTGAAGCACAAAAGTGAAATACAATTTTAAGAATCTATTTTCTAATCTTAACTTATTTTTTAAATATATGAAAACAGTCACATTAATGTCATTTGTGTTTTTGGTATAAATAGGGAAAAGTAAACATACGGTCATTGATAATTATACCAGGGAAAAAGCCAAAAAGACAGTAAAGTCGCAATTTTTTTGCAAACACCTACAACAGAAGTTTGGACATGAATATTTAAAGAAATTTGAAGAAGCCGAGTTCCAATAGACTATTTCTTAAAATTTGAATTGCAGAAACTCAGAGACATACACAGATACGTATGACGGACGACGAAGAGATTTGGAAAGTTCGAACAACTATTAACGGTAAGTTATAAATCATTAACCGTTGATACGCTAAAGTTTGTTTTTTGATGAAAAATATAAATCAAGGTGTAAATTGTCACTTACCTCAAACAATAAGGCTTTGTAATTTTCCCATTTCTTTTTGTTTAATACATTCATTTCATTTTTGAAATGATTTTGATAGCCATTGACAAAAAAAAAAAGGTGAAATCCTCTTTTGTCGTCGGACATTGTTACGATGGACATTAGCATTTTATTGTATTTGTTGGCATGCATGTTGACGTTGTGTTCAAATATTAAAATATATTCTAACCTATAACTTGCCCACTTGAGAATTTGGGAGGATTAATAATAAGTTCAGCTTGGACGATAGAGATTATGACACGTCATTAACGATCAATTACCGTTGCCATCACGGTGGGTCCAGTGAAGTAGTGAAAGGTGAGATATCAAGCTTTTTTGATGCTGAAACAAAGCTCGTTTAACTGAACAGTCAGTACCCAGTCATTGTCCTCCACGTCGGCACGCAGGGAAATCTAACCATTAGGTTAGTTTGCACAGCCTAACCGTGGTTAGTTGTAAGTCCATAAAGGGTTGGAAAACGAAGAGGGAAGGCCGCGTATTTAACGGATTTTGGTGGACAACGAAGCTGTTCCATTTCTGAGGAAGACGCCATTGCCAAAGCTTTCTTTTTACGAACTCGATTCGACTCCCTTTCGTCATGGCTGTCTCGTCCTATTCCAGAGTTCTCTCTCCTGCCTTCGAATGCCGATCCGACCCTGACTTCTCGGGAGTTCCGAGGATCGAGAAAACTGGATGTCGCCCCGCCGGCGGAATGAACTATGTTCGTGGTTCGCTGGCTTTTTATGGATTTTCTTCTAGGATATACCGGTTTCCGCCTAACTTTGTGAGGCAGCTAAGCACTAAAGCTCGGAGGAATTGTAGCAACATCGGAGTTGCTCAAATTGTGGCGGCTTCATGGTCGAACAACCCATCTCCGTCTTCCTCTGCGGCGGCTGCGGCCGCGGCTGCTAAAGCAGTCGATGTGGCCGCAGCTGCCGCATCGCCTGTCATTCCAGCTGAGCTCACAGCTGGTGATGATGTGGTGGTGTTGGATGGTTGTGTTGGAAATGGGGGTTTGCATCTTGAGGGACTGGTTGATTCCAAAACTCCATTCTTGAGATCAGACGGAAGCATTGCAATCCATTCTGGTAAAATATAATTGGAGTACTCGGGATTTTTTGGCCTTAGGCTGTAGTTTATTATGGATGGCTCTATGATTTGAAGTGATGAGGATTTGTTTATGCACGCAGGTGAGAGATTGGGTCGCGGTATAGTTACCGATGCAATTACTACACCTGTAGTAAATACTTCAGCTTACTTCTTTAAGAAAACTGCTGATCTTATTGATTTTAAGGTATTTGTTTAATTTCCGATTCAAATCTGTGTCAAATGTGTTGAATTTTAATGATATATTATTTTTTCCCCGTTTTTACAATTGATTTACTTTTAAAAGTTCGCCCTTGCTTCTTTGGAAAACTAGATTGAGACAGGTGCTAGCTTAATGAATTTTCTTTTATGGGCTTTTGCTTTTGTTAAAAATGGTCACCGCGGTGAGGATATTGTGTCGTTTGCTATTATATCATTGCGTTTTATCTCTTGTATTGAAGGAAAAACGCAGCATTAGTTTTGAGTACGGGCGTTATGGCAATCCTACTACTGTTGTTGCAGAGGAGAAGATAAGGTTTGCTTCTTCCTCTCTGATCCTCGGTTTGCTCCTGTTGGTTTAGTACCAATCGGAAAAAAATAGTAATCTATAATATTTTATTTCCCTTCTTATATCTCCACCTCCTGCTACAGTGCGCTAGAGGGTGCAGAATCAACCCTTATAATGGCATCAGGAATGTGTGCTAGCATAGTTATGTTGATGGCATTAGTTCCTGCTGGTGGGCATATTGTAACTACCACTGATTGCTATAGGAAGACTAGAATATTCATTGAGACTATTCTTCCAAAAATGGGGATCACGGTATGATGTTTATGTTTTCATATTATTTATACAGTTTCTTAATTGTAAATCGATAGTTTAAAGTTTCACTTTGCAACAAAATATGTTGATAATGAAATTTCACATTCATACGTCATGTATACTACTTTTAAAAGTGGTTTTTCTTTATAATTGATGGGGCGGGGAGTGGAAGAATGGAATGATATCTTGGCATATACTTTACATATTCAAATTAATAATGGTGAATTTTGGTGTAATCTTTAAATTCAGGCTACTGTCATCGATCCTGCAGATGTGGATGCCTTGGAAGCTGCCTTGAATGAGAATAAAGTTAGTACTAAATAGATTGATTGAACGCTTTTCATGGGTTACTATAGAAGTGATTGGTAATTCTTGTATGAGTTGTACTTTTATGCAGGTTTCTCTTTTCTTCACAGAATCTCCTACCAACCCATTTCTCAGATGTGTTGATATCAAGTTGGTATCAGAGCTCTGCCATAGAAAAGGAGCACTGGTATGCGTAGATGGTACCTTTGCAACACCTCTCAACCAGAAGGCGCTTTCCCTTGGAGCTGATCTTGTTCTTCATTCCGCAACAAAGTATATTGGAGGACACAATGACGTAAGTCAACTCATAATAGTCAAACTAGACATTGCAAGTAAGAGGTTTGTTTTTGCCAAGATTGCTGAGCCTTGTTAAATGCTGTCCTCTTTCCAGGTTCTTGCAGGTTGCATCAGTGGTTCGTTGAAGTTGGTTTCGGAAATTCGTAATTTGCATCACATTATGGGTGGTGCACTTAATCCTGTGAGTCATCTGAAAAAAGCTTCTAATGGTCTTCCAACTATTGATTTGTCTTTGAAGATGATTTGTGAAGCAAGTACACAAACAAAGTTGGTGTTTTAAAATATTAAACAAAATATTGAACGGTCTGATCTATTCTTCGGTTTTATTAAGTTGTTATTACTGTTTATTCAAGATACTAAGAAGCTTAATGTTTTACCTATTAGAATGCTGCATACTTGATCATCCGAGGCATGAAGACGCTGCATCTTCGTGTGCAGCAGCAAAATTCAACTGGACTGAGGATGGCAAAAATTTTAGAGGCACATCCTAAGGTAGGAGTACTATTGCTTTCATATGCAGCTCAAGTTTATTTGTTGAGAAACTCCCCATCTAGCAAAAAAGTATATATTTTTTTATGCATTTATGAATTGACACGACACAATCAGTGGTACAAACTTATACATGTGTACTTTCATTCGATGGTAACACATTATTTACAGGTGGCTCGTGTATATTACCCTGGTTTGCCTAGTCATCCTGAACATAATCTTGCCAAGAGGCAGATGACTGGCTTTGGTGGAGTTGTTAGCTTTGAGGTAAGTATCGCCATATAAGTAATCTCAACATACTCTAGTCATAATTATTTAATTTCTTATTTTTCAACTGTTTAGGTGGATGGGGATTTGATGAGAACTATTAAATTCGTTGATGCACTGAAGATCCCATACATTGCTCCTTCGTTTGGTGGCTGTGAAAGCATTGTGGATCAGCCAGCAATTATGTCTTATTGGTACGCCTTATTATACTCAATAGCTTTCTAATTTAATAGAAAAGCCAGAGAACCTTACAGAATTGCGCATAATTTAACAAAAAAAAAAACGAAGCTACTCTTAACAAGAGTTTGATAAAGATACCCCAAGGTCTGGCTCAGAAGATATACTCCTTTTATATCTAAATCTCCTTCGGGTGAGTGATAACTTCAATGACTTGTCTCGACTCGTCATAGAAATTTCTAAGAACCCAATAGACATGGCTTGTCAATGAGTCCAAGTGTGCGTAAACTTGCTTGAACATTCATGCTTATCAACCAAAAAAAAGGATTTTGACAAGAAGGAAAGCTATGCTGAAGTAATGTAACATTAGAACATGAGGTTTATGACACAAATCCAGTTTTAAATGTGTGATAGTTGGGGATTGCTGATAAAGAATGTATTAACGATGTCTTAGTCCATACATATCTTGTTTCTTGCTAAAGAAAATGTAGTCAAATATGGGTTTGAACTTACTTCAGATTCATTTTTTAACAGGGATCTTACCCAGACAGAGAGGCTTGAGTATGGGATTAAGGATAACTTAGTTCGGTTCAGCTTCGGAGTCGAAGATTTTGAGGATTTGGAGAATGATATACTTCAAGCTCTGGAGATCATCTAATATAATAGTAAGGGTTTTTTCACTGCTTTGGTGATTCAATTGACCTTTGATCGTCAAACATTCTGTCTGGTTTTGTTGAAACAACCTCTGAATAATCTCAGATCTATTGTTAGATGGATGGTTCTTCTCTTCCCCCACCTCATATACCCCTCTGTGATTGTGTTTCCAAATCTTGTAGATTTTGCATTTTCAGTTTGTGCCATTGACTTGACGTAATGACGTAAAAGCATGCTCCTAGAATAAAGTTGGTGTCCCTCATATCCGAAATTTATGCACATGTAATCGATAAGTGTGGAATCCTCCGGTACTCCCAGTACAATAGGAATCTGCTTAGATTTGTTCTTGGGATTATCTCAAAATGAGTTATACCAAGTAAAGAGGAAATTCTACTTAAAACCTATGCGGTTTTCACTATCTCAAGCAATGTGATTGTGCATTTTTATTGGTATAAGATGGACTCTCTTATTGGATTTGCATTGCCTTCACGGATAAGATATTATAACTATCGATCTACTAGTTTAATGTACACATGGGTAACGCACCGATAAAAACATAAAATCATACGCAATGATAATTATTTTTAATTTCAATTCAAGACCACCAAAAAAAAAACATACAGAAAAATAATTGAACTCGGAACTTTTAATGTTTTTTGGCAACATTGGTATGTTCATGTTCATGATCAAAGGGCAGAGGTACCGACTTGAATGCCCTGTATTTCCCCACATTGTTCAAATGCTCATTCTCCAACCTGAAATTACACAAAAAATACAAAAATGTTCATTAATTTCCTCAAAAAAAAAAATGTTCTGAATGCAACTACTTTGAATCTAAACCTGAAAAAATTCCAAATTCCGCGACGGATGATCTCGAGACAGGCCACCACCGCAACCACCGCCGTTCTGTGTAAAAATGGGATCTGGTACCCCAACACAGTCTGCATCCAAGCCAGTCTTAGTATCACATTCAACACCTGCATTTCAACAATTCGCCAAACAAGTTTCAAAACTCCGACTTTCCGATTAAACTTTTTCAAACTCCGATTCTTAGTAACCTACCATGGCTATGAAGTAGACGCTCTTGTTGGGTATCAGTAGCTTGTCTCTCAGCCACGCGTTTTTAGAATGTGGTTGCAGAAGACCCCAATCAACGACGATATCCCAATACGTACTCAGAATCGTCGCCACCGCGGACGTCGCTCCGGCCAATATCCTCCATGGGACGGTTGCGTTCAGTTCAAAGCTTGTTCTCATGGCAACTGCAACAATGGTTGAAAAGTACTTCACTCCATTTAACAATTGCATGTAACTTTTTTCCTCCACCACCCGTCGAAGGCACTGCAAAAACAAACACACCATTTTTAGCAGATCGGCTAGATTCTACAGTTGACCGGTGTGTTTGGTCGGCGAGAAAACACCTGAAGAGATCGAAGCCAATAAGGAATCATCGCAACGACAAAGTAGAAAGCTTTGTATACGTCAGATCCAGCGCAGTTGTTTTTTCTCGCCGCGTAGTATCCCCATCCGTAATAGCAAACGTAAAATGGTAAACATCTAAAAGCTTGAACCTGAGATCAGAGTTACTCGTATTCAACTTTTTTCTCCATTTTATAATCATCAAGATCTAACAAAATCTGAGAGAAAATTTTTCAAACCTGGCTTGTAAGTTGATCAGCTAAGAAGAACTCTGCAAGGGTAATCTGGAGAGATAAGAAACAGAAGCTATTTTACCCTTTTTCTGTCATTCTACTCAATCATTTTCTATAAACATTCATACTAACCTTATATAATGGAGCCAAAGAACAATGAAACAGACTTCGAATGAGGAAGAATCGACTCGAACGAAAGATTAGATTGAACGGAATAATCATGACAAGACTCACAATCTGCAAGCAATTCGGTAAATATAAGCTAAATTTACGAGATCTTGCTCCGAGTATATCGAGAGGGACGAATCGAAAATATAAATGTAATTTACGCCGAGTATGATGAGAGGGATGAATCCAATAATGGGCGTGAGGTCTTTTGAAATTGAATGCATTTCCACGTCCAAACTTGACAAAACACCAGCTGTTGTGAGAACAGCAAGAGCTGAACTGATAAATAAGACATCCCATCTTCCCAATTCGGTTCCTTGCCTGAACCCAAACATGAAAGTGTAATTCACTTTGTACCGTCTCCAAAAGTATATGTTCCCGGCATACATTAGCAAATGCAGTACGATATACCCGAAAAGGCTGCACGAGAGTGAGATAAGATTGGAGGATTTGCTCAAAGGTTGGATTTTTTTTTGTCGAAAAGAAGAAATTTTTACCTGTATAAAGGAAATATGTTTTCCATGTAATCAGTGCCAGCTTGGCTCTGACGGAGGTTACTTGCTTGTATGGCTACTATAATGGCTACTATTAGAGCAACTGAGCAGCCAAAGAGAAAGCCTGCAAGAGACGAGAAGAAGGATGAATTATCGACAATCTTTGTCGGATTTTCGACGTGATCTTGAAAGTTTAAGCTTTTGGGTTGAGAGAAATTTGATCGATTATCACACACAGGTGGCGTTGCTACTTAAGAGAAGTAATTGTTGCATACCAGAAGAGAAAATGATTCTGTGTCTTTCTACTTTCACTTTTGCTCTCAAGGTGTTCATCCCTTTCCTTCTGTTTCCATTTGCAAAATGCTTAATGAAAGTAGCCTCCACCCCTTCCATCAGCGACGTGACCTTAATTGATCCGAAAACGGCTTAGAAGACGAAACAAATGGATCCAACAACTAAGCAAATTTCAGAAAAACCTCATCAGAGCTGCTGAGAAAAGAACTATCCACCATCTTTAAGTAAGCCTTAGATGCTCTCCGGCAGGTAATCTGTCGAGACAAAGCTCGTCAAAATCAAAATCGACCATAAATTTTAAAAGTTCTACGACAAAATTTGAATTTTTCGACCTTATCGTACTTCTTCATGATCTTAGAAAAGGCCAGTTGATTCAAAAAGCTGCATAAGCCAAAGGGTCAGTTCCTAAAACTAATCCAATTTTCGAGAACTACTAAATATTATGCAATACCAGTAACTTTTAAGAAGTTGAAGCTGTCTGTAAAATTCCATGAAAGCTTGAGACATTAAATCCTCAGATTTCTTCAGCTCTTGTTTGCTATAAGTCAAATTGTCCGACGAAATCTTCGCAATCCCTTTTAACGTCGATATCGGAGTATCAGGCGTGACATTGATCTTTATATGGTCGAGAATTTCCAATGGAGCTGGTTTGAAGCCTTTAATTTTTCTACCTCCATTATTACCTTTTGCTTCTCCTTCTTCTTCTTCATTTTCTTCTCTCATATGTCCTCCGCCATGGCTCATCTCAACCTCTTGAATAGAATCCATTTTGGGTCGTCCTGTTCATCAAGAAATCAAGATGAGGATCTGCTGAAATTCAATCTTCAATGGAAGTTTATGATTTGTCTTACCTGGTTTTCTGCCATTGATGGGTTGACCAGAGCTCGAAGAAGACGAAACGCCGTGATCAGAACCAACAAAACCGACAATGGGATTCTCCACTTTCACTCTCAGAGAAATCATAGCATTCATCTGTTTGCTCAATGCATCAGCTTCGACCACCATTTCTTCCACCTTTTTCTTGTAAAATTTCAAAACTTTATTGAACTCCGAATCAAGTTTTTTGAAAAACACAGACTCCTTCTCACCACCTTCGTCGGAACTCACTAAAAAAGTGGTCCGATAAGACTCAGACCCTTCTGTCTGAGCTACGACGCTGGTCAGAATCACTTCATCTTCATTCTGGGGAGAGTTTCTGTACTTATCGGTCAGACCACTGAATGCTCTGTAAAGTGATATCCTTCTTTTTAATGGCCCAGCTGAAGCAGCCGGTGGCCGTTTTTCATGGCCGTTCAAGATCTCCTTCAGCTCCATTTTCAGGGAGTTGTAGTCCATATACGCATCCTGCCATTCCTGCACCATTTGAGCTGCGTATTCTTTACCGAACTTCATTTTTGCTGAAAACCCAGTCGATTTTTCAGATCAAAACATGGAATAACCTGCTATCTTTTTTACACCGGAAAAAAGACGACGAACAGCATGTGACGACGAACTTTCCGATGGAGAGGACGACAACTTTGAGATCTGAAGTTTATACCGTCGTTCTTCCATTTCCATGATCGTGTCGACGTTTACTAATATGAATATTTAAAGATCCGTCTTTTCTTGGTCAACTAATTTAAAATTAAAAGTAAATCTCGATTTGAATCCTAAATACGAGGTTAATTTAACCCATCCACTGAACTAATAATTTTAACCACTAAAATTTTAAATTATAAAAAATATAACAAATCAAACCCTGGTGGAGAGGTTAATCACCCCGTTTTGAATTTACGCCGAGAACGGAAGACCGATCTAAATTGAACGGTCATCCGTTCTGTCCAATGCTTATGTGGCACTAGACCTCGTTCTGTTCAACGTGCACTTGATTTGAGAATGGGGCCCCTCATTCCTGCCTCCCATATTTTAAGGGTTCCCTGCCCCAGAATTGCCCCCTGTTTTTAGTCCTAATTTTTGGGCTTCGTGAGAACAGGGTCCCCGCCCTGGAACGCCCCCGAGTGTTTAAGCGAAATGTTTAAGAACGAGGGCCGATCCGGAGTGAAGACCCCCCAACCCCCGTTTTGTTACTTAATTTTTGGGTCAGGTGAGAGTAGGGGTCCCCGCACTAGATCGACCTCATTCTCGGACTTAATTTTGAGAGCGGAGGATCGTTGTCCCTAAACGGAGGGTTGATCCCTAACGTTATATAAGAACATTGTATTCTCTTATCTTAAATTGATTTTTGAAATTTGCGTACATATGCCGGAGACAATAGCGGTGTTCAGCTGATGGTAATTCTTGCTGCACAACAGACAACAACCCGTGATATTTGAAATAACAACAGAGTCAACATAAAATAATATAACTACCACAACGCCCTAATAATTGAAAGAACAATCAGAAATGCATTGTACCTTTTGTCGATCTGAAACAAATGTCAATTTGTATCTCGAGTCAGTTTGTATCACTTCCTTCAATAATTTCAAAAACTACATCTATGATAAGTCTATACACTCTGCTTCCGCATTGGCAACAACATCGGAATATTTTCCATCGTTGCCATCAATGCTGATGGCTATCAGTAATTGGTCGAGATACGAGTCTTTCAGATGACAGTTATTCGGACAGACAATAGGTCTACCACACTACAACAAACATGTCTTCTAAGCAGCCATACACATATACATTCTTATGAATACATATGACTTATTATTGGTAGAGCCCACCAAGTAAATCTGAAGGCCCAATGTGCGACCTAGATTTGATCTACATATTTTTATTACGTACGACCACAATAACTTGTATTGTTTGTCCCCCTTCCCTTTATTAAGTTTTTGAGATTTGCTTTTTGCTTTTATGGCAAGACTTGATATAATGTTGACATTCAAATTCTTCTAGAAGAAATTTTTCATGTATGATGACTTTTGAATCTATCTAAATAATGATTTGTTACCTATTTTGTATTATCGAGACAGTGAGAAATAATTTGAATTTCAACATTGCATCAAATTTTGTCAGAAAAACAAGAAGCGAAGAACAAGAAAAAGTATAATAATGCCATAAAGCGCTATAATAAACTAGGAACAAAAAAATGTATGTAAATCAAATTCAAACTAACTACGTCACAATCGACTTAAAGGTCAAACTTAAATCAAATTCAAACTACCTATATCAAATGGAAACATAAGCTGGCTTTTAGTTCGATTTTGGCCTCTAAAATTAGAAACCAAAGATATTTAGTTCAAATTCGATTTAAGGTAGACCCAACCAAACCGTTCCAGTCTCAACTTTCGGTGGAAATAAATGAGATGGTGGTGGCCGATTATCGCCCGGTGGTAGTGGTTATAATGATTTGGTTATGAGTGAATTTCATTTTGACATCCTAAGTTTAAAAAATAGACACACCATCGTTATAATGATATGACATGATTTGTTTTAATAGTTTAATTCTATTCGATGAAAACATAATATATATATGATCATTATTTAATTAATAATTGAATTTGAGTGATTGATATTAATCACAAGTTGTGACATGTAATTATTAATAAATCATTTGAGATCAAGTAGTAGTCATTGTTTAATTAGATGTATCATTGACCATTCTTTAGTTTGTTTTTTTTTTTTTTCCAATTTGGAGTATTTTATTTTTAATTATAATTAATATACGCCAAATTATGTTAAATTACTCCACTTTTTCCGAAAGTAAATTTAAATTCTTATCTTATTGGGTACTATCATGTACAAGTACATGCTTGACTTTCATTACCGGCAAAAAAGTATCAAAAGTGGCAGCCGAGCCAAAAAAAAAAACAAATATTATGTTCACCGACTTCTGACATAACAAACCCAGTTGTTTAAATGACCAAAGCCATTTGATTTTTATTAAATTTTAAACAGGTTTGACTTAACTGGCCACATTAATAGTTGACCTCAATCCAAGCAAATGAGTTGTCAAATCTTTAATGAGCCAAGTTGAGTGTAAACATTAAAGAATAATTATAATTTTATTTTCTTATTTTATTTTTTAAATATATTTATTTATTTAACTAACAATTAATATAATTAATTATTGATAATTTATTATATTATTTATATTAATGATTGTTTGAGACATAGTAAATATATTTAATTAGTAGAATAGAAAATAAATATAATATTATTATATTGAATTTGGAAAATAATTATATAAATACTGTCGGTATATTTATTATATAATTCTTAAGATAATTAATGTTTTCCATGATAAAAAAATTGTCTATAATAACTATTAAAAATTTTAGTTTTTTTTTCAATGATTAATCTCATCTCTTATAAACATTTGCTTTTTAAATAACTAATATATACAAAAAATATATATTTCTCTGGAAAATCGTATAATACTCAAAATGGAGGTTTGGGTTAGCCACTCTAAATAACAATTATTAATGAAAGTTATTAAAAACAAAATATTAATATAAGTCGATCTTTGCACATAATGAATCTATTTAACAAAATATTAATATAAGTCGATCTTTGCACATAATGAATCTATTTAATTAAATTACTTAACTGTAATTTATATTGTAACGTCTCATGTTATTTATATATTAGACATTAAATTAGTATTTTTTGTACAAATCGAACCTCTACATTTTAGTTATTAGTAATTTATTTATTTTTGTTAATTTATCTGTTAAATAAGCGTGTGTATACTACATTTTCTATTTATTATGGTGTTTTAACTAAATTTCTAATTCTCATGAGCATTCTAACTTGATTTTGAACTTTATTGCTCGATCAACAGAGTTTTAAATCGCTAGATAAAAAATCTATAAAATTCAAAATTGGGTTATAAACTATCATATGAGTAAGAAATTGTGTTCAAACACTTCATCAAATGAAAAATGTAATAAGTTGGTGTTAGATTTAACGGACAAATTGACGTGTCTAAATTAGTGCGATGGTCATCCTCTGTCTCTTCCACGTCATTGAGGTTCTAGTTATTCATTACAGAAAATTAAGATTATTGACGGTATAACATCCTAAGTTTTTGCTAATAATAATAATAATAATAATAATAATAATAATAATAATATACAAAACATGGATCCAATTATCGATTAGGTTCAAAAAATAAATCAAACTAATTTTTCGTCCAAAAAATGACTCAAAGTATGAAAAATGGACAAAAAATGACTTTACGTCAAACCGTTATGCCCCCGCGGGGAGTTTTCTGAAAGAAAACGGTTTGCCGCTTGCGGACCGTTCTCCGCAGGGGCATTTCTTACGATGAAGATTCCCCGCGTGCATGTGTCCCTCACGTGCACGGGGGATCTTCACCCTTAGAAATGCCCCCCTTGGTGAGAACGGTTTGCCGTGTGAGGAACACGGCAAACCGTTCTATGAATGTTGTTAACACGGTTTGCCGCATACAGAGAACGACAAACCGTTCTCATGCACGCGGCGGCAAACCGTTCTGCGTTAGTATAACGTCGGCCGACCCTCATTTTGACGATTTTTTCATCCAAAATCTGACTTTTCTCTAGGCCAAATCCCCATATCTCATCGTTGTGCTATCGAAATCACCAGATCCGACCCTCATTCGCCGAAATCTTCCAAAATCGGTTGTTTTCTTTGAGAAAATCTCAAAACCAAGCCAAATCCGAAAAAATCTCCAGATTTCGCTAGATTTGGGTTTTTTCGTGCTGAAAATCCCCAAATCCGTGCTGTGATTTTGCCGAAAATCTAAAAAAAAACCCAAAAATTCAAAAATCCAAAATTTTGAAAATGCCCCTAGAACATTTACAGGTCGAAAAGTTCCTCGATAGAATTTACAAGGTGACCCATCAAACTGGGCACCGGATGAAGAGCCGCAACTACCTCTCGGTTATTTTTCGATGGAGTTTCGATCCCGGGTGGCTAAGGAACAGTACGAGCAGGATACGAGAATCCGCTCGATCTTTTACGGGAAGACTACCAACTTTAGCGGTTGAGAGTGTTTGGGGATCCAAGAAATGTTTGACAACATCTCCCTGCAGGGGGTGTACAATATACGGGGCGAGAGCTGTGACAGAGTTGTTCGCCTATTTTATGTGAACATGCGTAGTACTGGGGTGACGGGTCACTTGAAGACGTACCTTTTCGGTACAGACATTGTCGTAAATACAACTGTTGTCAATGAACTGCTTGGATTTGACGTAGACGACACTGAGCAATATTATCACGCTTCCAAATAGTGTGATTTTGCCATAACAGAAGAGGGACAATGGTTCATTTGACAAATCCACTGCAATTCAGAGATTGCTGAGTTCGTGAAGCCGAGATCGAAAGATTTGAATGTCAAAGCTCAGGTTCTTCACAACCTGATTAGTCACACCATCCTTTCATGGGATGGATATAGAGATCTCGTCAGCTAGATGGATCTCTATGTGATGGAGAAGCTTTACATCGGCCAGATATTCGACCCAGGATATATAATCGTAGGTCATATGGAAGAGATTAGGTGAACCAAAAACAAGAATTTGCCGTACGGGACTTTAATTTGGAAGATCATTAAGTGAGCTCAGATTCAGCCTTCTGCCGGAGAGCAGATGCGAGCACACAGATCTGTCGATGTATTTGACATGACTCATTTGATTTGGATGAGCCTAGTTGAAGTCGACGGGTCTTTGATGGCCAAGGGACATCCCAGAGCCTCCACATCTCGGCATATTCCAATGGAGAACGCTCCCGCTCCCGCCCCCCGCCACCAAGGAAGCCCCCTACACCGAGGACGCCACTGCGACGCCATTGTACCACCACGAGGCTAGTATGTGGGAGCAGAGGTTTAACAGGATAGATAACTATCTTGTCGAGATGAGGCAGAGGTTGGACATGATGCAAGACATGTAGGATCAGAGGTGGGACATCATTCAGGAAAGACTGGAATTGATGAGATTGTCTCAAATGCGGCTTGAAGACTCCTTCGAGCGTTGACGTGCAGGTGGCGGCAGTGGCGACGGCAACGATGCCCCACCTTTACTGTAGTTTAGTTTAAGTTGTATATTTATTTTAATGTACTCCTTATGTTGTATATTTAATTGAATTAAAATAATCAACATGTTTTTATATTTAGATGTATTTTACTTTTTATTTTATGTCTTGATGTTTATTATACGTATTGAAATCTGGTGTTGGGTCTATATTTGTGATTTGAATTTGCAGGAACTGTTTGAAGATAACTATGGAGGAGTCATAAAACAAACGAAACTCTGTCCATTTTCTCAATTTTTTTTGTTTAAATAAACCGAAACAAATAAATAATTCTAATTTGAATAACATTTAATAGATAAGTATTCTTAACATAAACTAAAATAAAAAAATTTTATTTAAAAAAAATTACAATTTGAAATATCTTTGGGATGTAATTTGTTATATCGGCTTCATCGACCCAGAAGGACACCGCAAAGTTTAATGCGTGCAAGACAGGTTTGAGTGCTCAAGATATTTCAAATTGTAATTATTTTTTTTTTCGGTATGCAATTTGTTATATCGATTTTATCGGACCAGAAGGATATCGCAATGTTTAATGCTTGTAAGGCAGGTTTGAGTTGAACTGTACTCAAACCTGCCTTGCAAGCATTAAGCTTTGCGATGTCTTTTTGGTTCGATGAAGTCGATATAACAAATTACATCCCGAAAAAAAAAAAAAATTACAATTTGAAATATCTTGAGCACTCAAACCTGCCTTGCACACATTAAGCTTTGCAATGTCCTTTTGGGCTGATGAAACCGATATAACAAATTACATCCCGAAGATATTTCAAATTGTAATTTTTTTTTAATAAATAAAAAAAATTATTTTAGGTTAGTCTAATAAAATTGAAATAATGGACCCAACACTAAAATTACCACAGTCAATAATTGTTGCCTCGGCCGCGCCAGGGGTGATCGTGGTCTGATTCGGTCTGGTTTTTAAAAAATTTAGGACCGGACCACTAAATTCGATTTTTAATTTTTTGCACCAATAAGTATAAAATTTTTTCCATAACCGGACCAGAATTTTGGTCTCGATTCTGGTCCTCCTATTTTTTTTTTTTTTTTTTTTTTTTGCACTATAAATACTAGTTTAATAGAAGACAAAACAAATCTGATATTGAAAATCATACTTTGGTATCATAATTCATATTTCGATCACTGTGCATATCGAAAAAATTTGTGTAAATATTGCATAGCAAAGCAAACCCCAAAAAAATGAAACACATCACAAGTTTAATAACAATATTAAAACTCATAATTTATCCTAAACCAATCATGAATTCAAAAATCTACAAATTCATAATCTTTACTTCTCTTACTATTTCCCTCTCGAGTCTCGATGATACTCTCCTTTGAAATCAATCTTGCCCTAAAGGTGGGAATATGAGAAAATTATTCACCAATTATAATTGGTTCGCTACATTCAGCTGCTGATGTAATATTTGCAAAATATAAGTTACAAAGTAAGTATATAATACATAATAATTACTAAAAAGAGTAGAAAAAAATTTAAAACACACATTTTTGAAAATCATCCACCCCATCATTGAAGTATTCTAAATCATGTATTTCTCCACGAAACCAGCTTTAACTGCAAATAAGCGTCTCGACAGTCTTTGGTGATAAAGAAAGAACTACAAAAAGAATCTAATATATGTTCACCACTACTAAAAGCTAACTCTGAAGGAACTGTGGAAATTGGAATAACCAATACATCTTTTGCAATTTTACTTAATATTGGATATTTCAATGAATTCAATTTCCACCATGCCAAAATATCATGATTGTCCGAAAAAATTTCTAATTCTTCGGATAAATATTGATCAACTTTCGTCCTTTTGCTTGAATCAGCTCGCTCACTAAGACGGTTGAAAAATTTCTAAAATAGCTTATTGTGGCTTTTTCCTGTGGATGAAGATGTCGCAACACTAGTTCTATAATAATTCTGTGACATTTCAATTCACAAATCAGCTTTGTATTGAAGATATAATCTGCTAATCACTGTTCGTACGTGACTCACCAAATCGGTTGCTTTATTATTGTCAACCAACGTTGTAAGACAAAGTTTGAAATACTCTAGCTTACATCTCAGATCTAAGACAACTGCAACGTACATCAAGAAATTAATATTCTCACAATTTTCCTAGTACTTGTCAAATTTTTCTTGCATTCCAATAGTCATTTTCCTCAATGATGGATTGTCACACTCAGCATACCCCAGGATAACCATTTCAAATTGCATACTTCACTAAAATAAATATTTGATGTGACATATGAAGAGGCTAAAACAATCATAGTCGTATTATAAATTTTTTTAAAAACTTAACAAGTTCTCTAATATTTGTCCAATTTATTGTAGTGGGAGGTGTGTCCCCACTAAAATCAGCAAGGTAATTACTATCGGTTACCATTAACTTGTCAAAAGTTTTTTCAAACTTTTCAGCACTATCTAACATCAAATATGTAGAATTCCATCTTGTAGACACATCAAGAGAAACACTACTTTTGCATGCAATCTTAACATTATCAGCACAATTCTTAAAATTTTATAACCTTGTAGGTGAAGATCGAACATACTTAATAGCTCTACGCACTCTAGCAATAGCCTCTTAATGATCTTGTTAACTTAAAATGAGTTTAAGATTAATGTGTTTTTTATGATGTTTAATTAAACCGTGTTTAACGGTAATATGGTTTTGATAATGATGTTCGTTAAATTGATTAACTTAATAAATGAATGATTTTGCAAGTACCTTAATTGATAATGCCCTTGAAGAAGGGTATTTAGTACTAATGACGTTTATCAAGTGTGTGATAGTCAAAATGAGGAAAAACCAGTTCGGAGTACTTAAGGTGTCGACCGATCAAATACAGAGAAGGTTGAAGTGTCGACCATGAAATTCGACCGATGGAAACAGAGAAGAAACAAGTATCGACCAGGATACACAGGTGTCAACCGATTGAAACAGAGAAGAAACAAGTGTCGACCTGAATCGTCAAGTGTCGACCCAAAGGTTTGGCAGATGAAAACAGAGCCCATTCAAGTGTGACCGAAACATGAAGGTGTCGACCTGTGAAAACAGAAGCAATTCAAGTGTCGACCAAAATTTACAAGTGTCGACCGATGAATACAGAGAAGATCAAAGTGTCGTCCACATTATTGAAAAAATCGACCGAAACATATTTCAACGGTAACAAAGTGTCAACCAATTCTTGAAGGTGTCGACGGTACTGCTTTCAACGGTCTTCTCTCTATGCTCAACGGTAACAAAGTGTCAACCGATTTTAAGACAGGTCGTCACTAGTAACAAAATCAAAAGGGAACTATAAATTGAAGAATTGAAGAAAGAAAGGAGAACCAACGAACGCAACCAAGGAATCAACGAATCAAAATTCTCTCAACTTCAAAGAGCTTTTATTTTTACTCCTCTCCAACTATAAACTTGAGATTACATTTTTGAGAGAGTGCTATTTGAGTTTTGACTCAAAACCTTGTATTGGAAAAATTGAGAAAGGGTGTATCCCTAAGAGAAAAGTGTAAAGATAGTTGATTGATGGCCGAGAAGTTCAATCAAAGGTGTAAAGGCAGTTGATTGATGCCCGTGAAGTTCAATCAAAGATTTTCTCGAAAGAGAAAAAAAGAATCTTCAAGGAGAGTTTTTGGAGCGCAGACGTAGGCAAGGTTGGCCGAACCGCGTAAACAATATCGGTGTCAATTTCTCTTTTCCCTTAACTATTTACTTGCTTTTGATTACATTCATTTTATCAACTCAATTTGATAACATTAAGTTTATATACTTTAGAGTAAACAATTAATTTGATTATGATCACAAGTGATAAGAATCATAGAAAGCGAAAAACCTAATTCACCCCCCTCTTATGTAAAAATGATCCGACAGATCTTTCAATCCATCACATACAATCAAGTTCAATATGTGTGCAAAACATTGCATATGCATGTATGCTCTATTCAAAATCAAACCATTCCAATTTCGAACACTTTTGATCAAATATGAAATTGCAACATCATTCGAAGAAGCATTGTCAAATGTGACAGTCAACACATTTTCAATTCCTCATTCACACAAACATCTTTCTAATTCTCTACCAATTGTCTCACCTTTATGACTCGAAATCAAATAAAAATTTAAAATCTTCTTATGCGTAGTCCAATCACTATCAATGTAATGACCAGTTGAAACCATGTAATTTAAATTTTGAATAGAAGTCAATGTATCTGTAGTCAAGCATACTCGTTGTGATGTTCTTCTAAAGTACTCTTTCAATTTCATCTTTTCTTTTTCATAAAGACTCAAAATATCACGAGCATCAGTAAATCTAGAAGGTACAGAAAACTTCGGTTACAGATATTGAGAATATTCTCGAAAATTATATCTTTCAACAAACTTCAAAGACAAATTCCTCGTTAATTACCATCTTCGCAAGTAGTTCTCGACAAGTAGCAACACTAAAACATGCAAGTTGTTGTCCCTTATTGTTCATATTCTGAAAGCTCAAAATCTTTTTCACATCTACATTTGCCAATAATTTTGCACAAATACGGATGTGTTTTTTTAAGCTTGATGTCCCATTTTTCAATGTATCACATGCATATATTTTTCCACAATGATTACATTTAGCTCTAGAATTTTTATCCTCGCCATCGTTAACAATATTAAAATAATTCCAAACTTCAGATTTCTTTGCCCTTTCCCTTCGAACACTAACAATAGAACTAGTTATAGGAGTAATCGCTACATTTTGATGTTCATTTGTACTTTCTGTTTCCATCCTATAAAATACAACAACTTATCAAACCAAGTAGCCAAATTAAACAATCTAACAAACATCTTTAGAAATTACATAGCAAACAAACACAGCAACTAGAACACAACACAACATGCTGAAAAACAGATTCTAACAAATCACAAACATATAATGAACATTAAACACAATGTGCTCTCGGTCAACAATTCTAAAGAGTCTCCCAAAAATGAAAAATGCAATCTAAAAGTGGATAGGAACGTACTAAATAGATAGGCTGTGTAACATTATTTGATTACTCATTTGGTTAAGGCAGGACCGTGAGAATACCCCAAAAACACAGAATGCACAAGCACAGCTACCCCAAAATTAAATACAGAATGCACAAGCACAACCTAATTACTAAATACTAGGTTAGTAATCGGACCAGCACAAGCACAAAGTAAAACAGTCAAGAACAAAATAACAGATTACGGTTCTACCGAGAGAGTACCCTAAAAATCTAGAACAAAATACATATTACTAATGTTCTCAGTACAAAGCTAAAACAGTCGGTACTCTTTCGGTTAAGCCGAGAGAGTATCCAAACCAAAAACAGTTTCTAAGTCGGCCAATCTGCAATCGAAGAAAAAGTCGGCTAAACCGTTTCTAAGGGCGAGGAACGCTGCGACGGAGTTTGAATGACGCTGCAACGGCAGGAGCACTTTGCAACAGGCAAGGGCGAGGGCGAGGGTTGACTGTTGAGGGTAGGGGTGAACGTAATGAAAGGCACTCAGCGACAGCGTCTCGCTCGATATTTAGAGCCAGAGACTGGTCCGGGTCGGTTCCTCTGGCTTTTGCCTTCAAAACTGAGAACCGAACCAGTTTTTTTGGTTCTACCAAGGGCAGAACCAAAAACTTTTTAAAATTTTCTCAAAACAGACAAGAACCGAACCAAATGTGTCGGTTCTGGTCTAGTTCTCAATTTTGGTCGGTTGTTGCTCACCCCTAGGCTGCGCGTCCTCGATTCATACATATAATGGAAACTACATTAAAAAAAATGTAACATCCGGAACTTTTGTGTTATGGCTTATGTGGAATATATATAAAAAAAATAATAAAAATAAAATGTTGAAGGAATTGTATGAGAAAAACAAAACTAAAGTTCAACCAAACAAAACATTGGTTGGAAACTAATGCAGGGGCAAATTAGGAAGTAAAAGTGGGTAGTTGGGAGCATCCAATAAGAATGTGACATGTGTCAAAGCTTGTGGAAGAAGATTTTCTTTGCTTCTTGTCTCCCATACGTGAGATCACCTTCATTATTCACACTTCCTTCTTTTTTCTTTCATCGTCGAGAAGAAACTCTCCCCTCCTTCCCACGATTTTTGTTCCGCTTGTGAAGATTTGAAGGACACATAGATTTCTCTCCTCCCTTAAAGTTGGCTGCATTTCAGCCATCTTAGAAGCTCCTAAGGTGACAAAGCTCAAGCGAGGTACTTGGATTGCTAAAGACACGAGGTAAGTTCTCGTGACTTACTGTGGCCGATTGGCCTACACCATATGTCAGAATTTGTGTTGATGATTGTTGGTGCTTGGTTTGTTTAATTGCTTTGGTTGGTTAGTTAGGATTAGTTGCTTTTATAGGTTACGCTTTTATCGTCTTAATGGTATACACGATGTATGTTTACGTCATGCTATTGTTTGTCATGCATCATTGTTTATAAATGTCATGAAAAAGGAATTTGTGCATTGACTTCATGAAAATGGAAATGTAAAGAACGAAAGTAAAGTATCACAGTAAACAACCATGGCATGGGGTTATCGGGGATGAGGTTCAGACCTGGCGTTTCGTTGTGAGCGAGTTTTCCTCCCTTCGGATGGTGTGGGATATCTAACCGCTGGACGTTCCCTATCCATCTATCGAGCATTTCCGATAACCATAGACTGACACGTACTGATAAATGAAATGATATGGACGACCTTCATGAAAACTACATATACATGTTCATGCATAACATTTTCGTAGAACTTGCTGAGATTTTTATCTTATAGGTGTCTTTATGGTGTAGGTGACTACGAGCAAGGTGAGGACGATGTCCCTCTGCCTAACGAGCCTGCAACTTGATGAAGGGTGCCCGTGGAGTGCGCTGGGCAGTCGATGCATACTTGACCCGTGGGAGCATAAGTTATGTATTTTGATGGGTAATATTATGGGTTATGATGGGCTGATGGGTGATAGTTAGATGAATTCTATAGAAACCATTATAGGATGCTTGGTATCTGGACAGGTTGTGAACAAATGTATTGAATGTCCATTTTGATGATATTTATTGGCTTCCGCTATGTAGGGACGAATAGGTTGATACTTTGATGAAATTGGTTCAATATTGATGCTTTGATAGGTTTTGGATGAAATAGAAATAGATTTTGATGATTTGAAATGAGTTTGGATGTTTGAAAATAGGTTTGATGATTTGAGTTGAGAAGTGTCGTTTCTAGGTTGGTTTGATGATTTTAGGTTATGCAGGGGAAAAAAGGTGAAAATAGCTCTCTGGACAAAATTCAGAGAGCTAGCCGATCAATCGCCAGAAAGGGGCGATTGTTCGGGTAATGGGTGATACAGGAATGGAAATTGTATAAGTCTCGGTTAAGTATTCTGGCAGAGAAATGTCATCCAATATTGTCGTCCAAAGTTGTGGGCGATAACGTCGACCAAATAGCAGTGTTCTGGTGTTAAGTTTTATTTGAGAGTTCGGTCAATAACGTCGACCGATTAGTCCATGATTTGGTTGAAGGTATTTAGTAAGGAGTTCGGTCGACGACATCGACCATTTAGCGAAAGATGTTTGGTCGATGACGTCGACTAATTAACGAAAGGTGTTCGGTCGATAACGTCAACCGATTTCAGCCAGCGTTGACATCGACCGATTATGTGGACGATGACGTCGTCCAAAGTCCGTGGACAAATGAGACAAAACCCGAGAGGAATTTATTTCCCGTCTACTTTATAGTCGTCGACCGATTTCCTTACAGAAGCCACGTCGACCCCTACTGTACCATTCGTCCAAACCCGATAGAGAGAATTAGCTACCCCTACTGTTCAAATTGATGAAACCCGAGAGGAATTAAATGCCAAACTAGATTATAGGCGTCGACCGAAACCATGTTTCACTGTTTTTTGTCGAATTTAAATTAAGTTAAACTTTAGTACTAGATTTATATCTTCCGCTGAATAAAGTAATTAGTCTTTAAATTTTGATAGATATAGATTTAATGCCCGAGTCTATTCTCTCATGATTGATGAACGAATGAAAAAGGAAAGGAATTGATAAATAAAAATTGTATGAGAATAGACGAGGGTAATAGGCAAGTCCAATTATAAGAAGAAATGTAAAAGTTTAAATTTTTTTGGGACTTTTAGGATTTATGTATATAGAAATTTGGGATCGTTACAAAAAATGACTGTGTTAACGAGGGAAATATGTTGAACTGTATCTGCGTCCTGTCAATGTGTTGAAACCCATAAACATGTCTTAAGAAGCAGCGCCTGAAGTGGATCTCCAGTGAGAACAAGTGTGACTATTTTGCCCATTCTGCCCACATATACTGCACGTCATCTTCGAGTTCCGCCTACTTATTGTCGAACTCGATGGCTCGTCAACATCTCGCACTTTTGTCTTATTCGGCCTACAAGGTTGGCGATATCTTGGGTGATGAGTTCCTTCACATCTGCCACTACCAGCCACATTTGGCTGCCACTCATGGGTCAAATAAACTGTGAGTACATCTGCAGGTAAGTTATCTGGTGATAGCATGAATACACGTAATTTTTCAGTGCCACTCATGAAACAGATGCATGGAATGGTATGGACACACGGGATTCCAGTACGCTCCCACCTATTGCAGCTGCACACATTCGTACTCATGTCGACTACGTATTGTTCGTAGCCGTTGCTGACCTCAAATTGTTCACCTCCCCCACGCACAACACTCCAATTTCGAGCTGCAACATCTAGATTCTCAAGCTTATTTTTTTTTTTTATCTTGAGACACAGGAGGCATGTTGCTTGAGATAGCTTCTCAAATTTCTTCACAATGTGAGTCATCATACACTTTCAGATCAGCTCTAACATAGTCAAGATCGGCTTGTCCCTCGCAGGCAGTAAAAGTGCATTGAATGACTCGCTCAAATTATTCAGGCCTATTTTGCACTTGGAGACCGAATAGAAGGCATGAGTAGCCCAATATTTAGGCTCTTCTGCTCGAAGCCATGTGTGGGCATCCGGCCTGAGCTGAAATAATTTGCTCATTTCGTGATTGAAATGATACTTTGTCGGTGCCCTGGTCGCACTCCACATCGCATCTATGTATGCTCTGCCCTGAAACAGGGTTTTGAAGTTTGCGTGCATATGCCGGAGGCATAAGTGCTGTTTGGAGTCTTTAAATTCTTTTTCCACAGTATTCAATAACTTCTGAAATTTGAAAGAAAAACATAAATGCATAGAAATGTAATAATAACAATGTGAAATGCATTATACCTTTTGTCGATTCGAAATAAATGTCCATCCGCCTCCCTCGCCAAGGTTCAGGTCTCGCATCAAGTGTTGCAAAAATCACCTCCATGTGTCCTCGGACTCTCTTTCGACGTTGGCAACCGCAACGGGATATATTTCATCGTTGTCATTAATACTGATGGCTGTGAGTAATTGTCCAGGACACGAGCTCTTCAAATGACAACTGTCCAAATAGATAATATGGCGACCGTGCTGCAGCAAATCTGCCTTGCACGCAGCCTTTCACATATACATTCTTTGATATGCTCACGAATCAGAGTCAACCTCGTAAGCATGTATGTATAATGAGCTACTCGGATTTGATCTATATATTTCAGCTGCGTATGACCAGACTTGCTTGTACTGTTCATCGCTGCTACCTTCGTTACGTGTTCGAGCTATGTTTCTTGCTCTTTTGGTAGTACTGGACATAATGTTGACAGCGAAATTCTTCATAACTGTCTCGATGATGAAAGAGATTTCCCACATATGTTAACTTTTAAACCTGTCTAGATAATGCTTTGCAAGATATTTTGCTCGAGCGTTTGGATTCTCAACTACCCTCGCACAATCATGAGAATCGATAAATTTCTTTATTTGAAAGGTTTTCTCGTTATGCATCTTCGACGCATGCAGTCGCCATGCACATCCCTTTACGTATTTAGCCGTTAGTCGCCGCTTGTTACATTGGGGAAATTTGATGCCATAATCATTTTGCACAGAATATTCGAGTATTTCCTCTTTAATTTCTATTATATAACTATATTGTTTCCCAAAAAAAAAAATCCATTGAGATTTCTTCACGTACCGATATACTTTCCACCTCATCAACGTTCGACCCGACCAGTGTTTGAAACTCCTCGTCTAGAGTTCTGGAGGTCGAATGCACCTCTATTTTTTCATCCCCACTTACGTGATCGAATGCTCGTAGATCACCATATGCAGGAGTGATGTGCGCATACCAATTGATATCAACATCAAAGCTTGTTGGCTCGTCTAAATACTCGTTCTAATTGAAATATCATCCATCGTCGTCTCTAATACCTGAAATTTTTTGAAATGAAGATAATAGTTGAGAAACTTTAGAGAGATCAAGAAGAGTGAAGTTAGAGGTGGTGTGAGAAGGAGAGAAGAGGCTCTTTAAATAGGCTTAGAGAACAGCAAACCGTTCTCTTAGAATGGTTTGTCGTTCTCCTATAGTTCAGCTCATGATCAACCAATAATTGATCATGGGTCTGACGAAGAACGGTTTGCCGTGTGAGTAGAAAGGTAAACCTTTCTTCGTCAGACCCGTGATCAATTATTGCTGAGGGTGAAGATTCCCTGTGGAGATTTGTTTGAAGGAGAACGGTTTGCCGCGTGCAGAGAATGATAAACCGTTCTCAAGATAGGACATTTCAGAGGGTGAAGATCTCCCACGCACATGAGGGGCACGTGCACATGGGGGATCTTCGCCCTCAGAAATGCCCTCTCGAAAAACGGTTTGCTGTTCTCCACGCGCAACAAACTGTTTTTCTTCAAAAAAATTTCCTGCGGGGGCATAACGGTTTGTCGCAAAGTTATTTTTGTCCATTTTTAATACTTTGAGCCATTTTTTAGACGAAAAATTAGTTTGATCAATTTTTTTACCTAATCGATAATTTGATCTATTTTTTAAATTTTGTCCTAATAATAATAATAATAATAATATAATCTTAATAATAATGAGAATCTATGTCTCTGCGGTCGACCTAGTTAATCAACTACGTGAATTTTCACGATTAACAATTCATAAATAAAGAAGACACGTTGAAGAATTCTTCAAACGACTTGTCGTTCTCAAAGTGCCATGCATGTTGAAGAATTCATTTCTCTGTTTTGCTTCGGGAAGAGAGAACCAAACAGATCGGCTCCGTTCTGAATCTCAGAGCCTGGGAGGAGAGCAATTTTGATTCACTCGATTCCCCTTTTTCGGAGAAGAAGAAGATGTCGAAATTGAATCTTCTTGTTTTGTTTTTGCTGTGTCTCATGTCTTACATTGCTAATTCGACGCGATTCGACCTCCGATCGGGTACTACCAAATGTATATCGGAGGACATTAAGAGCAACGCCATGACTGTTGGAAAATACAAAGTGGTTAATCCAAATGAGGCTCTTGCACTTCCTGATACCCACAGGATCACTGTCAAGGTTTTGAGCTTCTTTCTCTCATTCTTCTTGTTTCTCTGAATGTCTTCGTTTAGAGTTCTTTTTATATGTACTTGTTTTTCCAATTTCCGATCTAGGTTGTCTTATGGATGCATTTCTATCCTAATTTTTGTGAGTTGTATGTTGACAATCTTTGGTTAACTAATTTATTGATACCATCTTTTGGGCATATGCATTTTTGTAGCTGGCTTTTATCATTTTGGTAGATTTTTTTTAAGGTGTTGATGTGTTTGTAATTGAGGGACTTTTTAGGTAACTTCACCTCACGGGAACAATTTTCATTACGCGGATCATGCGGATTCCGGTCATTTTGCCTTCACTGCGGCAGAAGAAGGCGATTATTCTGCCTGCTTTTGGGTGCCGGATCACAAGCCTCCGAACACCGTATCAATTGAATTTGATTGGAGAACTGGTGTTGCTGCAAAGGATTGGTCCAATGTTGCTAAAAAAGGGCAGGTTGATGTGAGTGATTCTTAAAACTCTTTAAAAAGTAGATTGAAATTTCTATTTTTTCCAATGGTTGCAAGGAAAAGCTTAATAATAGAAAGCATCCGATGTCCGTTCGGCAATTCTCTTTCGTTATCTCAAAAATTTACTAACATTAAACTTTCAACAATGTCATCATGCAAAATTGCAGATATTTGATTTGGATGCCTAGAGATACTGGTGAAAGCATAGATTTAAATTTCAAAGGGAACGTAGTGGCATTTGAAAAGATACACCCAAATTTATCAGTGCAGTGACAGGAAAAGATAAACAAGATGTTTTATTTTTGTCTCTAGCTATCTCTCCAAAGCTTTGTGTAAAGTCTGGCACTTCATGAGGAATAAGAACAAGAATGCAAACAAGCTATTGCTGATGAAACTGCTTTATTTGCAAAGCATGCTACCCATTTGAACTTTTAATGACACTTAATAAGAAAGGGTTTAGGAAACTTGCATAGATCTGGTATTTTAGCTGGTGCTCTTATCGATAGAGTTCGAGCAGTCGACTTATTTGTTTTATGTTCTTGGAATTTCTTTTGGATTCATTTGGGTACTCTTGTATTTAAAGGAAGATGATCTTGTGATGTATAATTTTGCTAGATAATGGAAACTGAACTGAAGAAGTTGTACGACACCGTCATGTCAATACACGATGAGATGTTTTATCTACGCGAAAGGTAAGAACACAGAAAGTTTTATTCATCGAACAGATTATATCTTCCTTCTCCGTTTGTCTAAGAAGATCTGGGAAACTAGATTTGATGATATCAAGATAGATTTGGTCGTCATTTTTGGTATTATATCCCTTGCACAGAAAGAAAACAGTGTTTTCGCATTGTGTTTCAAATCGAACACAACCCGAAACTTCAATATTTCTGTGGAAACTAAAGGTTTCTTTATTTTCGCATTGTGTTTCAAATCGAACACAACCCGAAACTTCAATATTTCTGTGGAAACTAAAGGTTTCTTTGTTTTTGAATTGTGCAGAGAGGAAGAAATGCAGCAGCTGAATAGGACGACGAACTCCAAGATGGCTACGTTTGGTTTCCTCTCACTTGTCGTTTGCCTATCAGTCGCGGGGCTGCAATTGTGGCATCTGAAGACGTTCTTCGAAAGGAAGAAGCTCCTATGACTTTAAGGTCGCCCATATGAAATCATTCCACTACCTTCCTTTACGTGTCTTTTTAACTGATTCAATTAGCCTTCCTTAGATTCCTTGTTTTTGTTAATTACAGACACTTCAATGCATTATAACGATGAATGCAATGAAGAGCTGTGTTTGTCAAATGAGAACTTATACTCTATTTTTACTAATTAATTCTTATTTGTTGAGAATCAAACAATGACCGAAAAAGAAAAACGTAGAAAACATGGACATCAAGATTTACGTGAAAATTTTTTTCGTGAAAAACCATGTGTAGAAGAGAAATTCACTATACTGAAATTATGGGTGAGCAAAACTGAACCGGAACTGAGAACTAAACTGGAACCTACATAATTGGTCCGATTTTGGTCGGTTTTGCCCACAAAATAATTGAAATTCGGTTTTCTTTTATCAAAACTGAAGATTTTGATTCGGTTTTTGGGTTTAATGACACAAAATCATTAAAACCGAACCGACCAATATAACTCTAATGGCTAATTTACTAACTCATTCTGCCATTCAGCTTCACTGCTTCAGACGACGAACAGTTCGCTTCTTCCAAATTCCAATCTTTCATCTCTCTCGTAGTCGCTGGCCGCCACTGCTCTTTTAGTTTGCCGTGAGGCGAACCCTACTTCTGTTTCACTGCTCGGACTAGATCTATGGGATAAGGACTCCTTATTAAGGAGTTGTCGTTGAAAAATCTAAAACTAGAAAAAAAAGTAGAATTAAAAAAAAAAAAGTGAGTCTTAGACCATATATAGTTTTCGATCCTTTTGATTTTTTACAGTTCCTGACAGTTTTATGGCTCCCATCCTCAGGTTACTCCCTTGTATACCAGCTGAAAATTTTACTCTACAGTACAGACTGTTCAAGAAGTTATAAAACCTTAGGTTACTGCCTTTACTCTCATTGACAGAGCTGCGATTATTCTTGCTTGTAAGAACTGAAATGATTAGCGAACTTTGTGCTCATACATAGACAATTTTTTCTTAAAGATTGTTGGGTCGATTTATGCTTTGTTAGATTGTTGTTTTCTGTTGAATTTGGCTAATGATTGATTTTTGGTTTGATAAATTATTGTATTTTAAGTTTAAAAATTTATTTCATAATGGGAAATACCAGAACCGGACCAGAAATTCTAGTCCGGTCTGAAAAGAAAATAAACAGATTCTGGTCCTAAAAATTAAAAATCAGAAAATATTGGTCCGGTCCTATCCTCTCCTAAAATCGGACCAAACCGAACAACGATTACCCCTAACTAAAATCAAAGAACAATTGAATTTTGTTACTGGCTTGACCGACCCAATTAGATTTTTGGGACACACCTAACTCTAACATTATCTTATGTAACGCCCTAAATTTTGAAATTTATTTTTTCAATTTGAAACCCTAATTTAAAAATCCTAAAAAAATTTCTCAAATTGATTTATCAAATTAAGTTTAAATTCGAGCGTTATAACTTTAATTTCAAAATATTTGAAAGCCTTGAATGAAATCATTAAATGCGTGGAAGCTTTTAAAACAACGTTCAAACATTAAATAGTTTGGTCAAAAATGAAATTATTGCAGAATTAAAACTGTTGAAAAACCAAACTGAAACCGAAAAAGAAAAACGAGAAAATAGGGACATCAAGATTTACGTGGAAACCCTAGAAGGGAAAAAACCACGGGTAAAGATTCACCCTACCTTTCTCGATCGTGAAGAGGATTGGAAAAACAGCATATGAGTTACAATTGTCAGCCTCTTGTAACACCCGACCTTAATTAAAAATTTAAAATAACAGATAAATCTATTAAGTATAATCGATGAATGAAATTTTAGTATAATGTAGGTTAGGTTGAAGAATGAGTAAGTAAGGGCATAAGGGTAATTGGCAAATTTGAAAGTGGATAAGGTATTTAAGGTAAAAGTTTAGAGTAGCTGCCACCACTACTCATTTTCTTTCCCTTTCGGTCTTCAGCTCGAACGGCAGAAATCTCTAGGCGATTCTCCTGCCCGATTCTCCTTCAACCTAGGTAAGCCCTCCTTGTTTTTTTGCGATTTTAGTAGTTAGATAGCTGAGGGAGTACAATGTGAGGAGTTTCGAGGAATGTTGTGATTTAGAGTAGGTTCGGGCTGAGCGACTATTGAGAATACCCGAGTTGTGGGGTTTCAATTTTTGTTCCTCAAACTCCTGTATTGATTCTGTGAAGTTTAGTGAAAGTTTGATATATGTACTATTATGATTTTAGGTGAGCGAGCTTCTGAAGTAGCATTTAGCCAAGCGATTTCCAGGGATCCAGGTAAGTAGAGTTTGTTTGTGCCTTCGGGCCTACATCACAAAACAGTAGGATTTATGTATGTTTTGTATGTTTATTTTCCAGTTGTCATGCATCATGTTTTTGAAAGATTACGAAAATGAATTTACATGAAACGCATGGTAAGTGTGAGCAGGATGATCAGAACAACTGTTAAGGGGGATTAATCCGCCCCTTAACTGAGAACAGAGGATTGAGGTTTTGGGAAAAGTGATCCACTTCTCAATCCTACAGGGGGATCAGACCAGTTAACTGTTAAGGGAATTAATCCGCCCCTTAATTGAGATCAGAGGATGTATGCTTTGGGGAATGATTGATCCACTTTCCCATCGTACAGAGGGATCAACAGAGAACGAATTTGAATACAACTGAGATGAGAAAGTAGAGACCGCATGTTTAGGGAAATTATTGTTTCATTGATCCATTTCATTCATCGCTCTACTTGCTTAGCATTAGGCTAATAGATGAGTTTTGTGATGTAGGTGAAGAAGTTACTAAAGGTATGTCTACCGACCAACATGAGGAATAGGCTGGTTGGAGGAGCATTTTCAGGCATCGGTTTGGTCATCTGTTGAGGCGGTTTAATCCATGGCTGCAGGTGTTGAGTTGAGGGTAACTAGTTCAGTATAGATGTTTTTCTGAAAATTTTATGACAATAGTGGTTTCAAAGCTTTGAATACATTTTTGAGAATCTTCTGATATTGGTATTTTGTTGGATTTTGAAAACATTGTTTTTACTGAATTTGGGAAGGGCAGTGATTTGGTTTGTTTCTGGATGTTTAGTTTTGTCGTTCTGCCTATCGGAAGGTGCCTTCAGTAAAGTCGTTGGATGAGAGAGAGAACATCCGGCTGACGTCATCGGCAGGTGCAAGTCGCCAAAACCTGTAGTTTTGCTATCGGCAGATGTAGCGTATAGTTTAATCTTATCGGAAGGAGTCGTAATGTCGTTGTCGGTGGACGTCGCGTGCTTGTCTATCGGCAGATGGAAATCTATCGGTAGATGAAATTATGTTGACTCCATCGGCAGATGAAGTTATGTTGACTTCATCGGCAGATGAAGTTATGTTGACTTCATCGGCAGATGTAGTTGTGTTGGCTTGTCGGTAGATGGTGGTGCGTTGTTTGTACACGTCATCGGTAGAAACCTCCTATTCCTAATTCTGCTTCTTCCGTTGACTTCGTCGTCGGCAGATGTGTTCGACTTCGGCAACTTCACGGGCATTCCGCGTTTTTTTTAAGCTTTACGTCTTTTGGCCAATACTCTTAACACTTCCAACAATCATTTTAAAATGTTTTCACAGGTTACTTAGCTTCATTGATGTTCAATTGATTTTTCCGCTGCAAGTTTTTAAATATATTTAGTTTTAGAAAAAGTCAAATTTTGGCTGTCGAGTGAAATTTTAAATTTAGCATCAAGACGTCATGGTTCGGTTCAGCGTTATGAGTAGCAAACCGGGTTCAGATAACTCGGGGCGTTACAAGTTGGTATCAGAGCCATTTGGTTAAACCGTTCAAAGAATTACTCAACAGTGCCGATCGTTGCATGGAAGTACTCCAACAACTGTAAGTGTTTATGTTAGTTTCAGTTATTAGATATTTATGAGAATAGTTAACATTTTACAGGGATATAGTAAAATGTCTAGACGACCAGGTAGACCGAGAGTACAGAGGGGGACACCAAACCCGGAGAGTACTGAGAATTCTGGTGTGATCAGGCAGCTGACAGACTTGGTACGCCAGCAATCTGATATGATGCGCCAGCAGTCCGATCAGTTGGGACTGCTACTGAACCGAGAGGTACAAGGGAGTGCCAACTCGGGTTCCAGCAATGAACAGGCAGGAGAGAGGTTTAGGAGGTTGCGACCACCCACTTTTGATGGAAAGTCAGCTAATCCAATTGTGGCCGATGAATGGTTGAAAAAGATAGAAAGCATGTTTAGGTGTGCAAATGTGGGAGAAGGAGAAAAGGTCATTTTGGCAACCTTCCACTTTGCCGGTGATGCTCAACTTTGGTGGGAAACGATGGAGACCACCCATGATGTTCTTACGATGACTTGGACGCAATTTAAGGAGATTTTCTATGAGAAGTATTTTAACAGTACCGTTCAGACCACAAAGAAGTTGGAGTTCATGAACTTGAAACAGACAGGGACCGTAGCTGAATACAGCAGACAGTTTGAATCCCTATCAAGGTTTGCCGGACACCTCGCGCGCAGAGATGAGGATAAAGTGTTCCAATTTGTGCATGGGCTGAAACCTGAGATTTATAGAGGAGTCAAGTTCTCGGGTATAAAAGGATTGTCCTACAGTGAAGTAGTGTCCACGGCATTAGAAGTGGAAGAGGCGGAGATGAAGTGTGTTGGGTTTAGTGCGGCTCCACGAAAGTTCACCCAGCCACACCATCACAGGGGAACGAAGAGGCCCGGTGAGGGCCAGGGCAGTCAAGGGAAGGAGAAGAAGACACCAGATACTAGGAAGTTCCCTCAATGCCCAAAGTGTTTAAGATTTCACCCGGGAGAGTGTAGAATTAGCGCGGGGAAGTGTTTCAACTGTGAGGAGACCGGGCATCTGCTTAAGGATTGCCCAAAGCCCAGAGTCCTTCGCTGTTATAATTGTAATAAAGTTGGCCACATGAATAGGGATTGTCCAGCTCTGAAGAATGGCCCTGTGAATGTCAAGCCAAGAATATTCTCCATGGTAGAATCAGGTGATGAAGATCAGCCTGCTGTTGTGTCAGGTACCATACTAGTCAATTTTATGCCTGCTTTTACTTTAATAGATTCAGGTGCAACACATTCCTTCATAGCGTTTGCCTTTGCTGATAAATTAGACGTCGAGTCTTCACTTTCTGAGCATATGTTCAATGTTGCTTTACCTTCTGGCGAACGCATGCGCTCTAGCCGTGTGCTGCTTAATAGTGTAGTGACAGTAGGAGATAAGAACCTACCTGCTGATCTCATTATTTTAGAGATCATGGGATTTGATGTAATCTTAGGAATGGATTGGCTGTTTAAGCACTATGCCACAATAGACTGTAGAACTGGAATAGTTAGTTTCCAACCCCCTGGTGGTTCGAAACACACCTTTCAAGCCTCAAGGAGAGACAGAAGAATGTCTGTTTTATCCTCTGTCGGCGCCAAACCTTTCCCGTGTAGTGAGTATTCATGCTTTCTGGCCAGCGTATTAGACACAAAGCTGGTAGGAGAACCGAGTCTCCAAAAGGTTCCAATAGCTCAAGATTTCCCTGAAGTTTTCCTTGATGACCTGCCTGGTTTACCACCTGATAGAGAGATCGAATTTGTGGTGGATGTCTATCCTGGTGCTGAACCTATATCTAAGAATCCATACAGATTGGCACCAACGGAACTCAAGGAATTAAAGAAACAGTTAGAGGAACTGTTGGAAAAAGGATTCATACGGCCAAGTTATTCATCGTGGGGTGCACCAGTTCTCTTTGTTAAGAAAAAGGACGGATCAATGCGCATGTGCATTGACTACCGAGAATTAAATAAGTTAACCATCAAGAATAAGTACCCATTACCTAGGATCGATGATTTGTTTGACCAACTTCAAGGTGCACGAGTTTTCTCTAAGATTGACTTAAGATCGGGGTACTACCAATTGAAGGTTAAGTCTGAGGATATACCAAAGACTACCTTTCGTACGAGATATGAACATTACGAATTTTTGGTTATTTCCTTTGGTTTGACAAATGCACCAGCAGCTTTCATGGATCTCATGAATAGGGTGTTTCATGAGTATTTGGACAAGTTTGTCATAGTATTCATAGACGACATTCTGATCTATTCTAGAACTAAGAATGAGCATGGAAAGCATTTAAGTTTGGTGTTAGGAGTACTCAGACAGCACCAGCTTTATGCTAAGTTTTCCAAGTGTGAGTTTTGGTTGGACAGAGTTCACTTTCTTGGTCACGTGATCTCTGGGGATGGAATATCCGTCGATCCAGTCAAAGTTCGTGCGGTTAAGGAATGACCTCAACCGAAGAATGCTTCTGATATTAGGAGTTTCCTCGGGCTGGCAGGGTATTACAGAAAGTTCATTGAAGGATTTTCAAAGATTGCTACACCCCTTACTAAGTTAACCAGGAAAAATGTGAAGTATATATGGACCGATGAATGTGAACATAGTTTCATGACCTTAAAACAGAAACTAACCAATGCTCCAATTTTAACCCTTCCAGCTGTGGATGGTAAATTTAGCATTTACTGTGATGCTTCCAAGGTTGGTCTTGGATGTGTGTTAATGCAAGATGGTAAGGTCATAGCTTATGCCTCTAGACAGTTGAAAACTCATGAGAAGAATTACCCTACCCATGATTTAGAATTAGCTGCTGTAGTATTTGCACTTAAGATTTGGAGGCACTACTTGTATGGACAGCCTTGTGAAATATTTTCGGATCATAAAAGTCTGAAGTATATTTTCACGCAGAAGGAGTTAAATATGAGGCAACGTAGGTGGTTGGAGTTTGTTAAAGACTACGATTTTGAGATTAAATACCACCCTGGTAAGGCCAATGTGGTGGCTGATGCATTAAGTAGAGTAATACCGTCAGCCTCAGCTTTGATTCTGGATATGCCGGTGGCCTTAGAGACTGAATTTCATAAGTTTAACCTAGAAACTATGTCCAATGTAGCAGCTATGCTTTCTGCCATCTCCTTGAAACCTACCATTCTAGAAAAGATAAAAGAAACCCAGGACATTGATGAGGAGTGTAAAAAGTTCAAGTCGAGCATGGATTCTACTGACAATTTGGACTTCAATTATACTGATGATGGAATACTTAAGTTCAGGAATAGATATTTTGTGCCAGCCGATAAAGAGCTTCGTGATGAAATCCTTTCTGAAGCTCACTCTTCTAGATTTTCCGTTCATCCTGGTAGTACAAAGATGTACAGAGACCTTAAGCAGACTTATTGGTGGCCAGGTATGAAGCGGAGCGTTGCTGAACATGTAGGATTGTGTTTGATCTGCCAGCAGGTTAAGGTTGAACATCAGAGGCCTGCAGGAATGTTGCAGCCATTACCACTCCCTGAATGGAAATGGGAGCAGATAACCATGGACTTTGTTGTAGGATTACCCAGAACAGCAAAAGGACATGATGCAATCTGGACGATAATCGATCGATTAACCAAATCAGCCCATTTCTTACCCATCAAGGTGACTTACTATATGGATCAGTTAGCTGAATTGTATGTGCAGGAGGTTGTGTGACTGCATGGAGTTCCAGCTACTATAGTTTCAGACCGAGATTCTAGATTCACATCCAAATTTTGGAAGAGTTTACATAAAGCCATGGGCACACAGCTAAACTTCAGTACAGCCTTTCACCCTCAAACAGATGGACAATCGGAAAGAACCATTCAAACATTAGAGGATATGCTCCGGGCATGTGTTTTGGATTTTCAAGGTTCTTGGTGCAAGTATCTGCCATTGGTGGAATTTTCTTATAATAACAGTTTTCAAGCAACAATAGGAATGACACCGTATGAAGCTTTGTATGGACGAAGATGTAGATCTCCTTTGTACTGGGACGAAGTTGGTGAAGCACAGTTGCTTGGTCCTGACATCGTGCAGCAGACTATTGAGAAGGTTGCTCTCATCCGTCAGAGGATCTTAACAGCTCAAAGCCGACAGAAGAGCTATGCTGACAGAAGACGCAGAGAATTAGAGTTTAAAGTAGGCGATGAGGTTTTTCTTAAGGTATCACCATTCAAAGGAGTTGTGAGATTTGGAAAGAGAGGCAAACTGAATCCTAGATTTGTTGGTCCTTTCTCAATTCTGAAAAGGATTGGGTAGGTAGCCTATCAGTTACAGCTACCAGCTTCTATGGGAGGGATACATGACGTGTTCCATGTCTCGATGTTAAATAAGTGTATGCGGGATCCAACTCAAGTTGTTGAACAGCAGAGCATTGAAATTCAACCTACACTTACCTACGAGGAGAAGCCAGTAAAGATTATGGATTATGCAATAAAGGTACTACGCAACAAAGAAGTGCCGCTGGTGAAAGTCTTGTGGCACAATCAGAACAAAGAGGAGGCAACATGGGAGCGCTAACAAGACATAATGGACCAACATCCAGAACTGTTCAGGTACTGAATTTTGAGGACAAAATTCTTTTAAGGAGGGTAGATTGTAACACCCGACTTTAATTAAAAATTTAAACTAACAGATAAATCTATTAAGTATAATCGATGAATGAAATTTTAGTATAATGTAGGTTAGGTTGAAGAATGAGTAAGTAAGGGCATAAGGGTAATTGGCAAATTTGAAAGTGGATAAGGTATTTAAGGCAAAAGTTTAGAGTAGCCGCCACCACTACTCATTTTCTTTCCCTTTTGGTCTTCAGCTCGAACGACAGAAATCTCTAGACGATTCTTCTGCCCGATTCTCCTTCAACCTAGGTAAGCCCTCCTTGTTTTCTTGTGATTTTAGTAGTTAGATAGCTGAGGGAGTACAATGTGAGGAGTTTCGAGGAATGTTGTGATTTAGAGTAGGTTCGGGCTGAGCGACTATTGAGAATACCCGAGTTGTGGGGTTTCAAATTTTGTTCCTCAAACTCCTGTATTGATTCTGTGAAGTTTAGTGAAATTTTGATATATGTACTATTATGATTTTAGGTGAGCGAGCTTCTGAAGTAGCATTTAGCCAAGCGATTTCCAGGGATCCAGGTAAGTAGAGTTTGTTTGTGCCTTCGGGCCTACATCACAAAACAGTAGGATTTATGTATGTTTTGTATGTTTATTTTCCAGTTGTCATGCATCATGTTTTTGAAAGATTACGAAAATGAATTTACATGAAACACCTGGTAAGTGTGAGCAGGATGATCAGAACAACTGTTAAGGGGGATTAATCCGCCCCTTAACTGAGAACAGAGGATTGAGGTTTTGGGAAAAGTGATCCACTTCCCAATCCTACAGGGGGATCAAACCAGTTAACTGTTAAGGGAATTAATCCGCCCCTTAATTGAGATCAGAGGATGTATGCTTTGGGGAATGACTGATCCACTTTCCCATCGTACAGAGGGATCAACAGAGAACGAATTTGAATACAACTGAGATGAGAAAGTAGAGACCGCATGTTTAGGGAAATTATTGTTTCATTGATCCATTTCATTCATCGCTCTACTTGCTTAGCATTAGGCTAATAGATGAGTTTTGTGATGTAGGTGAAGAAGTTACTGAAAGTATGTCTACCGACCAACATGAGGAATAGACTGGTTGGAGGAGCATTTTCAGGCATCGGTTTGGTCATCTGTTGAGGCGGTTTAATCCATGGCTGCAGGTGTTGAGTTGAGGGTAACTAGTTCAGTATAAATGTTTTTCTGAAAATTTTATGACAATAGTGGTTTCAAAGCTTTGAATACATTTTTGAGAATCTTCTGATATTGGTATTCTGTTGGATTTTGAAAACATTGTTTTTACTGAATTTGAGAAGGGCAGTGATTTGGTTTGTTTCTGGATGTTTAGTTTTGTCGTTCTGCCTATCGGAAGGTGCCTTCAGTAAAGTCGTTGGATGAGAGAGAGAACATCCGGCTGACGTCATCGGCAGGTGCAAGTCGCAAAACCTGTAGTTTTGCTATCGGCAGATGTAGCGTATAGTTTAATCTTATCGGAAGGAGTCGTAATGTCGTTGTCGGTGGACGTCGCGTGCTTGTCTATCGGCAGATGGAAATCTATCGGTAGATGAAATTATGTTGACTCCATCGGCAGATGAAGTTATGTTGACTTCATCGGCAGATGAAGTTATGTTGACTTCATCGGCAGATGTAGTTGTGTTGGCTTGTCGGTAGATGGTGGTGCGTTGTTTGTACACGTCATCGGTAGAAACCTCCTATTCCTAATTCTGCTTCTTCCGTTGACTTCGTCGTCGGCAGATGTGTTCGACTTCGGCAACTTCACGGGCATTCCGCGTTTTTTTTAAGCTTTACGTCTTTTGGCCAATACTCTTAACACTTCCAACAATCATTTTAAAATGTTTTCACAGGTTACTTAGCTTCATTGATGTTCAATTGATTTTTCCGCTGCAAGTTTTTAAATATATTTAGTTTTAGAAAAAGTCAAATTTTGGCTGTCGAGTGAAATTTTAAATTTAGCATCAAGACGTCATGGTTTGGTTCAGCGTTATGAGTAGCAAACCGGGTTCAGATAACTCGGGGCGTTACACCTCTATAGAAGAGATTCACAATGTATTCCATGTTTCGATGCTAAAGAAGTGCTTGAGGAATCCATCTCAGATTTTGGAACAGCAGAGTACTGAAGTTCATCCCACTCTTAATTATGTGGAGAAACTAGTAAGGATCCTAGACTATGCTGTAAAGGCGTTGCGCAACAAAGAAGTCTCACTGGTAAAAGTCTTATGGCACAACCAGAACGTAGATGAGACAACCTGGGAGCGCCAGCAGGATATGATGGACCAATATCCAGAATTATTCAGGTAATGAATTTTGAGGACAAAATTCTTTTAAGGAGGGTAGATTGTAACACCCGATTTCATTGAACCAATTTACTTAACCAACTTGTAGTGTACGTTTTATGGATAAAATTGGGAGAATTAGTGATTAGGTTAATAAATGACTAAGTAATGGTATAATGGTAAATACAGAATTATAGTGATAACCTATTTAAGGAAAGAGGTTTTGTGATTAATACACTGTAGCCGCCACTACTTTCCATACTCTCTCTCTGTATTCAGCTCAAGCTCAGCAGAGCTCTCCAGGCGATTCCCTCTCTAATTTTTCTCCAAACTAGGTGAGTCTACTTCGATTTCGTGTTACATTGTAACTAGTGATGGTGGAGAGGAGCATAGATGTGAGCTTTGGTAAATGCTATAGGTGGAAGTTAGTTTCGGTTTTGTGGTAAATCAGGAATGCACTATGTATAGAACTCCCAAACTAGATTCCTTAGATTTCTGGATAGATTAGAATGAGGTTTAGTAAAAATTTAATTGATATTCTGTTTATGACTTAGGTGAGCAAAACTTCCGAAATAGTTTGAAACCGAGCATTTCCAGGAAGCCAGGTAAGTGAAGTATGCATGAGCCTTCGGGCCTACATCACAAAACAATAGGATTATGTATGTTTGAATTTGTCTGAATGTCATGCATCATATTTTGAAAGAATACGAAAATGAATTTACATGTATTGGAATGGTGAGAAATGAACAGATTGAAACAGATAAACTATTAAGGGAACTAATCCGCCCCTTAACTTATGAAGGGATTTATGACTTTGGGAAAATTGATCTGCTTCCCAATGAAATTTAGGATCAGATCAGCTGTTAAGGGAACTAATTCGCCTCTTAATTTATGAAGAAGATGTATGACTTTGGAAAAATTGATCAATCTCCCAATGGAATCGAGGGATCAGATCAGTGAAAAAATGTAAATGCAACTAAGATGTGAAAGTGGAAACTGCATGATTAGAATTTATATCTCAGCATTTCATTTCGTTATTGCTTCACTTATTTAGCATTAGGCTAATATATGAGTTTTGTGATGTAGGTGAAGATGCCTCAGAAGGTGTGTTCTCTGAGCATGTTGAGGAATAGGCTGGTTGGGGAAGCACATTCATGCCTTGACTTGGTGAACTGATGGAGCGGTTTAACTATTGTCAAATTATGAAGTTTCAGTGGTTAAGTGTCTTGTGGAAGTATACAGAGAGTTTTAATAACAGTAACAACTCTGGTGTTTATAATAACTTTATGGTTTTCTTGTTCTTAGCATGAAAAACATGATTTGGTTTAGAGGTAGTTGCTTGCTGGATATTTTTAGAAAGTTGTGGACTTATGTGGTTTTGATCGATTTTTAGTAAAATGCTCAAGCTCTTTTGGTAGTCGGAGTTTTCTGTGTATAGAGTGAAAATGGTGGTTATGCTGTTATGTTGAGTGTTTGTCTATCGGTGGATGTTGAGTGTTTTGTCTATCGGTGGATGTAGTCCACCGGTGGATGTTGAGTTTTTTGTCGTTTTGTTACCGATGGATGTGAGCGTAGGAGTGAGTATTAGATTTTTGTCGTTTTGTGACCGGTGGATGTGAGCGTAGGAGTGAGTATTAGATTTTTTGTCGTTTTGTGACCGATGGATGCGAGCGTAGGAGTGAGTATTAGATTTTTGTCGTTTTGTGATCGGCGAATGCTGAGGGTTTCTGTCGTTCGAAGGAATCGATCGGTGGACGTGAGCGGTGGATGTGGGTAGTCGACATGTCGTGCGACTGACACTTTTTAGCGGTGGATGCCCTCTATTTTTGCCTCTACCGCTGAGTCTATTTTATTCTGCTTCTGCCGCTGACACTGTTTAGCGGTTATCGCTGGAACTGTTCAGCAGTAGACGTGCTCTATTTTATTTTGTTTTCTTTCAACTAATTGTCTTTAATATTTTAATTAAATTAATAAATGTTATTTTATACAAAAATTTTCCGCTGCAAGTTTTACTTTTAAGGATCAAAAATTTGACCGTCGAGTAAAATTTTAAGTTTTTCTCAGAATGTTAAAGTATGGTTATGTATTATGTGTGACGAACCGGGTTTATATAATTCGGGGCGTTACATACTAACATGATAGCAAAAGCCTGAACGACAATGAGATAGTGAGCTTTATCGAAAGTAAGTTGAAAAAGCCTGAATGACAATGAGATGACTAAGTCTAAGGTTGGGAAATGAGTACCAACCAGTTTGTAATCAGGATTCGGTAAAAGTAAATGTTAATTTTGACACTTGCACATATTTTTACTTGCTGAGTTAAATCTCATAGTTTGTATAATTTTGTGATGTAGGTGAGTTTTTATCTGAGGAGGAGCTGGCTGTAATCGAGAACCTTCCAGAGGTAAGCAAGCATGCAGAAAAAAAAGTTGTTTTTGAGTCTGAGAGAGATGTTTAAATTAATATGTTTTAATTGTTAAAGATATTTCTTATTTCTATCGAACTTTGGATAATCTATTTTTGAAAGAAGTTTTATGAATTATATATTTATTTCGATTTCCGACAAAGTTATTTAATATTTTCAAATTTTAATTAAGATTCTGCGCATTTAATGTTACTATTTAAAGATATTTTATTATTTCAATATTTTGGAATTTAGTTTTTAAACGCTCAAATTTTATAAATCAATTGGGGAAAATTTTAGGGTTTTTAAAATTAGGATTTCAAATTGGGGATTTTTAATTTAGGGCGTTACAGTTTGGTATCAGAGCTCCAAGGTTTTAAAAACGGTTCTGTAGACTATATATGCTCACGTGCACTTGGAAGCTTGTCGATCAGCAACTACGTCTGTATTAAAATTTATATTTTGATAAAAATATATTAGGTAATATTGTAGTACATTTCAAAGTAGTATATAAAGATAAGTTTCCCTAAATTAAGTCTTTGTGATGTAGAATTATGGCCAATCGTAGAGGAATTGGAAATAATAGGGATTCTATACTCCATCGGATGATGGACATGGTCTAGATGCAGGCTAGGTAGAATGAACAATTGTCGCAAGTAGCTAATGCGGCAGCTCAGGCAGCCACTGCCACAGCTTAAGCAGTGAATATGCAAGCCCAAGTTCCTAATAGGCCTCGGCATGCAGACATGGACTTCGATAGATTTCAATGTTTGGACTCTCCAGATTTTAATGGCAATTTGGCGGATATGGCAGTCGCAGATAATTGGATCAGGACCATCAGTGAAATCTTTGAGCATGCTAAGATTTCAGAGAAAGAAAAAGTTGATTGCGTTTCTTCAATGTTCCGGATGAAGGCACGTTATTGGTGAGATTCTATGAAGGTGATGCATCCAATCACCACTATGACCTCGGAGAAGTTTCAAGAACTTTTCTATGAGAAGTATTTTACATACTCTATGATGGATGCAAAGGCAGAAAAATTTATGGCCTTAAAGCAGACCGGGAGCGTAATTGATTATTTGCACAAGTTTGAGCAACTTTCTCGCGATGCCCCTCATATAGCTAGTAATGAAGTCATGAAGGTGAAACGATTCATCCAAGGATTGAGAGCAAAGATATTCACTGACATCCATCTTATTACTTCCAAGGACTCAGGAGCAAAATTCTGCAACAACAATGGGCTGGATCTAAGAGACCCATGATCAGTGGACCTGTTGAAAGACCTTCTAAGTACGTTAAAAAGGAGTCAAACACTATGTCTAATATGTAACACTCAGGTTTACGGGATTTTATAATTCTAGAATATAATGGTATTTTTGTAAATATGTCAAATTAAGTCTGTTTTGCGAGCAAAGAGCGTTATTATATTCCTAATAATTAATATGAATTTTAAGAAAACTTTGGGAATTTTAGGAGTTGTAACGTTAAATTACGAGAATTACGTTTCTCGTAATATAAAAGACGTTTTAATAAAAATAGTAAACGAGGTCTGTTTTGCGTACGGACAGTTTTAATGAAACCATGATAATGAGTTAAACTTATTGGCGAAATAAGGAAATTAGGAGAAACTGAATCGTCGGTTAATTAACGAAACAAAGGACGAAACGAATATAAAAACAAAGGAAGGACGAAATGGTAATTTGTAAAGTCAAATTTAATTAAAATGAAACTTTTCTCTTCTTCCTCAAGCACTTCACGTTTTCTTTTTTTTTTTCTCTCCCTCTGCGTTCTCCGGCGATTCATCTTTCCCTCACAGCGTTCTCCTCTTCCAACGTTGATTCCTCCTCCGATCGACTCCGACCCTTCACGTTTTCTCTTCCAAACCCGATCCTAGGTACGATTTTATGGTTTTTTGAAGGTTTACTTCGATTTCTAGAGTTTAAACGATTAAGGTTTCTGTTAGGGTTTTGTTAAAACGTGGATTTAGAGTTTGAAATCGATAGGTTACCGTATTTGAGAATATAATGGACGTATTGGGCGTTATTGGACGAAGTTAAACGATTCGTTGAGAAATGTTTGGGTTTTATGGATTTTCGAGGTTTTAGGAAACTCCGTTAATAGAGGTTGTGGTAAGTTGAACGTGAAATGCTCGACGAAATGCCTCAATGAAGTATTTTAGAGTTTTAAGAAATTCTTTAGTTAAGAGTTTCGTTAGTTTTGACACTTAAAGGTTTGAACGTGCTTTAACGACGATTGTTGTGAAATTTCCTTAGGTGAACAATGCTCGTGGACGGAGCTAGAGCTGCAACGAACGCGAGGTAAATTCTCGTGACTTACTTTGTGTAATACCAGGCTTTACGGGATATTATTATTTTAATGTATTGTGACATTTTTGTAAATATGTCAAAATATGTCCGTTTTGCGAAAAGAATTTGGGTACAGTATTAGGGTCTTTACAGTTATGGTATCAGAGCTCCCAGGTTTTAAAATCGGTTCTGTAGACTGCTCGACTGCACAGCCACTACGCAGACATTCTTCATCATATGTAAGTATGTTTATAGCTTTATTTGATTTTCATTTTTTTATAGAGTATTTGTTTGAACTTTATAGGAGTTATTTAAAAAAATGGTGCGTCGAGGAAACGATCGAGACGACCGAGATGATACGATAGACACCCTCATAGATTTTATTGCCCAACAGTCTCAGCATATGGAGCGACAGGCTCAGCAGATAGAGAGACAGTCTCAACAGCTGGGTACTTTGATAGACCGAGAGGGAGTTAGAGCTCGAGAGACAGCTATATCGGGCAACCGTGGGATGGAGAGATTTTAGAAGCTCCAGCCCCCTATATTTAACGGACAGTCTACGGATCCCTCTTCAGCAGAGGAGTGGATTCGCACCATGGAGGACATGTTGGCCTATGCTAGCATTGAGGACGGAGAGAAGGTGGCGTTGGTGACTTACCACCTAGCGTTAGATGCTCGGTTTTGGTGGGATTCCATCAAGACGACCACCGATGTGACGATGATGGGATGGGAGAGATTCTGAGAGTTGTTCTATGATAAGTATTTCAGCCATACAGTACGGGAGGCGAAGATGGTTGAATTTATGCAGTTGCGACAGGTTAGTTCTATTGCCGAGTATGTGAGGAAGTTTGAAGCCCTTTCTCGATTCGCGCCACGTCAGGTCAGTGTTAACGAGGACAAGGTACGCCGATTTTTACAGGGACTTAGTCAGGAATTCCGGATGCATCTTACTATATCTGGGGTACGGAATGTATCATATGACGAGATTGTGGCCAGGGCGCTTGATATTGAGGCAGTTGATAGAGATTCTGTCAAACCGAGGGAGCCATCTAAGGGTTTCTTCTGAGAGATCCGTCCTCAGTCACTGAACCGAGGTTGGCAACGTAGAGCACAGCCCCAACAGCAACATATGGGTGTTAAAAGACCTCTTGAAGGAGGTAATGATCGGGGTAAGGAGAAGCAGATACAGGGGACTTCTCAGATACCTCTTTGCCCTAAATGCCAGTGGGAACACACTGGCCAGTGCAGATTGGGCACGAGTGTGTGCTATCGGTGTGGAGACGCGGGCCATTTCGTCAGAGATTGTCCGAAGCCCGGCCGAGATCTGTAAGGCGGTGATCAGAGTAGAGTTATGCCGAGGATCTTCGCATTTATTGAGCCTGGCGATGTCGACGACGAGGCCCAGCCTTCTGTGATAGCAGGTACTATATTGATTATGGGCACAACTGTATTTACTTTGATGGATACAGGAGCTACACTCTCCTTTATATCGACTGCTTGCATGTCTAAACTGGGGTTAGAGTCTGAGCTATCAGAGTATGAGTATAGAGTGATGCTGCCTTCGGGAGAGCATATGCAGTCGGATCGTATTCTCCTGGGCAATGTCGTCTCAGTGGGAGATATTACCCTCTATGCTTGCTTGATAGTTATGAGCATAGAGCGGTATGATCTTATCTTAGGGATGGATTGGCTTTCACAGCATTTCGCCACCATCGATTGTCGATCCTGGATTGTGACCTTTCGACCCCCGGGTAAAGCCGAGTTTTCTTATCAGGCGATGAACCAATTGAGTGGATCGCCTATTTCTTATTCCATGAAGGTCAACGAGCAGTTTAAATGTGCGTTCTCTATTTATTTGGCCTCAGTATTTGATGTTCAGTTACTCAGTGGAGTAAAGCCGAGTGACATTCCCATAGTCAGAGAGTTCTCTAAGATATTCCTTGATGATCTTCCCAGGTTACCGTCAGATCGGGAGATTGAATTTACTATCGATGTTTATCCAAATACCGCGCCAAGGTTTAAAAACCCGTACCGGTTGGCACCAGCAGAGTTGAGAGAGCTGAGGATTCAGCTTGACGAGTTGTTAGAGAATGGATTTATTCGACCCAGTGTTTCGCCTTGGGGTGTGCCCGTTCTGTTTATCAAGAAGAAAGACGGGACCCTCAGGATGTGCATCGATTACAGAGAATTGAACAAATTGACGGTGAAGAATAAGTATCCACTGCTTCGGATTGACGATTTACTTGATCAGTTGCAGGGTGCCCTAGTGTTTTCCAGGATTGACCTATGCTCGGGTTATTATCAGCTGAAGATCCGGAGGAATGATATTCAGAAAACGGCATTCCGAACGAGGTATGGGCATTATGAGTTCCTTGTCATGTCTTTTGGACTTACTAATGCCCCTGCAGCGTTTATGGATTTGATGAACCGTGTCTTCAAGGAGTATCTGGACAAGTTCGTGGTGGTTTTCATCGACGATATCTTGATTTATTCTAAGACGAAGGAAGAGCACGAGGAACATCTGCGGATTGTTTTGCAGATTCTGAGTCAACGCTAGCTATATCCAAAGTTCTCTAAATGCGAGTTTTGGCTGGATAGGGTCAGTTTTCTTGGCCATATTATATCGCAGGATGGAGTTTCTGTGGATCCGAGTAAAATTCAGGTGGTCAGAGATTGGCCACAGCCGAAGAACGTACGAGATGTGCGTGGATTTCTCGGATTAGCCGGTTATTATCTGAAGTTTATAGAGGAATTTTCGAAGATTGCAGTTCCTCTTTCACGATTGACTCAGAAGAACGAGAGATTTATATGGTCGGCTGCTTGTGACGACAGTTTTATGGAGTTAAAGCAGAGATTGACCACCGCTCCAGTATTGGCGCTACCTGTTGAAGGTGACAAGTATAGTATTTATTGTGATGCGTCTGGAGTTGGACTTGATTGTGTATTGATGCAGGAGGGGAGAGTTATTGCTTATGCTTCTCGGCAGCTGAAGCCGTACGAGCAGAATTACCCTACGCACGACCTTGAGTTAGCAGCTGTGGTCTTCACACTGAAGATATGGAGACATTATTTATATGGGCAGCAGTGCGAGATATTTTCCGACCACAAGAGCCTGAAGTATTTATTTACGCAAAAGGAGCTGAATATGCGACAGAGAAGGTGGCTTGAGTTCGTCAAAGATTATGATTTTGATATCAAGTATCATCCAGGAAAGGCGAACAAGGTTGCTGATTCTTTGAGTAGAGTGCCTTCTACGAGTCAGCCTTTACTAGCAGCGATGTCAGTTACGCTGCGGTTTGAGATCGAGAGGTTTGATGTGGAGATAGTGGCAGAGTTGTCTAGTATGCTCACCAACATTTCTCTCAGGCCGACTATTCTGGATAGGATACGCAAAGCTCAACAGAATGATACGGAGTGTGAGGAGCTTCGATGAAGTATGACGTTGGGTGACTCGTCGGATTTCCACTTATCAGATGATGGTATTCTGAAGTTCAGGCATAGGTGGTACGTGCCTAACGACGAGGAGCTGAAGAAAGAGATATTGGCTGAGGCACATTCTTCGGCATATTATGTACACCCGGGAAGTACTAAGATGTACCGGGATTTAAAGCAACATTTCTGGTGGCCAAACATGAAGAGAGAGGTCGCCAAGTACGTTGAAACCTGTTTAGTCTGTCAACAGGTAAAGGCAGAGCACTAGAGACCGGCTGGAACATTACAACCACTGTCGATTCCGGAGTGGAAATGGGAGCAGATCTCCATGGATTTCATTGTGGGGCTCCCGAGGACAACGAAGGGCCATGACGGCATATGGATTATCGTGGACCGATTGACGAAGTCGGCCCACTTCTTATCTGTGAAGATGGCGTCTTCTATGGATCAGCTCGCCGAGCTTTATGTTCAGGAGATTGTCAGACTTCATGGAGTGCCAGTTTCGATAGTCTCAGATCGTGATCCGAGATTTACTTCGAAGTTCTAGGAAGAGTTTGCACAAAGCTATGGGGACTCAGCTTAATTTCAGCACAGCATTTCATCCTCAGACTAATGGACAGACAGAGAGGACTAATCAGATTCTCGAGGATATGCTCAGAGCCTGTGTGCTGGAGTTTTAGGGATCCTGGAGCAGGTATTTGCCCCTGATCGAGTTCTCCTATAATAACAGCTTCCAGACTACCATCGGCATGGCTCCGTACGAGGCGCTGTATGGTCAGAAGTGTAGGTCTCCGTTATATTAGGACAAGGTTGGTGAGGCCAGCATCGTTGGTCCAGAGATCCTACAGCAAACGGCAGAGCAGATTACCATTATCCGACAGCGTATTGAGATAGCTCAGAGCCGACAGAAGAACTATGCTGACACGAGACGGCGAGAGCTAGAGTTCGAAGAAGGCGACGAGGTTTACCTTAAAGTTTCTCCGTTCAAAGGCGTTATGAGATTTGGAAGGAGGGGCAAGTTAAACCCTCGTTATGTGGGGCCCTTTCCTATTCTGAAGAGGATCGGGAAGATGACGTACAGATTAGAGCTTCCAGCTTCTATGGAGGGTATCCACGACGTGTTTCATGTGTCTATGCTTCGAAAATGTTTGCATGATCCGTCGCATATCGTGGAGGCAACAGAGATCGAGGTACAACCTACCTTGACTTATGAGGAGAGGCCGGTATGTATTTTGGATTCTTCCATCAAGGTATTGCCCAACAAGGAGATTCCGCTAGTTAAAGTTCTATGGCGGAACCACGAGGTGGAAGAAGCCACCTGGGAGAGACAGCAGGATATGATGTTTAGATATCCTGAGCTATTTGTGTAATTAAATTTTGTGGACAAAATTCTAAATAAGGTGGGTGGAATGTAATACCCGGCTTTACGGGATATTATTATTTTAATGTATTGTGGCATTTTTGTAAATATGTCAAAATATGTCTGTTTTGCGAAAAGAAGGCGTTATTAGAATCCTAATGATTTATAGGAATTTTAAGAAATTTATGAGATTTTTCGGGGTAATAACGCTATATTTCGAGTAATTACGTTTCTCGTAATATAAAGGACGTTTTAGTAAAAATAGTAAACGAGGTCCGATTTGCGAACGGACAGTTTTAATAAATCTGGAATAATAAGTTGGAGTTATTGGTGAAATAAGAAAATTTGGAGAAACCGAATAGTTAGCCGATTAACGAAACGAATGACGAAACTAATATAAAAACAAAGGAAGGGCAAAATGGTAATTTGCAAAGTCAATTTTTAATTAAAACTCAAACCCCTCTTCTTCCTTCACCATTTTCACGCCAGAGACTTTCTTTGTTTTCTTTTCCTCTCGACCTTCTCTGTTCTCTCACGGCAACTCAACGTTCTGACCTCCGTTTCTCCTCCGATCGACTTCCGTGGTCGGTGTTTTCTCCTCCTCTCGCAACCCTAGGTATGAATCTACGATCTTAGAGCATTTATTTCGATTTTTACGGAGTTTTAACAATTAGGGTTTTCGTTAGGGTTTATGTTAGAAATCCGATTTAGGGTTCAAAACCGATAGGTTTGCCGTAATTAAGGATATAGTGAACGTATTGAACGTTATTGGACGAATTTAATTGATTTAGGACAAATGTTAGATTTTGTGAAAATTCGAGATTTAGGGAAAAACTCGTAATTTGGGATTTAAGGTGCCGAGCGTGTATTACTCGATGAAATAGCTCAATGAATTGGATTAAAGCTTTAGGAAATTTCTTTAGTTAAGGTTTTATCAATTTGGACGTTTAGAAGCTTAAACTCGTTTTAACGTCGATGTTGTATTTTTGCCTCAGACAAACAACGCTCGTGGATAGAGCTTGAGCTGCATCGGACACAAGGTAAGTTCTCGTGATTTTCTCTGGCCGATTGGCCTACACCGTACGTCGAAGTCGTCTCGAGGAGTTTTGGTGACGTGCTTGTTTAATTGTTTTGGTTGGGTAGTTAGGTTGATTTGTTTTATAGTTTATGCATTTATAGACTTGATGGTACATATGTTGCTTGCTTATGTTTATATTGAACTAGTTCACGCATCACGTGTTTTAAAAGAGTATGAAAATGAATTTCTGCACGATGTTTTAAAGAAAATAGGCGATGTGGCCTGGAGAGGGGCTTTGACCTATTGTGAAGATCGACTACGGGTTTGTCACAATACCACATCTAACACGTACTCATACAGTTATACAGTTATAAGTCATGCGAGATGGGGCTCAGGCACGGCTGTACGTGTTGCAAGCGTGTACCCCCCTCCTCTAGCTGGAAAGAGTAGTCCGACCGCTGGATGTGCTCTCTCCGGTTAGGGGGCTGAGATCTCGGTGACACCCACAGAGTAAAGATAAAGAAAATGCTGCATGATTTCTGAACTCATATGCACAACATGCATTTACATTTACGAGAGCTTGCTGAGATTTTTATCTCATAGTGTGTCTGTATGGTGTAGGTGACTTCGACATAGGTGAGGATGAGATCCCTCTACCTGAGGAGTGATGCAGTTGACGGAGGATGGTCGCGGGAGTGTGTTGGCGCAGTCGAGGCGCATTTTGACCCGTGGGACTCATGGTTAGATGTTTTGAGATTTTTGAGAATTGTCGGGCTGATGGTTGTATAGTTAGAACATTGTAGGATGTTTGGATCTGATAGTTGATAGATTTTAAACGTTTTCGGAAATCTATTTTATAAACTGTTTTTGTTAAGTTTTTATGGAATTGTTTGATGATTTTGATAGGAGGAATTGATAGTTTTAAATGTATCCATGCAAATTGTTTTCCCGAAAGTTTAACAAGTGTATCGGTTGTGTAACTTAGGAAATCAGAAAGCTTGGTGCTTTGCTCTTTGGAATTTCAAATTCCAGAGAGCATCTTTAAAGTTGGTGTTTTGCTCTCTGGAATTTCGGATTCCAGAGAGCATTTTTACATTTTGATGGGCTAAATGGAGAGGCTACCGATCGCTGAAGGGTGGCTTTCGATCGCCGATTGGCTTAGGCTACTGGGCGCTGGGTGAGGGGCGACTGATCGCCCCTCCCTGTTGTGATTCGGCGATCGACCTCCTGAAATTTGGAGATCGATCGCCCCTCCTATTCTGTCACGAATGGACTGTTCTGCCCTCCCCTTTTAATTGATTTGTTTAATTGATTTTAAATGCTTTATTTAATTGTTTTAAGTTTATAAATAGTTTTGTTTTAAATGGTTTAAAACATAGACTTCAATTCCGATTTTGATTCAGATTCCGCTTAAGATTAAGTTAAAGTTTATAATGATAAGTTTAATGGGATAATAAGTGTAAAAAAAAAATATATATGTACGGGAATTTGGGTACAGTATTAGGGTCTTTTCACTTTGGTCGATTGGCCTACACCGTACGTCGAAGTCGAGTCGAGGATCTTTGGTGATTTGTTTGTTTAAATGCTTTGGTTGGGTAGTTATGATTAGTTCTTTTATAGGATATACTTTTATTGTCTTGATGGTATGTATGATGTATGTATTACTTTAAGCACGTAATTGTTCATGCATCATGGTTTTCAATTAAGCATAGAAAATGAATTTCCGTACTATGTTTTCATGAAAAGAGATGTGACCCGAAAGGGGGCTATTGATCTATTGTGTAGGCCAAAAGGGGTTTGTCACAATACTACATTGCCCAAAACGAAATGAACCTACATAATCTATTATCTGGTCATGCGAGGTGGGGCTCAGGCACGGCTGTATATGGATGTAAGCGTGTACGCCCCCTCCCCCTAATAGGTGGAGAGGTTGTCCAACCGTGGGACGTGTCCTCTCCATCTAATAGGCTGAGACCTCGGTGACATTCTGTCTGCGACGTAATGATAAGAAAATGTTGCATGATTTCTGAACCTCATATGCACAGTATGCATCTACATTTACGAAACTTGCTGAGCCTTTAGCTCATAGTTGTCTGCATAGTGTAGGGATCTAGATACAGGTGAGGACGAGATCCCTCCACCTGAGGAATGATCAGTTGAAGAACGATGGCCCATGGGAGTGTGCTGGTGTAGTCGATGCGCCTTTTGACCTGTGGGGATGGATGTAAGTATTTTGGGGACACGATAGTTAGATCGTAGAAGAACTTGTGTAGTTAAACATATTAGGATGTTTGGGAATCTGGATAGTGGATAGGTTTATGTTTAGGGGTTTTTTGTAACGTCCCAAGTTTTCTGAACCTGGTTCGCTACGCAAAATGCTGAACCGAACTATGACATTTTGAGAAAATTTTAAAATTTCATTCAACGATCAAAATTTGACCCTTTAAACGTTAAAACTTGCAGCGGAAAACCATTTGTATAAAACAACATTTATTAGATGATTAAAATATTAGAGACAGTTGGTTGAAAGAAGACAAAGGGAAAATAGAACATATCTACCGCTGAATAGTTACAGTGGTAGAAATAGAGACAGAATAGTCTCGGCGGTAGAAACGGAAATAGAAGACATCCACCGCTAAACAATGTCAGCGGTAGAAGCAGAAACAAAAGACATCTTCTGTTACCAACATCCACCGCTCACGTCAGCCGAACGACACGTCGACTTCTCACATCTACCGCTCACATCCACTGCTCACATCTGCCGACGACACGTCGACTACTCACATCTACCGCTCAACAGTAACACTCGACTCTATCACCCAACATCTACTGGTGAACAGTACACTCAACATCCACCGATAGACAACATCTACCGGTGAACAGTAACACTCAACATCCACCGATAGACAACATCTATCGATAGACAAAAACATTCAACATCCACCGATAGAAAAAACACTCTAAACAAAGAACAACTCCGACCGCTAAAAAACTTGTAATTTACTGAAATCATTCAAAACAACCTGACCCTATGAAACTTTTGAAATCCAGTAAGAATCACAATTAAAATCAATGACGTATCATTATCCGAGAAATCTCAAAATTGTATCAGAAATACTAAAAACTATCACAATCATTAAAATTCACGGCTTAGTTAAACTGAACGATTGTTCACTAAACTTTCCAAGAAAATCCAAAATAGCAAACTATAACTAAACCAAATCGTGTTTCATAATCAGGAAAAACCTCAAAACATTATAAACCTTAAACTACTGCTATCATCAAAATCCTCAGCACACTTCAACAAATCACTTGACCATTAAGACTCCACATACTGACAATAGTTAAACCGCCTCATCAGAGCACCAAACCGTGGCATAGATGTGCTCCATCAACTTCGCCTATTCTTTAATACACTTAGAGAATTCACTTGTTGTAACCTCAGCACCTACATCACAAAACTCATCTATTAGCCTAATGTTAAGTAAGTAGAGCAATAATGAAATTATAAGTTGAAACATAAATCCTAGTCATGCAGTTTCTACTTTCACATCTCAGTTGCATTCATATTCTTTCTCTGATCTGATCCCTCGGTTCCATTGGGAGTTGGATTAATTTTTCAATAGTCATACATCCTCTTCATCGATTAAGGGGCGGATTAGTTCCCTTAACAGCTGATCTGATCCTATATTCCATTGGGAAGCGGATCAATTTTTCAAAAGTCATACATCATCTTCATCGATTAAGGGGCATATTAGTTCCCTTAACAGTTGGTCTGTTACAATCTGTTCATCCATTACCATGTCATTACGTGTAAATTCATTTTCGTGTTCTTTCCAAAAACATAATACATGACATACAGAAAACATTCAAACAAGCATAAACCTACTATTTTGTGATGTAGGCCCGAATGCACACACATACTCCACTTACCTGGTTTCTTGGAAAAGCTTGGTTGCAAACTACTTCGGGTTTTGCTCAAACCTATAGCCGTAGACAGAGTATTAGTTAAGCTTCATTCTAAACTATCCACAAATCTACTAGAACTCATAAGGAAACTAGTTCGGGTGCTCTGATCATCAAGCATTCCTGATTTGCCCCAAACCTGAACTAACCCTCACTTACAGCATTATCAAAACTCACATTAAAATCCCCTCTAACATCGATAGTTACAATGTAGCAAGAAATCGAAGTAGAACTCACCTAACTTGAAGAAAATGGGAGAGAAAATCGCCGAGAGAAACTCTGCTTAACTGAGCTGAATGCCGAGAAAGGAAAATGAGAAACAGTGGCGGCTAAACCTTCATTAAATCCTCCATTTATAACACTGCTTCACAATTACTCAAATGCCCTTGGCCAACCAACTTTAACCTATTTAACCAACCAATCAAATTCACTAAATTCCATAAAAATAAAAGTTAAAAAATGATGTTATTAATTAAATAAGGTGGACAATACCGGTTGCTACATTTTTTAAACGTTTTGGAAACTTATTTTATAACTGCTTGGTAATTTACCTTATAGGGATATGTTCGATTTTTAAACGGATCCACGCAGTTTGTTTTCACAAAGTTTTACCACGTTTTCAAATGTGTTTAGGGTAGGTTTTAAGTGATTGATGACATGAGAGGCGAGTGAGGTTATGAACGATTTTATGTTAAGATGTTGAGTATGTTTATTGAAGTTTAGGATTGAATGAAGAAAATTGTTAAGTGTGCAGGGGAGAAAGAAAACAGGAAGAAGTGGCTCTCTGGAATGGAAATTCCAGAGAACCTGCCATTCGATCGCCACCGATCGGCAGGCGATCGCTGCTCTCTGGATTTTCCAGAGAGCGGGGCGATCGATCGCCCATATGTGGGGCGATCGATCGCCCCTCAATTTTGTAAATGAGCGATCGATCGCCCTCTCATTTTTTTGGATCTGACATTTTTGCCCCTCCAATTGATGGCCGATTCCTTTTATGTTTTAATTCTGTTTTCTTTAATTGTTTTCCCCCTTTCTTTAATTTATTCTCTTTAAGTTTTCCTCACCTTAAATACGTTTTGTTTAATGATTTTCAAATGTTTTCCGCTTAAACGTTAAACTTGAAGTTTATAATGATAAAAAAAAATAATACGGGAAAATAAGGGTACAGTGTTAGGGTCGTTACATAATATGCCTATATGTCAAACATGCAAGGAGCCACATTTTGGTGAATTTCGCGTTCAGACCAATTCCTTTTTTAATTGCGGTCAGCAGGGACATTTTATTAGAGACTATCCACGAAATGGCAAGGAGCAACCCAAGACGACTGCTAGATCTACCTACTGACATGTGCATCGCACGTGACATATAAGCATCATCCGATAGAAGACCTCTACCGGTGAATAAGAAATTCCTAGCATCTGCCGATAGTATAATCAGCATCTACCTACTGACATGTGCATCGCACGTGACATATAAGCATCATCCGATAGAAGACCTCTACCGGTGAATAAGAAATTCCTAGCATCTGCCGATAGTATAATCAGCATCTACCTACTGACATGTGCATCGCACGTGACATATAAGCATCATCCGATAGAAGACCTCTACCGGTGAATAAGAAATTCCTAGCATCTGCCGATAGTATAATCAGCATCTACCTACTGACATGTGCATCGCACGTGACATATAAGCATCATCCGATAGAAGACCTCTACCGGTGAATAAGAAATTCCTAGCATCTGCCGATAGTATAATCAGCATCTACCTACTGACATGTGCATCGCACGTGACATATAAGCATCATCCGATAGAAGACCTCTACCGGTGAATAAGAAATTCCTAGCATCTGCCGATAGTATAATCAGCATCTACCTACTGACATGTGCATCGCACGTGACATATAAGCATCATCCGATAGAAGACCTCTACCGGTGAATAAGAAATTCCTAGCATCTGCCGATAGTATAATCAGCATCTACCTACTGACATGTGCATCGCACGTGACATATAAGCATCATCCGATAGAAGACCTCTACCGGTGAATAAGAAATTCCTAGCATCTGCCGATAGTATAATCAGCATCTACCTACTGACATGTGCATCGCACGTGACATATAAGCATCATCCGATAGAAGACCTCTACCGGTGAATAAGAAATTCCTAGCATCTGCCGATAGTATAATCAGCATCTACCTACTGACATGTGCATCGCACGTGACATATAAGCATCATCCGATAGAAGACCTCTACCGGTGAATAAGAAATTCCTAGCATCTGCCGATAGTATAATCAGCATCTACCTACTGACATGTGCATCGCACGTGACATATAAGCATCATCCGATAGAAGACCTCTACCGGTGAATAAGAAATTCCTAGCATCTGCCGATAGTATAATCAGCATCTACCTACTGACATGTGCATCGCACGTGACATATAAGCATCATCCGATAGAAGACCTCTACCGGTGAATAAGAAATTCCTAGCATCTGCCGATAGTATAATCAGCATCTACCTACTGACATGTGCATCGCACGTGACATATAAGCATCATCCGATAGAAGACCTCTACCGGTGAATAAGAAATTCCTAGCATCTGCCGATAGTATAATCAGCATCTACCTACTGACATGTGCATCGCACGTGACATATAAGCATCATCCGATAGAAGACCTCTACCGGTGAATAAGAAATTCCTAGCATCTGCCGATAGTATAATCAGCATCTACCTACTGACATGTGCATCGCACGTGACATATAAGCATCATCCGATAGAAGACCTCTACCGGTGAATAAGAAATTCCTAGCATCTGCCGATAGTATAATCAGCATCTACCTACTGACATGTGCATCGCACGTGACATATAAGCATCATCCGATAGAAGACCTCTACCGGTGAATAAGAAATTCCTAGCATCTGCCGATAGTATAATCAGCATCTACCTACTGACATGTGCATCGCACGTGACATATAAGCATCATCCGATAGAAGACCTCTACCGGTGAATAAGAAATTCCTAGCATCTGCCGATAGTATAATCAGCATCTACCTACTGACATGTGCATCGCACGTGACATATAAGCATCATCCGATAGAAGACCTCTACCGGTGAATAAGAAATTCCTAGCATCTGCCGATAGTATAATCAGCATCTACCTACTGACATGTGCATCGCACGTGACATATAAGCATCATCCGATAGAAGACCTCTACCGGTGAATAAGAAATTCCTAGCATCTGCCGATAGTATAATCAGCATCTACCTACTGACATGTGCATCGCACGTGACATATAAGCATCATCCGATAGAAGACCTCTACCGGTGAATAAGAAATTCCTAGCATCTGCCGATAGTATAATCAGCATCTACCTACTGACATGTGCATCGCACGTGACATATAAGCATCATCCGATAGAAGACCTCTACCGGTGAATAAGAAATTCCTAGCATCTGCCGATAGTATAATCAGCATCTACCTACTGACATGTGCATCGCACGTGACATATAAGCATCATCCGATAGAAGACCTCTACCGGTGAATAAGAAATTCCTAGCATCTGCCGATAGTATAATCAGCATCTACCGACTAACATGTGCATCGCACGTGACATATAAGCATCATCCGATAGAAGACCTCTACCGGTGAATAAGAAATTCCTAGCATCTGCCGATAGTATAATCAGCATCTACCTACTGACATGTGCATCGCACGTGACATATAAGCATCATCCGATAGAAGACCTCTACCGGTGAATAAGAAATTCCTAGCATCTGCCGATAGTATAATCAGCATCTACCTACTAACATGTGCATCGCACGTGACATACAAGCATCATCCGATAGAAGACCACTACCGGTGAATAAGAAATTTCTAGCATCTGCCGACGACAACATCTACGAAACGAGACATCCTGACTTTCACAGACTTCAACTTGACTAAAATAAGATTGCACAATTATAAATCATATACTCATCCAGAATACGTGTAGCGGAAGACTTGTAACGACCCCGTTAAAGGCCGCGACATAACCATAAACATCCTTCGGATAAGTACTGACTTGTTCTCTGTTTCATCCTATCTATTTCATATTATATCATTATATTTTTTTTTTAAAAAAATACAAAACTCCGAAACATTTCAGTATCAGACGAAACTGAACCCTTCATAAACTCCGATTTCTTCTTTAAATTATTGACATGCTAAGTCGCAGAATTATGCGACAATGTTCAGCCATTAACCACATAAGGAAATCGGCTGGGAGAAGGTGTCCTTAGATCACCCGACTCCATCGATCTCGGGTTGCATGGAGTTGCAGACTTTATTGGTAAGAAAGACACATCCACCGATTGTCACGTGCACTTCGCGTGACTCAATGGACATCGCCCGATAGAGGTCATCTACCGATGGGCACGTGCAATGCACGTAATCCATTGAACATCATCCGATATTTGAAATACACTACATCGCCCGGTCACTAGACGACAAACTACACTTACATCATCCGAGTATTGAAATACACTACATCGCCCGGTCACTAGACGACAAACTGCACTTACATCATCCGGTATTTGAAATACACTACATCGCCCGGTCACTAGATGACAAAACTACACTTACATCATCCGGTGACGTCAGCCGGAAGGTTCAATCGATCAACCTCTACCGTCCAACTCCTGCCGATGACGTCAGCCGGATGATACACTCATCCAGCTTCTATCATTCAGCAGTAAAACACTATAATCATCAAACAACTTCAACCAACAGAAAATACCACGACTCACACAAATCTCAACTTGATAGACATAAGCCTCAAACGAATAAAAATCATAGACTCGTTCAGGAATACGTAAGCGGAAGACTCATATAAAACAGGATATCCTAGGTTCTTACAATCATCCTCAAACTCAGAGGTTGAACCAGACAATTCCAAGTACAAATAAAAACAAACATGATCTTGTCCTACTTAGACATCAGTTTTCTCATAAGTCTTATTGACATAAAATGAGCATAACCACGGGTCATAATCGCCTGCCAGCCATAGACTTTCCCCCCTGAGTACCATCCTGCAACCAGCCTTAGACATCATCATTGAATTTGAATCCTCACCTGATATTTCGTCACCTGCATCATAAGGTTTAAACTATAAGTTTAATACTTAGTAAGGAATGCAATACTAACATGTACACGAGAATGCATATTTGTAAGAAAATCATGATCATGTTCATTTCATGCTCTTTTCTTGTTCTTATTCGTATTCTTGTTCATCACTTTCATCATATGGATTAAAGGACGATTTGTGCCATAAAGGGGGGATGACAGTGCAAGTGTACATAGTCCTTTTTTGGCCGTATTCATGGTCCTTCTCTTTGGACAGTGACATACGCCAAACCTGGCCCCAACCTTCATTTAATCCGGTTGCATAAGTTTCATATTCATTCTCATATCTTGTTCATGGGGAAAAACAGGCTCACAAATCATTTTCATATGCTTAAGAAGTAAATCATGATGCATGACATGATTGTTCTTAAATCATCAAACTATGGAAAATATCATACTAGACAGTTAACTTCATAGACTCTATCAGAACATCACATAACATAGTTCTCAAACATCCGTAAACCATCCAAGTACAAACCATCCAAGTACAAACCATCTTACTAACTTGAAACAAACCTCAAACACATAACTAATTTAGTACCCTTAAGATGTAGTGCCCTAATGGCTGGAAGTCTTAATACATTCACTTACCTGGCTTCCTTAGTAAATTTGTGCTTCTTTTCTTCAGACTTCTTCACCTAAAACATTTACATCGCAGTAGTTAAAACAGAATCCTAAAAGTCCTAATCACAAGTCATCTAGGATCTAGTAGTTAAAGTCATTCCCGAATCCCTTAGTCTAGTTCTCTGTGTGCAACCTGAAATCCAAAAACCGAAACAAGCTAGGTTCAACTAACGATTAATCAGGGTTGGTTATATTAAATGTCCAGAATCGATTTGGAAATGACAATTACTAAATCCAAATTATAAATGTTACTATCGTTACTCGGCCATTAGAGAAACCAAACTCCAACACCAAGCTGAAGAACAGAGCTTAACGACTAACTGACAACTACATTGTCTAACCCATACCTCGAGCGTAGAGTATCTAAGAAATAGCAAGGGACTGGTCGTCAAGGGGAGGATTACTGGCAGGCAGAGAGCGAGCTCGGGAGAGAAAATCGCCGAAGGGAGAAAGTGCCGGCTATAGCGGTGCTGGTGAGGTTTAAAAATTTTCCATTTCCTTTATATATCGATCACAACCTACCCTTATTACAATTTTACCACTCAATCTAGTTTAACACTACATGAAATTAATTAAGCTTTGGCATAAAATTCTAAACCGAAAATATCAAATAAACATGACTGTTAAAACAGTTAAGAAAATCACCTGATTAACTTGTCGGGTGTTACAAGACTTAAATAAAACATAAATCATTCAATCTCCTCATGATCATTCTTAAACTTTGAAATCCAGTCAGACAAATCCCAAAATCCATCATGTTAAAAAAATCCCTTCCTACTTAATTTCAGTATGTATAATTCTTACTATCATCATAAGAGCAGTAACCAGGGGTCATAATCGCCTTTCCAGCCACAAATCTGTCACCCTGAGCTCCATCCAGCAACCAATTTAGACATCCTCACTGAATTTGGAATCCTCATCTGGTAGTTCTTCACCTACATCATAAGGTTTAAACTATAAGCCTAATGCTTAGTAAGGAGTGCAACGCTAACATGTATGCATGAATGCACAGTTTAAGGAAAACACATGTCCATGATCTTTTCTTGTTCTTGTCCTTGTTCTTGTTCTTGTTCTTGTTCATCGTTTTCATCGTTTACATCACGTTCTTGTTCATCATTTACATCATGTGGATTAAGGGATGATTTGTGCCGAAAAAGGGGGTTGACAGTGAAAGTGTACATAGTCCCTTGCGGGCCGTATTCATGGTCCTCCTTTTGGACAGTGACATACGCCAAACCGCCCCTACCCTCTCTTAATCCTTGTTGCATAAGTTTCATGTTCATATCTTGATCGTGAAGGAAAACATACACTTAAAACATTTTAATATGCTTGAAAAAGAAAACAATCGTGAAGCATGAGTATGAGTACTCTCGTTTCATCAGACTAAAAGGACAGCTCATTTATTCATCAAAATATCACACTATCAACTCGAGTTTCATAACCAAACAGACAATAGCACAGATAACCTTTAAACATTATAGACAACATCTACCTAGTACCCTGTGATGTAGGGCTTTATTGGCCGGGAACCTTACTCACTCACTTGCCTGGTTTCCCTTAACAACTTGAGCACTTCACCTCGGATTTTTTTCTTCACCTAAAACATTTCACATTACAGAGTTAAAACAAAATCCTAAAAGTTCTAACCAAAAGGTCATCCTAGAATCTAACGTACATGTATTTCTAAGTTCTTTAGTCAAGCACCATATGTGTGTAGATCAAGTTTCCAGAAACTAAAATGCCCAGATTCAACCTAGTAACTAAACACAGTCAGTTATCTTAATGTCCAAATTCAAATCGAAAATGCCATTACTAAACGCAGATTATAAATGTTACTACAATGACTCTGCCATTGAAGAATCCGAAACTTCAAGTTCTAGCTGAAAACAGAGCTCTAAGTAACTAACCAGCAGCTACATTGTCTAAGCCTTACCTAGAGCGTGGATTGTCGGAGTGGAGACTGAAGAATCGGTCACCGACGAAGGATTCGCTGGCAAAGAGAAGGAGAGCTCTGGAGGTTGAGAAATCGCAGAAGGAAAGTGTCGGCTACAGTGGGGTTTTAGTGAGGTTTAAGGATTTCCATTTTCTATTTATATCAATTGAAATCCATCTTATTTACAATTCTGCCATCACACAAATAAAATCAATTAAGCTTTGGCATTTAAATTCGAAAATGTAAAGGTTAATGGTGGAGGTGACAGTTAAAGCTGTTAAGAAAATACCTGGCCAAACATTGTCGGGTGTTACACATATATTCTTGCATATTAATTGATTTTGGAGCAATGCATTCTTTTATATCCCTTGAGTATGCTATGAAGTTAGATATTAAAGTAGAGCCTTTAGAGTATAATATGGAAGTAGATACATCTTCTGGCAAAGTTATGTTTGCCAACTCTATTACTAAAAGATGCAATGTATGTATTGAGGAGAATCAATTGGAGGCAGATTTAATTGTTTTGGCAATGCATGATTACAACGTCATCTTGGGGATGGATTGGCTTACCAAGCACTATGTGATTATTAACTGTTGCAAGAAAATGGTAAAGTTTCAATTGCCTGGAACAGAGTCCATTTAATTTCTACGGAGATTCTAAAAGTCCAAGAGTTCCAGTAATATCAGCTATGCGAGCTCGGAGCTTATTAAATTCTGGATGCATTAAAATTCTAGCAAGTGTTATATATGTTGAACCTGACAGAGCCACGACATTAGATATGGTGCCGATAGTTGATGAATTTCCCGATAGTCTTTCCTGATGACCTGACAATATCACCACCTACGAGAGATGTGGAATTCAGTATTGAATTGCTACCTGGACCCGCACCGATCTCTAAAGCTCTTTATAGAATGGCGCAAGTGAATTAAAGGAGTTAAAGACTCAACTTGACGATTTGCTAGAAAAAGGATTTATCCAACCGAGTTTCTCACCCTGTGGAGCTCCGATTTTATTTGTGAAGAAAAAAGATAGATCGATGAGAATGTGTATTGGCTATCGAGAGCTCAACAAAGTTACTATCAAGAATAAGTATTCACTATCAAGAATCGATGATTTATTTGATTAATTGAAAGGAACTGTAGTTTTTTTGAAAGTTGAACTAAGATCTTGCTATCATCAGATAGGAACTAAGGAGGACGACGTGTTCAAGACGGCTTTTCATACCAGATATGGCCACTTAGAATTTTGAGTCATGCCGTTCGGATTAAGTAATGCACCAACCACATTTTATGGATTTGATAAATCGTACTTTCCAGACCTTTTTAGATGATTTTGTGGTAGTCTTTATTGACGGCATTCTTATCTACTCAAAGAGCAAGGAGGAGCATGAAGAACACTTGAGGATTATTCTATCTACTTTGAGACGTGAGAAGTATATGCAAAGTTCTCCAAGTGTGAATTTTGGATGGAGAATGTGGCTTTTCTTGGCCACATTATTTCAAAGGAAGGCATGGCAGTAGACCCAGCAAAGATTGAAGCTGTTAGTAAATGGCCTCAACCAAAGAATGCAACTGAAATAAGGAGTTTTCTTTGTCTTGCGGGATATTATCGGAGATTCATAGAAAGTTTTTCAACCTTAGCTAACCTGCTTACAAAGCTAACCAAGAAAGGTGTCAAATATTCATGGACTAAAGAGTGCAAGCAAAGCTTTCAGGTGCTAAAGAAAATGTTAGTCTCAACAACTATACTTACTATACCATCGGGATCAGAAAAATTTGTTGTATATAGTGATGCTTCGAAGTATGGATTGAGATGTATTCTCATGCAAGAAGAAAAAGTGGTAGCTTATGCCTCGAGACAGTTGAAGGAACACAAGAAGAACTACCCAACACATAATTTAGAGCTTGCAGTGGTAGTTCATGCCCTAAAAATTTGGAGGCATTATCTTTATGGAAAAAGGTGCGAAATCTATACGGATCACAAAAGTCTGAAATATTTCCTAACTCAGAAGGATTTAAATATAAGACAACGCAGATGGTTGGAGTTAGTAATGGACTATGACTGCGAAATTATTTATCATCCTGACAAAGCTAATGTCGTAGCTGATGAATTGAGTAGAAGAGTATCATCTCAAATTTCTTCGTTGCCGCTAATTCCAGGACAGTTAACCAAGGAGATGCAGAAATCTAACATTGAGGTTGTACCATTTGGGCTACTAGAGAGATTGTCTGCTATGATGCTTCAACCAAGTTTGCTGGAACAAATAAAAGATAAACAACGGGGAGATACTTATATTTGCAAGGTAAAAAGTGAATTGGAGGCGAAAAAAGTTTTTGAATTTTCCATATCTGATGGTAGAATAATCCAGTTCAAAAAGAGATGGTGTATAACATATGATGCTGAATTAAAAAGAGCTATATTGAAGGAAGCACACTCAACCCCTTACTCGGTACATCCTGGGTCAACAAAAATGTATCGAGATTTGAAGCAGCATTATTGGTGTCGTGGGTTGAAAGTAGACGTAGCCAAATTTGTGGAGAAGTGTCTCACTTGTCAACAAGTCAAAGCAGAGCACCAACGACCTACTGGTACCTTGCAACCACTCATGGTGTCCTCAATGGAAGTGAGAGCATATTACTATGGACTTTGTAGTGGGACTTCTTAAGACAATTAAGGGTCACGACTCTATTTGGGTGATAGTTGATCAATTGACCAAATCAGCGCATTTTCTTCCTGTAAAAACTACCTATACCATGGATCACTATGCTCATATTTATGTTTAAGAGATTATCAGATTGCATGGTACGCCTGTTTCTATTGTGTCTGATCGAGATCCCCAATTTACCTCCAAATTTTGAAAGAGTATGCAGAAAGCTATGGGTACTCAGTTGAACTTTAGTGCAACTTTCCACCCTCAGACTGATGGGCAATCGGAAAGGATGATTCAAACCCTGGATGATATGTTACGGGTGTGTGCTATCAACTTTCAAGGAAATTGGAGTAAGAACTTTCCATTGGTGGAGTTCGCCTACAACAATAGTTATCAAGCTTCAATCGGGATGACACCTTATGAAGCTTTATATGGTAGAAAATGCAGATCTCCAGTGCATTGGGACGAAGTGGGGGAAGGAGTACTTGTTGGGCCAGATATTTTGAGACAGATCGCTGAAATCGTTACATTAATCCGAAAAAGAATTCTTACGGCTCAGAGTTGACAGAAAAGTTATACCGATAAGAGAAGAATAAAGTTGGAGTTTGTTGTGGGAGATCAAGTTTTTCTGAAAATCTCACCAATGAGAGGTGTGATGCGCTTTGGAAAGAAAGGAAAGTTGAGCCCAAGATTCACAGACCCATTTGAAATCTCAAGAAGAGTGGGAGAAGTCGCCTATCAATTAGACTTACCGGATTCGTTCAAGTACGTGCACAATGTCTTTCATGTCAAGATGTTGAAGAAGTATGTTCCAGATTTCTAACATGTCTTACCAATGAGATCTCTGGACTTTGCAATCAATCCCGACCTATCATATGAAGAGAGACCAATTTAAATTCTAGGTTCAGAGGAAAGAGAATTGAGGAATAAGAAGGTTTTGCTTGTCAAAGTGTTTTGGAAGAATCGAAACATTGAAGAAGCAACTTGGGAAAAAGAAGAGGACATGAGAAAGATCTACCCGGAGCTTTTCAAGTGACTATTTAAATTTCGAAGACGAAATTTTTTTTAGGAGGGGAGATTGTAACATATTAGGGTTCAATTCCAATGATTAAATTCAAAATTCAATATTAAATATCAAACATTTTCTTCTCTGATAATCAAATAACAATCAAAGATGAATCTAGCCTGAAAATCAACCAAGGACGGGAGAAAGACTTACCTCGATTTTCAAAGCAGCGAGCTCCGACCACCGCTCAGCCTCCGACGAGAAGGAACTCCTCGGTTGAAAGCTCCGACGAAGCTCCCTTAGCCTCCGTCGACAGTCATCGGTGTAAGTCTTCCTTCTCCCTCTGTTTTTCTCTCTGTCGCGCTCTCTCTCTCTCACTCTCCCTCTCTGATGCCCTCACTCTCTCTCGGCAGAAATCGCAAAGAAGAATGTTCAGTTTTGAGAAAAAACTGAACCGGTTCACTTAAGACAATACAGATCGAACCAGACCGAACCTAACCAACAGCAAATCAAATCGAACTGGCACTGTTCACCGACCCGACCCAGTACTATTCACTCGAACTAAATTTTCACCTGAAACAAACCGAACCTATCGAAGATTGAACCGGTAAAGAATTTCTGCTTAAATCTTTTTGAAATGGTTTATCGAAATAGGAATTTATATCAAATATTTTATTTGGGTAGAAAAAAATCTCGAAAATCCTACAAATTGACCCAACTCGAACCGATTCGACCTACAAGCACACGTAAGAAAATTCTATCCAAACTTTGTCGAAATTAGATTTATTAAGAAGGCATTAATATTAAGATTTTATTTAAACAGGATATTATTAGAATACTAGAATTTTTGGAAAAATCCCGAAACCTTAATCGTCTCGGAATCCAAGTAAGTGAAAATACCATTTTTTAAATGTTTTGGCTATGGTCCTATATCACAAAAGTTTTATTATTTTCTTATAACTGATTTCTTACATGCTACTGATGTTTGAGCACGCATGTTTAGGTATTGACATATAATTGTATAAAGATAAAATTGGTATGACATTTTGAATGTGTATGAATATGATGGAATTGATGAAAAATATGTGATAGCAAAAGCCTGAACGACAATGAGATTGTGAGTTTGATCGAAAGTAAGTTGACAAAGCCTGAACGACAATGAGATGGCTAAGTCTAAGGTTGGGAAATGAGTACCAACCAGTCTGTAATCAGGATTCGGTAAAAGTAAATATTAATTTTGACACTTACACGTATTTTTGCTTGTTGAGTTAAATCTCATAGTTTGTATAATTTTATGATGTAGGTGAGTTTTTATCTGAGGAGGAACTGGTTGTAATCGAGAACTTTCTAGAGGCAAGCGAGCATGCAGAAGAAAAAGATGTTTTTGGGACTGAAAGAGATGCTTAAATTAGTATATTTTAATTATTAAAGATATTTCTTATTTCTATTAAACTTTAGATAATCTATTTCTGAAATAAGTTTTATGAATTATGTATTTATTTCGATTTCCGACAAAGTTATTTAATATTTTCAAATTTTAATTAAGATTCTGCGCATTTAATGTTACTATTTAAAGATATTTTATTATTTCAATATTTTGGAATTTAGTTTTTAAACGCTCAAATTTTATAAATCAATTTGGGAAAATTTTTAGGGTTTTTAAAATTAGGATTTCAAATTGAGAATTTTTAATTTGGGGTGTTACAAATTTGCCCCCTGAAGTGTGAGGGTGTTTGCAACTGATACTTCAAACTTTCAATTTCGTCAATTGACATTTTACATTTTGTCATGTTATTAACATACGCCCTCTCGTTCCCATTAGAATGCTCACTCAAAAATTGTGATGTGCAATGTACATGATATGAAGCTGAACTTTGTTAGTCTTTGTCTTCTCGAAGGGGCAAGAAACTCGTTTGTGCCATAGCTACGGGGAAATCGACTGTTCCATTGCTTGGATTCTCCGTCAAAGTCACTTTGAGGTGGCTTCGGTTTGTTATTTGTTTCGATTTAGTTTTCATTTCACATTTGCTTGGTGTTCAAGAACAACATCCTTCGAAATATCACTCATCAAATGCTCCAAACGTTTGCTAAACCCAGATGGGTCTTATACATTTTTCTTGAAATTGTTCTGTCGTGGGTATTTTCCAACGTAAACCATTTGAGAAAAGAAATTGGCGAGAGAGTACTCGATTTGGCAATGTTCATACCAAATCATTGCGTCTTTATTTCTACAATCCCCGAAAATGTCTTCGCGAAGTTTATGAATGCAGGTTTTGCATATTGTTGAGTTGACATCTTCGGTTAATTTGACAGTTTTGGCTTAATTTCAAACGCGTGTAAAATTGGGGGCAAACTCACCTAAACGCAGGCTATTGCGGAGGTCGCCCTCGGGCAAAATGCGGTCGCCAATACTTAGAATGCAGTAGACAACGAGTGTATTTAACCGTGAATAACTACCCGAGTTTACTTGTTATTTTGAGATAATATAGAATTTGATTTGTAGTTCATATTCTAACTTATCTCTATCTACTCATTTCGAGGTTTAAATTGTACCTTTTCTAATATTTTAAAGGGAAAAAACCAATTATAGATATGTACTACGAGTTATTTTCAATTATAAACACAAACTATCAATTTTTACAATTCAAAACATGTACTTTGAATAATGTTCCAATTATAGACATGCCGGACGGACGGACTCACTCTCCGTCCGTCCGGACCTCATTTTCGCTAGACAGCGGACGGACGGTCTATATTACCGTCCGTCCGCTTAAATGAACGAATCATCTGCTGCCACGTCTTCCGGACGGACGGAAACTTTCAGCGTCCGTCCGGTGAAGCGGGTTGATCAAATTAACGAAAAACCTGCCACAAACTCCGAACGGACGGACTATTATACCGTCCGTCCGTAGTAGTTTTCAGTAAAAACCCTATAAGAACTACCGCGGTAGTTTTCGTAAAGTACCAATTCTAACCGCGGTAAGTTCGGTTTTCTCGATCTTCTTTGAGGACGGACGGACGCTGTTGTCTGCGTCCGTCCGGCCGATCTTCGGAAGAATACGGACGGACGGAATAATACCGTCCGTCCGCAGTTTGGCAAAATTCTCCGAAGCGGACGGACGGAAAAATACCGTCCGTCCGTAGTTTTGTAAATATTTTCTGATTTAAATTAATAATCATGCGAGATCACGGCCTGCAATGTGTCTTTCTCCTCTCCGCGTTTGATCTTCTCAGATATTCTCGAAGCTAAAAACACACTCTTCTCATAGGGGAGTCTCCATAGCTTTGAATCACAGCTTCTCCAATGTCGGCCTGCGTTATCAGAGTAGCTCAGGACGGAACTGGCGACTTTCGGACGGTGCAAGAGGCAATAGACGCTGTTCCTCTCACCAATACGTGTCGGGTAGTGATTCGAATCTCTCCAGGGATCTATAGACAGCCGCTCTACGTGCCTAAGACCAAGAACTTTATCACCTTCGTCCGGTCTGCATCCTGAGGAAACTGTACTCACTTGGGACAACACTGCTACCAAAATTAATCACCACCAGGTGACTTCAATTTTCCTTCGTTTGATCCATTTAGCTAAATGCGATTTCATTGAGCTCTAATTTTGAGATTTTTGCAGACTTCACGAGTGATCGGAACTGGAACGTTTGGGTGTGGGAGCACTATTGTGGAAGGGGAGGATTTCATTGCGGAGAACATTACTTTTGAAAACTCTTCGCCTCAGGTCCAGCTTGATCCTTTACTATTTTCTTTTTCATTACTACTTTATTTTTTGCCTTTTTAAGTACAGATTTCAATTGAAGCATTTGGCCTCTCAGTTGGTTGTTGTGATTGAATCATTTGTTTTAAGAAATAATTTAAAAAACGATTAAGTTCACTTAACAGCTTAAGTTCCTGTATGCCATCATTCTTTCTCAGTTGTAAGACGGGCTTCCCAGAAAAATTAATTGACGATGTGAATGTTTTACGATTCACTTTGATATTCTGGTTGTCCTACTTGTGTTGTTCGGCTATCTTTATATTGATTGGTATTGAGCTTAAACTCCTTTCATTTTTTTGGCAGGGTTCTGGCCAAGCTGTAGCAATTAGAGTTACAGCCGATCGATGTGCATTCTATAATTGCAAATTCCTCGGATGGCAGGTATTGTGATGTTCATCTACCCTTTTTTGGCAACAGGGAGAGAAAACTTTTAAGTAATCCTATGCATAAAGGTTATATTTTAGTTTTTAGTTTTTTGAAGGAATGGATCCACTTTTTCTACATTCCATTTCTGATTTTGTAAAGGAGTTATTTGACAACTTGGCTCTTAGAGGTTTGATAGTAGTTTCTGATCGAGTTCAGTACCGATAATATACTTCAAAAAAAATTATGAAACCGCCCATGTTATACATCCTACTGCTATGTAAATCTATATAATTTTGTCTACATATTGATTGGTTTCTACTCCCTCTTCCAAATCAAGGTTGTGATTTTGATATGTTTTGCTAAAGACTTTCTTGTTTAATCATCTTTATGAAGGATACACTCTACTTGCATTATGGGAAACAGTATTTAAAGGATTGCTACGTTGAAGGAAGCGTAGACTTTATTTTTGGAAATAGCACAGCTCTTTTGGAGCATTGTCATATCCACTGCAAGTCAGCTGGTTTTATAACAGCACAAAGTAGGAAATCTTCCCAAGAGACTACTGGCTATGTATTCTTGAGGTTTCTCATTTTGACCTGTATATGCATTCTATTTGGAAAATTTTCAAGGCCTGGCAAGAATTATGTGATATTCGCATTCGCTCGCATTGTGTGCACTAATATATTCTTCTTTCTTCTTAGTACGTTAAACAGTATTCTTTGGTCTTATTAAAATTCATAATTTTGTTCCATAAATACAACACCTGAGCATATAGGAAACTTTATCTATTTGGGGTCAGTAGTTATTTTATGAACTCCATCCTGAAATATCTCTATGATGCTAGTTATGTATTCTATGCTTTTGATTTTCGAGGAAACATATATCTGATTGAAGGAATTCAATCTCCTTTGTAACAATTTGAAGTTGCAATACTCATTCTGCGGTGTTCCAAGACTTTGCTGATATTTCCAAAATTAACATGTTCGACCAATAAAATATTTATTATTGCTGCAGAATATTTCTTTGTTAAACCAATTGGAATACTATTACGAGTTTTACTGCACTAAATGGTTTTTTACTTTTTTTAGATGTGTGATAACTGGCACTAGTGGGTCTTCAAATATACACCTTGGAAGACCTTGGGGACCGTTTGGGAGGGTGGTTTATGCATACACGTACATGGATTCTTGTATAACTCAAGCAGGCTGGAATAACTGGGGCAAAGCCGAAAATGAGAGAACTGCTTGCTTTTATGAATACAGGTAACTTTTGTTAACCATCTCTTCTCACAGTTGTGCATTTCTATGTGGTAAAACGATAAGTTTGGTTCTTATAAAAAAAATGATAAGGTTTCAGAAATGTATTTGACATCAATTGTTAGGCTTCCAACACAAAAGTATTTTTCTGAGTCAAACTTTGATTACATGTGCTATAATAACCAGCTTAGCCAGTTTGTTTGTTTTTTATGTCAAAGTCCTCCCAGTTTCTTCTCTTCCCCAAGTTTTTCAAATATTATTATTCATAGGTTTGAGATCCACAGCTGCTAAGTGAAATGTCTGGATGATCAACATTAAAATCGGTTTATCTCTTCGATAAGAGGAAAGAAAAGGACAATTCTGTTACCGAGTCAACTTTAAATTGCATGCCTTAAGATTAATCATTGTTGGGAAGTGTAATTAGGCTTGACTACATAGGTTTCAGCATAATGTAAAATCTTTTATACCATTCGGTTTTCAACATACTATTATCAATCACAGGTGTCACGGACCAGGTAGTTGCCCAGAAAAACGGGTAACATGGGCACGGGAATTAATGGAGGAAGAGGCAGAACAATTCCTTATGCATCGATTTATCGATCCGGACATAGAAAGACCTTGGTTGTCTCAGAGAATGTGCTTGAAGGTACCATATTCTGCGTAAGAGATCATTGAAACACTAGTTTTGGTGTACTTCCTATGTGAGCTGGTTCTGCAAGTGTAGCATGAACAATTACTATCTTAGAATGTCCTACTATATAATATGTATTATATGCTCCCTTCTACAATCATATTGCCGGGAACGAAATATTATGGTCGTGACAAATTTAACACCAGCGATTTCTTGGAATGGCTGGAAATAGCATATTACCTTCTTTTTTGTCATATTGAAACAAATTCAGACTTTTTTTGTGGGTATAAATATACTTAATTGGTTTTGTAATGATTTTTGGTTACAATGAGGCACTTCTATTGATCTAATACGGAGCTTGTACGTTAGTCTAGACATTATTGCTTGCGACGAGTTAAAAATTGGTAGTGCACCTTAAAAACCTAATCTTTCTTGTTCAAAAAATAGTCTTCGAAACTGATTGTCATCGTCATTGTATCAGCATGCTTACTAAGAAAATCGAACTACATTTTCAAAGAGTATGATGATCCGTCTACTTAGAGAGTTTAAAGTAGACAATTAAGATGATAGCAATCATAAGGAGAACAAATATGGAGCCTACTATCCATTTATTCCTATTCATCCTCCTCGATATGGTGGTTAAAACTCTCCTGCTTTTCCCAATATTGTCATCGACTCCATGCAGCTGAAACATTAAAATGCTTGTAAAGATAATATTGATATTCTCTTGGCGAATTATGCAAATACTTCGAGAAAAAATGGAGATGGAGGATGCTTTTCCTTGAACAGAATGCATGATAAATAGGTTAAAGAACGTACTGTGTTATCAGCATGCAAGAGAGACTGTCTCTGTGAATGCAAATCTTGAAGGATTGAGACGCCCAGATCTTCAGTTTCTAGCATGGTTCTTCGACCTTCCTTGATTCTGTCATCCAGATTGGTTCAACCTCTCTGTTGACATCATTAATCTTGTTTTTTGATCAGCTGATGCCTACAGGACCCAATCTTAGTAATACTTGTTTTTTCCATGAGAGAAAAACGACAGAATGTACATTAAATTTCAAGTCAAAACTTTAAACAGATAATGATGCATAGAAATATCATATTGCAAGTTTACATGCGCAATTTGCAGAATTTACACAGGTCATTGCAAGATATTTGTTTATAAAATCTATGGAATGTGTATGATTCATACCATGTAAGCATCAATAATTGGTTTATTTAGCATGTAGTGCAATGGATGGACTAGTTGTCATTTCTTAAAGTTGGATACACATAAATAGGCAAAAAGCTCAGTCTAAAGTGGCAAATAATTTAACATATTATCCGAGTGCCTTAGCTTTCACCATAATTAACGGCCACCTGTTTCGATTCAAATCGAAACCTTGAGAAATTCAAATAATTTTGCACTAGTTTCAAGTAACAAGCCACATATAAACTGAAGTTATTAACAAACACCAAATAATGTGATGTAACCAAGTATGATAAATAGAAAGAAAAACCTATAGGTAAATTTGAACATACTGTCAGTCTATCCGCCATTCCTGATTCTAGCAAGTCTTCTTTGGCAAATGATATTGAGTCAGCTGAAGCAATTCGCTTGATTTCCCCTTTCAAATTATTCAAGTCTGACTTGTACTCCCTTAACTTGGCGAGAAGAACAACCTTGACGTTTGGCTGCAAACTTCTTGCCTCGAGATCCATTTTCCGAATCTGAAAATTACGCGAACATCAACATCACATTACTGAGCTACAGCAGTTCAATAAAATTTTCTAAATACGAAAAGGTAAATCAGGAACCATACCAAAGATTCTGCTTCATCAATTCCAGCCTTGAGTTCAGAAACTTTTTGCTTCCTATTCTCTGCAGATTTATGATTCACCAAACTATCAGCCCCAGTCTCTCTTTCAAATAAATTATCAACCTAGTCCAAGCCTAATTTCGTTTTATTGAAAACATTTGAGTTATGAATGGATGACAGTAATCAAATAGGAAATATATAACAAAGCACAATTCAATTACCTCGATCAAGGGCATCAGCGGTGGAGCATTTGCTCGAAAGATTGACAGAAAGCTCACAATATTGGCGTTCGTATTCTTCAAATACCCCGCTCATCGCAGCTAAATCTTATAAAACCACCTACCCAACATTTTTCATTCAATTAAACTAAATTCGCAAATTCCCAACTCGCTGAACCTAATTCAATGAATTAAACCAAAATATGAAAAAAATCACAAAATTCAAGAAATTTGACGTCAATAATAAAACCGAATAAACTGAATTCAAAATTATTGATTCGATTATCAATAAAAAGTCAAAATCAAAGGGAAAAAAAAAAAGAAATGAACCTGAGACGACGACAAATAATCAGCAAAGAAACTTGAGAAAATTAGACCGCAACCTGCTTCAGAATGATCAAAATCGAATCCTGTTGGGAGAATATGGAGAGAGAGTGGAGGAATAAAGGCGCGAGAGAGCGAGGAAAACTACAGAATTGAAGACGAGATTTGGCGGTTGCTTCTGACAGACATTCTTCGTTCGCCGTTGTGACCGTTTCTTTGGTGGCTATTCCGTCATTTCCTTGTTTTTTAAGATTTAGTTTAGTGCCCTCCAATTTTATTTTTTTTAATTTACACCTTAAAGTTAAGATTTTTTTAAAAAACAAAAACTTAAATTTTACTATTCATCACAAAAAACTTCAAAGTTTAAAAAAAAGCAAATCAAATCTTTTAGTCCGGACAGAGCAGTGGCCGCTGGAAGGAGGCCGGCTGGTCTAGTTGGACCGGCCGACCTCTATTTTTTTATACACCAAATATTCAGGGAGGCCAGCCGGTCTAATTAGATCGGCCGGCCTCCCCGAATAACAGGCAAAACCCGTGACTTTCGTCACGGGTTTTGTCTTTTTGGATGGAGGCTGGCCGGTCCAACGATGGCGGCAGACTTCCATCCAAAAGGACAAAACCCGTGACGAAAGTCACGAGTTTTGTCCTATATATGCAGGCTGGCCAGTCCAATTGGATCGGTCGGCCTCCATCCCCCTATTTAAACCCTCCTCCCCTTCTTCACAACTCACACTAAAATCTCTCAATACTCTCTCAATTAATTTCTTTCTCCAGCGATATTTCTCCGCGTTCAACGGCTAGATATGAAGTTTTTATTTTTATTTTTATTGTATCATTTACTTTAGGAATTTTAACATAATATGGACATTTTAATTAATTTTTTGTTTAATGATTTAATATTTTGCTCCATATAAGCAACTGATTTTTGCTCTCTCCGGCGATATTACTCTGCGTTCACTGACTAGGTATGAAGTTTTTTTTTTTTAGTTATTTATCTATTATACTGTAGTTAATTGGATTGCATCTGTGTAAGTGGTGTTATTGTACTGTGTATGTAAGTTCTGTCTAGGAGACTGGAATTTAAGTGGACCGTTAGTGACCCTCCAGCCTTGCCTGGGAACTTATTTGGAAAGAAAATTCTGTCTAAGGAGATTGTCAATAGCAATCTTTCTTGAGAATTATCCTGATCAGTACTTTCAACGTTTTAACTTTTGTATTTTATTAACTTTGTTTTAATTTTTTTTTCTTTAGCAATGAGGATGGATTCCGATTCAAGTAGATCGATTGATTTAGCCGAGAGATCAACTGGTGATGCCGAAATGGATTGGTATTCGGACGACACACCTACATATGGTGATCTACGAGCATTCGATCACCCTAGATGCAAATGAAGAAATATGAGAATATTCGACCTCCAAAACGCTAGACGATGAGCTTCGAACACCGGTTGGCTCAGATGACGAGGAGGTAGAAAGCAGACTGGTAAGAGAACAAATCTCAATGCGAATTTTTTTGGGTAGAAAATATGCTTCTTTAAAAGAAATTAAAGAAGAAATACGTAAATATTCATTGGAAAACGGTTATGGAATAAAGTTCACTAAAAGTGAAAAGAGTCGACTGACAGCTAAGTGTGAAGATGAATGTGAGTGGCGACTGCATACTTCGTTGATGCAAGATGAGCATACATTTCAAATAAAGAGTTTGATCGACTCTCACAGCTGTTCGAGGATAGTTGAGAATTGACACGTTTTCGCAAAATGGGTTGCAAAGCATTACTTGGACAGGTTCAAAAGTCACCCTATCTGGGACATCCCTTCTATTATCGAGACAGTGAGGAAGCATAGATCGAACCCTCAACGAAGGGAAGTGCGACGAACAGTACGGGCAACGGTGATCGTACGTAGCCAAAATATTCAGATCAAATATGGGCAGCACAGTAAAAATTTATGGAAACCCAGTGGGCTATAATTCATTTAGATTCCAAAGATTATATATGTGCATGGCTGCTTGTAAGATTGGGTTGCTGGAGTGCGGGAGACCCGTTATCTGCTTGGATGACTGTCATATGAAAGGGTCGTGTACCGGCCAATTACGCACAGCCGTCAGTATTGATGGCAACGATGAAATATATCACGTTGCTGTTGCCAACGTCGAATTTGAGTGTGCGGACTCATGGACATGGTTTTTACAAATATTAAAGTTGTAACATCCGGTTCTATCGAACCAGCTCTCAATTCTTTTAAAATTAATGGCACACTTTAAATGACAATAATTAAAGTAGGGTTAATGGATGACTAGGCAAGGGCATAAGGGTAATTGAAATTTAAAAGTGGATAACGTATTTAAGGAGAGAGGTTTGGGTTTAATGCACTGTAGCCGCCACTATTCTGTTTATCATTCCTCTTTCGGCCTCCAGCTCTCTAGCAGAACCCTTCTTGGCGATTCTCTTGCTCGATTCTCTTTTAACCCAGGTAAGTTTTCCTCATTTTCTTGTATTTTAGAAGTTAGGTAACTAAGGGAGTACAATGTGAGAAATTTCGAGGATGCTGTGATTGAGAGTAGGTTCGGGTTTTGGTGATAAATAGGAATGCACGGGTAGCAGGGTTTCAAACTGGTTTCCTCAAACTTCTGATTGATTCTTGGTAAAGTTTAGTGAAGGTTTGATTAATGTACTGTGATGTAACTGAGATGAGAAAGTAGAAACTGCATGTTTAGAAATTTATGTTTCAGCATTCCATTTCATTATTGCTTTACTTACTTAGCATTAGGCTAATAGCTGAATTTTGTGATGTAGGTGAAGAGGTGACTGCAGGTGTGTTTTCTGAGTATGCTGAGGAATAGGCTGGTTAGGGGAGCATATTCATGCCTCGACTTGGCGAACTGATGGGGCGGTTTAACTGGTGTCAGTAGATGAGAAGGTTTAGTAAACCATGATTCAATTTAAATATGTTGAGAGTTTTAGTGACAGTAGTGGTTTTGATGTTTTGAATACAATTTGAGACTCTTTCTGATAATGATACTCTGTTAGTTTAATAATGGTTTTTACCAAATTTGGAGTAGTACACAGATTTAAGTAGTTTTGAACGGTTTTAGTAAAATGCTCAAGTTCTTTGGTAGTCAGAGTTTTGTCTATCGGCAGATGTTGAGTATTTTTGATCTATCGGTAGATGATGTCTATCGGCAGATGTTGAGTATTTTTGATCTATCGGTAGATGATGTCTATCGGCAGATGTTGAGTATTTTTGATCTATAGGTAGATGATGTCTATCGGCAGATGTAGAGTATTTTTGATCTATCGGTAGATGATGTCTATCGACAAATGTTGAGTAATTTTTGATCTATCGGTAGATGATGTCTATCGGCAGATGTTGAGTATTTTTGATCTATCGGTAGATGATGTCTATCGGCAGATGTTGAGTATTTTTGATCTATCGGTAGATGATGTCTATCGGCAGATGTTGAGTATTTTTGATCTATCGGTAGATGATGTCTATCGGCAGATGTTGAGTATTTTTGATCTATCGGTAGATGATGTCTATCGGCAGATGTTGAGTATTTTTGATCTATCGGTAGATGATGTCTATCGGCAGATGTTGAGTATTTTTGATCTATCGGTAGATGATGTCTATCGGCAGATGTTGAGTATTTTTGATCTATCGGTAGATGATGTCTATCGGCAGATGTTGAGTATTTTTGATCTATCGGTAGATGATGTCTATCGGCAGATGTTGAGTATTTTTGATCTATCGGTAGATGATGTCTATCGGCAGATGTTGAGTATTTTTGATCTATCGGTAGATGATGTCTATCGGCAGATGTTGAGTATTTTTGATCTATCGGTAGATGATGTCTATCGGCAGATGTTGAGTATTTTTGATCTATCGGTAGATGATGTCTATCGGCAGATGTTGAGTATTTTTGATCTATCGGTAGATGATGTCTATCGGCAGATGTTGAGTATTTTTGATCTATCGGTAGATGATGTCTATCGGCAGATGTTGAGTATTTTTGATCTATCGGTAGATGATGTCTATCGGCAGATGTTGAGTATTTTTGATCTATCGGTAGATGATGTCTATCGGCAGATGTTGAGTATTTTTGATCTATCGGTAGATGATGTCTATCGGCAGATGTTGAGTATTTTTGATCTATCGGTAGATGATGTCTATCGGCAGATGTTGAGTATTTTTGATCTATCGGTAGATGATGTCTATCGGCAGATGTTGAGTATTTTTGATCTATCGGTAGATGATGTCTATCGGCAGATGTTGAGTATTTTTGATCTATCGGTAGATGATGTCTATCGGCAGATGTTGAGTATTTTTGATCTATCGGTAGATGATGTCTATCGGCAGATGTTGAGTATTTTTGATCTATCGGTAGATGATGTCTATCGGCAGATGTTGAGTATTTTTGATCTATCGGTAGATGATGTCTATCGGCAGATGTTGAGTATTTTTGATCTATCGGTAGATGATGTCTATCGGCAGATGTTGAGTATTTTTGATCTATCGGTAGATGATGTCTATCGGCAGATGTTGAGTATTTTTGATCTATCGGTAGATGATGTCTATCGGCAGATGTTGAGTATTTTTGATCTATCGGTAGATGATGTCTATCGGCAGATGTCAGATTGTAGAGTATTTTTTGATCTATCGGTAGCTGATGGTCTATCGACAAATGTTGAGTAATTTTTGATCTATCGTAGATGATGTCTACTGGCAGAAGTCGAGAGTTTTGTCTATCGGTGGATTTAGTCCATCGGTGGATGTGAGTATTAGAATTTGTCATTTTGTAATCGGAAGATGTCTTCAGAAAAAGCCATCGGAAGATGTCTTCAGTAGAAGCCATCGGTAGATGTCTTCGGTATAAGTCTTTAGTAGCGTTGTCGTTTTGGTAATCGGATGATGTAGGAAGAAATTTGTCGTTTTGCGATCGGTAGATGTGAATTGAGGATTTTTTTATCGTCTAGCGATCGGAAGACGTAGTTTGTTCTATCGGCAGATATGAGCTGAGAATGTTTTGTCGTTTAGTGATCGGTCGACGTATTCTGTTTTCTTTTTCTCTTTCAACCAACTACCTTGAATATTTTAACTATTTAATAGGTATTGTTTTATTTACGATGATTTTTCCGCTGCAAGTTTTAACATTTTAAGAGTTAATTCCTGATCATTGAATGAAATTTTAAAATTTTCCAAAAAGTCATAGTTCAGTTCAGTTTCTTGCGTAGCGAACCGGGTTCAGATAACTCAGGGCGTTACAAAAGTAAGACCTAAACACTAAATCGGGTTGTGGTTGAACACTTGATTCAGATCGATAAAAGGTATGATGCATTTCTATATGTTATTTCAAATTTTGGGGAGTTGTGGTAGTAATATTGTTTTATTGACGTTGTTTTTCGTGCAAATATCAAGGATTGTAGAGAGCTTTTCGAGGAAAATTAGAACATGCTGAACACCGCTTCTACCTCCGACATATGTACGTGAATTTCAAAAACCATTTTCAAGCCAGAGCATATAGAGATGCGATGTGGAATACGGCAAGGGCACCCACGGAGGCTCATTTCAAGCATGAAATGCGAAAATTATACCAGTGTTAGTGATATTACACACTTACACGCAAGTGCACGTGTCGCTAACGAAGTAATAGAATAAGTAAAGTATCGATCCCACGAGGATATTCTTAATTGTGTTTAAATTTGCTATAAAATTCTTATAAAAATATTAAGATTTTAAATAAAAATAAATATAAATAAATTCAGAATTGCGATGAAACAAAATAAATCAGAGTAAACGAGATAAATACGATAAAAGAAGGCCTTGGCTAGGATCGATTTCTTCGTTACGATGATTTTACTACTGATGCTCTGGTAATGCTCTGCAGCATTATCTAAAAAACAGCAAGAATAAAAATATTTTCTAGGATTCTTTTGAATTGCCTAGGTAAATTCAAATTGGAATTTCTTTCTACCTTGAAAGAATGTAACTCAGATTGAATTTTCGATATGTGCTATTCTTATCGCCAATCAAATTAATGTTAACTACGTTGTAACAATTTAATTCGATTAATTATTTGTGCATCTAAAATTTATATTTATCTATCGATACAATATAAACATGAATCGTCAACCTATCTATCGATATGATCTGACTTAGCAAGAAAATTTCACAAATAATTGTTCAATAGATAATTGCAGAAACAAAACCAAGATCGTAGCAAAATATCTCAACAAATACTATCGTCCTAACCAAGATTAAAGAGTTTAGCTACTAAACATGATTAAAAATAAAAATTGTTCATAGAAAAATAATGCAGTAAAGTTCAGAGAAGAAGAAGAAAAATATCCAAAGAAAACCGTCGTAGGTCTGGTTCTCCTCCTCTGTTCCAGAATTTCTTCTTCAGCAAGTAGTCTCACGCCAGAATATCCTCTTCTTTTGAAAACAAATATCACTTTTTAATTCTGCATGCCATCTTTCTTCTCTCTCCAATCTCTATTTCATTTAATTGTTTCCCCTTTTTTTTAGCTTTCTTCCAGGGAATTGATTTTTCTCTCTCATCCATTCTGCTTAGTTGTTTTGTCATCTAGTGCTGCCCAAGTTTTTGCTTCTTCCGATTGCTGCCCAGCTTTTACTGTTTCCGCTGCCCAAGTCTTCTTTATTCTATTTCCTTCTCTCAGCATCTTCCGCTGCCCAGCCTTTATACATCATCCGATTGCTGCCCAGCTGCCCAGCTTTCTTCTTTCCCTTCATATCTTCCGCTGCCCAGCTTTCTACATCATCCGATTGCTATTTTATTTTCCAGCTTTCAATTAATTTAATTTCCTCCATGATTCTCGCATTTTTCTCTCTCATCATACTCGGAGTAACAAATTTCCTTGATTTCTCCCTTGATTTTCTTCACGATCCTTCAACCTTTAATTTGATTTTCCCACTGTAAATTTTACATTCAAATACGAGAATTTAAAATTCGAATTATAGATAAACATCTGCTCAAAATAGAAAATGTGCATAGAATATATTAAATTAAATCAAAGTATAGATTTTACAGCATCTTATAGCAATTGAAGTAAATTTTATCAATTTCTTCTTAAATTCACTCAAATCATACAAGTTTTATCAATTAAATATAGTATAAAATAACTCTAATTTAAGAGTTATCAACCAGCTTGGTCCGGAAGTGTAAGTGGCGGTCAGATACCGCACGGCTCAGCCTCGCAAGGGGGTGGGTCGTTACTGGAAGCCCACGCATGACTGCGAGCAGAAGAGCCTAAATATTGGGCTAGTTATGCTTTCTCTTCGAATCCCAAATGCGAACTGAGATTGAATAATTTGTGCGAGTCATTCAATGCACTTCTTTTACCGGTCAAGAACAAACCGATCCTGACTATGTTCGAGATGATTCAAAAACGCATGATGACTCGTATCATGAAGAAATTTGAGAAGTTGGCCCAATCAACCGACGTCCTGTGTCCCAATATAAGAAAAAAGCTTAACAAGCTAACGAGTACATCTGAAAATTGGAGTGCAAGGTTTGCGGGAGCTGCACGATTTGAGGTCAGCAACAGATACAAATAATTCATTGTCAACATGAATTTGTGTATGTGCAACTGTACCAGGTGGGAGCTTACAGAAATCTCGTGTGTTCATTTCATTCCTTGCATGTACTGGATGAGAGTAGCGCCGGAAAATTACGTGCATGGATGCTATCACAGGGAAAGATACCTGCAGATGTACTCAAACTATATTCGTCCCATTAGCGGCCAAATAATGTGGCCGCCCATAGAAGGTTTGCACGAAACCCTCTCACCCAAAAGAAGGCGCCAACCTGGTAGGCCGAAGAAGACGAGTGCGAGATGCCGAAGAGACGTTAAGCTCAAAAATTAATAAGAGGAACTCAACCGTGCGTTGTCGTATATGTCGACAGCAGAGACATAATACTCGCAATTGTCCTAACCGGGGATCAACTTCAGGCGTTGCTTCTCAAGACACATTAATGGGCTTCAACACATTTGACGGGACGCAAGAATCTTCGACACGCGGTTGTGGCAGAAATTTGTAATTTTTTTTAATATACCATTTATTAATTTTTTTTATTTATTCATTCTTTAATTATTCATTTAATTCTTGAGTTTTTTTTTTTAATTTAAACCTCAAAGTTTGGGTTTTTTTAAAAAAAAAAACCTCAAAATTTACTATTCATCGAAAAAAACCTCAGAGAATCAGAAATAGGAAATTTGAACCTTATGGTTCGGACTGGGTGCCGGCCTCCACGGAGAGGCCAACCGGTCTAATTGAACTGGTCGTCCTCCCTTTTTTCCAATTAATTTAAAAATAAATATAAAACGATATTCAATTTACTTGAAATTTTTACCACATATTCATCACATTATAGGAAGTTAATTTAAAATTTTCGTGATTTTCTTCCAATGATGTGATGAATATGTTGTAAAAATTTCAAGTAAATTGAATATCGTTTGGTATTTATTTTTAAATTAATTGAAAAAAAAACGGAGGCCAGCCGGTTCAATTAGACCGGGCGGCCTCTCCGCAGAGGCTGGTACCCAGTCCAGACCATAAGGTTTAAATTGCCTATTTCTGATATTTTGAGGTTTTTTTTTTAAAAAAAAACTTAAACTTTGGGGTTTAAATTAAAAAAATTTATTCTTTAAGTATTAATTCATTTAAATAAGGGTTTCTTTTTAATTTAGTATTTAAATTATTTATTTCTAAAATGAGATTGAAATTATAATTATTTATTTAATTTTAGTATTCACAAAATTTATATCATAAAACTAAACTAAACTACTTTGGTGGGTCATCATAGTCTTCGTCGAGGCTAAGGTGTCTCATCCAATTCTTCACACTCGCATCCAGTTCATCGACGCTGCCTATAAGGTGCTGGATGTCTCACTGCTAGCTCTGTTGTATCTCCAGTACCTGATGCAGGTGCTGTTGGTGCGTCTGCTGCATTTGATACATCTGCTAGTACTACGTGTGCTGCATATGCTGCATCTAAGCCATCTGCTGCTGGTGCATCTACTGCATCTGATATAGTTGCTGCATATACTGTCTCGTGCCTCATCCACTAGCCTCATCTTCGTCCTGGGGGGCCAATGGTGGTGATGTGGTCTCCTCCATCAGCACTGCCCGAGAGGTGGATGTCATCTGATCACTCTTCAACAACCAAGCGCCATCGACTTTCATGAAGCCTATCTTCATTAAATGCGAGGTATTGAATACGTCGGTTGGCCTTTGAACTGTTCTCGACTCGCCAAACCGGTATCTGAAGCCCAGCTCAATTGATGATCTTCATAATCAATGGCCCGTTCGGGAGATTCATCCTGGGTGCCGCCCAACCTCACAAATGTGACTTAAATCAAAAAGCCATGGTCAAAAGGCTTCCCGTTGCACAACATCTCCATGACATAGAGATCCATGTAGCTCACGAGATTTTGATGTCCCTCTCGCGGCAGAAAGGTGTGGGCTAGCATGTTGCGAATAACCTGACCTCTAACATTCAGTTCTCTAGTTCGTGGCTTGACGAACACCTCGATGTTGGAATTAATATGAATTTTCTGTAGGAACTCTACTTCCTCAGGCAATGTGACAAAAGGGCAGTCTCGGGAAGCATGGTAATATTGCTCCGCCCCTTCTATGGCAAACCTCAGTACTGAGTTCACTAGCTCTGGACGTATCATAAACTCCTTACCAAGGACGTACATCTTCAAACCAGTCAAAACTCTATTTCTTCTAGACGCTATCAAGTTCGCGTAGAACAAGCGAACTATTCTCTAGCAAATATCGCCACTAAATGCAATGACCCCGCCCAGGCCGATGGCGTCAAACATATCTTTGATCCCCAATGACTCCCAACCTGAAAAGTTGAAAGTCATACCATGACTAACTGAGCGTTTGCGCAAATCTTGCTTAAACTTCTCTTTACACTCTTAATTCCGAAATTCCATGGCGCTAGTCCAGCTAACCGATCAACTTATGTAACGCCCCGAATTTAAAATTTTCAATTTGAAACCCTAATTTGAAAACCCTAAGATTTTTCCCCAAATCGTTTTATCAAATTAAATTCGAGCGTTAAAATCCTAATTCCATAATATTTTGAAATTCTCTTTAAATAATTACTAAACATTAAATGCGCAGAAGCTTTAAAATTTAAACATAAGCATAATTAATAATTCATAAAACTTATTTAAGTAACAAAATCCAACAAAACTTATTCAAAGTTTTCGTGAAATATCTTTGAAAATTTAAACATACTAATTTACATCATTTCTTTTAAAAACATTTCATTCTTCTGTACACTCATTTGCTTCTGGAGAGTTCTCGATCATAGTCATTTCTTTCTCAGATAAAAATTTACCTACATCACAATTTACAAAAATGTGAGAAATTGTAACACTCGGATTTACGAGATTTTTGTAATATATGTGAATAATGACATTTTTGTTAATATGTCAAATCAAGTCGGTTTCGTGAAAAGAGAGCATTATTACTGATCCTAATAGTTAATATGGATTTTAAGAAAATTTCGAGAATTTAAGGAGCCGTAACGCTAATTTTACGAGAATTACGTTTCTCGTAATATAAAGGATATTTTGGTAAAAATAGTAAACGGGGTCCGTTTTGTGAACAGACAATTTTAATGGAATCCTAGTAATAAGTTGGAATTATTGGCGAAATAAAAAAATTTGGAGAAACCGAATCGTTAGCTAAATAACGAAACAAAGGACGAAACAAATAGAAAATCAAAGGAAGGGCAAAATGGTAATTTGCAAAGTCAAAAATTTATTAAAATCACATTTTTTCTCTTCTTCCTCCACCACTTCATGATTCCTCTGTGTTTTCTTCTCTCTCGGCGACGGTTTCTTCTCCCTCACGGCTTTCTCCTCTCTGACGGTGTTTCCTCTCCGATCAACCTACTTTCTTCACGTTTTCTTCTCCAATCCCGACCCTAGGTACGATTCTAAGGTTTTAGAAAGGTTTATTTCGATTTTTACGGAGTTTAAACGATTAGGGTTTCGTTTAGGGTTTTATGAAAAACGTGATTTAGAGTTGGAAATCGATAGGGTTACCGTAGTTAGGAATATAATGGACATATTGGGCGTATTGGACGAAGGTTGGTCTATCCATTGTGGAATATTAAGGTTTGTTGAAATTTCGAGGTTTGGGAAACTCCGTTAATGAAGATTTTGAGGTGTCGAGCGTGAATCGCTCGATAAAAATGCCTCGATGAGTTAAATTAGAGTTTTAGGAAATTTCTTTAGTTAAGAGTTTCGTAGGTTTAGACGTTTATTGGTTTAGACTCGTTTTAACGACAAATATTGTGAATTTGCCTTAGGTAAACGACGCCGTGGACGGAGCTAGAAGTTCAACGCGCACGAGGTAAGTTCTCGTGAATTACTCTGGCCGATAGACCTACACCGTATATCAAAGTCGCGTCGAGGGTTATCGAGGAATTGTTTGTTTAAATGCTTTGGTTGGGTAGTTAGGATTAGTTCTTTTATAGGATGCGTTTTTAATTGCTTTTATTGTCTCGATGGTACATATGCCGTATGTTTAGCACGTAATTGTTCATGCATCACAGTTTTCAATTATACATAGAAAATGAATTTTCGCACTATATTTTAAAGATGGCGATGTGGCCTGAAAGGGGTCGGTCACAATACCGCATCAAATAAGAACCATGTATGTATATGGTCATGTGAGGTGGGGCTCAGGCATGGCTGTGCGTGTTGCAAGCATGTACCCCCCCCCCCCCCCCCCGCTAAGTGGAAATGGTTGTCCAACCGCAGGATGTGCCCTCTCCATTTAGCGGGTTGAGATCTCGGTGACAACCTATGTAAAGATAAGAAAATGTTGCATGATTTCTGAAACTCATTGGCACAGCATGCATTTACATTTACGAAACTTACTGAGCCTTTAGCTCATAGATTGTATGTATGGTGTAGGTGATCTTGACATAGGTGAAGACCAGATCCCTCCACCCAAGAAATGACGCAGTTGAAGGAGAATGGCTCGCGGGAGTGTGCTGGGTAGTCGAGGTGCCTTTTGACCCGTGGGGAAGTAAAATGTAAGTATTTTGGGGATACGATAGTTAGATCGTAGGAGAAATTGTATAGATTGAATATATTAGGATGCTTGGAATCTGGTTAGTTGATAGGTTTATGTTTTATGTTTTGGAAACCTATTTTATAAACTTCTTTCGGAAAGCTTTTTATTGAAAATGTATTGGAAACTATTGGTGATTTAAAACAGGGCGATTTGTTTAGTTTTTAAACGGATCCACGCAGTTAGATTTTGTTGAGTTTATCTCGAGTTAATTGGGTTTTAAGATACTGTTGTGAGTCGTTATTTTGGATGAGATTATGAGTGAGTTTATGTTGAAATGTGTGGTTGTGATGAAGGTGGAATTGTGTTGATGAAATTGTGAAGTGTGTGTTAGGCGTATAGGTATGCAAGGAAAAGAAAGAAAGAAGTGGAAGAAAAGAAAAAGAAGAGGAGATAGAGAACCTGCCGATCGATTGCCATCGATCGGCAGGGTGATTGCCGCTCTCTGGATTTTCCAGAGAGCGGGGCGATCGATCGCCCATGTGTGGGGCGATTGATCTCCCCCCATTTGTAAATGGGCGATCGATCGCCACAATGAGGGGCGATCAATCGCCCCTCCCTTTTTAATATCAGCGATCGATCGGCCATGTATATTCGGGGAGAATTCCCCTTTTTGCCCTCCAACTTGATGTTTTGTTGTTTTATTTATTTGGCCGATTGTTTTAATGTTTTATTTCAATTGATTTCTAATTTGTTTTAAGTTTTGTTTAAATAGTTTAACAACTTAGATTGAAATGATTTTTCAAACAATGTTGACGCTTTCGATTTTAGTTTTAGTTCCGCTTAAACTGTAGGATAAAAAAAATAATATGGGAAATAAGGGTACAGTATTAAGGTCGCTACAATTTATGGTATCAGAGCCCCCGGGTTTTAAAAACGGTTCTGTAGACTGCTCGACTGCACAGCCACTACGCGGACATCCTTCCTCAACTGTAAGTATGTTTAAAAGTTTTATTTGATTTATATTTCTTAGAGTTATTTGCTTTTAGCCTTTATAGGAATTATAGAAATATGGTGCGTCGAGGAAATGACCGAGATGATAGACAAGATACGATAGACCACCTTAAGGATTTTATTGCCCAACAGTCCCAACACATGGAGCGACATGCTCAATAAATGGAGAGACAGTTCCAGCAACTGGGCACCCTAATAGACCGTGAAGGTGCTAGAGCTCGGGAGACAGCGACTTTGGGTAATCGATGGATGGAGAGATTCCAGAAGCTCCAACCTCCTGTGTTAAACAGACAGTCTACGGATCCCTCTTCAGTCGAGGAGTGGATTCGAACCATGGAGGACATGCTGGCCTACGCAAGCATTGAGGACAGAGAGAAAGTTGCGTTGGTAAGCTATCACTTAGCACTGGATGCCCGATTCTGGTGAGATTCCATCAAAACAACCACTGATGTGACGATTATAAGTTGGGAGCGTTTTAAAATGATATTCTACGACAAGTACTTCAACCATACAGTGCGGGAGGCGAAGATGGTAGAGTTCATGCAATTGCGGCAAGTTGGTTCGATTGCTGATTATGTGAGGAGGTTTGAGGCTTTGTCCCGATTCGCTCCGCGTCAGGTTAGTGTCAATGAGAACAAGGTACGCAGATTTGTATAGGGGCTTGGCCAAGAAATTCGGAAGAGTCTTACAATATCAGGGGTGCGTAATGTATCATACGATGAGATTATGGCCAGGGCACTTGAGATTGAGGCTGTTGATCAGAGTTCTGTTAAATCAAGGGAGCCAGCTAGAGGCTTCTTTCGTGAGATCCACCCACAGTTCAGAAATAAAGGCTGGCAATCGAGAGGATAGCCACAACAACAGCAACAAAGAGGCGTTAAAAGGCTTTTAGAGGGGGGCAACGATCGAGGGAAAGGTAAACAGGTACAAGGGGCTTCTCAGATGCCTTGGTGCCCTAGGTGCCAGAAAGAGCACAGTGGAGAGTGCAGAGTGGGCACGAATAAGTGCTATCCGTGTGGAGTAGTTGGCCATTTCATTAAAGATTGTCCGAAACAGAGCCATGAGCAGTCAGGCCCAGACCAGATGAGGGTTATGCCGAGGATCTTTGCATTTATTGAGCTTGGGGATATTGACGACGAGGCTCAGCCTTCAGTGATAGCAGGTACTATTTTGATTATGGGCGTGGTGGTGTTTTCTTTGATAGACACGGGAGCTACGCACTCATTTGTTTCCACTGCTTGCGTGTCTAGACTGAAGCTTGTGCCTGAGTTAGCAGAATGCAAATATAGTGTGATGCTACCTTCAGGAAAGCGTATGCAGTCAAGTTATGTTGTCCAGGGCAATATTGTCTCGGTTGGGAACAATACCCTCTATGCTCGCCTGATTGTTATAGGCATAGAGATCTACGATCTTATCTTAGGGATGGACTGGCTATCACAGCACTTCGCCACCATCGATTGTCGATCCGGAATTTGTAACACCCGGTTCTATCGAACCAGCTCTCTTTTATTATTAATGGTGTACACTTTATTATGCAATAATTAAAGTATGGTTATTGAGTGACTAGATAAGGGCATAAAAGTAAATTGGAAATTTCTAAAGTGGACAACGTATTTAAAGAAAGAGGGTTGGGTTTAATGCACTGTAGCCGCCACTATCTTGCTTACCATTCCTCTTTCAGCCTTCAGCTCTGCAACAGAACCCTCTTGGCGATTCCCTCGCCCGATTCTCCTTCAACCTAGGTAAGTTTTCCTCACTTCTCTTATGATATAGCGGTTAGATACCTGAGAGAGTACAATGTGAGGATTTTTTAGGATGCTGTGAATGAGAGTAGGTTCGAGTTCTGGTGATAAATGGGAATACACGAGCAATAGAGTTTCAAACTGGTTTCCTTGTCCTTCTGGTTAGTTTTTGGTTAAGTTTAGTAAAGGTTTGATTGATATTCTGTTCTGAACCTAGGTGAGCAGATTTCCGAAGTAGCTAGCAACCAGACATTTTCTAGGAGCCAAGTAAGTGAAGTATGCTTGTGCCTTCGGGCCTACATCACAAAACATTAGGATTATGTTTACTTGAATGTGTCTGTATGTTATGCATCATATTTTAAAAGTATACGAAAATGAATTTGAATGCATGTTGGCATGGTGAGGAATGAACATAACGAAACAGCTATGTGAATCAGACTTACTGTTAAGGGAATTAATCCGCCCCTTAATGAGACAGTAGATATTTAGACTTTGGGAAATTTGATCCGCTTCCCATCGAACAGGGGGATCGGAAACAGCTATGTGAATCAGATTTACTATTAAAGGAATTAATCCGCCCCTTAATGAGTCAGTGGATATCTATACTTTGGGAAAGTTGATCCGACTCCCAATTTCACAGGGGGATCTGAACAGAAACGATGCATGAACAACTGAGATGAGAAAGTAGAAATTGCATGTTTAGGAATTCATATTTCAACATTGCATTTCATTACTACTTTACTTACTTAGCATTAGGCTAATAGATGAGTTTTGTGATGTAGGTGAAGAAGTGATAGCGGGTGTGTTTACTGAGTATGCTGAGAACTAGACTGGTTGGAGGAGTGCATCTATGCAGCAATCTGGCAGCTGATGGGGCAGTTTAACTGATGTCAGTTGGTGTGAAGGTTTAATTGACAATGTTTCAATTTAAGTATGTAGATTTTCATGACAGTAGTAGTTATAATGTTTCTGAACTCATTTTGAGATTTTCTTCCAGACAATTATACTCTGTTGGTGTTAATAGTGGTTTTACTATGTAACACCCGGAATTTTATCGTACACTCTAAAATTTTCAGCACTCAATGAATTAAATTATTTTAATGGACTTAAGAATTTTATAATAGAAAAGATAAATGAATGAGATTACTAGAAAAGATGTGTCAATCTAATTATTTTGATTTGATTCATTAGCAGGATTAGAAAAGAGAAAGGTTAGAAATGAGAAAGGAAGAATCTAATTATTTGGGATGATTGGCGTAGAAAAAAAAATGGAGCTATAAAGGCAATGATGATGTTGTCTTCAAATGAGAGAAAGACACCTCATATTTCTCTTATCTTTTTCATTATGTAAATAAAGGTTAAAAATGAAACTTTCAGAATTCAATAGCAATGTGTTTAAACGTGGATAAAGTAATGGGTTATTGGAAAGGTAAAAGAACATGACATCCAATGAAAAAGCTACAACTCACCTCTTTTGATGCTTATCTTGTAAGTTTTGCTTTAAGAGAATGAATAACCCTCATCTGGAGGCCTCTTCACGAAAGCTTTCCTCCCTCCATTGTCGAAGGCTCTCTCTCAATAAAAGCTTCATCTTTCTTGTAAGAAATTCAAAGTAAGTTGGATTTTTGGTTATGTTTGTGCAAAAGCGTACTATTCATTGAAAGAGTAGTCGACTATTTGGGTTTTATGGAGATTTGATAAACCCTAGCCAGTGATGTACGAAAATGGCTATAGATTCTTTATTTCTTGGTTGTTTTTAGGCTTAAATGGGATGAATTTGATGAAGAGTATGAAATAATGCATGAACATTCAAAACTTGAGAATATTAGGGCATTCTAGAATTCTGTAAATGTGGTTTAAGTGAGTTGATTTTTGTTGTTGATAAATTGATTTGAGGTTGTTAAAATAAACTCGTTAAGGTGTCCATAGCCGTTGGAATTATTGAATTCGGATGTGTATGTAAAAGTTATGAATTTTTTTGAAGTTGGCTCAATTTCTAGGTCAAAATCCGGGTTTGATTATGGCATTGGTTTGTTGGTTGGAAATTTGTTTAAATGCTAATTGTTTGGTGTGTTTGACTTGAGCATTATGACATGTGATATATGGTTCGTTTGGTTTTGGGATTTGGCCTCCATTGAAGTGTGATGGATGGTAGGAGCATTATTTTGATGGTTGTTGGAAATTAGGAGATTTCATGTACTTATTTTGGGTTTGAATTCAAGTTCTATTATTATTGGACTTTGGATGTTAAGCGCTCCTAGTGTCTCTAGTTGAGTTTGAAGTTTAGCTTAATGTTAGCTGAAAATCTGAGGACGTAAATTGGTTATGTTCTTATGAATGATGTTATGATGTTTAGGTTTCCACGTTCTGCTGACAAGAATACAATTTTGTACAAGTTGAGATAAATTTACCAAGGAAGTCAGGTAAGTAATGTTACATGCATGTATAAGTTCGTGCATCACTGAGGCAACACGTTCAAGACTTTCAACTCTGCAGCAACAGGTAAGTTCATAACCATAGGTTGGCCCTTAAGGCCCTACATCACAGAGGTACTAGGGTTCCTGTTCTGTTGGGTAGTTTTGGGTAGAAATGTTATAGCTTCTGTTTCAGTTTGTGTTCTGTGTTGTCTGCTCAGTTCACGTTCTGGGTTGTCTGTTTTCTATCTCACAATATGCCCTGTTATTTCTGATGTCTGCTGTTATAGGTTCAGGCACTGAGAATGTCATGCATACACGTTTTACTGAAAATCCATGCAAAACTGATTTCTGTACACGGTTTGAAACTAATAAGATAAAATACGACTGAAATGTACCAGGTTAAGTGCGAGACGGGGACTGGCCCCAGAACTGTTTACTGTACTGTTTCCCTGATAGTGCACCATCCCCCTCCCCCACTGTTTGCCAGATCCCCTATAAGCTCCACTTAATTCTACTGCCACTGTAACTAAATGCTCTGTACTGTCACCGTATTCTGAAAAACTGCATGCATAGCATTTTGCATCCCTGCATACCGATTATGTCTTACTGAGTTTTAGACTCATAGGTGAACTCTCTGATGTAGGTACTGAACCCGATAATGAGGACTTTGTGCCTCAAGAATAATGATCTGATGTAATTGGTTTTTTTTTTTTTTTTTTTTTTTTTTTTTTTTTTTTTTTTTTTTTTTTTTTTTTTTTTTTTTTTTTTTTTTTTTTTTTTTTTTTTTTTTTTTTTTTTTTTTTTTTTTTTTTTTTTTTTTTTTTTTTTTTTTTTTTTTTTTTTTTTTTTTTTTTTTTTTTTTTTTTTTTTTTTTTTTTTTTTTTTTTTTTTTTTTTTTTTTTTTTTTTTTTTTTTTTTTTTTTTTTTTTTTTTTTTTTTTTTTTTTTTTTTTTTTTTTTTTTTTTTTTTTTTTTTTTTTTTTTTTTTTTTTTTTTTTTTTTTTTTTTTTTTTTTTTTTTTTTTTTTTTTTTTTTTTTTTTTTTTTTTTTTTTTTTTTTTTTTTTTTTTTTTTTTTTTTTTTTTTTTTTTTTTTTTTTTTTTTTTTTTTTTTTTTTTTTTTTTTTTTTTTTTTTTTTTTTTTTTTTTTTTTTTTTTTTTTTTTTTTTTTTTTTTTTTTTTTTTTTTTTTTTTTTTTTTTTTTTTTTCTGTTTGTATGTTTTCCTGTTAAAAGTTGTAAATTCTGTCTTAAAAACCATATCTTCCGGTTACACCTTCCGGTAAGAATTTTGCCTACATCTACCGATGCCCTTTTTGAGTGCATCTACTGCCAAACAGTAATTCTGTTTTAGGTTTTCTTTCTGCCAATTACGTTTACTGCCTCTATCTGTCGATGACATCATCACATCTTCTGATGACGTCATCACACATTCCGATTGCGTCTACTGCATATATCTGTGATGACGTCATCACATCTTCTGATGATGTAATCTATTTTGTCTTATTCAATCTACCGGTGAGTAGTGCAATTCCGTCTGTTTTAAGACACATCTACCAGCTGACGTCACCCATCTTCCGGCTGACGTCATCACCTTCTGCCGATTCCGTTATTGCCTGTATCTTCCGATTGACGTCATCCATCTTCCGGCTGACGTCATCTGTTTTGTCTTACTCGACATCTTCCGCCCAGTGTTGAATCGCTTCTTCTGCCCCGGTTATTGAAATTCTTACTATTTTCCTGTTTAATTCTGTTTCTTCATTTTGCCACCCATTTCTGTATCTGTTTTTCCCTGTTTTTATTCTGTCACTCTTCCTGCCTTTCTCGGTTTTCTTCTGCAATCCAATATTGAAACCTATTTCGCTTTCAACTCCAGAGAACTCTCTCTCCCTGTAAATGTTTTCTGTTACTCACTGTAGCTTCTCCCTCTCTGTAAAGTTACGTTTCCTGGGTTTGCGATGACAGTGCATGTTTTCTGTCATTCGGTTCTGTTTTTCGTTAAAGTTTTAAAAGTTCAGTTGGCTTTCATAAGTTGTTCCAGTAACGCTGTCTGTTCTGTTTATGCTAAAAAAAAAATAGTCACCGTTTTCCGTCCACTGTCCCGGAGTGATGGCTCCGATCCCGGACCCCGATCGGGTTCGGTTTCAGGCCGTCACATACTAAATGTTGGAGTAGTGTCCGAATTTAAGTAAATTGCTCAAGTTCTTCTGGTAGTCGGAGTTTTCTTTGTTAGAGTGAAATTGTTGTTGTCCTGTTGTCTATCGGATGATGTCTTCAATAAAGCCATCGGATGATGTCTTCAGTATAGTCATCGGATGATGTCTTCAGTGGAAGCCATCGGAAGATATAAGTAGAAGTTTTTTCGTTTAGTGACCGGTGGATGTCGAGTAATAAACTTACCGGATGATGTAGTAGAAGTTTTGTCGTTTAGTGACCTGTGGATGTCGAGTAATAAACTTACCGGATGATGTAGTAGAAGTCTTGTCGTTTAGTGACCGGTGGATGTCGAGTAATAAACTTACCGGATGATGTAGTAGAAATCTTTGTCGTTTTGTGACCGGTGTATGTAGTTTGTTTAACCAGAAGACGTGAGCAAATGATTTGTCAGTCTTGTGGTTGGCAGAGCCTGGATGAGTGATTCATCCGGCTAACATCACCGGTGGAAGCCTTTGGTTGGTTTCCGCCCCTTTTCGTTGACTTTGTTCAGCGGATGATGCGTTTGACTTTTTTAAACTTTAAACATTTCACGTCTAAGCCTCCATCTCTTCCGGCTGAATCATTTCCTTAATATTTTAATTAATTATCCAAACACTATTTTACAGTTTTGCTAAACTTTGTTTTGCTCAAAGATTTTCCACTGCAAGTTTTCATGTTTTTTTTTAGCAAACGTTCAAATTTGACTTTCGAACGAAGTTTTAAATTTGGTCCCAAATTTTTTTTTAGTTATGTTCGAGTTTATGAGTAACAAACCGAGTTCAGAAAACTCGGGGTGTTACAGTATGGTATCAGAGACATTCAGTTAAACCGTTCAAAAGATTACTCATCAGTGCCAATCGTTGCATGGAAGTACTTCAACAACTGTAAGTGTTTATGTTAACCTTAGTTAATAGATATTTAAGAGTGTAATTAACCCTGTACAGGAATTTAGTACGATGGCCAAACGCCCAGGGAGACATAGAGTGCCAAGAGAAATGCCAAATGTGAGAGATGAAGAGGAGCTTAGTGTGATTAGGCAGCTGACAGATTTAGTGCGTCAGCAAACTGATTTAGTGCGCCAACAGTCTGACCAACTAGGAGTACTGTTGAACTGAGAGGTGCAAGGAAGTGCCAACTCGGGTTCTAGCAATGAACATTCTGGAGATAGATTCCGGAGACTAAGACCACCCACGTTTGATGGACAGTCATCTGATCCAGTTATTACTGAAGGATGGCTTAGAAAGATTGAGAGTATGTTTAGGTGTGCCGACATAGGAGAAGGAGACAAGGTCACATTGGCAACATTTCACTTGGCTGGTGAAGCTCAACTTTGGTTGGAAATAATAGAGACCACCACTGATGTTTTGGAGATGCCTTGGTCACAGTTCAAGGACATTTTCTATGAGAAATATTTTAATAGCACAGTCCAAACCAGCGAAAAAGTTGGAGTTTCTGAACTTGAAGCAGACAGGGTCTGTGGCCGAATACAGTAGGCAATTTGAGTCCTTGTCCAGGTTTGCCGGACATTTTGCTCACAAGGATGAGGATAAAGTGTTCAAATTTGTGCATGGACTGAAGCCAGAAATTTATAGAGGAGGTAAATTTTGTGGTATTAAAGGCTTGACATTCAGTGAAGTTGTGTCCACTGCTCTGGAAGTGGAAGAAGTTGAAAGGAAGTGTGCTGGACCAAAGGAGGTCCCACAAAGGTTCATTCAGCCACACCAACAAAGAGGAACGAAGAGGCCAAGTGAGGGCCAAAATAGCCAAGAAACAGGAGGGAAGGTACAGAATGTCAGGAAATTTTCCCAGTGTCCTAAGTGTTTGAAGAACCACTCGGGCGAATGCAGACTGGGCTTTGGGAAGTGTTTCAACTATGAGGAGGTTGGACACATGTTCAAGGAATGCTCGAAGCCTAGAATCACCAGATGCTACAATTGTAACAAGGTCGGCCACATTAGCAGAGACTGTCCAGTTCCTAAGAGTGGCCCTGCTATAATTAAACCGAGGATATTCTCCATGATGGAGTCAGGTGATGAAGACCAGCCTGCTGTGATGTCAGGTACTATATTGATCAACTATGTGCCTGCTTTTACTTTAATAGATTCTGGTGCAACGCATTCGTTTATAGCATCTGTATTTGCTGTTAAGTTAGATGTACAGTTCACCCCTTCCATGCATGTGTTTAATGTTACATTACCCTCTGGTGAACGCATGCACTCTAACCAAGTGATGCTTGACAGTGATGTGTTAGTAGGGAATGTAAGTCTACCTGCTGATCTTATTGTTATGGATATAATGGGATTTGATGTAATCCTAGGAATGGACTGGTTGTTTAAACACCACGCCACAATTGATTGTAGGACTGGAATAGTTAGCTTCCAACCCCATGGTAGTTTGAAGCATACCTTTCAAGCTTCAAAGAGGAGTAAGGAAATGTCTGTGATGACTTCTATTAACACTAGACCTTCCCTATGTGGAGTGTATTTGTGCTTCTTAGCTAGTGTTTTAGACACACAACTTGTAGGAAAAGCAAATCCTCAAAATGTCTTAATTGTCCAAAACTTTCCTGAAGTATTTCTAGATGACCTTCCTGGTTTACCACCAGATAGGAAAATTAAATTTGTTGTGGATGTTTACCCCGGCGCCGAGCCTGTGTCTAAAAATCCATATAGACTAGCACCTACCAAGCTTAAGGAATTGAAGAAATAGTTGGAAAATTTATTGGAGAAAGGGTTCATACGCCCTAGCTTTTCACCGTGGGGGTGCACTTGTCCTTTTTGTCAAAAAGAAGGATGGATCGATGCGAATGTGCATTGATTATCGGGAACTAAATAAGTTAACTGTCAAGAACAAGTATCCATTGCCAAGGATTGATGATTTATTTGATCAATTTAATGGTGCAAGAGTTTTCTCTAAGATTGACCTTAGGTCCGGTTATTACCAGTTGAAGGTTAAATCTGAAGATATTCCAAAAACTGCTTTTCGCACAAGGTATGGACATTATGAGTTTTTGGTCATGTCCTTTGGATTGACAAATGCACCAACAGCCTTTATGAATCTCATGAATAGAGTGTTTCATGAATTTTTGGATAAGTTTGTCATAGTGTTTATCGATGATATTTTAATCTATTCCCGTTCCAAGGATGAGCATGCTAGGCACCTGACCTTGGTGTTGGAAGTATTAAAACAGCACCAACTATACGCCAAGTTTTCTAAGTGTGAATTTTGGCTGGACCAAGTCCACTTTTTAGGACATGTTATCTCTGGGGATGGAATATCTGTCGATCCAGCCAAGGTTCAAGCAGTTAAGGAGTGGCCCCAACCGAAGAGTGCTACAGATATCAGGAGTTTTCTTGGACTTGCAGGGTATTATAGAAAGTTCATTGAAGGATTTTCGAAGATTGCTACACCCCTTACTAAGTTAACAAGGAAAAATGTGAAGTATATATGGACTGATGAATGTGAGCATAGTTTCCAGACCTTGAAACAGAAACTGACCAATGCCCCAATATTAACCCTTCTTGTTGAAAATGGTAAATTTAGCATTTATTGTGATGCTCCCAAAATTGGTCTTGGATGTGTGTTGATGCAAAATGGCAAGGTAATAGCTTATGCTTCTAGACAGTTGAAGACACATGAGAGGAATTACCCCACACATGACTTAGAATTAGCTGCAGTGGTATTTGCACTTAAGATTTGGAGACATTACTTGTATGGACAATCCTGCGAGATATTTTCAGATCATAAGAGCCTGAAGTATATTTTCACTCAGAAGGAGTTAAATATGAGGCAACGTCGATGGTTGGAATTTGTAAAGGATTACGATTTTGAGATTAAATATCATCCCGGCAAGGCAAATGTTGTGGTAGATGCTTTGAGTAGAGTAACAACATCAACCCCAACCATGAATTTTGGTATGCCATTAGCCTTAGAGTCAGAATTTCAAAGGTTTAATCTAGAAGCAATATCCAGTGTATCAGCCATACTTTCAGCCATAACCTTAAAGCCTACAATTCTGGAGAAAATAAAGGAAGCTCAGACGAGTGATGACGAGTGTAACAAGTACAAGTTAAGCATGAATTCTACAGGACAAATCAGATTTTAACTATTCTGTTAATGGAATCCTTAAGTTTAGAAATAGATAGATTGTCCCTGCTATTAAAGAACTTCGAGATGAGATTCTTTCTGAAGCATATTCTTCCAAATTTTCTATTCACCCTGGAAGTACGAAGATGTACAAGGATCTTAAATAACATTATTGGTGGCCAGGTATAAAAAGAAGTGTGGCATGTTATGTAGAATCGTGTCTAGTTTGTCAACAGGTTAAAGCTGAGCATTAGAGACCTACTGGAATGTTACAACCTTTACCAGTTCCTGAATAGAAATGGGAACAAATAACGATGGACTTTGTTGTAGGATTGCCTAGAACAGCAAATGGACATGATGCAATTTGGGTGATAGTTGATTGTTTAACCAAGTTTGCCCCCTTTCTGCCGATGAGAATGACTTACTCGATAGATCAGCTTGTTGAGTTGTATGTGCATGAAGTTGTTAGACTGCATGGAGTTCCAAGCACTATAGTTTCAGACCGAGACTCTAGATTTACTTCTAAGTTTTGGAAAAGTTTGCACAAGGCTATGGGAACACAGCTTAGTTTTAGCACAGCTTTTCACCCTTAAACAGATGGACAGTCCGAAAGAACCATCCAAATATTAGAGGATATGTTTCGTGCATGCACATTGGATTTTCAAGGTTCTTGGAGCAAGTATCTATCCTTAGTAGAATTCTCTTACAACAACAGTTTTCAGGCAACCATAGGAATGGCACCGTACGAGGCATTGCATGGACAAAAATGTAGATCACCTTTGTACTGGGATGAAGTTGGTGAAGCACAGTTGTTTGGTCCTAACATTGTGCAACAAACTGTTGAGAAGGTTGCCCTAATCCGACAGAGAATTTTGGCAGCTCAGAGTCGACAGAAAAGCTATGCAGATTGCAGGCGTAGAGAATTGGAATTTGTGATAGGTGATGAAGTTTTTCTTAAGGTATCACCATTCAAAGGAGTTGTGAGATTTGGGAAGAGAGGAAAGTTAAACCCCAAGTTTATTGGACCATTCTCAATCTTGAAAAGGATTGGGAAGACAGCCTACCAGTTACAGCTACCAACCTCTATAGAAGGAATCCATAATGTGTTCCATGTTGAAGAAGTGTGTACGAGATCCATCTCAGATTGTGGAATAGCAGAATATTGAAATTCATCATACCCTCACCTATGAGGAGAAACCAGTAAGAATCTTGGATTATGCAGTGAAGGTATTGCGCAACAAAGAGGTTCCACTAGTGAAAGTATTATGGCACAACCAGAATATAGAGGAAACAACTTGGGAGCGCCAGCAAGACATGATGGAGCAACATCCAGAATTATCCAGGTAACGAATTTTGAGGACAAAATTCTTATAATGAGGGTAGATTGTAACACCCGGTTCTATCGAACCAGCTCTCTTTTATTATTAATGATGTACACTTTATTATGCAATAATTAAAGTATGGTTATTGAGTGACTAGATAAGGGCATAAGAGTAAATTGGAAATTTCTAAAGTGGATAACGTATTTAAGGAAAGAGGTTGGGTTTAATGCACTGTAGCCGCCACTATCTTGCTTACCATTCCTCTTTCAGCCTTCAGCTCTGCAACAGAACCCTCTTGGCGATTCCCTCGCCCGATTCTCCTTCAACCTAGGTAAGTTTTCCTCATTTCTCTTATGATATAGCAGTTAGATACCTGAGAGAGTACAATGTGAGGATTTTTTAGGATGCTGTGAATGAGAGTAGGTTCGGGTTCTGGTGATAAATGGGAATGCACGAGCAATAGAGTTTCAAACTGGTTTCCTTGTCTTTCTTGTTAGTTTTTGGTTAAGTTTAGTAAAGGTTTGAATGATATTCTGTTCTGAACCTAGGTGAGCAGATTTCCGAAGTAGCTAGCAACCAGACATTTTCCAGGAGCCAGGTAAGTGAAGTATTCTTGTGCCTTCGGGCCTACATCACAAAACATTAGGATTATGTTTACTTGAATGTGTTTGTATGTTATGCATTATATTTTAAAAGTATACGAAAATGAATTTGAATGCATGTTGGCATGGTGAGGAATGAACATAACGAAACAGCTATGTGAATCAGACTTACTGTTAAGGGAATTAATCCGCCCCTTAATGAGACAATGGATATTTAGACTTTGGGAAATTTGATCCGCTTCCCATCGAATAGGGGGATCGAAAACAGCTATGTGAATCAGATTTACTGTTAAGGGAATTAATCCACCCCTTAATGAGTCAGTGGATATCTATACTTTGGGAGAGTTGATCCGACTCCCAATTTCACAGGGGGATCTGAACAGAAACGATGCATGAACAACTGAGATGAGAAAGTAGAAATTGCATGTTTAGGAATTTATATTTCAGCATTGCATTTCATTTCTGCTTTACTTACTTAGCATTAGGCTAATAGATGAGTTTTGTGATGTAGGTGAAGAAGTGACAGCGGGTGTGTTTACTGAGTATGCTGAGAACTAGACTGGTTGGAGGAGTGCATCTATGCAGCAATCTGGCAGCTGATGGGGCGGTTTAACTGATGTCAGCTGGTGTGAAGGTTTAATTGACGATGTTTCAATTTAAGTATGTTGGATTTTCATGACAGTAGTAGTTATAATATTTCTGAACTCATTTTGAGATTTTCTTCCAGACAATTATACTCTGTTGGTGTTAATAGTGGTTTTACTAAATGTTGGAGTAGTGTCCAAATTTAAGTGGTTTTGAATGAATTTTAGTAAATTGCTCAAGTTCTTCTGGTAGTCGGAGTTTTCTTTGTTAGAGTGAAATTGTTGTTGTCCTATTGTCTATCGGATGATGTCTTCAGTAAAGCCATCGGATGATGTCTTCAGTATAGTCATCGGATGATGTCTTCAGTGGAAGCCATCGGAAGATATAAGTAGAAGTTTTGTCGTTTAGTGACCGGTGGATGTCGAGTAATAAACTTACCGGATGATGTAGTAGAAGTTTTGTCGTTTAGTGACCGGTGGATGTCGAGTAATAAACTTACCAGATGATGTAGTAGAAGTCTGGTCGTTTAGTGACCGGTGGATGTCGAGTAATAAACTTACCAGATGATATAGTAGAAATCTTTGTCGTTTTGTGACCGGTGTATGTAGTTTGTTTAACCAGAAGACGTGAGCAAATGATTTGTCGTCTTGTGGTTGGCAGAGGCTGGATGAGTGATTCATCCTGCTGACGTCACCGGTGGAAGCCTTTGGTTGGTTTCCGCCCCTTTTCGTTGACTTTGTTCAGCGGATAATGCGTTTGACTTTTTTAAACTTTAAACATTTCACGTCTAAGCCTCCATCTCTTCCGGCTGAATCATTTTCTTAATATTTTAATTGATTATCCAAACACTATTTTACAGTTTTGCTAAACTTTGCTTTGCTCAAAGATTTTCCGCTGCAAGTTTTCATGTTTTTTTTAGCAAACGTTCAAATTTGACTTTCGAACGAAGTTTTAAATTTGGTCCGAAATTTTTTTTTAGTTATGTTCGAGTTTATGAGTAACAAACCGAGTTTAGAAAACTTAGGGTGTTACAGCATTTCATCCTCAGACTGATGGTCAGACGGAGAGAACAAATCAGATTCTGGAGGATATGCTCAGAGCTTGTGTGTTGGAATTTCAGGGATCGTGGAGCAGATATTTGCCATTGGTCGAGTTCTCTTACAACAACAGCTTCCAGGCTACCATTGGTATGGCTCTTTATGAAGCTTTGTATGGTCGAAAGTGTAGATCTCCGTTATATTGGGACGAGGTTGGTTAAGCCAGTATTGTTGGTCCCGAGATCCTACAACAAACGGCAGAGAAGATTTTCGTTATCAGACAGCGTATCGAGATAGCTCAGAGTCGACAGAAGAGCTATGCTGACACAAGACGGAGAGAATTGGAATTCAAAGAAGGTGATGAGGTTTATTTGAAGGTTTCTCCGTTTAAAGGAGTAATGCGATTCGGAAGGAAGGGCAAGCTAAACCTTCGATATGTAGGACCCTTCCCTATTTTGAAGAAGATCGGGAAGACGGTGTATCGACTACAGCTTTCGGCTTCAATGGAAGGCATCCACGATGTATTTCACGTGTCTATGCTTCGGAAGTGTTTGCGCGATCCATCGCATATTGTGGAGGCAAGAGAGATTGAGGTACAGCCTACTTTGACTTATGTAGAGAAGCCCGTACGTATCTTAGAGTCTTCCATCAAGGTATTGCGCAACAAAGAAATTCCGCTAGTTAAAATCTTATGGTGGAACCACGAGGTGGAAGAAGCTACTTGGGAGCGACAGCAGGATATGATGGACTAAGTATCCTGAGTTGTTTGTATGATCAAATTTTGAGGACAAAATTTAAATAAGGTGGATGGAATGTAACACCCGGATTTACGGGATTTTTAATGGCATTTTTGTTAATATGTCAAATCAAGTCAGTTTCGTGAAAAGAGAGCGTTATTACGATCCTAATAGTTAATATGGATTTTAAGAAAATTTCGGGAATTTAAGGAGCCGTAACGCTAATATTACGAGAATTACATTTCTCGTAATATAAAGGATATTTTGGTAAAAATAGTAAATGGGGTCCGTTTTACGAACAGATAGTTTTAATGGAACCCTAGTAATAAGTTGGAATTATTGGCTAAATAAGAAAATTTGGAGAAACCGAATCGTTAGCTAAATAACGAAACAAATGACAAAACAAATAGAAAATCAAAGGAAGGGCAAAATGGTAATTTATAAAGTCAAAAATTTATTAAAATCACATTTTTTCTCTTCTTCCTCCACCACTTCACGATTCCTCTGTGTTTTCTTCTCTTTCGGCGACGGTTTCTTCTCCCTCACGGCTTTCTCCTCTCCGACGGTGTTTCTCTCCGATCAACCTACGTTCTTCACATTTTCTTCTCCAATCCCGACCCTAGGTACGATTCTAAGGTTTTAGAAAGGTTTATTTTGATTCTTACGGAGTTTAAACGATTAGGGTTTCGTTTATGGTTTTATGAAAAACGTGATTTAGGGTTGGAAATCGATAGGGTTACCGTAGTTAGGAATATAATAGACATATTGGGCGTGGACGAAGGTTGGTCTATCCATTGTGGAATATTAAGGCTTGTTGAAATTTCGAGGTTTGGGAAACTCCGTTAATAAAGGTTTTGAGATGTCGAGCGTGAATCGCTCGATAAAAATGCCTCAATGAGTTAAATTAGAGTTTTAGGAAATTTCTTTAGTTAAGAGTTTTGTAGGTTTAGACGTTTATTGGTTTAGACTCGTTTTAACGACAAATATTGTGAATTTGCCTTAGGTAAACGATGCTCGTGGATGGAGCTAGAAGTTCAACGCGCACGAAGTAAGTTCTCGTGACTTACTCTGGCCGATAGGCCTACACCGTATATCGAAGTCGCGTCGAGGGTTATCGAGGAATTGTTTGTTTAAATGCTTTGGTTGGGTAGTTAGGATTAGTTCTTTTATAGGATGTGTTTTTAATTGCTTTTATTGTCTCGATGGTACATATGTCGTATGTTTACTTTAAGCACGTAATTGTTCATGCATCACAGTTTTCAATTATCCATAGAAAATGAATTTCCGCACTATGTTTTAAAGAAAATGGTGATGTGGCCTGAAAGAGGGCTATTGACCTATTGTGAAGGTTGAGAAGGGTCGGTCACAATACCGCATCAAATAAGAACCATGTATGTATATGGTCATGCGAGGTAGGGATCAGGCATGGCTGTGCGTGTTGCAAGCATATACCCCCCTCCGCTAGGTTGAAATGGTTGTCCAACCGCAGGATGTGCCCTCTCCATTTAGCGGGTTGAGATCTCGGTGACAACCTATGTAAAGATAAGAAAATGTTGCATGATTTCTGAAACTCATTGGCACAGCATGCATTTACATTTACGAAACTTACTGAGCCTTTAGCTCATAGATTGTATGTATGGTGTAGGTGATCTTGACATAGGTGAGGACGAGATCCTCCACCCGAGGAATGACGCAGTTGAAGGAGGCATGTCCCGCGAGAGTGTGCTGGGCAGTCGAGACGCCTTTTGACCCGTGGGGAAGTAAAATGTATGTATTTTGGGGATACGATAGTTAGATCGTAGGAGAAATTATATAGATTGAACATATTAGGATATTTGGAATCTGATTAGTTGATAGGTTTATGTTTTATGTTTTGGAAACCTGTTTTATAAACCTCATTCGGAAAGCTTTTTATTGAAAATGTATTGGAAACTGTTGGTGATTTAAAACAGGGCGATTTGTTTAGTTTTTAAACGGATCCACGCAGTTGGATTTTGTTGAGTTTATCTCGAGTTAATTGGGTTTTAAGATACGTTGTGAGTCGTTATTTTGGATGAGATTATGAGTGAGTTTATGTTGAAATGTGTGGTTGTGATGTAGGTGGAATTGTGTTGATGAAATTGTGAAGTGTGTGTTAGGCGTATAGGTATACAAGGAAAAGAAAGAAAGAAGTGGAAGAAAAGAAAAAGAAGAGGAGGAAGAGAACCTGCCGATCGATCGCCATCAATCGGCAAGGTGATCGCCGCTCGCAGGATTTTCCAGAGAGCGGGGTGATCGATCGCCCATGTGTGGGGCGATTGATCGCCCCCCATTTGTAAATGGGCAATCGATCGCCACAATGAGGGGCGATCGATCGCCCCTCCCTTTTTAATATCGGCGATCGATCGGCCATGTATATTTGGGGAGAATTTCCCTTTTTGCCCTCCAGCTTGATGTTTTGTTGTTTTATTTATTTGGCTGATTGTTTTAATGTTTTATTTCAATTGATTTGTAATTTGTTTTAAGTTTTGTTTAAATAGTTTGACAACTTAGATTGAAATGATTTTCTAAACAATGTTAACGCTTTCGATTTTAATTTTAGTTCCGCTTAAACTGTAGGATAAAAAAAATAATATGGAAAAATAAGGGTACAGTGTTAGGGTCGCTACAGAAATAATCTCAGTAAGTGAAAATACGTGCAGTTGCAAAACTTGTACTTTTACCGAATCTTGTTAATAGTTATATACTGGTTGGAACTCATTTCCGAACCAACTTTTAAGACTTGGCCATCTCATGGTTTTGTCATCTTTTACTTTTACTTTTAAAGTTCAAGCTCATCATCTCAATGTGGCTTTTGCTATCATGTAATTGCCGTCAATTCTATCATTTTCATACACATGCAAATGTTCTACAAATTTTATCTTTTAAATTATTCTATAACAATGCCTAAATATGAGTGCTTTTATTTCAAATTATAAAATAAAACCGTTATAGAAAAATAACATAAATTTATTGTGATGTAGGGCCGTAGCCAAAACGTTGGAAAATTTATACTTTCACTTACCTGGATTCCGAGTGCGAGGGAAATAGGTATCGTTTCAATCTCCTGCCTAAATTATAAGGTATTAAATTCATACCTAAATAAATCCAAATTTAAAAATAATTTGGGCAGAATTTCCTTACGTGTTGTCTTAGGTCGAATCCTTTCGAATTAAATCCATTTTGGCAACTCTCAGAAAATTCCTATGTAAATAAAATATCAAATATAAATTTCTCACTTTAATAATTCAATTTCACAAGAATTTAGGTAGAAATTTCTTACCAGTAAAATCTTAGATCGGTTCGGGTTGAAATTTGAGTCGGGTCAAAATTCGGGTCTGGTAAAAATTCGGGTCAGTTCGGGTTCGGGTCAGTGCGGATGAACAATGTCAGACGAGTGAACAGTGTCGGTTCAGTTTTACTGTTCTGGTTTAGTTCGGTTCAGGCTGAAAGGACCCTGTTCGGTTTGGGCTTTTAAAAGAACTGGTTCAGTTTTAAAATTAAAACTGAACCTTTTCTTCTTTGCTTCCCTTCTTCTTCACGCGAGCAAAGAACAGAGAGAGAGAGATCGAGAGGCCAAGAGAGAGAGAGTTGTCAGCTGAGGGAGCGCAGAACAAGTGAGGTCGGGGAAAGGGTTCCGCCGAGGAGGGTTTTCGCTGGAGAGGTTCGACTGTGCAGGATTTTTCCAGAGAGGAGTTCGACCAAGCGTTGGACGTTGGCGCGGAGATTCTAGCGAGATAGGAGCTTCGATTTTTTTTTTTTAGTGTGATTTCTCCTTCGCTGAGCTTCTGAATTTATAGGGGAGGATTTCCATTTCCATCAAAATCATCGATCAATTTTTTTCCACTTCGTCGGCTAAATTTTCAAAATCCTTCAGCTGGAAGAAAAATTTTCCTTCTTATGTCAAAAACGTCTGCTGCACGTTTTTGATATGTTCTAATCTACCCTCCTTAAAGAAATTTTGTCCTCGAAATTTAAAGAATCACCTGAAAAGTTCCAGATAGATCTTTCTCATTTATTATTCTTTTTCCCAGGTTGCCTCCTCAAACGTTCTGATTCTTCCATAAAACTCTTACAAGTGAGATCTACTTATTCCGTAGCTTCCTTTCTTCTGAATTCCAGAATTTGTATCGGTCACTCTTTGTAGGATACGTTAGGGTTGAGCACAAATTCTTAAGATCTAATTGGTAAAACATTCTAGGGATCTGGAACGTATTTCCTCATCATCAATATGTGAAACACGTTGTGAACGTGCTTGAGTGACTCAGGCAAATTTAGTTTGTAAGAAACTTCTCCAATTCTTGCTGTAATAGTAAATGGGCCAATGTATTTTGGGCTTAGTTTTCCCTTTTTCCCAAATTCGCATCACACCTTTCATTGGCGAGACTTTCAAGAACACTTGACCTCCGATTGTAAACTCCAATTTTCTTCTTTTATCAGCGTAACTTTTCTGTCTACTCTAGGTCGTAAGAATTCTTTTTCTGATTAGTGCAACAATATCCGCAGTCTGCCTCAAAATATCTCGCCCAACAAGTATGTCTTCACCTACTTCATCCCAATGCACTGGTGATTTACATTTTCGACCATATAAATCTTCATAAGGTGTCATTCCAATTGAAGCCTGGTAACTATTATTATAAGAAAACTCTACCAGTCGTAAATTTTTACACCAATTTCCCTTGAAGATCGATAGCACAAGCTCTTAACATGTCCTCCAGGGTCTGAATCGTTCTTTCCGATTGTCCATCTGTCTGAGGATGAAAAGTTGTACTAAAGTTCAACTTAGTACCCATGGCTTTTTGCATACTCTTCCAAAATTTGAAGATAAAATAGGTATATCGATCAGACACGATAGAAATGAGAGTGCCATGAAGTTTGATAATCTCCTGAACATAAAGCTGAACACATTGATCTATATTAAAGGTAGTCCGTACAGGAATAAAATGTGCCGATTTTGTCAGCCTGTCAATTATCACCCAGAGTCATAATTTTTAATTGATCTTGGAAGTCCAATAACGAAATCCATCGTGATTTGTTCCCATTTCCACTGAGATACAAATAACGGTTGTAAAATTCCAGTAGGTGTTTAATGTTCTGCTTTGACTTGTTGACATGTAAGACATCTTTCAACAAATTTGGTCACGTCTAATTTTAATCCTCGCCACCAATAATGTTGCTTCAAATCTTGATACATTTTGGTTGCACCAGGATGTACCGAGTAAGGGGTTGAGTGTGCTTCCTCCAATATAGCTCTTTTTAACTCAGCATCATCTGGTATACACCATCTCTTTTTAAACTGGATAATCCCACCATCAGATATGGAAAATTCAGAAACTCTTCCAACCTCCATATCTTCTTTCACCTTGCAAATAAATGCATCGTCGCGTTGCTTATTCTTTATTTGCTCAAGCAAACTTGGTTGAAGCATCATAGCAGACAATCTCTCTAATAGCCCAAATGGTACAACTTCGATGTTAGATTTCTACATCTCCTTAGTTAGCTGTCCTGAAATCAGCCGTAACGAAGAAATTTGAGACGATGTTCTTCTACTTAATGCATCAGCTACAATATTAGCTTTGCCAGGATGGTAAATAATCTCGCAGTCATAGTCTTTTACCAATTCCAACCATCTGCGTTGTCTCATATTTAGATCCTTCTGAGTTAGAAAGTACTTTAGACTTTTATGGTCGGTATAAATTTGGCACATTTCTCCATAAAGATAGTGCCTCCAAATGTAACGCCCCAATTTAAAATCTCCAATTTGAAACTCTAATTTTGAAAAATGCTAAAATTTTCCCCAAATTGATTTGAAATCGAGCGTTAAATCATAATTTAAACATTAATTGAAAACTTAAATTTTGCGGAGGCTTTGTAATAAATTTGTCAAAATCGTGAAATCATCGCATAATTAAAATAATTTATGAGACTTTATTTAATGATAAAAATTCAACATAATTATTCAAAATCTTAAATTTAAATAAAACCTTAAATATCGTTTAAAAATTTAAAGCATACTAAATTAAATCTTTTTCTTCGAACTCAACAATATCTTCTTCTTCTGTATGCTCGCTTGCCACTGGAGTATTCTCAATTGCAGCCTAGTTCTTCCTCAGATAAAAATTCACCTACGTCACAAGTTAAAAACTATGAGAAAACTCAGTAAGTGGAAATACGTGCAAGTTACAAAACTTTTACTTTTACCGAATCATGTTAACTGTTACATACTGGTTGAAAACTCAACCATCTTTTAAGACTTAGCCATCTCATCGCCCTTCAGGCTTTGTCATCTTTTACTTTTACTTTTAACGTTTAAACTCACCATCTCACTGTCGTTCAAGCTTTTGTTATCACGTAGATTCTGTCAATTCTATTATTTTCATACACATGCGATGTGACGACCCAGATGTGTAAGTATGTGTACGATGGCTGCACGAATCGGAACTCGGATGGCAGTACGTCTGCGCGGGCGACCCGAAGGTGACGGGTCGTAAAAAGGGGGTCGTCACAATCTCACATCGCTTGGGGAAGTATGTGGAAATGAAACATATGTAAAGAGATCCTCCCAAGATAGCAAGACGTGTTTTAGAGCACAATTGGCAACGGATCCCATAAGAAATCTGAAGTTAAAAGTGCTTCGGCGAGAGTAATACCAGGTTGGGTGACCGACTGGGAAGTCCTCGCCAAACAAAGCCGTGAGGGGAGAATATTGGGCTACGGCCCAATCCCTAGAGCGGACAATATATTGCTGGGAATAGGGGTCGTTACATGCGAATGTCCTATAAATTTTATCTTTTAAACAATTATATGTCAATGCTCTAATATGTGTACTCAATCATCGAAAACATGTGATAAAATAAAACAATAATAAAAATATATCTATCATGTGATGTAAGGCCTTAGCCAAAATATTGTATTTACACTTACTTAGATTCTGAGCAATTAATGTTTATTGGGATATTCCAAAAATTTCAAAAATAGTAATCTGCTCAAATAAAATCTTTGGTATTAAAATCCTACTTAATAAATCCAATTTCAAAGTAATTTAAGCAGAATTTCCTTACGTTGTATTCTTAGGTTGGATCGGATCGATTTGGATTGAATCGGACAGTTCTAAAATTTTTCTTGCCTAATTCGGATATCAATGTTAAAATCCCACTTAAATTATTCCAACTTTAGAAGAAATTGGGCAGAAATTTCTTACCGGTTCAATCTTCGATCGGTCTGGATTGATTCGGGTCGAAATTCAGTTCAGGTCCGGTTCGAGTGAATAGTGCCAGGTCAAGTCATGAACAGTGCTGGGTCGGGTTGGTGAACAGTGCGGGTCGGGTCGATGGTCGGGTAGATTTGGTTCACTGCTGGTCCAGTTCGTTCTGGATTGAATTAAGTGAACCGGTTCAATTTTTCCTTAAAACTGAACCACTGTCTTCTTCTTCACGATTTCTGCCGAGAGAGAGAGAAGAGAATGTGAGAGTAACAGAGAGAGTATCAGAGAGGGAGGGAGAGCATTTCAGATAGGGAGACTTACTCCGAAGGTGGTCGTCGATGGAGGCCGAGAAGGCTTCGTCGGAGCTTTCAGTCGAGGAGTTCCTTCTCGTCGGAGGAGATTCGCCGCGTTAAAGACCGAGGTAAGTTCTTCTTCTTCTTTCTGAAGAACTCGAGAGGGAGAGCGGTGGTGTGACACTTCCACCACCAGAACACCTCTATTTATATAGGAGGTTTGCCCCCGCTCACCTGTGGAATCTGGGTATCTTGGATTTCTCGGGCTGCACCAGGTTAGCTCGGATTTTTCGAGCTAAAAAAAAGCCGATCTTCCTCGTGTTTCTAGACGACTTCCAGACTAGGTTCATTTTGTTGGTGTTTGGATTTTTCAGAGAAAAATCCGACTGGTTTTCTGAAAATATGATTTCAACTCGGATTTGTTGAACCGCAAATCCAAACCTCTTCTAACCTTGGTTGATTTGCAGGTTAGATTCTTCTTTGATTGTTATCTGATTTTCAGAGAAATTTGAGATTAGGTTAGGCTTGGTTTTTGTTTTGAGAAATTTTTTGAAATTGAATTTCGAATTTGAATTTAACCACTGGAATTAAACCCTAAGTTGTTACACCAAATCTTTAATGCATGAACCACCGCTGCAAGCTCCAAATCATGAGTTGGGTAGTTCTTCTCGTGTTCCTTCAACTGTCTCGAGGTATAAGCTACCACTTTTCCTTCCTGCATGGGAACACATCTCAGTCCATACTTTGAAGCATCACTGTACACCACTAATTTCCTGATCCATATGGTAGAGATGTTAAACGAGCTGGCTGGCTCGCCAGCCCGCCCACTCGACTCGTTACTATAGCGGGTCGAGCCAAGCTCAGCTCGCTCGCTACAGTAACGAGCCAGTTTGGATCAGGGTCACACAGATGAGCCGAGCCGAGCTCGGCCATCAGGGCTCGCGAGCCCGTCGATGACCAGGCTCAATGAGCCTGCTCGCGAGCTGGCTCGGTCAAGCCTAGCTCGGGGCTCTGAGTCCTCTATGACGCCTCGACAGCGGACATGGACAGCCCCATCTTCGTCTTTCTTTGACATCTACCGACGACGACGAGTACGACCATTTTCAGATCTTCTTCATCCAACCCGAGTTGCCGCCCACCGAGCACAAGATCGATGAAATTTTCAGCGAACCAGTTGACGTCCTAGGCTTAAATTAAAACTCGTCGTTCTCGTCGCCACCCTAGAGTGCGACGATGGTTCGCCCCAAAGGAGGCGATCAATCGCTTCGTAGGGGTGAAAATTTGCCCCAAAGGCGATCAATCGCCCCAGGGGTGAAAGTTCGCTCCTGGGCGAACTTTTCGCCAAAAATCCAGTGTAGGGGGCGATGATTCGCCCACAAGGGGCGAGTAATCGCCCGCACTGTTCATGTGAACAGTGCAAGTACTATTCACTTGAACAGTAAGAGTTACTGTTCACGTGAATAGTGCCACGAAAAAAAAATTTAACTAAATTTTACGCACGTTTTCTACGAAGTTTTTAAAAAGAAAGTTTACACGTTTTGAGTCTTTTTAAAGATGTACAGTATTTTCAAAGTATTTTTATGAACAATCAAGTTAGTGACGTCTGAATTACCGATGTGGATAATAGGTGGCATTCTACTTATTTGATGTTGAAAAATGCTAAGCCATATTGGCAAGTTATTTGTATTTTTGTTAGTGAGAAAACACAAAGTATTAATATTGATAAATCTAGTTACGAAGTAGCTAATGTATTTCTTGATTTTTTAAAATCATTTTATGATGCTACAAATAAATGTTCGGGAATTTATTATCTCGCTTCTCATCATATTCTCCCAATTTTTATAAACTTAACGGGTAATTTTGCACAATATTGACATATAGATGAATTTAGAGATATACTTAATAAAATGGAAACAAAATTTAAAAAATATTGGCTTGATATTCCTCATATTTTTTGTTATGCATGTATAATGGATCCTAAATATAGTTAAGAGGAGTATATCTCATTGTTAATTAAATTTCTAACAATTTACAAACTTCTTCTTTATTTTATATGAATCAAATAATACATGGAATTACTAGTTTATATTCTTCTTATGAATCTAAATATTCTAATGTTAGTCATTCACGTGTTTTTTCACATGTTAGCTCAAGTAGTGGTTGTGAAAATATTGAGGTTCACAATTTGGTAGTCATGAAAGATCGGATTTTGAATGATAACCAGTAGACCCTTTTCCTCTCAAACTTTGAATGCTTGATCGATTTTTTATAATCCTTCTTCAATCAAAGGTTAGTCCTCAAATTGATTTTCAATTTGGGTGGAGATTGAGACTCCAATTGTTGCCAAGTCCGTGATTGCTTGGTGACTCTTATTCCTTACCTTTTCTAAGACCTTAGAGAGGTAAGAAGAGTGGAGTCAACCAAGCCTTGTGCCGTTGTAAGTTTCTTAAGAAAATTACATTCACCCTAAATTACAAATTTCACTTTACCATATTTTGTATATATTTGTTTTCTTCTATTTTTTATAATCAAATGTCATTTTTGTATTAATTAAAGATTTTCATTATTTACATTTTACATGACTAAGTATTTATTATATTTTATCATTAATATAATAAATATTTATTATAATTTTAATAAATAAAAGATTAATGAAATATATAATATATTTATATAAAATAATTTTATTTATGTAAGCTCAGCTCGTTACGCTCGTTGGCTAGACTTGGCTCGGCTCATTAGGCTCGTGGCTCGCGAGCCGGCTCGAATTGGAAATTTTTTAGGCTCGACAGGCTCGGTGAGCCGGGTCTTTCTCAGCTCGGCTCGACTAGCTCGTTTAACATCTCTACCAGATGGTATAGTAAGTATAGGTGCTGAGATCAGTCTCTTCTTTAGCTCTTGAAAGCTTCGTTCGCATTCTTCAGTCCATAAATATTTGATACCTTTCTTGGTTAGTTTCGTAAGCGGGTTGGCTAAACTTGAGAATCCTTCTACGAGTCTTCGATAATATCCCGCAAGATCAAGAAAACTTCTTATCTCAGCTGCGTTCTTTGGTTGAGGCCATTTACTAACAGCTTCTATCTTCACTGGGTCCACTGCTACACCCTTCTTTGAAATATTGTGCCCCATAAAAGTTACATTCTCCATCCAAAATTCATACTTGGAGAATTTTGCATATAAATTCTCGTGCCTCAAAATTGATAAAACAATTTGCAGGTGTCTTTTATGCTCTTTCCTACTTGTCGAATAGATGAGAATATCGTCGATGAAAACAATTACAAATTCATCTAAGAATTTCTTGAATATTCGATTCATTAAATCCATAAAGGCAGCCGGTGCATTACTCAATCCAAAAGGCATAACTCGAAACTCATAGTGGCCGTATCTTGTCCGAAATGTTGTCTTGGATACATCATCATCTTTGATTCTTAACAGATGGTAGCCAGATCTAAGATCTATTTTTGAAAAGACTCCAGCCTTTTAATTAATCAAACAAGTCGTTGATTCTTGGGAGTGGGTACTTGTTATTGATAGTGACTTTATTTAGCTCCCAATAATCAATACACATCCTCATAGATCCATCCTTCTTCTTCACGAATAATACGGGGCTCCCCATGGCAAAAAGCTTGGCCAAATAAATCTTTTTTTCTAGCAATTCGTCTAGTTGAACTTTCAATTCCTTTAATTCAATTGGTGTCATTATGTATGGAGCTTTAGAGATGGATGTCGTTCCAGGTAGAATGTCAATGCAGAATTCTACGTCTTTAGTTGGTGGCAAACTTGTTAAATCATCTGAAAAGACATCTGGATATTCGCGAATTATCATCACTTTATCCAAGGTCATTGCTTCCTCGGTTTGAGTGCACACAACACTCGCCAAGAATACAAAACATCCGAATTCAATAATCTTTGTGCTTGCAAAGATGATATAACATGAATTCTCGAACTCTTTTTATCGCCATGAAATAAGAATGGTTCCGCTTCAGTCACTTGAAATCTTACGATCTTCTTGCAACAATCAATAGTTGAATAGTGTTTGGTTAGCCAATCCATACCGAGAATTATGTCGTAATCTTGCATGGCCAAAATAGCTAGGTCTGCTTCCAATTCTCTATCTCCAATACAAACTTTGCATTCTCGAATAATAGAGTCGGCGGTCATTAGTGTACCTGACGATGTAGCTACTCCTAACTTATGTTTTAAAGGTTCTATTGCCTTATTTAATTTCTTTGAATGCATAATGGATATAAAAGAATTGGTTGCACCAGGATCAATTAATATAAAGAAAGGTACTTCAGACATTAGAAGCACACATGTTATTACATCTGCATTCTTTTCAGCTTCCTCCTTGGTCATAGTGAAAACTCGTGCGACTACTACTGGTTGATTCTAGTTATTTTTTGGGCAGTCCTTGATAAAATGTCCACGTTGACCACACCTAAAACAGGTATTGGCCTGAATGCGACATTCTCCAGAATGTGGTTTCTTACATGAGGGACAGAAAGACACATTCATCGTCATGAGTTCCCTCTTAGCGTACTTGAAAGTTCCTTCTGTTGGTGCATTGATCATTGGTCATTTAGTTCCAGTTTTTTGTTGCAGAATTTTGTTCTTGGCAGTCTGAGTTGCATGACTGTACCTCTTTCTAAATTCTTGAGCTCTGCTGATTTCCTTTTCTCCTTGCTCTGCACATAATGTTTTCTCCATCACAAATGCGAATAGAGAGTTTTTGGAGGTGATAAGAAGGATATTCTTTTGTATCTCAGCTCTTAATCCTTGAATAAATCGCTTTACTTTCATAGTCTGGCTAACAGCTATATAAGGAGCATAGCGAGATAGTTGCTCAAATTTGTGTAAATAATCTATTACACTTCCTGTTTGCTTTAAGGTCATGAATTCCTCTGCCTTTGCATCCATCATCGAGTCCGTAAAATACTTTTCATAGAAAAGTTCTTGGAATTTCTCCAATGTCATGGTGGCGAATGAATGCATCACCTTTACAAAATCCATTTGTTGCTGCCATATCTGCTAAAATTTCTATTAAAAATTAGAGGATCCAATTTTTGAAATCTATTGAAGTCAACGTCTGTATGTCGAGGTCTATTAGGAATCTGAGTTTGTGCATTAATTGATTGGGTTGCTGTCGTAGCTGCTTAGGCTGCCACATTAGCTGCTTGAGTCAACTGCTCCATCATTTTCATCAGTCGATCAAGTACCACATCTCCCTACCATTTCCATTTCCTCTACGATTGGCCATAGTCTACATCACGGGAGCTTTAATTTAAGAAAGCTTACTTTATATACTTGGAAATATACTATAAAATTATCTAACATACTTGTATCAAAATATAACTTTTAATACAAACTTACTTGCTAATCGAAAATCTTATAGGTGCACATGAGCAATAGACCAATTTACAGAACTATTTTAAAACCTAGGGCTCTGATACCAAACTGTAACGCCAATTTGATTTCCCCAATTTGAAAATCCTAAAATTTTTTCCCAAATCGTTTTATCAAATTAAATTCGAGCGTTAAAACCCTAATTCCATAATATTTTGAAATTCTCATTAAATAATTACTAAACATTAAATCCGCGGAAGCTTTAAAATTTAAACATAAGCATAATTAATAATTCATAAAACCTATTTAAGTAACAAAATCCAACAAAACTTATTCAAAGTTTTCGTGAAATATCTTTGAAAATTTAAACATACTAATTTACATCATTTCCTTTAAAAACATTTCATTCTTCTGTATACTCATTTGCTTCTAGATGGTTCTCGATCATAGTTATTTCTTTCTCAGATAAAAATCACCTACATCACAATTTACAAAACTGTGAGAAATCATTTTAGTAAGTAAGAATACGTGCAATTGCAAAACATGTATTTTTACCAAATCCTGTTAACAGTTACATACTAGTTGGAATTCATTTCTGAACCAACTTTTAAGACTTGGTCATTTCTTGGCTTCGTCATTTTTTACTTTTACTTTTACTTTTAACGTTCAAGCTCACCATCTCAATGTCGCTTTTGTTATCACGTAATTACTGTCAATTGCATCATTTTCATACACATGCAAAGTCATACAAATTTTATATTTTAAATTATTCTATAACAATACTTATATATGAGTGCTCATATATCAAATCGTGAAATAAAACAGTTATAAGAAAATAACATAAATTTATTATGATGTAGGGTCGTAGCCAAAACGTTAGAAAATTTGTACTTTCACTTACCTGGATTCCGAGTGAGAGGGATTGGCAAATATTTTATTATTATTATTCAATGACAATGATGTTTATTATTATTATTTTTGTTCAAAATAAAAATATTTATCTATGCAGCTCTGAACCTCTTCATCACCAAAACAAAGATGATGATCTGTAAAATACACAAATATTTTATTGTATTTTAATACCATAAGAAACTTCATGAAACTTGGTGCTGGCTTCTTCAAAGGTCTAATCTCAATGAACGTGGCTTGAATCAGTTTACTGTCTTGTTCATTCGTTTGAAGCTGGGTCCATCGCAAAACCTGTAGGAATATTGAAAGACGGGAATTTTCAATGAAATAATGGATTCATATTTTCCCGAAATGAAAAAAGCAAAAGTTTTAAAGAAACTAAAGCTACAATCTTAATCGCAACGCAGCCATACCCATTTTCAGCTTTCTTATATTTCAGATAAAGTCGTCTCCTTTTTGCATTTTTTAGGGGACACCTCTGCTCACTACGCAAATCAATGGAAGTTTTAAATAATGAAACCAGTGGTGCGTTGGCTACCTTTTCTGATTCTTACCAGAAGTATCCATCTTCCCAGCTCTTATATAGGCTCTCTCTCTCTCTGTGCTTCTGTTTAGGTTCTGATTTTGGCTAGTTCTTCGATTTATTTGAGGTAAATGGGTCCTTTTTTATCTGTTGCTGAGTAAATGAAAAAGGGTTTTTCCCGGAGTAAATTTATTTGCTTTCTGCCTTATTCATCCATAAGTTAGTTTAGTCGTGCTTGGATTAGATACGAGTTTAAATGGCAAAAGATGGAGTAGTTAACCTGATAGATCATCTATGCGTTCCTTTTTTCGTGTTCACAAGTTTGTTTGTTCAAGTATGAACACAGTAGTTGGCTATTTTCTTACCTTTTTAATCCATTCCTCTCTAAATTTTGCTTAGTTTTGCCGAAATAGGATTGAATCCTTTACATTTTTTTTAATTACGAGGTTCATTTCCCCCTTTATGTGCAGCTTTTCTTCGTTGGAGCAGTCACTTGATTGACTATTCTTTCTTCCCTTCTTGAGCGATTTGGAATTGGTTTTAAACTTATTATAAAGGGATGATTTTATCAGCTCTATTAACTTCCGTTGGAATCAATCTTTGCCTGTGTTTTATCTTCTTCACTCTGTATTCCATATTGAGGAAGCAACCTGGAAACATCGAGGTCTATGTCCCACGCCTTGTGTCTGAAGGAAAATATAAAGAAGGAGAAAATTTTAACTTGGAAAGATTACTACCAACTGCTGGTTGGGTTAAAAGGGCATGGCAGCCCTCTGAAGAAGATATCTTAACAGACTTAGGATTGGACGCCGTCATTTTCATGCGCCTAATTGTCTTCTGGTATTTTTTTGCTTCTGTCGATTGAAGTGATGTATCGGTTTCTTCCCAAATAATTGATCTTCCATTGTTCCTATTGATCTTCCATTGTTCCTCTGCCTTCCTGTCTCGTTTTCTTTTCGGTTGATCCATTTTTTTTCTGCTATTGTTTTTACAGTCTGCAAGTATTTACAGTTGCTGGTATTATTGGAGTATGTGTTCTTCTTCCAGTTAATTATGTTGGGACTCAGCTTAGTGATGATTCTGATTTTTCCAACAAGTCCTTAGACTCCTTCAGTATTTCAAACGTCAATGATGGCTCAAACAGGTGACAATTAAGAGGCCTACACACAAACGGTCAAGAAAATAGTTATCTCTGCTTCTAATTATTTTATAATTTCTCCATTCCCTTAAATTTTTTGAAATATTTTTTCATCATAATTGTTTTGAAAACTGTAGTCATAGCTTGCTATTTCATCAATTGAAAATGTTATACTGCCTAGTGGAATTATGTTATTCAGTCAACATTTTCCATTTTTATTATATTCAGTGGCCGAGGAATCCTGATTATTAGTTTAACTTTTTTGAAGGTTGTGGTTACACTTCTCTGCTGTATATATTTTCACTATATTCGTCTGCTATCTTCTTTATCGTGTAAGTCAAATTCTTCGTCAAAGAAATTAAAGTTTCAAAGTTTCCTTTGGCAACTTATAAGTGATGAATGCTCAATTTTCAGGAATTCAGCTATATTGCAGCGAAAAGAATTTCCTATTTTTATTCGTCGAAACCTCAACCTCATCAATATACGATATTAGTTCGTAGTATTCCAGCTTCATCCGGTGTTAGTTACTCTGAATTAGTCGAAAGCTTTTTTTCGGAGAATTATCCTTCATCCTATTTATCACATTCAGTGATTCACAGGACAAGCAAACTTCGAGGTCTCATTGTAAGCATATGATTCAACCTTCTTATTTATAGCTTTTCTTTCCTCGAGATGATTAAATTTTTTGAAAATTTAGTTGTTTTGCTATCTTTCACTAGCAGTCAATTTTGGATATGATTTGTTTGGTTGTTTAAAAAAAAAAAGAAACTTTAAAGCTATGACATTAACTTTAAAACTGAAGATTGTGTTATTTTGACTTGCCAGAAAGACGCGGAGAAGGTATATAAAAAGCTTTCCCACTTACGATTGAATAATCATTCTCCAGAAAAATCTGAAGGGAATGGTTTGTCTGGAAGTTCAAGGCGTAAAGTGGATGATCTTGACCACTGTGACCAACAATTGAGAGATTTAGAAGACAATGTCAGAGTGGAGCAATCTTTGGGGGGAAAGGTTACATTTTTCTCAACAAACCATCATAGTATATCAGAAAATTTCCTTTTGTTGATGAACGTGTTCTTTCTCATCGACAGGAAGTGCCAGCTGCATTCGTCTCTTTCAAATCACAGTTTGTAGCGGCTCAGGCTGTACGTTTTCAACAAGGGATCAACCCAACAGAGTGGGTGACAGAGATGGCTCCTGAGCCCCAGGACGTTTATTGGCCATTCTTTTCCTCATCGTTCTTACAACGATGGATCCGCAAAGTGTTGGTTGCAGTTGCATACGTAGCCATCACTCTTCTTTTCCTCATCGCAGTTGTTATAGTTCAAGGCTTAGCCAACCTAGAAACGCTCAAAACATGGCTCCCTTTCTTAAAAAAAGTACTAACATTGTAAGTAGCACTTTCCAAAAGGTTCTGTTTTTCTTTTTTGTTGAAAATAGAACATTTTTTTTAGTTCTCGTATTTTTGAGTTGCAGGGCGTTTGTGAGTCAGGTGATTACGGGATATCTTCCGAGTCTTATTCTGCAGCTGTGCTGGAAGAAGGTTCCACCAATCATGAAAATGCTTTCCTCCATACAAGGGTACATTTCTACAAGTCAAATTGAAAAAAGTGCATGTAGTAAAGTATTATTGTTCACTATATGGAACATATTTTTCGCAAATGTATTATCGGGATCGGTCCTCTATGAAGTCAACATTTTTCTCGAGCCCAAAAATATCCCCGGTGTGCTTGCTGTTGCTGTTCCAGCTCAGGTAAGAGTTATACATTAGATGAGATTAGTTTTGATTCGATTTATACACATTGGTTAACCGTCGTATTATCTTAAGCTACTTTTTCAAAATCATAAAAGAATGACATGTTTAAAAAAATGAACGTATTTGAACTGTTTTGGACGTTATTTTCCATTCTGTTTGATAAAAAATATATAATTTGCGAAAATTTGAAGAGAATGACAGAGAATTCACTACTATTTGAAATGTAGGCGTCGTTTTTCATTTCTTATGTCGTGACATCGGGATGGACAGGCTTATCCTCAGAACTTTTTCGAATGTGTCCGCTCATTAAGAGCTATATAAGAAGAATCTTCAGGAGGAAATCGGCCAGTGAATTAAACGTCCCCTCGATGAATTATCACAGCTTCATTCCAAAAATTCTTTTATTTCAACTTCTTGGTATCACATACTTCTTCCTTGCTCCGTTGATACTACCTTTCCTTTTGGTTTATTTCTGCCTCGGATATATTATCTTCCGCAATCAGGTTGGACACATTTCTCTTAATATTATTATTTCGACGCTTGAATTGTGAAAAAAAGCAAGAAATTGATGACAAATTAGTAGTCTTGACTCAGTCTTTTGTTATTTTCAAGTTTGGTGATTTTAAGAATGTTTTTTTCTACAGCTATTCAATGTGTATAAAGCCAAGTATGAACTTGGCGGAAAGTTCTGGCCAGTCGTCCACTATTCGACCATATTTTCATTAGTTTTAATGCATATTATTGCAATCGGAATATTTGGCCTCAAGAAATTGCCACTGGCTTCTACTTTAATCGTTCCCCTTCTGATTCTCACTCTTCTTTTCAACGATTACTGCCTGAAACGATTTCTTCCCATCTTCGAAGCATATCCTGTTGAGGTACATTCTCACTCCACAATGTGATCTCGCTTTCTTTTTAGTTAATCTATTTGACATTTTAAAGATTCTCCCTGCATATTAATTTATAGCATCTGGTACAGCTTTTAATAGTCTTTATGAGAGATTATTAGTTTCACCAGTTTCACCGAACCCGGCGCAATAGATAGCGGGAAAAAACTATTTTTAATTTGAGCTATTACTTTGCGATCTGTTACACCTACTAATTTATTCTTACAATAGTGTCAAATTTTGACTGCTGCATTTGGAAAAAAAAAAAAGAGAAAGTTCTAATAGTTTGATCTTGGAAGTAGGAGAGTGTTGAAAAAATAACTAGGTGGGATGAAAAACGACAATAGATCCGAATCCAAAAATAAAAGAAAGCCTAGAGAAGTAATATATAAATATAAACACGGAGAATTTTACGTAGAAATTCAAAGATATGAAGACGGAGTCTCTAAAGATAAATGGAAATAAGATTACAATATTTTCTAGGGAGAGATTGACATTTGTTTCCGCAAAATTGTGATAATCAAAGTAAACAATATGTCAGCTTGTTTGCAATTGGTGATATTGCAATATTAGTTCGGCTTTGAATATAGATTTTGATTATATAATGCATCATAGCGTATACAAGACAAATAAAAAAAAAAAAAAACTAACTTTGATGAATGCAGCATGAATCGATGAATCCCGATCGAGACGTTACTTGTAAACATGCTTGATTCCTTTTCATCTGCAAGGAAATGTGTGATTTGTTTGATGTATGTTAACAGTGTTTTGTAAAGAAAGATAAGGAGTACCAGAATGACCTTGCAATGGAGGAGTTCTACAACAAATTAGAGACAGCATACAATGATCCGGCATTGATGCCGATGCAATATCCCGGAAGAAATGATCAACACAACACTCCCCTCCTTAACGATACCCGAGTTTGAAGTCGTATAAAGTACTGGGTTCTAAACCAGTTGTATAAATTGCATTGTTTGCGTGAGAACTTGTCTGGTTTTGTGTAAATCTCTTACCGTTTATGATCATATGAATAAGACAGAATTTCAAGAAATAGAGGAATGAGAACATTAATTTTAAATTTAATTTTCTCATTGATGTCTTTATAATTTTGATTTTCTCTTGTGCATTGTCTTGTTCGAAGACTTGGGATTTAATCATTTGAGGCATATTAAATAAATTGGATTATTTAAGTAGCACCTTGGAAAAATCGTTTTATTTTTATTTTAATCACTTGAGGCAAACGCTACATGAATTATGAATAAAGGGGTATTTTTTTTTTTAATTTATTACAGCTAATTGTCGTAGATCGATTAATGGGCACTGAATTAAGAACTGAACGTGTATCAGACATTAAAATCGACCTAAATAGAACAAAAAAATTGAGTCAGAAGCAACGCAGTTAGGCTAGGCATTCAAGTTTCCAACTCAAGAATTATCAATTTGTTAACCGCGACTACTAGTCCAGGAGTCGAATAGTTGGTGTCGGTGTTGTTATCAAAATAATTTAAGGGCTTGGTTCTAAGATCTCATAATTCAGAGAGTATTTTGAATCATTTGTTATATTTAATTTTGTCTAATTTATTCAAAGTGGGAGAGAAATAAGAATTTATTGGTCATGTTGTTACAAAGATCTAAACTTTGCCATTTGGCTTTTAAGATGAAGCCAAGAATGGAAAACAAGCAACACAAAATCTAATGACCATTTCACCTTCTCTCTTCCATTGATAAGTTCTTCGTCTTCTCTCTTTAAATACTAATGGCACTAACCCACGCCACCAACAGAAGGAGAGAGAAAGAAGAAACTACAACTCAGAGAAAATGGGTAGAAAGAGAAAGGCAATGACGGAAGAGGAGGTCAAGAATTGTAGTGAGAGAAACATGGTGAAAGAGGCTGTTCCTATAGAAGGATGCAGGAGGACCCGGAAACGGTTCGTCAGAGTCCGGCGGAGGCCGTCGGGGAGATGGGTGGCGGAGATTAAAGACACTATACGGAAAATTAGGGTGTGGTTGGGAAGTTTCGATACAGCTGAGGAAGCAGCAAGAGCTTACGATGAGATGAAGCAGCCTGTCTGCTCCGAGGAGCCAACACCCGAACAAATTTCTGGCCTTCTTCTTCTTCCCCAGCTCTTTCTTCTAAAATCACTATCTTCTTCTTCAGAGGCTCGAAGCCAGAAACAACTCTATTGTTCCCTCTTCAAATTCGCCTCTCACTCTCCATGAGAAGCAGCAAGCTCTCCGACAATGGCGGAATCTGGAAGAACAGAACCGGAAAATTGCGATCACTTCACAGAGACTGAATTCAGCGATTATCTCAACGACCCAGATGAATATGGCATTAGCAATGAAGATTTATGTAACAACAATTTGACTTTCGACGACATTAGGAGGAGCTTTGAGTCGTGTTTAATGGGAAGAGAAGAGTTTTCCGGTGGGGCAGATGAGATAGAAGGAAATGGAGAAGAAGGAATCGATCAAAACGTTCTTGATTTCCAATTCGTGGATGACATTGGAGCAATATTCTCCATTTGAAATTGCAGAAAGCATAGATCAAGAACCAATGGAGGAAGAAAACTGTGGAGACGATGAGCCTTCTATGGTGAGAGAAGCCATGAAAAGAATGAAATACGAGAGAAAATTCTCAGCTTCCCTCTATGCCTTTAATGGAATACCAGAGTGCTTGAAGTTGAAGATTGGATCAGGAAGAATGTCTGAACTATCAACTGACTGGGTGCTCCAATGAAACTAAAATTAATGCATTGTTTTCATAAGAACTACAAACATAAATTGTGTTTAAATGCATTATTTAAACTCAAAAGAATTCCAATTTAATCAATAAACGCAGAGCGAATCAAGAATTTCTGACCAGTTCCATTCAATTCCAACTTTATAAAAACCAAACTTAAAAATATGCATCAAGTACAAGAACACACTTAATAATCAGGAATGGAAGCAAAGCGATATCCTTTAACACCTCTCCAAGAATAATATGCAATCCTAGTCTCATAAAAACCTGCAATCAAAATCCAAATTGCTAGCATCAAGATTTTAAAACACAATCCTTTTCCAAAGCTGATTATTAAGTAGGCATGATGTTGTTTTTTTATTTTTTTAAAAGCCATAAACTGAAAGACATAAAGAGGATAGGGATTACCAGGAAGGAAAGTGAGAATTCCTATGGTCAGAAGACCATAGGCTTGCGATCGATCGCCTCCCATGTGGCCGGTGAAGATGAAGTATGACAGAAAGAGAAGTAAGGATCCTAAGAGTAGAAGGAAAATAGCAAGGGCAATGGACTTCCACGGGATCTTGTATAAGGATTTTGGTGAATAGTCAAAGCGGGGGTCAAATCGTCTTTCATTGCCATCGTATTCATTTTCGTCACGAGCAAGAGCGCTATAACGAACATTCCGCCTCGATGCCATAGTAAGGATGCACCAACCAAGCCTATAGTTTTAGAATCAAATCCAAATCAAACCAGTAGATCATTCAAAAGAATCGAAAAATGACTGTTGCACTGAAGACAATTTCTAATCACGACATAAATTGAATCGTAGAATATCCACATGAAAAGTTTCTTTCTATCAAGTCTTTAGTGCCTTTCCATTCTCCTTTGTCTTTCAACATAAGCCAAGTGAAAACAGAGGAATGATGAATGTATTATAATCCTAGACTACGAATTCTCCAGACAGTTTTCTTCCATCATAAGATCGAAAACAAAATTAGAATTGTATAAATAAGGCAAGTACAATGTCTTTACCTTCAAATAACACCTTAGTAAAGGGAATCCAACTCAGAAATCTAAAAGATAGAAAAAAATCAAGGATGACACTTCAAATTCTGAATCCAGCGTTTCCTACTTGGGATTTCACATTTATTCAACCCATAAAGTTTTAGCTATAGAACCCCAATTAAGCATATTGCAGACACGACCAACCAAAGTTCAAACCTTAAATATTCACAGAAAACATGACATGAAAGTAATCGAAACTTCCCAACTTCAAAAGAAGAACTAAAACATCTGATTGGGGATGGATCTAAAAGCATTAGACCAGAAAACTGCTGACTAAAAGGCCTAACTTCATTAATTCATCAAATCTCCCCAAAAAATATCCAAACACCAACTTAAATCACCAAATCCAGTAATAAATCAAATTAAGAAAACATACCAAGTAAAATCCAATAAAAAAAACATTCAAAGAAATTAAGTTATGAATAAAAATAATTAAAAAAATGAAATCAAAGAGGAGTAATTTTAACCTGGAGAAGATTCACGTAACAGTACGACACCAGAAACGGGACCTATCTGGCTGTAGCGCCGGGAGAGAGGTCTTCGTCCCCTGAAATGTCTGGGCAGCCCTAACCCGTGCCGTTTTACCTAATTCGATAAACAAAAAAGAGCCAAGTGCAGAGCTTTCAACGTCAGTGGAATAAACAGTGCCAGATTGAAGACTTACCTTAACACGAAAGGAAAGGAAATGAGATCGAAGATGGCGATGAAATTGGACATTTCGGAAAACTAGCTTTTTACCAAATTTGTATAACTATCTATGTACAAAGTGTCATTTGCACGAAAGTATAAAATGAACTTACCTTGTATTTTTAACAATATCAACATATTCCCCAATTGTTAAATTAACAAAAAAACATTTATCTAAATATTTGTAAAGAACAAAGATTTTAAAAATACAAAAAAAAAAAAAATAGACGTTATATAAGTTCGAGACGTTATTATATACACGCGTTTTCAGAATTTATTGTTCAATTAGGTTTTTAGTTACGTAACCTTTTGTCGTAAATCTAACATCTCAAGCATATGCCGAGTGCATGAATCGTTAAAAATATGTTACGTCTCACGTAATTATTATATCTTATTTTTAAATTGTGATTAAAAAATAAATTTCTTAAAAATTTTCGTGACAACTGTTATCCAAAGATTTTTGAACACACAAAAAATAAATTTAATATAAGATATGTGGCCGTTCGTCACGTGAAAGTAAATACAACTTAAAATCTGTTGATTATGAGGGTGTAACCCATATTGGTGGGGTGCATAATTTCATATCGTTTGGAATATTAGAAATTGAGTTATTTATAAGTAAAGTTCTCCTCTCTAATTAGTACAATACGTTTTTGGTTAAATTTAAAAATAAATTTATGAGGACTCCAATCTAAAACAGACACGGGACTCTACAAGTTATACAAAATAATAAAAAATTTAACCAAGTCAAATTTGAATTTCTTATTTAATTTAATAAAGCGGACCATCAATTTCCTGACAAGTTTTTTTATTTTTCAGAAGAATCTTATCTTAGTCAAAAATTACATGCTTTGACAATGTGTAACTATGAAATTAATAATTGTCTATTTTAATTAACATTATAATATATAATATATAAATTTTAGACAAAGAATAATTATAAATGCATAAATAGTATTTTTTATATAGTTGGAGTAAATGAAGTCTTCCATTTGTCTATAGTGATTTGTACAGGATAATTAATTATTTGTTGAACAAATACAATATAACACTCTTAATGTACATCTTAAATCACATTTTAACGATATATTTACGTATTATTTATTAACTTTTACACATGATTTATTATCTTAATTATTCATAAATTATTATTTTACAAAATTTTTACACATGATTTATTATCTTAATTATTCATAAATTATTATTTTACAAATTTGTAGTGACACGACTTTTAATTATTTATGATTATTTTATTAATTGATATTAGGTTTTAATTTAGGAATTAGTGCATAAAAAAATTTCAAGTATGAGAAAAGTTCAGAAAAAAGCTTAAATTTTCGAAAGTGTATAAAAGAGCTTGGAGGTTAATCGTTGATCCCCCACGCTGGGTGCACCGGTTAACCGCATTCCTTACGCGGTTAACCGTATAATGAGAGGGGTTATGCGGTTAGCCGATGACCCTCCGCGTTATGCGGTTAACCGCCTCATTTGAGATGGTTAACCGCGTTTAGAACAATGCGGGGAGTGCAGACCCTCACACGGTTAACTGCCTTCATGATTTTAAACCCTCGGGCAGCTTCAGTCGGGTAAAATCATCTGCGCAGCCCTACTTCTCTCGTCGAAATCCCCTCCCTCGCCGCCGAAATTGTCAGTTTCTTTCGTTTGCAACCGTAATCTTCCAAAGCCGACAGCCCAAATCGTCTCTGCAATCGGCGGTTAATCTGAGCCCCCAAATCGCCGGATAACAGAGACCCAAATTGTCAAATCCAACCCCAAAATCGTCAAAACCACGCCGAAATCGTCACAGCCGACCCATTTTGGCGGAGATTTTGCAAAAATCCAAGGTTGCATTTGAGAAAATCCCACAAATCAGAGCCTAAATAAATAAATAAAAAAAAATCTGAAAACTCTTCCTGAAAATCGGCCAAACCGATTTGAAAATGCCTCCCCGAACTTTTGTTGGTCGAAAGATTCCCTGGATGAAAAATTGGGAGAAGGAGTCCCAGCCTTCACCGTTGGAATTTTGAAATCGGGCGTGCGAGGAGCAATTCGAGCGGGATACGTCAAACTGCTCGATTATTTATGGAAAGACTGCCAAATTTAGCGGTTGAGAGTCATTGGAGATCAAGGAGATGTTTAACAACATCTCCTTGTGGGGTGTACGACATGCAAGGAGATAGCTGTTATAGAGTAGTTCGACTATGTTATGAGAACTTGGTTAGTACAGGGAGAACGGGGTGCGTGGAGTCGTACCTATTCGGTACGGATATTGTCGTCTCTACAAGCGTTATCAACGAATTAATCGAATTTGACGAAGAAGACGCGAATAAATATTATCACTCTTCCCGAGAATGTGATTTTGCCCTGACAACAGAGGAAATGGAGTTCATAAGGCAAATTCATTGCAATTCAAATATTGCAGGCTTCGTGAAGCCAAGATCGAAGTCCTTGAACATCAAGGCTCAGGTTGTTCACAACCTGATCAGCCACACCCTATTGGCAAGGGATAGACACAGAGATCTTGTTAGCTGGATAGATCTCTATATTATGCAGAAGCTATACAGCGGCGCGATGTTCGACCCAGGATTCATGATTGTAACTCACATGCACGAGGTCGGGCGAACAAAAAAGAAGAGTCTGCTGTTCGGTTCATTGATTTGGAAGATCGTAGAGCGATCTCAGCTTCATGTGCCCAGAGGAGAGCATATCAGATCACACAAATCTGACAATGTATTTGACAGGATTCATCTTGTTAGCTGGATGGATCTCTATATTATGCAAAAGCTATACAGCGGCGCGATGTTTGACCTAGGATTCATGATTGTAAGTCACATGCACGAGGTCGGGGGAACAAAAAAGAAGAGTCTGCTGTTCGGTTTATTGATTTGGAAGATCGTAGAGTGATCTCAGCTTCATGTGCCCAGAGGAGAGGATATCAGATCACGCAAATCTGACAATGTATTTGACAGGATTCATCTTACTCGGATGGGCCTAGTTGAAGTCGACGGGTCTTGGATGTAACGACCCCTATTCCCAGTAAGATATTGTTAGTTCTGGGGATTGTGCCATAACACAATATCCTCCCCTCACGGCTTTATTTTGCGAGGACTTCCCAGTTGGTCACCCAACCTGGTACTACTCTCGCCGAAGCACTTTTAACTTCGGAGTTCCTATGGGATCCGTTACCAATTGTGCTCCAAAACGCGTTTTGCTATCTTAGAAGAGTCTATTTACATATGTTTCATTTCCACATACTTCTCCAAGCAATGTGGGATTGTGACGACCCCTTTTTTATGATCTGTCACCTTCCGGTTCGCCCGCACGGATGTACTGCCATCCGGGTTTCGGTTCATGCAGCAATCGTACACATACTTACACATTTGGGTCATCACAATCACCCCCCTCAGGGGCCCAACGTCCTCGTTGGTCACATTTCCGGTTGGATACAGGCTTTGATACCATTTGTAACGACCCATATTCCCAGCAAGATATTGTCCGCTCTAGGGATTGGGCCGTAGCACAATATCCTCCCCTCACGGCTTTGTTTGGCGAGGACTTTCCAGTCGGTCACCCAACCTGGTACTACTCTCGCCGAAGCACTTTTTGTAACACCCGAAAAATTCCAATAACATGCGTAGCCCTAGTTTAGGTTAAGTATGAGAGTTTAAGGTCAGTAAAGGATTATGTTATGTATAGAAGTTAGAATGTGATTTTGGAAGAGAAATTAGCGAGTCGAAAAATTTACGAAAATTATTTTTAAATTACGTTTTAAACACGGGTTGAGTTAGCAAAGTAGCGCACCGAGCCAGGGTGGGTTCGGGGGCGTTACACTTTTAACTTCGGAGTTCTTATGGGATCCGTTGCCAATTGTGCTCCAAAACGCGTCTTGCTATCTTGGAAGGGTCTATTTACATATGTTTCATTTTCACATACTTCCCCAAGCGATGTGGGATTGTGACGACCCTCTTTCCCCAAGCGAAGGGATAGTCCACATAGGTTGACTTTTAAATCTGTCAAGATAATGAATTACAAGATTTTTTGCTCTAGCGTTTCGATTCTCAACTACCCTCGCACAATTGTGAGAATTGACCAAAGACTTTATTTGATAGGTCTCATCGCCTTGCTTTTTCGAAGCATGTTTTCGCCACGGACATCCGTCTGTGCATGTAGCCGTCAGTCGCTTCTTGTCACTTTGGACAAATATGATGTCGAAACCCTCTTTCAAAGAATATTGTTCTATTTTCTCTTTAATTTCCTTTATATAACTCCAAACAAAAATCCATTGGGTTTTCTTCACATACCGGTAAGCTTTCCATCTCATCAACGTCCGATCCAACTGGTGTTCGCAGCTCTTCGTCTAGAGTTACAGATGTCGAATACGCCTCTATTTCTTCATTATTGGTATGCGAATACCAATCCATATCGACATCAAAATTTATTGGCTCATTTAAATTGATAAATCTTCTTGGATCCATCGTCTTCAAAAGAAAATGAAGAATAAATAATAATTCAGATATAATAAATTAGTAAATAGTAACAAAATAATTAGGGATGAAATATACATATCAATAATTAATATAAAAAAATATCTCTAAAAGAATTTAAAAATATTAATAAATAATTCAGAAATAAGTGTAATAGTAAATAGTAGTAAAATAATATTTAATGGAATACATATCAATATTCATGGATAATACCTTTTATTTGAATACACCACCTATTCAGAGTATACCGTCGAAAGAAATCCCGAAATAAATCATTCAAAGTAATAGGAGAGTTGGAGAGGGGAGTGGTGGAGGTGAGAAACAAGAGGAGGAGTAGGTGTGCTTATATAGGCACTAACACGGTCGATCGTATTCATATAACGGTCGACCGTTCTGAAAATATTCGCCCACAATATACTCTATGACCTGAATATTTCAGAACTTCACGTGATAAGCGGTCGACTGCCTCAAAGCAGATGAGTAACCGCATTACGCGGGGACCATGTAAGGGTTTGCACCCCCGCGTTGTTCTAAACGCGGTTAACCGTCTCAAATGAGGCGGTTAACTGTATAACACAGGAGAGTCATCGGTTAACCGTATAACCCCCGCGTTAGATGGTTAACCGTGTAAGAAATGCGATTAACCGCTGCACCAAGCGCAGGAGGTTAGCGATTAACCATTAAGTTTTTTTTTGCACTTTCGAAAGTTTAAGCTTTGTTTTTTTTTTAACCTTTTTCATACTTGAAGTTTTTTTATGCGTAGAATCCTTTAATTTAAACGCCCAAAATTTGAACGAGAGAGAAAGACAGGAGAAAACTCTAAGGTGACAGTTGAGGTGTGGGTGGGTGCTGACTTTGGTGTAGCGGCTGACTGAGACTGGCAGTCGTGCGAGCCACGAGAAGTCCTCGGCCGGAGCTGGCCGTGTAGTCGTCGCTGATATTCCGACCCGTATTTGCAAATTAGAATTTTCAAACATTCATATACATATAATATCTTATCTTGTCTAACAAGTACCGAAAAAACTCTTTTTTTGGGATTTTCATGGAGAACAGGTGTCTTAAGGACAATTTCTTTCTCTCTCTCGCTCTCTCCCTTCCCTCTGCCAGCGAAATTTCGGACAAAAATGAACCAAACCTCGAGAAGCTGATAACGACAAAGGGTCCCTCTTTGTGAATGCATTACGTATATATACATCACGCCTCGTCGGTTCATTGTTTTCTTCGTTTCATTTCGACTGAAATCTCATAGGGTCTTCATCATATTTGGTGTTGTGAAGGAAGAATTGCTTTCTGGGTGTTGCCACCCGGATCCGACTTTGTCGGACCCACCTACCTGCCCATGTGTATCTCTCTCTCTTTATGTCTTCATCGGAGGGGGAGAGAGATATAGAGCTGTTCTCAGCTAGATCTGAATCCCACCACTAAAGGTAGATTCTGATTTTCTAGTCATCTTTTAACTTCCTGGATCTTCAATGGGGGGAATGCTTTGTATTTGGGATTTGTCGTGATATTTTTTTATTTTTTAATTTGCTTGGTTGATTGTTTTATAATTCCACTGTTGTGGTGGACCCTCTGTACGTTTATTTTTTATCTTTTTCTCCATATTTATTTCTTCCTGTGAAGTGGAAACTTAAACCATCGACCCTCTCTCTCTCTCTCTCTCTGCACTGCTTGTTTTCTGGTGAGACTCTGCTTTTGTGTTCAAACCACCCGCTTTGAACTCATGATGTTTTCTTCTGTCTGACTGTTTTGCTTATGATAATTATTCTATATGGTGTTGTAGTTTCTAAAATCTTAATGATGTAAACATTGCTGATTATCTTGCCAGTGAAGTTAGTATTTTCTGCTATTCTCTTCAATCTTGTCTTCCAGAACAATTTCGATTCCAATTCATATAATAAAGAGAATACATTCATTTTCTCATTTGCAGAAATTGCATTTTATCAGAAAAAGTTATTTTCTTTTGCATATGGAAATTTAAGAAGCATCATTCTCTGCAACAGGGTCTTTTCCAAGAAATATATTTTAATGGGTAGTTGTCTTTCTACACCACCAAAACAAATCAAAACAGGGAAAACCACATTTGGGAGGATCAAAAAATCCCGGAGAAAGAATCATAGCTCTTTGATTGATGAAAAGAAGAAAAAGGGCAGTAATGGAGGATCGAGGGTAGCAAATTGCGCTGCGAGTGAGTTTGTCCATCTCGATTTTGAAAAGGGTGCAACTACAACTTGCAGACGATCAGAGGTTTCAAGGTCAACATTCCACCTTACTCAGTTGCAATGGCAGCAAAGTCGTCAACCTGATGCAAGTGGTATAAGCCCTTTTCACTTCCTGTATGACCTTTCCTTCAATCCAACTTTAAACAATTTCTGAGATCATCTACACATAACTTAATTCGGAAGTCACTTGATTTATGAATTGAATCCGTAATATTTTTGCATAATTACTCATTTGATCTAACATAGAAGTCCTGGGGATGATAGAATCAATCATTCAAACCCTTCAAATAGTTTTCCGGTAAATGATTAATCCTATGAATCTATTGTGATTTACATGTCAATGCAGTTGTTTCTCGAGAGGAAACTTGGTTTGACTCAGTCAGTATTTTGGAGTCTGATTCAGATGATGACTTCTGCAGCGTACTAGAAGGTATCGTGTCAATCTTCGATTTCTAAATTCTCCTTTCGACAAATGCTTTTATGTTTGGCTTATTCTCGAGAGACATGATTATGCGATCAACTATTCAGTCAGTCATCTCTTCTGTTCTTTGTAGATCCAGTAGTTAATGCTAATGGTAATGCTTCAAATGGGCAGTTGCTTCAATATAAGTACGAAGAATATCACGAAAGTTACCTAAAAGTAGATGGAATTAAATCAGAGAAAATGCCCACGGCCAAGGATGAATACAGCCAGCGTAAGAAGATGTTAGATCATTCTTATCGAAGCTTTAAAGGTTCTAAAGAAGACGTGGGTAATTCTGAAGGGGAAATTCATGAGAGCACATTGAAATCGAGCTTACCACGATTGTTTCCTTCAATAAGTTTCAATGACAGGATTCTAAATTCTCAAGCTCCACCGTCCCAGAGAAAGCAGTCTGCAATGTTTAGGCTTTCTTTCAAGAGAAGATCCTGTGAGGCAGATGAAATCACTGAACAGTGTAAGTCTCAAACCAACCACTTATTTCAATAAAAATGGACCCTTTTACAGTTCATTCACAGAAAAGTTTCTAATGTCCTATTGATATGTATTGTCTGCAAAAACAAAACAATGACATTATTGGGTGAAACCAAACAAATAAGACAGCATTTTGATAAGTACTGAGTTCAGAATGATATGGAGATTAGTCGGCCGATTTACAAATTTCAGAATGCTTGGATTATATAGTATTTATTTGGATGATGCGCATTCAGGTCAATCTAGAAAGTACTTATATCGTCCCAGAGCGGGACACAGCATTCCGTGCTGTCTCACGGAGAAGAAGAGTCCCGGTTGTTGGTCAAAGATTCTGCCCTCGACTTTCAAACTTCGAGGACAAAGCTATTTCAAGTAAGTTTCTTGGTTTTTTCAAGGCTCTTGTTTAATTCTTTCTTTGTCTGCATTGTTGTCCATGTTATTGGATGTGGATTTTTATTCGCAGAGATAAGAAAAAATTGCCTGCTCCTAATCATAGCCCGTATGTTCCGATCGGTGTTGATTTATTCATGTGTCCTAAAAAGATAAACCACATTGCTCAACACCTTGAGCTCCCTAACGTGGAAGCCGATACGAACATTCCTCCGCTTCTCATTGTGAACATTCAGGTTTTTTTTTTTCAATTTCATTTTCATGGCTGAACAATTTAAGTGTTTGTACCATGAGATTAAACTAACTGAAGTTGTTTTGATGGAATTTCAGTTGCCTACATACCCTGCTGCTATGTTTCTAGGAGATAGTGATGGAGAAGGGATGAGTCTTGTTCTTTACTTCAAAGTTTTGGAGAGTTTTGATAAAGACATATCTCCACAATATCAGGACAGCATCAAAGTAAAAGATCTAATCTTCTCTTCCACTGTTTCTGTTTTGTAAAAGCTTAAAGGTTAGTTGATGCAGAAACTAGTTGAAGACGAGATGGAAAAAGTGAAAGGATTTCCGAAAGACTCAACCGTTCCATTCAGAGAAAGGCTTAAGATCATCACAGGCGTGGTCAATTCAGATGATTTCCAGTTCAGTTCTGCGGAAAAGAAGCTCGTCAATGCTTATAATGAAAAACCCGTCCTTTCTCGGCCGCAGCACAGTTTTCACAAGGTATAGTACAAAACACTTGTTCATTCAGAGAACTTAACCTGTAATTGGCCAATATCTACATGTTCTGAACCAGTTGAGTTTATGGAAAATGTGAAAGTTTCCGCTATTTAATCATACTTTTCAGGGCCCGAATTACTTTGAGATTGACTTAGACATTCACCGCTTTAGCTACATATCGAGAAAGGGACTCGAAGCTTTCCGAGATCGATTAAAAAATGGGATACTCGATCTGGGTCTAACTATACAGGTAAAACTACATTCTTCAACTCAGCTTTTCATTTTCTTGATGTTTAACGCATTTCCTATGAACAGGCGCAAAAACCAGAAGAATTGCCAGAGCAGATTCTTTGTTGTGTGAGGCTGAATAAGATTGATTTTGTTGATCATGGCCAAATTCCCACATTAGTTATTCTTGATAATAATTAACTGTCTCTCTGATTGGCCGTGGGAGCAAGGCTGCTACTCCCTTCTGATTACTCATTTTCTCTTCATGTAAATGAAAGACGACACGAAGGATTAATAATAAATCATACTATACATCACATTATGACTTTATATTGAATACATACTGTGCTTGAAATTTTACACTTTTACGTATCATTTATTTATGGATACCATCATCATCAATAAATAAATAATTGACGCTCACATGTCACGTCAGACCATTTATCTATCCTGCTCTTCATGAGTTTCAGGCCAATGAAATCTTATTTTAATTTTTTTGACAAATTCATTGAAGTTGGTATGATGCAAAGGAGAAGAAGATGGATGGAAGTAGTATTTTTTGAATGAAGAGTCTCGGCCTTTACATTTTGTATCGAGTATTTTTCTTTCTTTTGTGTTGTCCTAGAAACATAAAAACTGTTGCCTCAAACAACATCGAACCCAGCTTGCCATGCGAAAACGACCGAGCATGCTGCCGTTCAGCATCGAAAGAACAGAAATCACACTATTGAGGCTGAATCTTTTCCCCCATTCCATCCTCTGCTATATTTCACTTCTTCGTCTCCCATCATTTTTCTGCAAAAAAAGAAGGCGCCGGAATTCATGTCATTGCATTTCTTCTTTTTTTGGGCAAATTCGTAGCAAAATTTTGAAAATGAGATGACAATTTTAAAAACTGATTTTCAAGAAGCCTTTTCTTGTTTATCATTTGTTTAATGCATGTTAACCGCCAAGGAGGAAGCAAGGAATGCATAATTATATCCAGATTTGCTACAAGACAAGGCCTAATTTATTCAATGATCGTACATTATCACAAGATTTGAGATTGCCATACCTCTTTCAAATCTTGATTTCCGAGCTGCTCGGCGAATATGAGTTTCATTCCTTTGCAAAAGCTCATCCATCTTATGTGGTTGCAGTAACAGTGGTCCCGAGAATTCGATATGCATCCCTTGATCCTCATAATCCTATTAATTTCATTGTAAATTACAATCAGTTCGAATCTCAAATCTAGATAATTGTCGTCTCCTGTGATTATGAGTTTGAGAGGTCAAAAACTAATTTATTTACCAAATATGCTGAATCATCAGGCCAAGGTTTTTGTCGGAGTTCCTTCGACATGTCCATTGAATAAAAAGAATTAGGTGCATCAAAAGACTTGGGCAGATCAAATCTTTTTCTTTGCTTAGTGTTATGCTTATGCAGATCCCGAGAGCTAGAACGATCTTGAAGATGCTCGTTCTCTTGGTTTGTTAAATCAATTGCATAATTTGCAAAGTCAAATGCACTAATCTGGCTTTTTAGGCCGTCAGATACAGTGGAATTGGCATCTTCTGTTCGTCTCTTCACCCATGGAAAGCCGCTAGATGATGCTGTTACTTGTCCTGGGGCAGTGAGTGCAGATGATGCATTCACTTGAGAAGCCTCCGACATGGTATCAAATGATGGCTTCAGTGGGTCCCTATGCACACCCCCAACTTTCCCCTTTGGCAGATGACCATTGGTTCCAGTGTTAGTATTATACACATCCTGCATAGTCATTAGATAAATTAACAGAAAGGGGAGGATAGAGTAAGTGGGAGAGAGAGAGAACCTCTTTCTGCGTCGACCTACTGAAACTCTTTGGTTCGTGTAAAGTCTTTCGTACCCTTCTCGGCTTTTGAGTAGTCCCAGGTCCTCGCCCTCTCATGCTCGGCTTTTTCCTGCAAGTATTGCAGAGTCAAACTCACAAAATGCCATGAAAAATTCATCACAAGTATTTCTAAATAGCAAAACCAAGAGCAATGAAGCCTTTTGAACATAAAAAAAAAAACTGGTATTACATAGCTACAACAGTCGATGAATGAACAATATGTCTCACCTTTTTGAATCCTCGCGATTTTTCGCATCAATTTCCTTGTTCGGCGGATACTTTGGCAAGCTTGAAGGATCACATGCGTATGGCTTTGTTCTGAAATACTGGGAAATAATCGCATGGAATAAAAGCGAAGATGTTGAAAACACAAGTTAGATTATAACTAATAAGAAGCAAGTCACAATACTACATCACTTGAATCTAATAAGCTCAGACTAAAGAAAACATCATACAGATAAAACTTGTCTAACTTCATGATTTAATAATACCCAGAATAAAAAAATGTTGGTTGTTGATCTTGTATTTGAAAATGGCTCTTTTATACAATTTTTTCCAAGAGTTACCTCAGACATAAGAGCAGCGGAGGCCGTTCCACGATTGTATGGTTCTATAGAAAGAAAAGTTTCCATCAAATTCAGAGCGGATGCTGGAAAATCTTTGCACTTCTCTCGGAGAGAACTCTCGTATGAATGCTGGGGCTTAAACATAGCTGCATGAGGAAGCTTTGTCCTTCTCCAGAACTCATCAGATGGGGAACCACATAGCTTAAATATTTTGTGCAATTGTTCAACCTGTGAATTGGAGAATATTTACAAATTTCAACACCCCAGTAAAATTTTCGATATCCCAGATGGGAAAGAGTCTCTCCATTTTCATGCTTTCGATGTTAGAACTAAATGATAATAAATCACCTCAGTTCTCCCTTTAAGAATTGGCTTTCCCATATTAAGTTCTGCAAATACACAGCCTATACTCCAGAGGTCGACAGAGACACCATAGCTCGTGGAACCCATCAAAAGTTCGGGAGGACGATACCATAAGGTCACTACACGACTGGTTAATGGTTGTTTGTTTCTCAAGACAAGAAAGTTTGCCAATCCAAAATCCCCCAATTTGAGAATTCCTTCGTTGTTAACCAAAATATTGGACGACTTTATATCTCTGTGCATTATACCTCGAAGGTGGCAGTGTTCTATCGCAGACAGAAGTTGCCTCATGTAACATTTCACCTACACAGAAAGGTAAGCAAATGATTATTAACCATACTAAGATAAAGCGAAAAGAATTTCAAATGGAAGTCTTCTCTAATCTTAATGTTCTTTGTGCTTGATTGTTATTGACGAACCAATTTGAGCTCATGCTCACAATGATTAGATTATGAATTATGAACTAACCTGCGCATCACTGAATCTGATTTCAGGACAAGATACGAGTCCAGCTAGATCATGTTCCATATACTCGAATACAAGATATATACTATTCGACAATTTGGAAGTGATTATACCCTCCAATTTCATAATGTTTGGATGGTCAAGTCTCCGCAAAATCATTATTTCTCGTGCCATGAACCTGATGCTTTCTGGTTGAAAATTATCAAATCGCACCTTCTTTAATGCAACCATCCTCCCGGTTTCGACTTGACGTGCTTGGAACACACTGCTATACGTACCTTGCCCAATCTAATCAAGAAAGAGTACTTTCGTGAGAAACATTAATGCTCAATGTGTGCAAACTTATCACATCTTAATGAAGAATAAGTGGACAAAATCTTTCATTTCATAAATTATCATTAGTGAACAGCGGGAGACTAAATAAAATAAAAAATTCATCATAATTTAACATTTATCCTAACTCATTCCAATAGTTTCCATTACTCAGCAGACAAATTCATCATAATCTATTCACCCTTCTCCTCTACCCTCTCAAACCAGACCTGAAGAGTTCTTTCACGGTGGGTATCTTCAATTTTCCTTTTTTTCTTAAAAAAAAAAAAACAAAAAAAAAAAAAATAAAAAATTCATCATAATCTATTCACCCTTCTCCTCTACCCTCTCAAACCAGACCTGAAGAGTTTATATAAATTTGCCATAAAATCATGAACATCAAAAGTAGGGTGATTCTTCTAGATTATGATGAATTTTTTACGACTTTCACGGTGGGTATCTTCAATTTTCCTTTTTTTCTTAAAAAAAAAAAAATAAAAAATTCATCATAATCTATTCACCCTTCTCCTCTACCCTCTCAAACCAGACCTGAAGAGTTTATATAAATTTGCCATAAAATCATGAACATCAAAAGTAGGGTGATTCTTCTAGATTATGATGAATTTTTTACGACTTTCACGGTGGGTATCTTCAATTTTCCTTTTTTTCTTAAAAAAAAAAAAAAATAAAAAAAAAAAAATAAAAAAAAAAAAATAAAAAAAAAAAAAATAAAAAATTCATCATATACATATTCAGAGCAGCTAACAAGGGCCTCGAATAATCTCACGGGACTCATGTATTTTGCCTTAAATAAGTTTTGACTCAATGCTTGTATTATACAAAAAGGCATGACCTTGTGTCTAATGCAATTCTAACCATGGAAGTTGAAAGGAGCATGCCTTCAAGACTAAGGTTTTTACCACTTGAACTTAACATTTGGGTGATTAGTCTGGGGATTACTAAATATGAGGTATTTATCCATCTCCATGCTAGCTAATTAGGTTTTGTTCTTCGTTTATTATGAGTAACGGAAACAATTAGGACTAAGCAAGCTAAGAAATGACAAAACCTTTGTCTCCTACCTTCTCCAACTTCTCAAAGGCATCAGCCCTAAGGGGCACCCATCCATGAATGGCTTCAGCGGCGGCATTGCTAAGCCAAGAAGGCCAACCAGCGGCGACTTGTTCGGCTTCGGAATACCTGTGAGAAAACCCCAATCTGAAGCTAAAAGAACCCGTACCAAAGGAACTCTCCTTCTTCGACCTTCTGATCTCCCGACTCTTATTCTCACGTTTATTATCCCCCTTATTCCCGCAATCCAGTAACCCAGAAGGATTCCTCGATGAAGGCTCCAAAATCACCAACCCATTGTCGGTAACCGCCGTAGAATACTCGAAATCAGGAGACGCCGCCCCTTTCACCACCTGTTTCGAGCTAATACAACCCATGAACGGCCAAATCCCGCTAGCATCGATCGGAAAACGAATAACCGGAACCGACCCAGATCGGGAAATGGACCAAGAATGGAGAACTAGCCCCACATTTAGCTCAAATGGGTATGCATAGTCATCTCAGGAAACGAAAAAAACAGAGAAAATGGCTTAAACCCAGAAAAAAGAAACCCATTTTTGGGGGCGCAAGAAATGGTTGGTTAAGGGAATGAAATTTGTTCCGTTCCCAATGCTTCTCCGGGAGTGCGGGATGTGCGGAAAACTGAGGGAAGGGGAGAGAAGCAGCGCATAGAGCTTCTTTGCTTGTATGGCAAACGGTCCGAAAGCAAAGGGAGAAAAGAGAAACGATCGTGGGTCCAAATTTGATCATCTTTATTTTCGTTTTCTTGGTTTTCCAAAAGGAGAAAAGGTGATACGTAACCGTTTGGGAGCTTCTTTCTCATCTGCTCCTCTTCTCCGGTTGGCGAGAGAGAGAGAGAGAGAGAGAGAGAGATACGGAATATTGATGCTGGTTCTGGTTGCAGGCCAACTGCCCCAACTGTTCCAATCTAAACTGTGTATTAAATAGGCAGTTTAGCACTCTAATTAGTCATCCAATTGACTTGTTAGGCCCAGTTTTATCATTACGTGGAAAATGTTAAATTTCTGTATTTATAAATCTAAACGCTGATTTAAAAAAAAAAAAAAAATTACAACAACTAGTCTTTAAGTTTTTTTAGTTTGGTTCCGGATAGAGTTTTGTTACTTCGATTTGGATTGGTTGGTTGGTTCAAATCGAACCAGTCTCACCCGAGTTTGAAATATCAAATTTTTAAGTGATATTTATTCATTGGACGAAATTTTAAGTGAAATATCAAATTTCAGATTGATTATGATTGATTTTAAAACAGGAACTGGACCACATTAATTGTTGTTCGGATCGCATCAATTTTCTAAACGAATTTCCCTACAACCTCTTGCATTCAATGCGATGATTTTCTTTTTCAGTCTCTAAAATTGATTCCAAAAACTGCTTTTGTTCTCCTTTTGCTTTTTTAAACGTCGTTGACTACTTTAAACACTTCAATTTCAGACTGCAAATCCCCAATAAAACCCAGGGGTTGGGCCTGCTTCTGCTTAAACAGGATAAACACAACTAAACCGAACCGCATAGAATCCAAGTTTTTGGTTATGTTCTCTGTTTCATTCTTCGAAATCGAGTCAAAACTGAAAACAAAAACCCAGCACAAACTCACTTAAACCGACCAAAACCAAGCTCTGACCCACCAAATACAACATCAGAGCTCATTTGATTATGAGAGTGCCAACAAAAAGAAGCAAAAGGACCAAGAAAAGACATGTAAATATTATCCAAACTCTTACACTCATCACAGTCATCTTCAGTTGAAGTGTATCTATTATGTAAAGCATCTCCCAATTGTATACAGAAAAAGGGCATGTATCATATACCAAGTTCAGTAAAAACACATAAATTACAAAAAAATAATAGTATATACCTGTCAAATCTTTCTCCTTTCACTATATTTCTTCACCTTGTAACGAGTTAGTCAGCATGGATCAAACTACAGCCACAAAATTACAAATACAGACCGAGTGGATATCTTTATACTGTGATTTGCTCTTCTTTAAGCTGCAAAACAATGGGTCCCTGTTCCTTATTTCCAAAATCCATCTCTTTGAGTAATTGGTGTTTTTGGGCCACCGCCCTTTGAGGTTTAATTTGCAGTGTATTGTTGTTGGCTGTGTTGTGGCTACTATTTCTAGCTGCAGGAACATCGTGACTGTGTTTTCCTTCGTATGTCGTTATTACAGCCTTGGGGTCTGTTGAGGCTCTCTCTACGTGCTTACGAACATTGCATCCGACGAAAGTGCATCTGTAGTAGCTCCTGTCAAAGATTTGATAAGATGAAAACTATCCTCATAGAAGTAACTGACTAATTAATGTAAAAATTTAAAAGTAAGACTATCCAACTAGTCCCCGGAGAAAGACAATTATCAAAAGATCAAGGCTTAAACCCAAGAATAGATTCAATGCAGAGATACTCAAGTTAAAGCAGAGTTCACAAATTATCATGAGCACGACATTATGCATCCCTGAATATGGCACAGATTGCTGAATGTCAAAACGCTCAACACTTTCCTTTGTTGCATAACAATCTCTGACAATCCTATTAGAGTTCACCACTAACCTCGCGTAAATTTAGGACATGGAAATTACTATCGTATTTCAATAAAAATAATATCATGGTGACACAATGAATTAGTTATATTATGGTAACTATTAATTACTTTCAGAGAATATAAGCAGAAGAAGCTTCATACTAGATTACTTCTATTCTTGACATGATCAACCAACGACGTAAAACGTTAACCAAGCATTTCTTAACAGGATATTTAGTAATTAGACCATCTAACAGTGGTAAAGAACTTCCTCAATGCCTTTTACATCAACGACTCAAGCATCACTTTTTTTTTCAAGTAAATATTTAAACATGGGGAACATGAAAATCAGGTCACGACCTCATGAGTAAGCTTTCCAAATAAAAAATAAAAAAAAACAAAAACAAAATCTTCATTGAATCAGGTTAGATAAATGTCACGAGGAGAATAATGGCAACTTTAAGAATTGAGTAACTTTCCATGCAGAGGGACCTTAATTGATCCAACATCACTATAAAAGAATAAAAAAAGATTAAAGATAATATTGAAAATATAGAAACTAAGTTAAAGATGATAATACCTTGGATAAGGATTTCCTTTGACCAACTTTTGGCCATACTTTCGCCATCGATATCCATCATCCAAAAGATCAACCTCACTTCGTGTTTGCACAATAATTTTCGGTTCGGTAAGTGTCTTGTGTGACAAAGAACCCCCAGATGTTCCAGCATCTATGTTCCTGCATTCAAAAGTAACGAGTAAGTATTTTTCGTCTATTTTTTCAGTTTCTTATTATACGAGAAAGAAATCCAAACTGTAAGACTGAAAAGAAATATCAGTTTTGCTAACTTACTGCCTCTTTGGATTAGGCTCATCAAAGTCCCTGTCTTCTGTTATCTCTGTTTCACATAATTCTTCACTATCACTAAACCCCACTTGCACAATTTCACTCGTCTTATTAACATTTCCACCATAGATATGTGAACCAAATTCTGACTTAGGGAGAGTATGTACAAGGGCAGTTGCTTCACCGCCATCTTTTGAACGTTTATTGGGTTGAGGGGGTTCATGATTGTGCTGCCCTTTGATAATAATTTCAGTAATTTGGCCATCAGGTGATCGCTCCACCTTCTTTTTGACTGGGCATTTCTGATGCGTGCATTTATAATAGCTTCTTGGAAATTCACTTCCCTTAACCTGCTTCTGACCATATTTCCTCCAGTTGTATCCATCATCTGTAGGTTTATCAGCGGGAGGTTGATATTTCCTATCAGAATGAGAGACCTCTGCTGATTCAATCATGGAACTTTTGGGATCTGACATTGACTGTTGAGAAGCTTCATCCACTGTAAATGACGGGTGTAGTATCAATGAATCCGTTGGGGGGGCAGAAGCAGGTGGATAATCTACTGGCGCTTGCCCATGCATTTGAGACTGAGCTAGTGCAGCTTGAGCGGTAACCTGAGCAAGAACCTGCTGGTGGGACATTCCAAAGGGACTCTGCATAGGAGAACAAACAAATGAATAAGTCGAAAGACAAACAGGACAAGCTATTGCTAAGAAGTATAGAAGTGTAAGCTGACTATTAAATTTTCCATTACACTTGGGACATTGCAAAACCACAGGATCTCAAGAGACAAGCAGAATATTGCCTTAGTGAACTGGTCTAAAATAATAGTTAATTATAGCATTTTCACCTTTTTTTCCAAATTCTTCCACAAAACTTCTGTCGATTAAAAGATAGAATAAGGAAAGAGCTCATTAGGGAAATAAAGGAAATCGGTGTCTCTTTTCTCGAAAAAAAAAAAGCCAGTAAAAAATTTACAGCGTCCAATCCAAGTTCAATCTAAAAATGGAAAGCAAAACTTAGATAGGTGGGCCTACAAATTTCATGGTGATCATCTCCCATTCATTGATAAACTATATCAATTATTCGAGATAAACAAACAAATACGTCGTCAGCCATCCAAAATTTCACTGTTGATCAAACAACCTACCTGAGGTGAAAAGAACCCAGGTGAGTTAAGCAACCCGGAGGGACTCAAACCAGGAGGAACTGTAAACATTGGAGACCGAGCGACCACCAAATTCACGGGCCTACTCTGCTTAAACCCCAGCTCCTTCTCCGAACCACCTCCTTCCTTGAAAGAAGAATTCTGGGTTGTATTGGATCCAAAGAAACCCATAGCCATAGGTGATCCCATGGCTCCGGCAAGTAATTGAGAAAACGAGCGGAACTCCGGGGAGTCGCTTTGGTTGTCGGCGAAAAAGCTGGAAACCAGAGTCATAGGACCAGGACTAGCTCCAGGCCCGCCTGTAAACAAAGCCTCCATAGAAGGCCGAGGAGGTAAAGTTATAGTTGGCCGTGGTGGCGCCGCTGCTCTTCCAGTTTCTCCGTTCTTGTCCATTGATGATAACTTCAGAGCTCTCTCTCTCTCCTCTACCTCTGTCTCTCTCTCTCTCTCTCTCTCTCTCTCGGATTTGGGGTTTGGAAGCTTTCGTGCTATCTTCAAATTCAGTGGAAAGTCCACGCAGCAGATGTGAGAAGGGCATTTCCGTCATTTCCTTACAGAAATATTATTTTTGTTTATTTTTTATTTTCTCTCAAATAAAAGTAAAACTGTCCTCAAAATACCAGTTAATTATAATTATTGAATTTCGAAAATACGTACAAGTTTAATCTTCTTAAAACATCAAAAATGCTACGTCCAATTTCATTCGCTAAATTATAATTTTTTTTTTAATATTTCATTTTCGATTAAAGAAGAATTTTGGATCGACTTAGAGGCGATGGTATGGCTATGACGAGCAAGCGACTTACAACTCTAAAGGGTCTGGTTATCTGTGAGAGAGTCGTATAATCTGAATTAGTATATTATATTTTTGTATGTTATTGCTAAAGCTGACAACGTAAAACAAAAGATGTTATTATTGTTATTTTGTAAATTTGACTTTTGGGACTAATATATGTTAGAGATGACAAACGAGCAGCCGAACATGAAAACATCTGGCTTATCGAGCCTAACGAATTAAACGAGTTGGACAAAAAAAAAAATTCAACCTAAACTAACTTGCTAATCAATGATAAACGAGACAAAACTAAAGAACCAAATATATATGAATGTATTGTTTTAAAAAAATTTATTTATTAATCTTATAAAAATTATTTATCATTATAATGTCAAAATATAATATTTAATTATTTGGTTAATAAAATTATTTTATTAATTATAAAATTACATGTATTTAAGAAAAAAATTATTTGAAATAATCTAATAAAAAGTATCACATAAATATCATTACAAATTATACACGTACTAATTAGGTTAACATCTATTTAATTGTCAATCATTTAATATTAAGTTGACAAACGAGCTGACTGAGCCTAGCCGAGCAAGTCAACTTTAAAAAAGTCTAGTTCACCGATCTTAACGAGTTAAACGATGCGAGTTTAATGAGCACAACAAAGCTGAGCCTAACGAAGTAATCCAAAAAAAATTCAACCTGAGTCAGTTCACGAGGTAAAGTTAAACGAGTTAAACCGATATAAACTTGTTACAGTATCGAGCTGGCCCGCCTACCTGAGCCTTCTACGGTACCAAGTCGACTGAGCGAGTTGCGGGTCAATCGCTTATTTGTCATCTCTATTATATATATGTGATCCCCACTCAACCACTTGCAGACTAAGCATTTATTTTATTGTTTATTATTATTATATAAGTTTATTTTACAAAAATTAATTAATTAAAGGTTTTACAGCAAATAAAAATGAATATGAAAAGAAAAGCATAATGGGGACCCACTGAGGAACCGTGGGACCCACGACAGAGGAGTGCCTTCTGATGGGTGCCGTGTAAAATCACTCACCGGATTTTTGAAATTTAGAACAATGTGGGGCCCACTCTGTCCTAGTATACGGGCCCATCTACTTAATTAGCATTTACATTTTACGTGTTATATAATAACTTTAGTTTTTTTTTTCCGAAGAATTGTCTCGACCTTACGAGTAATTTATCTATTAAATTCAACACGTGTATACGATATTTTTCATTTAATTGTATGGTTTTACCTGATTTCTAACTACTTTAACGAAGTTTTAAACTGATTTTGAAGTCTGTTAATATTTTGATATAATTAAAACTCACAGAAAATGAGATCGATAAAGTTTAAAATTAAGCTAGAAAGTGTCTGGAGGGATTAAAAATTAAGTTATAATAAATGAGTAAATTAAAATATGGTAGACACGTGTTGAATTTGATGAATATATTGACCTCAAAGTTCAAATTTGTTGATATTTAAATAGCAAGGTTCAATTTGATCTCAAACGTTAATGCAGTACTGCATTTTACCCTCGTATGAATTTGTCAAATGTAACTTTTTTAGCTTGAAGAAATTATCATCTCTTAAATTACCCTATCTATCTTGACTTATTATATTTTACGCAAACAAAAAAATCTGCACTAGATTTCGAAAACATAACTCATTTGGACTATCTCTAGTCTTAGAAATCGATTGTGGTTACGAATGTGTGTGAGAAATTAAGCGGATCACAACAACTATGTAGTTTATTACAAACGAAAAACGTAAGATATTTAACGAATTTTATAAACGTAAAATATTTCCTTTTCACAATTAAAAGTTTCAACTTTTAGAAACAATTATATTTATCTAATTTAAATTAATAATTATTATTATTTTCGAAACCATTATATTTATAAATAATTATTGTGTTTTTATTATTTTATTAATTTGCAAATGTATCACATTATGATATAAACAGTATTTAAATGCCAATAATTATAAAAACAAAGATTTGTTATATTCAAAGAAAATGATATAATTATTTGTAAAGTATGGATTCATTTTTATTTAAATTAATAATATTTCTACTTTTTTTAAATGATAAAAATATTAAAGAGTAATCCAAGTTTAATTTAAAAAAAATAAAAAAGGAGCAATTACTTTCCAATTTTTATTCCCAAAACTCTTTTAAATTAATTAATTAAGAAAAGTTGAGGGCACGATGAGAAATGAAGGTGGGTTCAGCAATGAATAAGAAATGAAGTCAACATAAATGGATGGGGGACCAAATTAAAGCAACTTGTTCATTTTGTGTTCTTGTTCTACAATTTGTTGTTATATCCTCCTCCATTTTCATAATTAATACAAGGAAATTTGATTTATATTTTTTGCAAAAAAAATTATGAATTATCGTATTTTTACATGACACGTTTCTACTATGACTTACAATTTTTATCTTATAATTCTACGTTACAATCTTACCTCTTGACGTGATTCTTATTAATTATTGTAATAAATGTCTTATTTTAACTATTTATAATTACGTCAATTAATGTTAAGTGTACTATCTCATTTTACCCTCTAAAATTATTAAAACGTTCAATTTGTTTAATTTTTGCACAAATATTATGTTCAATAATTAAGTTTGGATTCAATAATCTCATACAATGTCAACTACATTTTTTCTCATGGATCATGGTTAGTTTTTATTTTAATTATTTTATAAATAGTTTCAATTTCATTTTGACTTTTTATTCCTTTAGAAAGGGTGACTCTCAAAAATCATACATTAATTTTTTCTAAAATAATTTTTATTACAATGATAGATATGTTTTGAAAAGGTTATTACAAAAACTAAATGAAATTTGCTATGACTTTCGATAGGGCGACTTGGTCGTAATGATGAAAAAGGATGACGATAAAACTTAGAATCCTCCATTTAGCAACCTAAGAACAACGCAATCGTGTAGAAGAACTCGAGCTCTTATAATTCAACAAAACAACTGCAACCGGACAAGGGTTATAAATCGAGATCACGAAATTAAAAAACAAAAAAAAAGGACAAAAAAGGAGAGTCCATGCATGTTAAAACTTTCAAATGTAATGTATTAAGTTATAGAATAAAGTGCAAATCAAGCCCTGAACAAAGTGAGCAAGTCACGAACCAATAAACTTCAACCTTGCGCTAGTTAGACTATTCTATCAGACTATATGTTAAGTCAACGACAAGGCATTTATCAGGAAATAATGTTTTCAATGAGAAAGTTAAGATGCCAAACTTGACTTGCAAAGAAGTAAAATTATTATGGGAGTAATGAACTAACTTTTGGGTCAGTCCAATCTTCTGAGCAAGTATTGAACTTGAACTTCCTTTGTTAAAGGCATGATCCAATCACCATAAAGATCAGCAACCAAGCCTGGATTGATTTTATAAGCTGGGCATGACTGATTGTCCTCCATGTTTATCTTCACCTCTCCCCCATAAGCTCTTGCTTTCATCTCTACTCTCTCTTTTACAATTTCTTCCACAGCTGGGTATGTAAGCATATCCATCAATTTCTCCTTGTCCTTCACAATCCACCATAGAAAAACCAGAAGAAAAACTTGGGTTTTAAAGAAGAGTTCATTGGCTTAAGCAACTGATGAATAACATCAACAAGGTGAAAATTTAATGATCTTACTTGTGCTCTAATTGCAGTTTCGTAGGCCTCTGGCTGGGATTGAAATTTCGCCTCCGCGACGAATTTTCCGAAATGGATTCTCTTTGACAGTGCCTACAAATAATATTCAGTGTCTGCTAAGTAGAGAAAATCTTTCGGTCGAAGCAATTTGCATAATGGTTTTAGAGTAAAAACTCGTAAAAAAACTGCACGAAAAAGAGGAATCTTGGATACGATAAAGTCTCGATTTAAATGAAGTTTATAGTATTTTTCTGGTTTAATAAACAATCCACACTTTTTCTAGGACTCCATTTATTAATCATAGTTTCTGAATGTCACTAATTGAGGGAAATACCTGCAGACACATAGCATCACAAACAGCAGTTGATCCACAATTTCCATCATTTCCATCCTTAACTAATCTTGGAATCAGATCCCTAAAATACACTTCCCAAACTTTGGAATTGATATTTATCAAGTCAGCATAGGGATGCAGTACCTGCAAACCAGTCAACTACAAATTCAAACAGAAGATCAACTAGAGAACAATCTTGAAACTAATCAAAAAGGAGTAGGTATAGACAGAGAGAGAGAGAGGAAGATAGAGAATTTCTTCTCCCTCGGGAGAGGAGGCAACTAAGCTTTCGGAATCTTAGTTCCAAACCTCATAATTTATTACTATCATCGTCTTTCGCCAAGATTGGAGGAGATGATCATGTTACCTTTTCACCTTTTTCCAAATAAAACTTACCATAGATCACAAAGAAAATTAAAAAAAAGGTCTCCAAATAGAAAAAATGGGCATACCTTTGGATATTGGAGGGGTGGCAACAATGGCTCAGGAAGATCATCAGAAAAGAAAGGATGCTCATCAGGGCTCCTGTATCGTCCCACCTATCGAAGAAAAAATACACGATCATAACTCAGCCAGCCATTGAATTTTCAGTGCAAAATGGCTTTTGGGTTTTTACCTACCTGAGCATGAAGCTTTTCACTTTCCTTAAGGATAAACTCGACCAAAGAGCCTTGGAAACCCACCATAGTAAATGCATCGGGGTCGTACGTGTCGGCATTATAACAGTACTGAGCTCTCTCTAGAAGACTAAAGATTATACTATCTTCTTGACGAATTAACGATTTTCGTATAGCATCTAGGGTCAAGTTCTTGCTCTCATCCACTCTTTTCTTTGCTGTAGATGCTCTAATATTCCACACCAAAACATTAGTTCCTTACCCTTTATCTTGTTCAGCCACAGATATGAAGAAAAAAGGTTTAGATAAATTAAATAGGCAGAGTGCGCTAATATTTTCTTTCACGTGCAACAAAAAGAAGACTTTAGAATTATATCAGGAAAGTTTTTTCAAACTTTTTTCTTCAGAAAAAATTCTAGAGAGAAGCTATCTGTTTCCTTAATCCATTATCTAAAGTAAGGAGACCAACAGAAAGTTTCTAAAGGCAGAACAAATTCCAATGTTGCAGTCAAAGATGAACAATGTTCAAATACAAAAGTAAAAAGTAATGAAGCAAATACCCGATCGAAATCGCCGAAGCCCGAGCAGAACAAATGCCCCTCCTAATTGAAAACTTCAAATCTCCCTGATTTCTGAGAGGAAAAGCGAAATTAGATTTCAAAAACTTGGCCATGCAAGGGGTGGAATTCGCTGGACGAGCAGAGCTCAGAAACTTGACCTCCATTGATGCAAGCCAAAAGAAAAAAAAAAAAACAAAAACTGAAAACACGAGGAACCTAAAAAAGGCTGAAAAAGAGGAGTAAAGGAAGGCAACGCAACGGGTTGAAGAGTAGATAGTTAAAAAGAAGAAGAAGAAGAAGAAGAAGAAGTGGTTGTAGCCAGGGTTAGGTGAGGGCGTTACTTAGAAGGAAGAATGAGGTGGAAAGCAGGGTGGGCGAGTAAAGAGAAGATGGCGTAAAAGAGAAGAATGGAGTCTTCTTCATGGGCAGTCTTTCTTTCTAATTCCCGCTCCTTCCTTCCGTTCCGTTTCGCCCATGGATTTTGACGGACCAGCTGCAGTCTCTGTGAAATTACTAATTTCAGTTTCATTTTTGTTTTTTTCTCTTCAATTTACTAATTTCAGTTTCATTTTTGCACTTCATCTCTCCATTTTTGTCTTCTCTCTCTTCATTTGACTACACCTCAGCCTTGAGTGGATGGCTTCTACTTGGTTTCTCCAATTTTCATCCTCAATTCTTGTGTGTTGATGCCCCATGGGGTGGTGAAGAGAGGGCTCCAATTGATTAAAAAAAAATCTGTAATCCCTTGGTGTTATCTTGCACTTGAAAGAAAAACTAGAAAAAAGAATAAATATAATAATAATTTGATTTTTCATAGGCATAGTAAATAGGAGAAAAAAATAAAATTTGTCTCTTCGTCTTTACAAACAAAAAAGAGCACCTAGCCGAAAATCAAAGTTTATCTCAAGTTTGGTCTAAAAATTCTTGAAAAATTAGCTTTTTATGATTACATTGGCAATAATCCTGCGCAAAAGGTGGATTATTCAGAGCACGCTCCATGGACAACAGAGATGAAATAGCTGTTGGGTGGTTAGGGCACCCTATTTTTAAAGATGAAGAAGGGTGTGAATTTTTTGTACATCGTAGGCCCACTTTTTTTGAAACATTTCCGGTTGTTTTGGTAGATGGAGACGAAATTGTTAGAGCTGATGTTCCTTTTAGAATGACAGAATCAAAGTATAGTGTTAAACAAGTAGGTGTAACTGTTGAGTTCTATTGCGGTGAACTCAATGGAATCAGTTATAGTGATCCTACTACTGTGAAAAAATATGCTAGATGTGCTCAATTGGGTGAAATTTTTAAATTAGATCGTGCTACTTTGAAATCCGATGGGGTTTTTCGTAGTAGTCCAAGGGGTTGGTTTACTTTTGGGCATGCTTCGTTTGCTTTGCTATTTTTCTTCGGACACATTTGGCATGGTGCTAGAACCTTATTTAGAGATGTTTTTGTTGGTATTGATATAGATTTGGATGTACAAGTAGAATTTGGTGCATTCCAAAAACTTAGAAATACAACTACAAGAAGACAAGTAGTCTGATATGACATTGTTCGATTATTTTTTGTCTTTTTGATTTTTGTCTTGAACTTCTAACTAAAAAAATGAAATGATTTTTCATAATCTCAATTGAAGTAAAGAGCCTCCTAGTGTAATGTATTTAACAGTAATGATAGCATTAATTTGTCGACAACCAAAAGATTAATATATAGTTTATAAAAAAAAACTAGATTATGTAAAATCCGTCAAAGTTTAATGAATGAAAATTTCTGAATAAATTTTTCGCACAATATAAGTTGATTAAATTCACGAGGGTAGAACATTCGAAATAGTCGAGCAAAGTTATTCGAGAGTTTTAATTTGAAAATTAAAAATCTATTAGATGAGTTTAATAAGTTTAATATAAAATTTAAATGAATTAAATTAGAATTTAAAGAAATTAAAATAAGGAAATAAAATAAAAGAAGAAAATAGGTTAAGAAACCTATTTTCATTCCGTTGAAGCAAAATAGAGAGAGAGAGAGAGGGAGACGGCTGCCAAGAGGGAAATCAGCCGATAGGATTTTGACCTCCGTTCGGCGCAATCTTGGTGTCACAACGTTCGTCTCGAAGCATAAATCAACGTTGGCGAAGGGCGATTTTGAAGGTAAGCCCTCTCTCTCCAGATTTTCATCTGAGAAGTTTCGGGCTTTTGAAAATTTGTCGATTTGAGATTTAAGGTCGATTTCTTGGTGTTTTTGGCAGTAATCGACTGGAAAAGAAATAAGAAACGTGTTGAAATAGAGTTTCAGCGAAAAACAGATAAGAAAACAAGATTTTTCGACATTGCAAGGTCATTGGCGTGTCATCGGCGTTCGGGTGTCGACGGCCGAGTCAACTCGGGCACTGGGCTGAGTTGGGCCTGGGCTGGGTCAGGCTGAGCCGACTCGGGTTTGGACCATGACCAGTCCGATTCATTTCGGGTTCGACCCGAACTGTTCCGACCCGAACTGGTCAGACACGAACCGATCCGACCCGAATCAGTCCGACCCGACCCGGTCCGACTCGAACCAGTCCGACCCGACTCGATCCAACCCGAACCAGTCCAACCCGACCGGTCAGACCCTTGACCGTTGACCAATTAAAGTCAACAGTTGATCATTGACTTTTTGACCAAAAAGTCAACTCGAGCCGTTTGGACCTGTTTTCGCCCTGGCTCCCCATTTGTATCGTTTTATGACCCCAATTGAATGTTAACGGGGTTATTTTCTTGTGTTGACTCCTAGATTCGGAAGATTTTGCAGATCTCAGGACGATCCCCGAGGAGACACGGACCACTGAAGTTAGGAGGACTCGCCTCGGTAGTATAGGTTATTATATTTTCTGCGATATACCTACATAACATGCATATATGTATTATTTTGGTGGATTACTTCTGTTATTGATGTCGATTGTTTTAAAAACATGAGCATATTACATTAAATAGGCATGTATACTTTTGACTTGATTTGACTGCTTACTGCCATGTTTTCTTGTCTTGCCGACGGGTTTAAGTTGTAACGACTCTAGTAGGGTCAAGGCATAATTAATAAACTCTCTTAAATCATAAATATTAATCCTCCTATCTGAACAACTTTATGTGTATTATATATCTACTGGTCAGACACGAACCGATCCGACCCGAATCAGTCCGACCCGACCCGGTCCGACTCGAACCAGTCCGACCCGACTCGATCCAACCCGAACCAGTCCAACCCGACCGGTCAGACCCTTGACCGTTGACCAATTAAAGTCAACAGTTGATCATTGACTTTTTGACCAAAAAGTCAACTCGAGCCGTTTGGACCTGTTTTCGCCCTGGCTCCCCATTTGTATCGTTTTATGACCCCAATTGAATGTTAACGGGGTTATTTTCTTGTGTTGACTCCTAGATTCGGAAGATTTTGCAGATCTCAGGACGATCCCCGAGGAGACACGGACCACTGAAGTTAGGAGGACTCGCCTCGGTAGTATAGGTTATTATATTTTCTGCGATATACCTACATAACATGCATATATGTATTATTTTGGTGGATTACTTCTGTTATTGATGTCGATTGTTTTAAAAACATGAGCATATTACATTAAATAGGCATGTATACTTTTGACTTGATTTGACTGCTTACTGCCATGTTTTCTTGTCTTGCCGACGGGTTTAAGTTGTAACGACTCTAGTAGGGTCAAGGCATAATTAATAAACTCTCTTAAATCATAAATATTAATCCTCCTATCTGAACAACTTTATGTGTATATATATATATATATCTCTTATTATTTTTTTTTTGACAGAACTCGGGACAACGCTATAACTGACAAAGCTCGATCTTTTCAAAACTTGCCTTCATCTTAGATTTTGCGAATTCATCATTAACAGAATCGAACGACTAACTCAGACATTGGTTTTGTAACATAATCGGGCAATAGAAAATGCCCTTAGAGTACTCGACCTCATTATTCTTGAGCTGCTCGAAATCACAGGCATCTGCCGGTTGCTAGACAACAAGCAGCTCTACCCACATCATCCGATGCATAAAACACTCGACCTCTACCAATCACTAAACGACAAGCACAAGGTCGCTTCTGCCGGTAGTGAAAATCTACATCATCTGGTTACCATGTGCATCTCATGTGACTACTTAACATCGCCAGTGAGAGACATCATCCGGTGAACAACAATCATTCACCATCCACCGATGACGTTAGCCGGATGATGTCCTCATCTGTCAGAGACATCATCTGGTAGGCTTGTGCAAAACACGTGACTCATTTACCTCATCTGATAAGAGACATCATCCAGTGAACAGCAAACGTTCACCATCCATCGGTGACGTCAGCCGGATGATTCATTCACCCAACTTCTATCACATAGCTCCTGCCGATGACGTGAGCCGGATGATTCATTCACCCAGCTTCTATCACACAGCTCCTGCCAATGACGTCAACCGGATGATTTATTCATCCAACTTCCATCACACAGTTCCTGCCGATGACGTCAGCCAGATGATACGTTCACCCAACTTCTATCACACAGCAATGAAACCTGGAAATCTTTAAACAACTCATACCGACGGAAAGGTAACCTGACCTTCACAGATGTTTACATCCAGCTTCTATCATTCAGCAGTAAAACACAATAATCATCAAGCAACTTTATTCAACAGGAAATACCTCGACTCACACACATTTCAACTTGATGGACATAAACCTTAAACGAATAAAAATCATAGACTTGTTCAGGTTATGTAAGCGGAAGACTCACATAAAACAGGATGTCCTAGGTTCTTACAATCATCCTCAAACTCAGAAGTTGAACCAGACAATTTCAAGTCCAAATTAAAAAAAAAACATGACCTTATCCTACTTAGGCATCAGTTTTCTCATAAATCTTACTGACGTAAAATGAGCATAACCACGGGTCATAATCGCCATCCAGCCACAGAATTGCTCCCTGAACACCTTCCAGCAACCAAACTTAGACATCTTCATTAAATTTGGAGTCCTCACCTGATATTCCGTCACCTACATCATGAGGTTTAAACTATAAGCCTAATGCTTAGTAAATAATGCAATACTAATATGTATACATGAATGCATAGTTGCGAGAAAACCATGATTCATGTTCGTTTCATGCTCTTTTCTCGTTCTTGTTCGTGTTCTTATTCATCACTTTCATCATATGGATTAAGGGAGGATTTGTGCCGTAAAGGGGGGATGACAGTGCAAGTGTACATAGTCCCTTTCGGGCCGCATTCATGGTCCTTCTCTTTGGACAGTGACATACGCCAAACCGCCCCAACCCTCACTTAATCCGGTTGCATAAGTTTCACTTTCGTTCTCATATCTTGTTCATGGGGGAAAAACATGCTCGTAAATCATTTTCATATGCTTGAGAAGTAAATCATGATGCATGACATGAATGTTCTTAAATCATCAGACTATGGAAAATATCATACTAGACAGTTGACCTCATAGACTCTATCAGAACATCATATAACATAGTTCTCAAACATCCGTAAATCGTCCAAGTACAACCATCCTACTAACTTAAAACAAACATTAAACACATAACTAATTTAGTACCCTTAAGATGTAGGGCCCTAATGGCCAGAAATCTTAATACATTCACTTACCTGGCTTCCTTAGCAAATTCGTGCTCCTTTTCTTCAGACTTCTTCACCTAAAACATTTACATCGCAGTGGTTAAAACAAAATCCTAAAAGTCTTAATCACAAGTCATCCTAGAACTAGTAGTTAAAGTCATTCCTGAATCCCTTAGCTAGTTCTCTGTGTGCAGTCTGAAATCCAAAAATCGAAACAGCTAGATTCAACTAACAATTAATCAGGGTCGGTTCTATTAAATGTCCAGAATCGATTCGGAAATGACATTACTAAATCCAGATTATAAATGTTAATATTGTTACTCGGCCTTTGGAGAAACCAAACTCCAACACTAAGCTGAAAAACAGAACTTAACAACTAACTGACAACTATATTGTTTAACCCATACCTCGAGCGTAGAGTATCCGAGAAATAGCAAGGGAACTGGTCGTCGAAGGGAGGATTACTGGCAGGTAGAGAGCGAGAGCTCGGGAGAGAAAATCGCTGAAAGGAGAAAGTGTCGGCTACAGTGGGGTTTTAGTGAGGTTTAAGAATATCCGTTTTCTATTTATACTAAATAGTATCCTTCTTAATTACCATTCTGCCACCACGCAAATAAAATCAATTAAACTTTGACATTAAAATTTAAATCAAAAGAGTAATAATAAAGGTGACAGTTAATTCCGTTAAAAGAATCACCAGGCCGAAATTGTCGGGTGTTATGTAAGTTGAGATTGATTATCATACTATGCTGTTGTGTTTTATTGTGGACTGATTTTCTGATGCATTGCACAGTTTTCTGTATTGCCATTTGGAGTTGATTCTGGAGGTAATCGTTTGACACTCTTAGCGGGGCCCAGCTAAGAGTATCAATGGATTTTGCCCAGATGCACCCGTGTTAGAGGGTTGTCGTGGTACCCCTCACAATTGTTTGGATAGGGCTCCGGGATGAGTGGTTGTTGATTCCCTCCGGTTGAGTTCCCTCTTGTTAAACTCCTTGCATGTGGAGTTGTTGGCTAGCCCTGGGTTTTGAGCTATGCTAGCCCTATTGCCTGACCTAATCAGTGTTTGTTCGTTGTTACCCCCAGTATGATAAGTCCCTTGTGCGGTGTTCTCGAGGGCTCAGGGTAGAGTGATCGTTGATTCCCTCCTATTGAGCTACCGTGTGATCTACGAGGCCCAGGGTATGCCGACCGATCGAGAGTGATCGTTGATTCCCTCCTAGTGAGCTACCGTGTGATCTACAATGCCCAGGGTATGCCGACCGTGATCCCCCTGGTGGTTGACTATATCTCTTCTCCTTATGAGGTCTTATTTAATGTTATTGCGGCCTTTCGGTGTGGTGTGTTTCGGAGGATCCTTGCGTGGTCTTCTTTTTCACTGTGCACTTGACTATGTAGTATGGTATGGATAATGAGGGCATAGTTTGTATACACTTTGTTTCAAAAGTTAGCCCGATCGATCTATCTAAAAATGAGGAAATTTAATAACATAGAACTGGTTTTGATATTTGATTCTCATTCATTGATTTTATAACTGGCATGTATTATAATATGAGTGATAGGTATAACATCTCATACTGAGTTTGTCACTCACTCCAACGACTCCCCCCTCCTCCACAAGTAAAGGAAGAAGGAAGCAGAAGTGAGCTGGATCGGCACCAATCGATTAGGAGTCGTGCTTATTTCTATTTTTCGGCATTTCGTGAAATGTAAGAACATATTCTGGATATTGCTACATATTTGGGTTTGTAACTAACTTTATTATTCCAGTTTTTCTATTATTGCTCGTTTCTTATATTTGTTATATTGAGGAGCCTTGGATCATTGCAAAAACTTCCACACTCAGCCTTAGGCTAGACGGTGGACCTCCCCAAGATTGATCGTTTAGCCTAACATTTCTGCCCGGCCCTCTTCCAGGTCGTGATATAAATTTATTGGTATCAGAGCACAAGGTTCTTTAATCCTCTTAGTGACAAATGTTTGAGAACAATTATGAGCAGTTGGTAGAATACGTGGATTAATAAAGCCTTAGTAAAATGCTAATGTAGTGCAATCTTGTGTGTTCAGAAGTGTTAAGATGCCGCCACGAAAGAGAGTTCCTTGGAACCCAGAGCTTGACCCTGACTCGATTGCCGCTCTTGTGGAGGCTGTGCGAAACTTGGTGAGCCGCACCTTGAATCCACCTTCGGCCCCGAATCCACCTCCGACTCCGGCTACTACCACTGATCAGGCTCCGATGAGCATTCCTGATCTGATACTTGATCCAACCCTTACTCAGACGACCTCCAGGGAGGTTCATTTCTGGGAGTTTAATCAACTCAACCCTTCTATTTTTGTTGGCGGTACTGATACAGCGGAGGCAGAGAACTGGCTCGAGGTGATGGAGCTCAACTTCGAGACTCTCCAGACACCAGCGGAGTCCAGGGTTATGCTAGCTGCTTATTTTCTGAGGGAGGCAGCTAGGCGTTGGTGGAACGCGATCCGCAGTCAGCATAACGTCGACACTATGAGGTGGTGCGAGTTTATTTCTCTGTTCCGAGGTCAATTTATCAGTAGAGAGTACAGGGATATCATGACCAGGGCGTACAATGAGCTTGTCCAAGGGTCCATGTCAGTGACTGATTATTACAATTGTTTTATCCAGCTGGTGTCTTTTTCTGGTGTATTTGATTTGGAGGCACAGTGTAACACCCGGTTCTTTATGGGATTTTGTAAATTAATAATGTAATGACATTTTTTTGTAATTGTGTCAATTAGGTCGGTTTCGTGAAAAGAAAGCGTTATTACGATCCTAATAATTAATAAGGATTTTAAGAAAATTTCGAAAATTTTAGTAGTTGTAACACTAATTTTACGAAAATTACGTTTATCGTAATATAAAGGATGCTTTGGTAAAAATAGTAAACAAGGTCTGAATTGTGAACGGACAGTTTCAATGGAACCCTAGAAATAAGTTGGATTGATTGGCGAAATAAGGAAATTTGGAGAAAACCAAATCGTTGGCTAAATAATGAAACAAATGACGAAACAAATAGAAAATCAAAGGAAGGGCAAAATGGTAAATTGCCAAGTAAAAGTTTAGTAAATTGCCAAGTAAGTCTTCTTCTCCAGCAGCGCTTCACGTTTTTTCTTCTCTGGATTTTCTTCCAACGTCGATTTTCTCTTCCTCCTCACGACGTTCCACTTCCAGCGTCGATTCCTCCTCCGTCCGTCTTCTGTTCTTCACGTTTTCTTCCCCAATCCCGACCCTAAGTACGATTATAAGGTTTTAGGAAAGTTTATTTCGATTTTTACGGAATTTAAACGATTATGGTTCGTTTAGGGTTTTGTGAAAAACGTGATTTAGGGATTGAAATCGATAGGTTCACCGTAGTTGTAGATGTAATGGACGTATCGAACGTTATTGGACGAGGTTAAGTCGATTTGTGAGAAGTGTTAAAGTTTGAGGATTTTAGGAGTTTTTGAAAAAACCCGTTAATGGTGGTTTCGAGGTATCGAGCGTTGATTGTATATTAAAATGCCTCGATTAGTTAAGTTAGAATTTTAGAAATTTCCTTAGTTAAGGATGTCATTAATTTGGACGTTTAAGGTTTAAACGCATTTTAACGATAATATTGATGGTATTGGTAGTGTTTTGATGGTATTGGTAGTGTTTTGATGGTATTGGTAGTGTTTTGATGGTATTGGTAGTGTTTTGATGGTATTGGTAGTGTTTTGATGGTATTGGTAGTGTTTTGATGGTATTGGTAGTGTTTTGATGGTATTGGTAGTGTTTTGATGGTATTGGTAGTGTTTTGATGGTATTGGTAGTGTTTTGATGGTATTGGTAGTGTTTTGATGGTATTGGTAGTGTTTTGATGGTATTGGTAGTGTTTTGATGGTATTGGTAGTGTTTTGATGGTATTGGTAGTGTTTTGATGGTATTGGTAGTGTTTTGATGGTATTGGTAGTGTTTTGATGGTATTGGTAGTGTTTTGATGGTATTGGTAGTGTTTTGATGGTATTGGTAGTGTTTTGATGGTATTGGTAGTGTTTTGATGGTATTGGTAGTGTTTTGATGGTATTGGTAGTGTTTTGATGGTATTGGTAGTGTTTTGATGGTATTGGTAGTGTTTTGTAGGAGTTTTTGAAAAAAACCCGTTAATGGTGGTTTCGAGGTATCGAGCGTGATTGTATATTAAAATGCCCGATTAGTTAAGTTAGAATTTTAGAAATTTCCTTAGTTAAGGATGTCATTAATTTGGACGTTTAAGGTTTAAACGCATTTTAACGATAATATTGTGAATTTGCCTTAGGTAAACGACGCTCGTGGACGGAGTTTGTAATTCAACGCGCACGAGGTAAGTTCTCGTGACTTACTGTGGCCGATTGGCCTACACCATAAGCCAAGTTTGTTGTTGAGGATACGTTGGTGCTTTATCGTTTATGTTGGTAATTGTTTTGTCTGATTGTTTCTGTTGGGTAGTTTGTAGTGTTTTTGATGGTATGCTCGTTATGTATGTTATATTGAACTGTTCATGCATCACGGTTTTATAAACGTCATGAAAATGAATTTACGCATGGTTTTCATGAAAAGAACATGTATGTAAAGACAAGTAAAGTATCACAGTAAACAACCATGACATGGGGTTATCGGGGATGAGGTTCAGAACTGGCGTTCCGTGGTGAGCGGGTTTTCCTCCCTTCAGATGATGTGAGCTGTCTAACCGCTGGACGTGCCTTATCTATCTGTCGAGCGTTTCCGATAACCATTGACTGACATGTACTGATATATGAAATAACATGGACGATTTTCATAGCATCGAGCATACATGATCATTCATAAGCATTTACGTAGAATTTACTGAGATTTTTATCTCATAGGTGTCTTTATGGTGTAGGTGATCTTGACACAGGTGAGGACGGGATCCTTCCACCCGAGGAGTGAGGCAGTTGACGGAGGATAGCTCGCGGGAGTGTGCTGGCGCAGTCGATACTTAACTTTTTCCGTGGGGATGTACGTATGTGTTTTGAGGGTATTGGGATGTTTTGGGCTGATAGTATACTAGAAAGAATAATTGTATAGTTAGAACATTCTAGGATGTTTGGTTCTGGTTAGCTGATAGAACGCCGTATAGATGTTTTGGTAAACTTGTTTTATAAAATGTTTTGTTAAACCGCTATTTTAATTTGTCTAATAAACTGCTTGGTGAAGTTTAAGTTTTATAGGGATTTTATTAAGTTTTCAAACGGATCCACGCAGTTCGTTTCCATGAAAATGTATTTCGTGTTAAATACGTCTCGAGTTGATTTTGAGTAAGACTATGGAGGTGGTACATGTATCGTGTGTTTTTATGTCGAAATGTATTACAGTGATGCGTGTGGTATTTGGAGGAATTTGTGTTAATGAAATGTGAAGTTGTGTGTTAGGTGTATGTGTATGTAGGGAAAGGAAAGAAAGAAAGGAAAGAGGGAGGCGAACTTCCTGGAAAAATTTTCCAGGGAGCTTGGCGATCGATCGCCTAGAGAGGTGATCGATCGCCAAATGGTCGCCACTCTCTGGAAAAAATCCAGAGAGTGTGGCGATCGATCGCCACTGATGTTTTTCCATCAGGCGATCGATCGCCCCTGATTTTCACTGGACAATTGTCCCTTTTGTCCCCGAAATCTACTGTGCATTTTCTATTATTTTAAATGATTTTAATTGTTTTAAATAATTGTTTTAAGTTTTATTTTAATTGTTTAAGCTTTGTTTAAGTTGTTTTAAGAATAATTTCTGAACGTTTTTAACAATTTAGTCTACGATTTAAATTCCGCTTAAATGTTACAAAGTTTATAAGGGTAAAAAAAAAATATTACGGGAAAATAAGGGTACAGTGTCTGAGTCGCTACACACAGGCTATTAAGTTCGTTCAAGGGCTGAATTTTAACATCAGGCGGATTGTGGCGGTCAACGCATATGATTCTTTGCTTGGAGCGTATGAGGCCGCCTTGCGTATAGAGAGGATGTGTAACTCTGGCGGTGGTACCTTTTAGCATGGGTCAGACAATCGACCTTCCGGGAGGAAGATGACTAAGAGGAATCAATGGCAGGGGTCATACCAGAGTTTCAGCACGAGCCGCTCTTCTGTTTCTACTGGGGGCTCATTTAGGAACAGATACTTTCCTTACAATTTGCTACACCTGTGGCCAACTGGGTCATGCCATGAGGAACTGCCCGCTTAGCCAGCCGCAGGGGCAGCAGACACGTCCTTCATTCTTTCCTCCTGCATCTTATGGGTCATTTTTTCCGCCAGGTCAGAACCGGGGACAGCCTCGACCATCTTCCCAGTAGACACAGTTTCAGACTCCCCAGCGCGAAGTAGAGAATATGCCTTTCGGTGTTACTCCTCGACCTACCGGGCAGCTCTTTGTTATGAGTCCATCTCCTCAGCAGCAGCAGAGGACAGCTGCATTTCAAGGATCTACTTCCAGGGGCGGCGGTCGTGGTCGCGATTATAAGAGCAAGGGAGTTGCCGACCAATCTTATGCAGTGGACCATGTCGATTATTATCCAGTGCCTGATCAGCCGGTAGTTGTTGACGGTACGGTTCTTATCTTTCACACTTTTGCTCGGGTGTTGTTTGACACTGGGCCGTTGCACTCTTTTATTTCTACTGTCTTTGTTGAAGCGTTGATGTTACCCATCGAAAAGATGAAGGTTCCTTTCTTTTTGAACACTCTACTGGGCGACAAGAGCGGAGTTGCTGATATATGTCGAGCAGTCTGTGTGGTTATCGACGACTGCAAATTTTCAGCCGATCTTATTAACTTGCCCATGAGTCAGTTTGACGTCATTCTATGTTGCGATTGGCTGATGAAGTATAAGGCTATGATTGATTATCATGTGAGGCGGGTCATTCTTACCTCAAAGATTGACAGAGTGGTTGCTTATAAAAGAGGTCCCTGTGCGGGAATTGTGAAGTCACTCTTTAGAGTATGCTTTGGAGGCAGGAGTGGACTAGAACGATATGGAGGACTTTGGTTGATGGACCTCGACATTGAGACCGCGGTGCCTGAGAGGGATATTTCAGTCGTGAGGGAGCATGATGACGTCTTTCCCGAGAATCTACTAGCTTTACCTCCAGATCGGGAGATCGAGTTTTGCATCAATCTCGTTCCAGGAGCCACTCCAATTTCTATTCTCGCATATAGGATGGCACCCGCTGAGTTAGTTGAACTGCGTAAGCAGTTAGATGATTTGCAGAGCTGAGGGTTTATTAGAGAGTATGTCACCCTGGGGCTCTCTCGTTTTATTTGCCAAGAAGGCAGATTGATCGTTGAGGTAGTGTGTTGATTATCGAAGGCCAAACAAGGTTACTGTGAAGAATAAGTATCCGCTGCCACTTATTGATGATCTCTTCGATTAGCTCAGAGGTTCACGATATTTCTCAAAGATTGATTTGAGGACAAAATATCATCAGGTGAAGATTTGTGAGACAGATATACCCAAAACCGCTTTCCGAACTAGATATGGGCACTTTGAATTCTTAGTGCTACCGTTCGCGCTGACTAATGCCCTAGTGGTGTTTATGGATCTTATGAACTGGATTTTCCAACCATATTTAGACCGGTTCGTGGTAGTCTTTATCGATGACGTCCTAATTTATTCGAAGAACTGCCGTGAACATAGTGAGCACCTTCGTATTGTTCTGCAGACTCTGAGGGAGCACCAGCTGTATGCCAAGAGAAGTAAGTGTGATTTTTGGCAGACTGAGGTAAAATTCTTGGGTTATGTGATTTCACGAGAGGGTATTTCGGTGGACCCTGCAAAGATTGAGGCCGTAGTCGATTGGCAACCACCCAAGAACGTTTCTGAGATTCGCAGCTTCCTTGGCCTGTCATGATATTATCGGCGTTTTGTGGAGAATTTCTCTTCTATTGTCGTGCCTCCTACCAAACTCACTCGCAAGGATGTGCGGTTTGTTTTGGATGGTGATTGTAAGAATGCATTTGATGAGTTGAAGTGGAGATTGACTAGTGCTCCGATTCTGACAGTTCCGATGGGGATGTTCCATATGCAGTCTATACAGATGCTTCAGGTGTTGGCTTGGGTTGCGTTCTTATGCAGCAGGGCAAGGTAGTGGCGTATGCTTCCCGACAGTTGAAGCCCCATGAGCGAAACTATCCTACCCACGACTTAAAACTCGTCTCCATTGTCTTTGCTTTGAAGATGTGGAGGAGTTATTTATATGGAGTCAGCTTCCAAGTTTTCTCTGATCACAAGAGTCTGAAGTACTTATTCACTCAAAAAGAGCTCAACTTGAGGCAACGTAGATGGATGGAGTATTTGGAGGATTATGATTTTAGCCTCGAGTATCATCCCGGTAAGGCTAATGCTATTGCTGATGCATTGAGCTGACATCCTCGTGCTTCCATAGCCTGTTTGATTAGGGATGAGTGGAAGAGATAAGTGACAATCGGTGATTTTGAGTTTCAATATCATGATTCTGGGAGTACAGCTTATATCTACCATGTAGTGGTTACATCTTTGATACTTACTAGGGTGAAGCAACTACAACGGCAAGATGAGGAGCTTGTAGTGAAAGTGAGACAACTTCAGAATGGGGAACAACTTGAGGGTTGGCCAGTGAACGCCGATGGTGATTTGTTCTACCATTGTAAGGTAGCAGTTCCTGTAACACCCGAGTTTTTAGGGTTTTCGCTTCAAGGGTGTTTTCGTAAATAAGAAATATATGTCCGTTTTGTGAACGAGAGGTTTTATTAGGACCCTAGGAATTTATGATAATTTTTAGAAGAATAAGTAAATTTTTAGAAATCCAAATCGATAGCGTAACGCCGGGTTACGGTTTTCCACCTATAGTGTTTTAAGTCGTAAAAATAGTAAATTAAGTTCGTTTTGCGAACAGAGAGTTTCATTAGAACCCTAGGAGTAAGTTGGAATATTTGGAGGAATAAGGAAGTTTTGGAGAATTCAAATAGATAGGCGAAATAACTGAATATGAGGAATATTAAGATGAGGGGCAAACTTGTAATTTGGTATATTAATATTTTAAATTAACAAATACCCCCTCCCCTCATTTGTTTCTTCATTTTCACGGGAGAACACCAGAGAGCATTCCTTCCCTCTCTGGCATTTCTCCCTTCTTCCTTCGCCGATCACTCCGCGGCCAATGTTTCTTCCTTCGGCGATTTCTCTTCCAGTTTTTCTTCTTCAATCAACATTCTAGGTAAGCTCCAAGCTCTAGACCCGTTAGTTTCCATTTTTAGAGTTGATTTCGATTAGGGTATTTTCGATTTAGGGTTGAGAAATCGTAGGTTTTGTTAGAAATCGATAGTTTAAAGATATTAATGCCCTTTGATGATGCATTTGTTGCTATTTAGGTAGATTGAATGGATTAATGGTGTTTGGGTGATTGTTAGGTTAAATTTTTGGGTTGTTGGAGTTTGAGAAAATCTATCAATGGAGTTTTTAAGTTTGTGAGCACAACATGCTCGATAAAATGCCTGAATGACGAAACCATAGTTTTAGGAAAATTACCTTAACTAGGTATTACGTTTAGCTTTGGAAATTGTTTATTTAGGATCGGTTTTAATGCCTTTATTTGTGAAATGTATTAGGTGAACCAAGCTTTCTTACGGTGTTCGGCTTACTAAAGACGTCAGGTAAGTGGGTGCTAGGTTTCCGGCCTTTAAGGCCCTACATCGTGTCAATGCTAAGATTTTGTGTTTTGATGATAGTTTTCTGATTGTGGGGTTAAATGAGTCGGGTAGCCTAGGATGTTAGTTATTAGTTGTTTGTTAAATTTGTTACGAGTAATGTATGTTCATGTACGATCATAAATTGTTTGATGGTATGCTATGCGTAAATTCCTCATGCATCATGTTTGCTCAAATGACATATGAAATGTTTTACATGCATGAAATTGAAATGTAAGTAATGATTAAATTGGTTGGGGCGGTATGGCTTTGACAACAAAACCGTCCGTTAGGACCATGATCACTGTCCATAATGGACCATGAATACTGTCCGCGAGGACCATGTACACGCACTTGCCTACTCCCCAGCATAATACATGTCAAGTAAAAAGAGCACGAACAAGTAAATGAACATGTTTTTATGAAAGTCATACATTCATGCATATGCTATTGATAGTGCATTCCCTTACTAAGCATTAGGCTTAATGTGTTTATCGTATGATGTAGGTGACGAGAACGAAGGTGAGGAACCTCCTCTCGATGATCAAGTATAGGTGATCGGTGGATGGGGACTCATGGCGACGACAAGTGTTTTGGCCAGGCTTATTGACCTGTGGGTGGCTCCGAGCTCTTTTGGTAAAAGTAGGTGTATGTGGAAGTTATGGATTATTTGGTTATGATTTAGGTTGTATAGTTCTTAGCTCGGAGAAAAGCGTGATTTTAGATAGTTATGTTATATGGGTTTGCTTTTGGATGATCTTAGGAATTTCCGCTGCGTATGTTTGATATCGATGGATTTGATGATTTTGGTTACGGTTTTGGAATGAAAATGGTTTGTGGGTTAGGTGGAGATAGAGTTAAAGATTTGACGTTATTATGAATTGTTTTAGGTATTTCAAACCTGTGTGGATACGCTCGGTTTTAGAGCGATCCATGCAGTTTGTTTTCGTGATTTTATGTTGTGTCTTGGTTATGTATAAGCCATGCTCTGGGTAGTGTTTTTGAGGATTTGTGAATTGATGTATGTATGAGGATAGATGAGCTGTTATGTGGAAGTGTGAGTTGGTGTGGTTTATGAGGAGAAAAGTGAAGGGGAAAAATTTGGTATATGTGTGTTTTGTGCGTAAGGGAAAGAAGAAAAGGGAGGCAGCTCTCTGGAATTTCAATTCCAGAGAGCTAGCCGATTGATCGCCTGAGGGAGAGGCAATCGATCGGCTAGTAGTGTGGCTAACGTTCTGGTTTTCCAGAACGTATGCCGATCGATCGGCTATTTATGGCCGATCGATCGGCTGTTGTGTATGGTGAAGGGCTGAGGCAGAGCCTCAGCCGATTGATCGCCTGAGGGAGGGGCGATCGATCGGCTAAAGGTAAATGGGCGATTTTGCCCTTCTTCTGTGCTCTCTTTACTATTTGCTTCATTTATTGTTTTTCTTAAATGTTTTCACGACGGTTTCAACGACTTAGACCATGATTTAGGATAAAAAAAAAAAAAATTATGTGTACTTACGAGGTCTTAAGTTATGTTTACGTCACGGTAAGTCCGTGGCGGCCCTGACCAGGTTAGGGTCGTCACAGTTCCCAACCTCGTCGATTTGAGACAAGCCATCCTAGATGAGGCTCATATGTCTAGTTTTGCTATTCATCAGGGCAGTACAAAGATGTATCAGGATCTGAAGCGTCAGTATTGGTGGGTTAGCATGAAGAGAGAGGTAGCCGAATTTGTGGCTCGGTGTATGACATGCCAGCGAGTCAAAGCGGAACACCAATGACCAGTAGGGTTTCTCCAGCCATTGCCTATTCCAGAGTGGAAATGGGATGAAGTCACCATGGACTTCGTCACTCATCTTCTGATGACTCATCAGTGTCTGTGTAACACCCGACATTTCGGCCAGGTGATTTTCTGACCATTTTCATTGTCACCCCCTCTTATTTAACCTTTATGATTTAAATTTAATGTTAAGACAAATTTATTACAAGTTGAGTAAAACTAGGTTGGGTGGCAGTTTTGTAATTAAAATTGATGGATTGAGTATAAATAGGAAATGACAACCTTAAACCTCATTTATTACCACTGTAGCCGACATTCCCTCTCGGCGATTTCTTCTCTCCCAAGTTCTTGCTCTCGGCTACCAGAACTTTCCTTTACCGACGGCTGGTTTCAGCTTGCCTTTCCTCTACGAATCCATATCCGAGGTATACATTGACATTGTGGCTATCTATTAGTTTGTTACCCTGTTCTCAGCTCGGCATTTGAGTTTCGGTCTTTATTAATGGTCGTGTGATATTAGAACATTGTGTTAACTGAGTGTGGTAACGTCATTTCCGAATCGATTCTGATCATTTAGAGTAATCAACTCAGCTTCAATCGATGGTAGAACCTGTCCACCTATTTTTGGATTTCTGGCAACACGGGTATCAAACAGAGTATTTAGGAATGACTTTAGCTATTAGAGTCCTAGGACGATTTATGATTAGAGCTATTAGGACCTTTGTTTTAACTACTGCAATGTACATGTTTTAGGTGAAGAAGTTTAAAGGGAAGAAACTCGGATTGCTAAGGAATCCAGGTAAGTGAATGTATTAAGATTTCCGGCCATTAGGGCCCTACACCACAAGGGTATTAGGAAGTCATTGAGATGTCAGTCTGTTGATTATGATTAGTTATTACTATGATATGAAGATTTGGTGTAAGAAGATGTTAAGTTACGGGATGTTTTGCTTGTCCTTATGATATGACTTCTCTCTATGAACTTTATGTCTATGCACTGTGTCTACGTTATGTTTAAGTTGAGAACATGAAAAGCAAATGTAACCATGATTAAGTGCAGAACGGGGGAAAAGACTATGATATGTATGACTCGCGAAATCTCCCACTGGGGGAGGCCGAGTTAATGATATGTATGACTCGCGGATTCTCCCACTGGCGGAGGCCGAGTTGATGATATGTACGGCTCGCGAATTCTCCCACTAGGGGAGGCCGAGTGATGTATTATGATTGCCGCGATAGGCAAATGACTATGTACCCCTGCCTTCCTCCCTCGTTTCCTGCCTTAATGCATGCCATGAAAATAATGAAAATGAACATGAATGAAGAAAGGTTTATGAACTTGTGTTCTTTAATTTTGTGTACTCATGTATATCTGTCAGCATGCGTTCCTTACTAAGCATTAGGCTTATAGTTGAACCTTATGGTGTAGGTGAAGAAGGTTCAGGTGAGGATACTATGTTCAAAGAGGATGCTTAAGGCTGGTTGCTGGAGGAAGCTCAAAATGACAGTGCAGGACTGGAAAGGCGATTCATGACCCCTAGTTAACGTTTTATGATTTCTATTAAGATAATGGATATGACAGTCTAAGTAGGTTAAGGCTAATTTGGAACGTTGAATCTTGAGATTTGTCTGGTTTAATTATTGAATCTGAGGATAATTTCGAGGATTATTAAAAGATTGTCGTCTAAGTCTTCCGCTTGGTGTATTTTGGATGAGATCATGTTTCTTACTCTTTGAGGTTTATGGTTACTAGGTTATGATTCGGGTGAGTTATGGTAAGTTCTATTGGGTGAAGATGATGAAGGATAGTAGTTGGATGGTTTAGTCTTCCGGCTGACGTTATCGGCAGATGCCGAAGGATAGTAGTTGGATGGTTTAGTCCTTCCGGCTGACGTCATCGGCAGATGCCGAAGGATAGTAGTTGGATGGTTTAGTCTTCCGGCTGACGTCATCGGCAGATGCCGAAGGATTGTAGTTGGATGGTTTAGTCTTCCGGCTGACGTCATCGGCAGATGCCGAAGGATTGTAGTTGGATGGTTTAGTCTTCCGGCTGACGTCATCGGCAGATGCCGAAGGATTGTAGTTGGATGGTTTAGTCTTCCGGCTGACGTCATCGGCAGATGCCGAAGGATAGTAGTTGGATGGTTTAGTCTTCCGGCTGACGTCATCGGCAGATGCCGAAGGATAGTAGTTGGATGGTTTAGTCTTCCGGCTGACGTCATCGGCAGATGCCGAAGGATTGTAGTTGGATGGTTTAGTCTTCCGGCTGACGTCATCGGCAGATGCCGAAGGATAGTAGTTGGATGGTTTAGTCTTCCGGCTGACGTCATCGGCAGATGCCGAAGGATAGTAGTTGGATGGTTTAGTCTTCCGGCTGACGTCATCGGCAGATGCCGAAGGATAGTAGTTGGATGGTTTAGTCTTCCGGCTGACGTCATCGGCAGATGCCGAAGGATTGTAGTTGGATGGTTTAGTCTTCCGGCTGACGTCATCGGCAGATGCCGAAGGATTGTAGTTGGATGGTTTAGTCTTCCGGCTGACGTCATCGGCAGATGCCGAAGGATTGTAGTTGGATGGTTTAGTCTTCCGGCTGACGTCATCGGCAGATGCCGAAGGATAGTAGTTGGATGGTTTAGTCTTCCGGCTGACGTCATCGGCAGATGCCGAAGGATAGTAGTTGGATGGTTTAGTCTTCCGGCTGACGTCATCGGCAGATGCCGAAGGATTGTAGTTGGATGGTTTAGTCTTCCGGCTGACGTCATCGGCAGATGCCGAAGGATTGTAGTTGGATGGTTTAGTCTTCCGGCTGACGTCATCGGCAGATGCCGAAGGATTGTAGTTGGATGGTTTAGTCTTCCGGCTGACGTCATCGGCAGATGCCGAAGGATTGTAGTTGGATGGTTTAGTCTTCCGGCTGACGTCATCGGCAGATGCCGAAGGATTGTAGTTGGATGGTTTAGTCTTCCGGCTGACGTCATCGGCAGATGCCGAAGGATTGTAGTTGGATGGTTTAGTCTTCCGGCTGACGTCATCGGCAGATGCCGAAGGATTGTAGTTGGATGGTTTAGTCTTCCGGCTGACGTCATCGGCAGATGCCGAAGGATAGTAGTTGGATGGTTTAGTCTTCCGGCTGACGTCATCGGCAGATGCCGAAGGATAGTAGTTGGATGGTTTAGTCTTCCGGCTGACGTCATCGGCAGATGCCGAAGGATTGTAGTTGGATGGTTTAGTCTTCCGGCTGACGTCATCGGCAGATGCCGAAGGATAGTAGTTGGATGGTTTAGTCTTCCGGCTGACGTCATCGGCAGATGCCGAAGGATTGTAGTTGGATGGTTTAGTCTTCCGGCTGACGTCATCGGCAGATGCCGAAGGATTGTAGTTGGATGGTTTAGTCTTCCGGCTGACGTCATCGGCAGATGCCGAAGGATAGTAGTTGGATGGTTTAGTCTTCCGGCTGACGTCATCGGCAGATGCCGAAGGATTGTCTGAATTCATACGGCAGATGCCGAATGATAGTAGATTGATGGTTTAGTCTTCCGGATGACGTCACCGGTAGAAGTTGTAAATGTTATTTTGTTGTCTAGTGACCGGTGGATGTCACCGGATGATGCTTTTAATTGAGCACGCGAGACCCACGTGCCCACCAGAAGATGTCTCCTTTTAGGCGGTGTTAAGCGAGACACGCGTAATGCACGTGATGACCGGACGATGAAATTTCTGAGGGTTGCCAACACATGCAACCATTGCAAACCCGAGTAGAATTATGTTAAGAGAGTTGAGGGCATTTCTCCTTTGCCCGAATTTGTCAAGAAACTGATGACCGAGTCTAGTCGCTCGACTCTGTGAAAGTTTGAGCCGACGAGGCGTAGAAAGTCGAACACGAGAGGGTTCGTCTTCCTTGATGGTTCTACGTCTCTGTTTCCAGTTTAGGAAAGAAAATAAAAAAAAAATATATAATATAATATGTAGTAAGTGAATGTAAAAGTAAAAGTCAAGCAAACGATTAATGAAAGATTATGAACACGTGACGGCTCCTGGCTGGGGTCGTTACAGTCTGGATGCTATCTGGGTTATTGTGGATCGGCTGACGAAGTCGGCACATTTCTTTCCCGTTCAGATGAATTTCTCAGTTGCCAAACTCAGTCGATTATATGTGCAGCACATTGTTCGTCTTCATGGGGTACCGTTGAGCATTGTGTCTGATTGTGATCCTGGTTTTACTTCGTAGTTGTGGAGAGGATTGCAGAAGGAGCTTGGTATGAAGACTAAGTTCAGCATTGCACATCACCCCCAGACAGATGGGCAGTCAGAGAGGACTATTTAGATATTAGAGAACATGCCGAGGTCTTGTGTTCTGGATTTTGGTAACAGTTAGATCAAGCACTTGCCACTGGTAGAGTTTGTGTACAACAACAGGTTCCAAACCAGCATAGGAGTTTCTCCGTTTGAGACATTGTCTGGCCAACCATGTCGTTCTCCTTTGTGTTGGGCAGAAAAGGAGGAACAACTTTAAGACATGAGGTAGAGTTTGATGTTGGGAACTTTGTCTTTCTGAAGGTTCATCCTACTCGCGAATTTTGGGACGTGAGCTTCGGTTGCTACGTTGTCGCGAGGTTCCATACGTTAGGGTGATGTGGAGGAACCACACAGAGAGGGAGGCTACTTGGGAGCTGGAGTCCGAGATGGCAGAGAGATATCCTTATTTGTTTTATGATTAGTAGTTGAGGCAAATTTCGAGGATGAAATTCATAAAAAAGGTGAAAAGATGTAAAATCCATCAAAGTTTAATGAATGAAAATTTCTGAATAAATTTTTCGCGCAATATAAGTGGATTAAATTAACAAGGGTAGAACATTCGAAATAGTCGAGCAAAGTTATTTGAGAGTTTTAATTTGAAAATCGAAAATCTATTAGATGAGTTTAATAGGTTTAATATAAAATTTAAATGAATTAAAATAGAATTTAAAGAAATTAAAATAAAGATAAAGAAGAAAAATAGGTTAAGAAACCTATTTTCATTCAGCTGAAGCAAACAGAGAGAGAGAGAGAGAGAGAGAGAGAGAGAGAGAGAGAGAGAGAGAGAGAGAGAGAGAGAGAGAGAGAGAGAGAGAGAGAGAGAGAGAGAGAGAGAGAGAGAGAGAGAGAGAGAGAGAGAGAGAGAGAGAGAGAGAGAGAGAGAGAGAGAGAGAGAGAGAGAGAGAGAGAGAGAGAGAGAGAGAGAGAGAGAGAGAGAGAGAGAGAGAGAGAGAGAGAGAGAGAGAGAGAGAGAGAGAGAGAGAGAGAGAGAGAGAGAGAGAGAGAGAGAGAGAGAGAGAGAGAGAGAGAGAGAGAGAGAGAGAGAGAGAGAGAGAGAGAGAGAGAGAGAGAGAGAGAGAGAGAGAGAGAGAGAGAGAGAGAGAGAGAGAGAGAGAGAGAGAGAGAGAGAGAGAGAGAGAGAGAGAGAGAGAGAGAGAGAGAGAGAGAGAGAGAGAGAGAGAGAGAGAGAGAGAGAGAGAGAGAGAGAGAGAGAGAGAGAGAGAGAGAGAGAGAGAGAGAGAGAGAGAGAGGGAGATGACCGCGAAGAGGGAAATCGTCCGATGGGATTTTGACCTTCGTTCGGCACAATCTTGGTGTCAAAACTTTCGTCTCGAGGCGTAGATCAACGTTAGCGAAAGGCGATTTTGAAGGTAAGCCCTCTCTCTCCCGATTTTCACTCTTATTATAATTGTAATGGGTACTAAGAGTTTTTAATTTGTTTACTTGTGACTATGCATAAATGTTTTAAATTCACAAGTATGACTCGATCAAAAATGTCTCGAAAAAGTCTAAGCACAGATTGTGCGGGCCGCTTGAGATGAAATGCAGAAGGCCCGTCTTGAGAAATGTGCAAAATGGAAGATTTCACAGGCGTAGAATCCTGAGAGTTGTTTCGAGCCATAGACAATAGAAACTCAATCCAAAGCATCAAGCTATTTGAGAATAGAAGTGTGGATGCTCGGACCTCAGATGTGGACACTCATAGTGGATAACCATATCAAGCTGCAAAAGCCTAGTCCCGAGAAACTATTTTTTAAGTTCAAATTGCAGAAGCTACAGACACACATGGACACCCATAGCAGGCACTTGAAGAGCCTCGCGAAAGTCATTCTTAGAGATAAGGAATTCAAAATTAATGCTTTTGTGGACACCTGATCACAATTTGCCGATGTCCTGTGTTGTAGCACTCGACTTAAATTGTGAAAGTCCATCGCCTCATTGACTGTAACACCCATAATTTTCTGTCATGTAATTGTCCCTAAAATAATACGTACAAATACGTCGTCAATGTAATGTGTATTTTTGATGGAGATTTTGATAGAACGAGTGATTGACGAAAATAAAAGAGGAATAGATGAAAATTAGTAAGATACATTGAACGATTATAATTAAGAGACGAAAGACACGATTTAAGATTTAATGAAAGGGAGATTAATGTTTGATAAGTAAAGAGAAAAAAACAAGCGAATTAAAGTTGGAAAGTCAAAATTTTAATCAAAAGAGGAATGCTTCACGTAAGAGAGGGAGGAGTGAAAAATTGGGTTAAATTGTAAAAAGGCAAATGAGGGGGGGTTTAAGTAAAATTGAGGTACCACCCCTCCTTCCTCTTCATCTTCTCCATGAAAAGCCCAGCCAATTCTCCCTCCATTGACGATTGTCCCTCACGATTCTTCACTCATTTCATCAAGGAATTAAGGTAAGTTTGGTATCCTTTAATGGTTTAAGCATTCTTCCAAGCATAAGCGATAGTTTTGTGCAAATTTTCTTGGAAGCTCGAAAATTCAGAAAGGGGGCTTGATTTTCTTCCTTTAAATTGATGTTTCATCTTGATTTAAGGTTAACTAATGATTAGAAACTAGGTTGGAATGTTGTAAAAACAAGGCAGCTTCTATTTTCGGAATTCTGCTATAACTTCCTATTTGCTTTTTATAAATGGATGGTTCCATGTTAAAATAGACGTAATGAGGTTTCCAAAACATGTTGAGTCATTAAAAACAGATAAGAATTAATTAAGTTATGAATTTTTGAAATTATTGTGTAAAAAACTGAAAAATTTCAGCGATCAGTTTGGTTTTGGGTTTTTATGTCACGATTCTGTTTTGTTTTGGATAAATAGTTGATTCCATGTTAAAATAGACATAATGAGGTTTCCAAAACATATTGAATAATTGAAAACGGATAAAAATTGAGGGAGTTACGACCGTTTGAAGTTTACCCGATTTTATGAGTGAAATCCGAGAATTTTGAATGGTTTAGTTAAGTTTTGGTTTGAAGGAAGTTTAAGCTATTTGAATTGGTTGTCTAATGTTTAAGGCTACTTGAACTGAATAATATGTATGGTTGAGGGTTTGAAAGATGGTCGATGTTGTTGAAATGATTTGCGTATTATAGGTTTTGCAACAAAGAAGGAAAAAATGATCAATTTGCCTAAAGTTTGCTAAGGATATCAGGTAAGTGAATGTTGCATGTTTTTGGCCGATTGGCCTACATCACAGGGTGCTAGGAAGTTAACGTTTATAATGGTTTATGTGAAGATTTCATGCATAGAATTGGGTATGTTTATGGGTAGGTTAAGTTGTAGAATTAAAAACTGTTTAGTGTTATGTGTTTTGATATGATGAGTCCTATGAGGATTATGTTATTTGTATATGCATCATGTATGGATTCATGTATCATGTTTTACGAATAGAAAGAAAACAGTTTTCATGCATATGTTTTCATGTACGAACTATGTAAAGGAAATGATGTAAAAATGTGACTTCGGTGGGATTGATTGCCCTCAATATGTCTTCGGTGGGATCGATTGCCCTCAATATAATAATAATAAGTAAAGATGAAGAAAGAAAATGTTATAAAATGCATTGTTTTATGAATTGCACGTTCATGTCATTAGACATCTCTTATTGAGCGTTAGACTAATAGTTTAAACTCTGTGATAGTAGGTGACAAGGTTACAGGTGAGGACTTCGAGCCTCAAGCCGATGAGTAGACGCAGTTGGATGAACGAGCTCATGGAGGTTGATTGATGCAGTCTGGGGATGTTGTAAACCATGGGTGTTGTTTCTATCTTTGGATGTGTATAAGTAGCTTTTGGATAGTGTTTAAATTGTCTTCTTGATAGGATGTATAGTTAGATTTCCTGTTTTGAAATACTGGATGTGTTGTGGAGTCGTTTGTTTTTCGTCTGCATGGGTATGTTCAGTTTATACGTATCCATGTAGTTTTGTAATACCCGGCTTTTCGGGATATTAATATTTTAATATAAACGGTATTTTTATAAATATATCAAATCAAGCTCGTTTTACGAAAAGGAAGCGTCATTAGAATTCTAATGATTAATAGGAATTTTAAGGAAATTACGAGAATTTTTGGAGTAATAACGCTATATTCTGAGTAATTACCTCTATCGTAATGTAAAAGACGTTTTAGTAAAAATAGTAAACGAGGTTCAAATTGAGAACGAACAGTTTTGTTAAATCCCAAATAATAAGTTGGACTTGTTGGTGAAATAGGGAGATTTGGAGAAGCCGAATCTTTGGCCGATTAACGAAACGAAGGACGAAACGAATATAAAATATGTACTAAGGGTAAAATGGTAATTTTGCAAATCAAATTTTATATTAAAAACCTTCCTCTCTTTCTCCTTCACCATTTCACGCCAGAAACCCTTTCCTTTTCTTTTTCTCTCGGCTTCTCCTCTCTGCCACGACAGATTCTTCAACGCCGACCTCCGTTTTTCCTCCCGATCGTTCCGTTTCCTTCACGCTTCCTCCTCCAATCGATGCTCTAGGTATGACTCTATAGTTTTAGAGCATTAAATCTCGAGTTTCGTAGAGTTATACGTTTAGGTTTACGATTAGGGTTTTGATAAAAAACGCGATTTAGAGTTCGAAATCAATGGGTTTGCCTTAATTAAGAATATGTTGAACGTATTGGACGTTATGGGACGAAGTTAATTGATTTTAGGACGAAAGTTAGAATTTGAGAATTTTAGGGGAAAAGCTCGTAATTGGAATTTTGTGGTGCCGAGCGTAGAATGCTCAATGAAATAGTTCAATGAATCGAATTAGAGCTTTAGGAAGTTTCTTTAGTTAAGATTTCGTTAATTTGGACGTTATCGGTTAAAACGCATGTTAACGATAATTGTGTTGAATTGCTTAGGTGAACAACGCTCGTGGACGGAGCTTGAGCTGCAACGGACACGAGGTAAGTTCTCGTGATCTTTTCTGGCCGATAGGCCTACACCGTACTTCGATGTCGCGTCAAGGATCTTAGTGGATTGTTCGTTTAAAGTTGTTTTGGTTGGGTAGTTAGGTTAAACATTTTGTAGATTATGCTTTATAGTCTTGATGGTACACGTTATTGCTTGTTTACTTTATGATAGAGAACTGTTCACGCATCACGTGTTTTTAAAGATCATGAAAATAAATTTCTGCACGATGTTTTAAAGTAAATGCAAAGGAAGAATGACCCTACGGTATATAGTTTAAACGGCCCTTCGGTATACAGTTTATAGGTCACGCGAGATGGGGCTCAGGCACGGCTGTACGTGTTGTAAGCGTGTACCCCCCTCCTCTAGCTGGAAAGAGTAGTCCGCCCGCTGGATGAGCTCTCTCCGGTTAGGGGGTTGAGATCTTGGTGACACCCACAGAGTAAAGCAAAGCAAAGCAAAGTAAAGTACGATTTACAAATTCATATGCACAGCATGCATTTGCATTTACTAGAGCTTACTGAGATTTTATCTCATAGTGTATTCGTATGGTGTAGGTGACCTAGACTTCGAGACAGGTGAGGACGATGTTCCTCCTCCTGATGTATGATGCAGTTGACGGAGAATGCTCGCGGTAGTGTGTTGGCGCAGTCGATGCTCAACCGACCCGTGGGGAAGTATGTATAGATTTTGGGGTTATTGGGATGTTTTGGGCTGATGATTGTATAGAACATTTTAGGATGTTTGGGTCTGGATAGGGGCTAGATAATTGTTTTGATGGTTTGAAACGTTTTAGAAACCTGTTTTATAAACTATTTTTATAAAGTTTTATAGAATTGTTGATGATTTTGATTGGAGGAAAAGTATAGTTTTAGACATATCCACGCCGTTTGTTTTTCACAAAGTTCTATCACGTGTTTAAGTGCGTTTAGAGTATGTTTAAATTGTACGTTTAGTGGTAATTGTGGATGAAATGAGAGATGTATTAAAGTGTTTGGTGTGCAGTGAAGGTGATAGAAAAATTGGTGTTTGCTCTCTGGAATTCGGATTTCCAGAGAGCAATTGGATAAAAGAAAGAAGTGAAGAAAATAGAAGAAGGGTGGCGACTGGGCGCTGGAGGTATGCAGCGATCGAGTGCTGCACTTGCAACGATCGATCTCTGCCTCTCCTCCTCGGCAGAATGACAATTCTGCCCTCCCTTCTGTTTTAATTGAAATTAATTTTAATTACAATTGTATTTAATAGTTTAAATTGTTTTAAATGATTTATAGACCAGACTTCCATCCTGATTTCAATTTCGGTTTAAGTTTCACTTAGCGTTTATTTAAAGTAATAAAGTATAAAATATATATATATAGTACGGGTAAATTGGGTACAGTATCTGGGGTGTTACAAGTTTGTTTTTTCAGAATTTTGTTAAACACTCGTTATGTCGATATGGCGATAATGTTGTTAGGTTTGTAGTGTTTTAAAGATGTTTTAGACGTTGGAGGATGTTTAGAGATGAAAGGAAGTGATTGGAAGATGAGTTGAAAGTAAAAATGGTTAAGTATGGGAGGAAAAAGAAGTGATAGGCATCATAAGGACGACATTCTGCCTTCAAGTGTCGATCGTACTTGGTATGTGTCGACAACTAGGATCGACCGGTGAGAGCAGATTAGACCAAAGTGTCGACCTTTCTATACAGGTGTCGACCAATCTGTACAAAAGTGTACAATGTGTCGACCGCAATGTTGACCTATGAATACAGAGTCGATTGAAGTGTCGACCGGTCTATATAAGTGTTGACCGATCTATACAAAAGTGTACAATGTGTCGATCGCAATGTCGACCTATGAATACTGAGTTGATTGAAGTGTCGACCGGTCTATATAAGTGTCGACCGACAAACACTCATTCTATTTTGGTTATTTTCTTTAAAATTCTGATTTCAAATGTAATTCAACCCTACCTCTAATGAGTATTTTAAACACGTTTTCTAAGGGTTACTAAAGTATTTAAAGGCCTCGAAACCGATTTCAACTTTCAATGAGAAAAACAAAAAAATTTACGTCTAAAAATTTGTCTCAGTTTATGTCAAGTACATCAAGTATTGTGGCGGCCCATGGTAGGTCGTTACATTAACATCTCTATAGGACATAACGCAGACACCTAGTGATAATCAGAGGGCAAACTGTAGCTCAAAAAAATGGAAGAGGACCATAAATAGAATCTCAATATGTTGTGCAACTCACTTAGAGACTCTTACACTAAAGTGCTACCGAATGTTCATAAGACTTTATATGTAACGACTCGACGGGTTCCCCCGCCCGAGCCATGCAGTCCTCACCCAATAGGCCCAGGCACTGCCACGTGGCAGCCACACAGGCCCGCCACGTGTACTCACGATCTTCTCCCACCATCTAGTTTGATGAGAGTTTTTGCCTTCCCAAGGATTCGAACCCAGGCTCCCAGGCTTCATAACCATGGGTTCACCATCTCTGGTACCACTTGAGCTACGCCTTTTTTGTAACGACTCGACGGGTTCTCCCGCCCGAGCCGTGCAGGGGAACCCGTCGAGTCATTACATTATATCCTCTATTCTTGAGTGAATCTTTAACTCTGTTACACCAATTTAAGATTTCATATTTGTGAGAGTGAATTTTTGTGCCAAATACAATTGTTATTTGTGGAGCGATTTAAGGATAACGGTTGAGAAGAGTCGATATAATGCTTGCATAATGTTTGGAAGTTGAATCGATCATAACTGGAATGATTATAGTAAAAAGAATCATCAAGAATGATATCTAGGGTGCAAATGTTATCAAAATTGGCCAGATTACATTAACAAATAGTTTGCATTATCTTATATTGCTCTCTTACTTATTTTTATTATCATTGTTTGCGTATTAGACTTTGGAAATTTAATAAAAAATAAAATATATTAATTTGATATATCAACTTATTAAATTCATAATTGTGAAAAAAGTTTAGAAAACATAACTCACCCTCCGCTCTTAGGTTATTATCGATCTTATAGTTGATGCCTCCTTAGAGGATTAAAAATAGTGAAAACAGAATGTGAGAGTGGCATTACCCTTAAAAAATTTCTTCGATTTAATTAATTTTAATTTAGTTAATTAATGATGTAGGTTGATGGGGTGAAAAGAATTCCTCATGACATTTTCCAACAACGATCAAACTATAGGAACTAGAATCATATTCTACCCTATGCAAATTGAAAATATATATATACACATTGTGTAGTGGACTATGTAGCAGAAAGGAAACTAGACATCTTAAAAGATGTAAGCTAAATTGCTCCTGGGACAGTTATTGTTTAGCAGTGAAAAATTGTAATAATAAAAGTGAAAAAGAAAAATATTAATTTGAACTCTATGTATGAAATATGCAATATAATTTTTTTTTTTTTAATGGAGTTGGATAATATTGAATGGAGTTACATCGCGTAAGCTGTCTCCATACCTCCAGATGGGGTTGTGACACTTTTTTATTTTTTTCTAATACTCCAAATGGTGTTTTGTTGATGTAAATTTGTAGAATGATGATTTTCATATAATTATGTTACAGAGAAAAAGGTTTTAAGGCAAAAATAAACTATAAATTCAAAAAATAATAATAATTAAAGAGTCTAACGTGGAAAAAACACCAATGCAAAATCAATATCCCTGACTAAAACAGATGATAAAAACAAAAAAAAATTATAACAATAAAACCAACGCTGCTAATTCATAAAATTTACTAAATTCTAGAAGATTTTAAATAGCTTTCAGACATTTTGTTCGGTTGCTCCGACCACCCTAGTAGTGTCCTTTGGATCCACAAACTTGCTCCAGTAAGGATGTTTTTGCCAAACGCTCGTCATCTCTTCGATCGGAATTCCCTTAGTTTCTGGCAGCAAGGTGTAGACGAAGACACTCATTATTAAAACGAATATGGCGAAGAAGATGAACAAACCGAATTTCATGTGGCAAAGCATGGCAGTGAACACTTGGGCGATGCAGAAAGTGCATAACATATTGACCGCAACGTTTATACTCTGAGCTGCCGATCGAACTTCAAGGGGGAAGATCTCGCTCGGAACCAACCATCCAAGTGGCCCCCATGACCATGCAAATCCAGCCACGTACACGCAGATGAAGGTCACCACTCCATATGCGTACCAATCTGGCAGCACTCCAGGGTTTCCATTTATTCCAAATTTGCAAGCAATGGCAATCGTGATAACAACCTGGAACCGGCAACAGTTAAAAAATGAAGTTGAAAGCATTAATTTGTACAAACTCCTTCAAAAAAAAATCTCATACCTGAGAGATGAACATTTGAGCTCCCCCCTGCATGAAAAGGAATCTTCTTCCGAACTTGTCGACTGTGGAGATGGAGACCAAAGTAGCGATAGAATTGACAGCACCAGTGATGACGGAAGACATGAGAGAAGCATTGCTTCCAAAGCCAATTGTTCTAAACAACACTGGCGCGTAAAAAGTAATGACGTTCATGCCTGTAAATTGCTGGAAGAAAGGAATGAAGAAGGCGAATGTGAGATGGGGCCTGTACTTCCTCGTCAGGAGAGTCCTCCATGGATGTTTCACTAACTTGGAAGCTTCACTAGCTGCAACTAGATCCTCAAACTCAGCATCCACGTTTTCAACTCCTCGGATCCGAAGGAGCTGAGTCTTTGCTTCATCGTATTTACCTCGTTCGACCAGAGAGTTGGGAGTGTCGGGGAGGAAGAAGGAGCCAATGATGATGATTAAAGCTGGAACCATCGCTCCTCCCAAGCTCAATCTCCATCCCCAGCCGCCCTCGATCTTAGCAAAGAAATAGTTGAGCAGATAAGCAACGAGAATCCCAATCGTGATTGAGAGTTGAAACAACATGTTCAATGCTCCTCGAAATTTATAAGGGGCCATCTCAGAGACGTAGATTGGCACAGACTGTCAGATGAATAACCAAAGTTAGAAGAGAACTCAAAATCAAATATGCCGATGAAATCTTAAAAAAAAAAAAACATCTAGAATAGATACCTGATTGGCACATCCAATGCCCAAACCTAGAAAAATTCGGCCAACGATGAGCATCCATAACCTTATGGCGAGGCCATTGATGAGAGCTCCAAGAAGAAAGAGAACTCCCCCCAAAAGCATAGTGGTCCGTCTTCCAAAAAGACGAGTCACAAAAGAAGAAACCACAGAGGAAACTAAAGCAGCCAAATAAAGGGAGGAAGTGAAGAGCGTTAGGGTTTGACTGTTGAATCTACAATATTGATCATCAGAGGGACGAATGGAGATCTCTTTGTCATAAACTGCCGGGAAGAATTTTTGAAGAAAGGAATCCATAGAAGTCACTCCTCCTGCAACATCGAGATAAGAAACCACACAAAAATTTAAGCAAAAAAACAAAAAAAAAAAAGAACCAACTTTTCGTGTTGAATAGACTCCACTCATAAAACAACTTTACGATACTTTTTACTTCAACTTTACTATACTTTTTATTTCAACTATTTTCGTGGATGTCCCCAAAAAGAATAATTACAAACATCTTCTTAAGCCAGTCCTCTTCCTAAAAAAGTAATTTTTGGATGGTTTCAATCTATAAGGAATTCAAAACTAGTCGGCTAGAGTTGAAGGCAAACCAAGAACACAAACTCCAAATAAATTTCGCACATAAAGAATACTATTGGTGAAAACTATGACAACTATGTTTGATGAGGAGAAATCCCAACCTGAAATGCCGAGATCGTATCCAAAGATCAAACCACCATTCGCAGCAATAATACATGTAACCAAAACTTTATTGGTGAGTCTTCCGGGATAAGCTTTTCCGTCGGACACAACAATTCCTCCTGTACCCATGATCTCGAATGGCTCCTTAACAAGAAAAAGATGCTAAACTGAGAAAATTAATGTTAGGAATAGAAACCAAAGGTGTTGTATTTATAGAGATGAAATTAGATTCCTAATAGCATTAGGATTTATTTTATCTTTCGTTTCAACTCTTGGTCACGTTATAATTAAATTCAAAATTAATTTTCCTGCTTGGTAATGTTATCTAAATTATATCTTATATTTTTTTAAAAAAATGAATTTATTATTCGAAAAAAAAAAACATAGAATCAAATAGCATGGGTCCACCTAATGTGAGGAATATTATCAATATATAGGAGAAAATCAACGGGGAAGTCAAAAAGTTTCTTTTTACTTCTCATTTTAAAAACTGTTTTCTCTTTGAGTCAAACAAGTAGTTGAAAATAATGGGAACAATTTCAAATATTATTTTCGTGATTTGATAATCAAAATAATTTAGAGATAATTATCATTTCATTTGAATACACAGATAAAGATTATGATAAATTATATATAAAGCAAAGAAGATGATTGGATAGCCAAATCAATTTAAATCAATTTAAACAGATTTAAATCTAAATGTCTAGAAAAAAAATAATAAATCGCACAATAATTAAACTATATAAATTAAAGATATATTAGATTACAACGTGATAAATAGAATAAAAAGAAAAGTCAAATATTTTTGTATTTAATTGCTTATTTTTTGAATTTATAATATATTATATCTATATTTATATCTATAGATATATATGAGCTTGTTTTATAATTTTGGAACTAGTAGGTGTCTTTAACAATGGGTAAATAGTAAATATTATTCATGATAGTTTGGAATATTTAAAGTTTAAATCAAGATATTTAGAAATTTTGAAAATTTAAGAAGATAGTGAGAACAAAATACCAAAATCTTATTTATCTTCTATTTTTCTTAGAGTTTCTAGTTTTTCAATATTATTACTCCAATAAACTTCTTTATTAATTGTCAACTTATTTTAAATGGGCACGAGGCCTTTTGAGTTTATCCAACGTTCACTTCTTAATTTCTCTCCTATATATAGATTTTTTTCTCTCTTCAATTCAATATAAATATTTTTATTTCTTTGTATGTATAATGAATTATGTATAAATATTATATTTGAAAATTTAAAGTGTTAAGTCTTAATTATTTAACAATTATAAATTTGATGACTACTATTACAATTGTCTCATGTGTACTTTTGTTTTCTTAATAATAATCAATATTGTAAAAATTTAATTAATTACTCAACAAAATATAATAATGATAAATTAAAATATAAATATTATAAATTCAATAATGTAGTTACTTTATATAGTTCTCACATTTTCTTTTCTATATATATATATTGATCATATGCAAATATAGGCAAGTTTATAAAAAATATGTCATAATCTATATAAATAAAATATGGTAAACATAATATGTGATCGTAGCTCATGACGCATGTTTAACTTGCTCAACTCAGTTTGCCAGCTGACTCAAGTTGAATTTATTTTTGAAATGGCTCGTTAACCTTGAATCATTTAACCCATTAGTCTCGGCGAGTTGGATTTTTTTATCCTCGGCTCGGCTCGTCTCGTCCAGCTCCTTTGACAACTCTAAATCACACCGACCATTGGTTTTCCACAACCAAGATACCCACTCAAGATATACCCTCAATTTCTTCCTCTTCTTCCCTCTCACTTTTTGACTTCACCTAATTTTTTACTAGAACCTATAAATCTCTATCAAATGATGAGATTTATTAACCATAATTTTAGAGTTTATTTTTTGGGTTACTACGGAGGAATATATATTGAAAATAGCATTTACATCCAACTAGCATCAAACTATATCTTACAATTATTCAAGATAAAGCATACTTGAAAGCTCAAGTACAAGTTTAGAAGACTTGTTATTTTCCAATATTGTCGACAATCTGGCAACAAAGGATTAATTGAGGAAGCACCATCAATAGAACCGAAGCCTCTACCAAACACTTAAGATATGCTTTCCTAGTAAAAACCTCCACACTTCCAAATGTTATTTTGTTTGATCTCACCATTGTTGAAGAAGACAAGTTACTAAGAGTGCTCAGAATATACAAGACACAGCCATAAGGTGGTCAATTATGGATATCAATGGAATAAGTCTTCGTCCATCCATTTGCATGCATAATATTTGCTTGGAAGATTATTACAAAGCAACAATCGAGCCTCAATGATGACTAAATTCCATTATAAAAGTTGTTAAAAAGAAACTATCAAGTAGGTTGACGTGGAATTATGTATCTAATTTTTAACAGCAAATGGGTAAGTCTAATCCATTGCATTTTCAAGAAAGTCAGGCGTGATAGTGATAATAAAGACGAGACAAAAAGGTTGCGTGTTTGCTTGAATAGTACAAAGCTCCTCCATCGCAAAATTTATGTTATTTTTTTCATAATTATTTTATTATTCAATTTTGATATTTGTACTGAACACGTATGTTTAGACATTGACATAGTAACGTATAAAAGATAAAAATAGTAGGACATCTTGTATGAGAGTATGAATAAATCTGATGGAATTGACAGAAATATGTGATGCCTATGAGAGCCTGAACAAATTGAGATGACTAATAAAAGTCTTAATGAATTAGATGGCTAATGAAAGCCTGAATGTAAATTAGATGATTAATCAAAGTCTGAACGTATGGGATGACAATGAACGTCTGAATGAATGTTGAAAAATAAGTTCTAACTAGTATGTAACTATTAAGCTGAAATTGACAAAAAATTGTGATAACTAATGAAAGTCTGAACGAATGTTGAAAAATGAGTTATAACCATTATATAACTATTAGACTGGAATTGACGAAAAAAAGAGATGACTGATGAAAGCCTAAACGAAAGTTGAAAAATGAGTTTCAACCAGTATATAACAGTTAACTTTGGATTTGATAATGTATGATGTTAATTTTCACCTGCACGTGTTTTTGTTTATTAAGCTTATATCATAGTTTGTAATTTTGTGATGTAGATGATATTTTGTAGGAGGAAGATATGATTTTGATCAATAACCTTCTAAAGACAAACGAGCATACAGAAGAAAAAAAAAACATTGAATAAATTCTTGCATATAGAAGCATCAGAGTACCTCGTCAGATGGAAGGAACTTGGAGACAATGAAGTAACCTAATAGAAGGCAGACAACTAGGAGTACTTCACACAGAAGATTGAATAGTTGAAGAGAAAGTGGAGTTGATGAGGATGTCAACACCTCAAGTGGAAGAGAATGTCAGAGTCTATGCTTGTCCATAACATGTTAGAGAATGTCAAAGTCTACACTTGTCCATAACATGTTGTCCATGGTCGCCCATGCTACTAGGATAGAGTTATTTCTAATGTAATTTAATCATAATTTTATTTCTTTCTATCTTGAGCAAGTGACTCCTTGATAACGTAGTATGTATATTGTTGCCATAGGGGAGATTGTGTATATTGCTTTCTAAGGGAGAGATGCATGATAGCATGTACCGATTGATGTAATTTGTTGTCAATGAATGTGAAGTATTTTGCATAAAAACTCTCTCTGCTCCCTATGATCAATTACACTTTTTTCAATTAATCTCATTTGCACATTATTCTTTCGTTAGACACAAAATTTGCTCTAACTTCGTGAGCAACCATTGTCATTGGCACACATCGTAGGCTGACTTGTTGCATTCATGAAGTAGTGAGTGTCGTACAATCCATTTTTAGTCGCTCAATCACCACAATGCGATTGACATCAAGGTTCAACTAGCAACCATTTTACAGTTTCGATGACGCCTACGACAAATTCTTTGATCATTAGTGTGCTACATGGTTAGTTAATTTCCTTGTCTACGATTTATTACACTAAATAAATGTAAAACGTCAACATATAAACCTACAAAATGTGTCTGCTGCAGGAATTTCTTGATTCGAATCTTGAGCACAAAAAATTTCATTACTTCTAACTTTTTGATTTTGACATTAATACATCAATTCAATTGATCGTTATTCAAGGATGTAGGAATAGGAATAGCTCTTGGCTTGGAGTGATATGGGGTTGTATTTTCTCATCATCACCAAACCTATATCTAAATTATGAATGGAGGATCGGGTAAAAACTTTATTCAATTAGCCAACCACATATAGTTGGAGTTGTGATCCTAGTATTCTTATGTGGTGATGCCAACATATCTGTAAAATCATTTTATGTTATATATCAGCAACATTTTATGGGTGCCGATTGATCGGCAAAACCCGAGCGCTAGCCGATTGATCAGTGCTGTGCGCCGATCGATCGCCTCGGGTGCGCACGGGGTTGCGCGCTGCCTGGGTGATGCGCGCACCCAATGCGCGCGCGGGGTGCCCATGGTGGCCTACCCGAACTTTTTTTCAAAATTTTAGTTTTTCAAATATGTTTTGACCTGACCTTATTCGACACGTTTGGCACGTATTTTACGCACATTTTCCAACCGTTTTTAAGAGTTCGAAAAATCCAAAAATCGAGTCAAAATTTTATCAAAAATCATTTTAAATTTCGTTTTAATTGTGGTAAGTGTGAGCAAAGTAGCGCATCGAGCCGGGGTGGGTTTGGGGGCGTTACATGCTCTCACTGAAGCACTTTTAGCTTCAGAGTTCTTATGGGATCCGTTGTCAATTGTGCTCCAAAATGTGTCTTACTATCTTGAGAGAGTTTCCTTACATATGTTTCATTTCCATATACCTCCCCAAGCGATGTGGGATTGTGACGACTCTTTTTTTATGACCCAGGATTTGCCTATACTCGAGTCCGAGATTTTTCTACACTCGGCTTAGGTCTCGAGGTTTGCCTCGTACTCGTGCTCATACGTACACATTCGGATCATCACAGTTTTTGAGACCAATCCTTCCTATTGGGATTCACTACTGTTTCTAGAAAAACCTCCGCTTGACCACTACTTTGTGGGTGATATGTTGTGGTGCACCTTATGTCTAACTCCATACTTGCTTAATAATCCATTGAAAGATCTATTGCAGAAGTGAGATCCTCCATCGCTAATAATTGCTCTAGGTGTTCCAAATCTTGTGAAAATATTTTTTTGTAGAAATTTTAAAATACCATTTCCTTCATTGTTTGGCAACGCTACTGATTATACCCACTTTGAAACATAGCCTATAGTCAAGAGGATGTATTGATTACCAAAAGATGTTAGAAATTGTCCCATGAAATCAATCCTCAAATATTTTGATCTCCATAATATTATTAAGTTCTAGCTCATGTTTTCGAGTAATATTTCCTACCATTTTGGCACCTGTCACAACCCTTCACAAAAATATTGACATCCTTAAAAAGAGTAGGCCAGTACATACCTACTTAATTGCAGAATTTTTGCAGTTTTGCGCATACCTCTATAATGACCTCCATATGGTGCTGCATGACATTGCTGTAGCACTGAATCCATTTCTTCCTCCGGAACACATCTCCTCAACAGTTGGTCAGCACATTGTTTAAAGAGGAAAGGTTCGTCCCAAAAATATTGTTTCGCATCTTTCAAAAACTTTTTTCTTTGCTGATATTGCATGTCAAGAGGAATGATATCACTTACAATGTAGTTGACAAAATCTGCATACCATGGAACTGAAGATACATCTATTTTTAACATCTGTTCATCCGAAAATGTTTCTTTTATGCTTTCTCTATGTTGTTGTTCGCTCATATTTTCCAAACGAGATAAATGATCTCCAACCTGGTTCTCGCAGTCTTTCCTATTGCGGATTTCCAAATCAAATTCTTGAAGAAGTAGTACCCAACAGATTAGTCTTAGTTTAGCATCCTTTTTCGTAACCTGATACTTGATGGCTGCATGATCAGTGTACACAATCACATTTGTTTCTATCAAATAAGCTCTGAATTTATCAAAAGCAAATACTACTGCGAGTAATTCTTTCTCTGTAGTTGTGTAGTTTTTCTTAGCATCATTGAGGATTTTGCTGGCATAGTAAATGAATGGAATACTTTATCTTCCTTCTGTCCCAACACTAATCCCACGGCATAATCGCTGGCATCGCACATCAGAATAAATGGCATAGACCAGTCGGGTGCTGCTATCACAGGCGCGATTATTAATTTTTGCTTCAACACATTAAAAGCTTCCAAACAGTCTTTGTCAAAGTTGAATGAAGCATTTTGTTCCAGTAACATGCATAAGGGTTCAGAGAATTTTGAGAAGTCCCTGATGAAATGATGATAAAATCCTGCATGGCCTATAAAACTTCGAATCTCTTTTACTGAATTTGATGGAGGTAAATTTTCAATGATTTCTACTTTCGCTTTATCCACTTCTAAACCCTTTTCTGAGACTCGATGCTCCAACACTATCCCCTCGGGAATCATAAAATGACATTTCTCACAATTTTGCACCAAGTTCATCTGCAGGTATCTTTTCAAAACTCGCTCCAAATTTTTCAAACATGTTTCGAAAGACTCTCCAACAATAGAGAAATCATTCATAAAAATCTTCAAACATTCTTCGACCATGTCTGGAAATATAGCCATCATGCAACGTTGAAAAGTTGCTGAAGCGTTGCACAACGCGAAAGACATTCTCTGAAATGTGAAAGTTCCATAAAGACATGTAAACGTAGTTTTCTCTTGATTTTTGATAGAAATCGTGATTTGATTATAACTTGAATACCCATCAAGAAAACAATAAAATTGTTTACTAGCCAACCTGTCTAGCATTTGATCAATAAACGGTAGTGGAAAATGATCTTTACATGTGGCCTTGTTTAATTTTCGGTAATCCATGCAAATTCTCCATCCTGTTACTGTCCTCGTTGGAATCAACTCATTCTTTTCATTGGACATAACTATTATCCTACATTTCTTTGGAACATAGAACTGGGCTAATCCATGAACTATTTGAAATTGGATAAATAATTCCAGCATCCAACTATTTGAGAATTTCCTTCTTCACAACTTCCTTAATTATTGGATTCAATCTTCTCTATTGCTCTATAGATGCGTTGTATCCATCTTCTAGGAGTATCTTGTGCATACAAATAATAGGACTAATCCCCTTAATGTCTCTAATTGTCCATGCCAAAGCCTGTTTGTAAGTTCTCAATACTTGGAATAATTTTTCCTTTTGCATGGTTGTCAAAGTAGCCTAAATAATAATAGGAAGGGTCTCCTTGAGTCCTGAAAATGCATATTTAAGGTGAGAGGGCAGTTTTTTAAGCTCCAATGTTGGCGCGTCTTCAATGGATGGCTTAAGAAATTATGGTTTATCTTCCGTTCTCACTAATACTTCAAACTGTTTTCTGTAGCCACGGGAAATCTACTTTGTTTATTTCATTTTCGTTCTTTCTGATATAATAAAATTGTCTTCTTCGTCATAATGGCACTTTATGGCTTTTAAAACGTTGAAGGTAACCTGTTGATCATTCACCTTCATGGTGAGTTCTCCTTTTTGAACATCAATTAACATTCTTGTGACAGCCCCAAACCCGATCAGGGCCGAGGAGCCATCACTCCGGGACATTTAACAGAGAACGGGACGTATATATATTTTTTATACCAAACAGACTGAACTTTTAAGAGCAAAACCCTTAAAACTTTACAGAGAGAGAAAACATTCTCTAGATTTAAAAGCAAAACGGGAAACAGTTAAAATTGGACTACAAAATGAATGACAGAAGGAAATCAGAATACTTGGAACGTTTAAATAAAAGACTGGATTGGCGACGGGCATGCAGAGGAAAAACTCACCGGTGGAAGTGAACTACAGACAGAAATGAACTGTTCACCGGTGGAAGTGAACTACAGACAGAAATGAACTGTTCACCGGTGGAAGTGAACTACAGACAGAAATGAACTGTTCACCGGTGGAAGTGAACTACAGACAGAAATGAACTGTTCACCGGTGGAAGTGAACTACAGACAGAAATGAACTGTTCACCGGTGGAAGTGAACTACAGACAGAAATGAACTGTTCACCGGTGGAAGTGAACTACAGACAGAAATGAACTGTTCACCGGTGGAAGTGAACTACAGACAGAAATGAACTGTTCACCGGTGGAAGTGAACTACAGACAGAAATGAACTGTTCACCGGTGGAAGTGAACTACAGACAGAAATGAACTGTTCACCGGTGGAAGTGAACTACAGACAGAAATGAACTGTTCACCGGTGGAAGTGAACTACAGACAGAAATGAACTGTTCACCGGTGGAAGTGAACTACAGACAGAAATGAACTGTTCACCGGTGGAAGTGAACTACAGACAGAAATGAACTGTTCACCGGTGGAAGTGAACTACAGACAGAAATGAACTGTTCACCGGTGGAAGTGAACTACAGACAGAAATGAACTGTTCACCGGTGGAAGTGAACTACAGACAGAAATGAACTGTTCACCGGTGGAAGTGAACTACAGACAGAAATGAACTGTTCACCGGTGGAAGTGAACTACAGACAGAAATGAACTGTTCACCGGTGGAAGTGAACTACAGACAGAAATGAACTGTTCACCGGTGGAAGTGAACTACAGACAGAAATGAACTGTTCACCGGTGGAAGTGAACTACAGACAGAAATGAACTGTTCACCGGTGGAAGTGAACTACAGACAGAAATGAACTGTTCACCGGTGGAAGTGAACTACAGACAGAAATGAACTGTTCACCGGTGGAAGTGAACTACAGACAGAAATGAACTGTTCACCGGTGGAAGTGAACTACAGACAGAAATGAACTGTTCACCGGTGGAAGTGAACTACAGACAGAAATGAACTGTTCACCGGTGGAAGTGAACTACAGACAGAAATGAACTGTTCACCGGTGGAAGTGAACTACAGACAGAAATGAACTGTTCACCGGTGGAAGTGAACTACAGACAGAAATGAACTGTTCACCGGTGGAAGTGAACTACAGACAGAAATGAACTGTTCACCGGTGGAAGTGAACTACAGACAGAAATGAACTGTTCACCGGTGGAAGTGAACTACAGACAGAAATGAACTGTTCACCGGTGGAAGTGAACTACAGACAGAAATGAACTGTTCACCGGTGGAAGTGAACTACAGACAGAAATGAACTGTTCACCGGTGGAAGTGAACTACAGACAGAAATGAACTGTTCACCGGTGGAAGTGAACTACAGACAGAAATGAACTGTTCACTGGTGGAAGTGAACTACAGACAGAAATGAACTGTTCACCGGTGGAAGTGAACTACAGACAGAAATGAACTGTTCACCGGTGGATGTGAACTACAGGTAGAAGATTACTGTTCACCGGTAGAAGTGAACTGGGCGGAAGATGTGGATGGATGACGTCAGACGGAAGAAGCGATTTTAAAGGCAGCGGTGGATGTGATTTTAAAGGCAGCGGTGGATGTGATTTTAAAGACGGAAGAAGCGATTTTAAAGGCAGTGGTGGATGTGATTTTAAAGGCAGCGGTGGATGTGATTTTAAAGGCAGAATTGACAACATTTAACAGGAAGACATGTAAACAGAGAGCTTAAAACAGAAGGCATAAAAAGTTTCAGACCCTCAAAACCCGATTCAAAACAAAATTATAAAACATGCTTTACAATTGACAGAGTTTCAAAAAAACAAACTGCATGGATAGCTCTAAAGTTTGAGACCATCTGTGACGACCCCGACTCCGCGTCGGTGCCGCCACGACCTGTGTCGTGCGTGCATACATATGTACATGTGTATTATCCTCGCCCGTTCTCACTTAAATTTTTTTTTTCTTTTCTTTCATTACATTTTTCGTTTACTTCCCTTTTCATTCGTTTAATCATTAGAGAACGGACTCGAGCTTTCAATCCATATCTAGACATTTGGGTTCTTAAAATCCTTTAAAATACTTGAGGATCGCTCGTGAAATACGTTTAAAAAGTGTCGTAAAAGATCAGGTTAAAACGTGTTTTGAAAAGTCAATTTTTCAAAAAAAGATCATGTTGGGGTCGAGTGTGGCACCGATCGATCGGGACATAAGGCCGATCGATCGGGACATAAGGCCGATCGATCGGGACATAAGGCCGATCGATCGGGCCCTCTCTAGATTCCGACTTAAAAACATTCATAAACGCCGATTGATCGCCCCTCGGGCGAGATCGATCGGGCGGGCAAATCCTGGGCGCGCGCACTGCGTGCCCAGCGTGCGCCCCGCGGCGCGCGCCCGGCCAGCGTGCCTCCAGCGCTCGGCCAGCGCGCCACCCGCGCCCTCTCGCCCCTTTTCCTACCCCTTTGCCATTTTTCTTCAAATTTTCACCTAACACACACTTCAAATTTTATCATCGAAACATCCATCAATCATCCAACTAAAGTACACATCCAAAACCCGAACATCCAACCTAAATCATCAAATCCCCTCACAAAACTTCGATTTCAACTTAAAACCACAAACCTATTTTCCAATCACCAAAACCCATCCAAAATCTAATCCATTTCATCAAAACATTCCACAATCTTCAATATTCACCCAAATACACATCAAATATCAATACCCTATCTATTTTCATCAAAACCATCCATTCATAGTGGAAGCTATCAAAAAATATCATCAAAACTTTAATTTTTAACCTATCCAGATACCAAGCATCCTATAATGGTTTCTATACATTTCATCAAATAATATCACCCATCAACCCATTTCATCCCAAAACACATAACCTATGCTCCCCACGGGTCGTGCTCGCATCGACTACGCCAGCCGCTCCCACAAACATCCTCCTTCAAGCTGCAGGCTCGTCAGGTGGTGGGACATCGTCCTCACCTTGCTCGTAGTCACCTACACCATAAAGACATCTATGAGATAAAATCTCAGTAAGTTCTACGTAAATGCCTATGCATGATCATGTATGCTCAATGCTATGAAAACCGTCCATGTCATTTCATATATCAGTACGTGTCAGTCTATGGTTATCAAAAATGCTCGACAGATAGATAGGGCACGTCAAGCGGTTAGACAGCCACACCATCTGAAGGGAGGAAAACCCGCTCACCATGCAACGCCAGGTCTGAACCTCATCCCCGATAACCTCATGCCATGTGTTATTTACTATGATACTTTACTTGTCATTTCATGCATGCAATTCTTTCTCTTTGAAATCCATGCGTAAGTTCGTTTTCATGACGTTTAGAAAACCATGATACGTGAACAGTTCAATATGCACAATATAACATATATAACGTGAATACCATCAAAACCTCACAAATACCATCAAAACATCACAAGCACAGACTATAAAAGTAATTAACCCTAAACTACCCAACCAAAGCAGTTAAACAGACAAAGCACCAACATTCACCAACAATCCTCGAGGGACAAAGCTTGACATGTGGTGTAGGCCAATCGGCAACAGTAAATCACGAGAACTTACCTTTCATCCCGTGCACACCGAGCTCCTTGTCTCGAACTTGGTCACCTAAATCAATCCATGGCGTCCTTTGTTAAAACCGAGCTTAAACATAAAGTTTCGAGAATTTACGAAACTCCTAACTAAAGAAAATTTTCTAAAATTCTAATAAACCTCTCTCGGGCATTTCATCGAGTAATTTACGCTCGCAAATCCTTAAACTCCATCAATGGAGGTTCCCAAGCTCCAAATTTCTGATTTTTCATACCAAATGCTAAACACTTCCATTATTTCGATCAATAACACTCAATAATCATAATTACAACTATAACTAACCATTATTAACAAAACCCGGTTGTTTTCAACGAAATCTAACAAAACCCTAACGGTTTATCAACTTAGAAATCAAACATAAACCTCCCAAAATCGTAGAGCCTTACCTAGGGAGTGTTTTTGGTGAAGAAACACGAAGAAAACATTGAAGATCGGAAGACAAACCGTTGAAGAGAAGGAGAAGAAGCCGTGGAGAAGAAAATCGCCGTTGGAGGGGAGCTCTGCGATTTTTCCTAAGTGTTGGAGAAGAAATGAGGGTTTTGCCCCTTTTTATCAATTTGACTTGTAAAAGACAAGTTTGCCCCTCCATTGAACTTTCTGTTTATCCTATTGTTTTGCTATCGGTCCGGTTTCTCTAAAATTTTCTTATTTCACCAATAATTCAAACTTATTCCTAAGGTTCTAATAAAACTTTCCGTTCATCAAACAGAGTTATTTTACTATTTCTACGAACTAAATCTCCATAGGGTCAAAACCAGAAACTTAAGCATTATATCTCGGTTTGAATTCCTTAAATTCCCATAATTCTCCCAAAATTCATATTAATTATAAGGTTTCCATTAAAACTCTCGGTTCGCAAAACGGACATATTTTGATTATTTACAAAATTGTCATTGCGCGCCCAATTCAAAAACCCGTAAAACCAGGTGTTATACCATCCATGCACAACCTAAAAAGGAGAACTCAAGCAGTTCCAGAATATTTTCAAAATATAGATACAACTGTCAAACCGAGGTTTTAAATACATCAACAGAAAGTTTGTACATCGTTTTAAAATCCCAAAGGCTGTACAGAACTTGACATAACTTTAGAAAAATACATCCTCACAGGAAATACATTTGTCTGACTGCAGCAACCACCCCGTGAGCTCATCCTATTAATTACATCAACTCATCATCTTGAGGCACAATGTCCTCTTCTGGAGGATCCATACCCACAACAGGGAGTTCAACTATGAGCCTAGAGCTCAGTAAGAACATACAATGCAAAGTGATGCACATGTTATGTATGAACATTTTCAAATACATGAACATTACATTACATTACACTGGATAGGAAGGTATAAGTGGGAAGAAGAGCTGGCGCAACAGGAGTACATGCCATAACAGGAGTACATGACAGGATGTCAGTCCTCGTCCACACTTAACCATACATTTTATTATAGGTTTTATCTTACTTAACTTCCAACCGTGTGTAGAAAATATTTACATGACTTTCAGAGAAAACGTGTATGCATGAACATTTATAGATAGGCGACAGAATAATAAGCAGGATATAAAACAGAACACACTTAACCTAAAACATAACCTATGGTTTAACTACCCAACAGAAATCCCGACAACATAAAACCTAGTACCTTAGTATTGTAGGGCCTTAAGGGCCAAACCTATACGTATAAACTTACCTGTTGCTGCAGAGTTGCAAGTCTTGAGCGTCTCGGTTATGCACGGACCTAAAACATGCACGTAAAGAAAATAAACAAAGCTGCAAATGCTAACTAATAACTTAGTAGAATATACAGCAAACTCCATTCAAATCTTTAGAAAACAAACCAGCGTGTTTTCATACAAAGACAGTGAGTTTTCTCAAAAATATCGTAACCTTTAACTTCCACAAAACTCACATCCTAACTTGTCCAAACTCGTTAACTAGGTTAGATGATTACCTTTGCTGAAGGAAACAGAAGAAAACAGGATAAACAAGTTTTGGAAATTTTTCTCAATCGCCTCGAAGAGAGAGCAGAGAGGAGGATGAAAATGGAGGTTTACGTAGAAGAGAAGAGAAGAGGAGACAATAGGTAGGTTTTTCAGCAAGTTATGGACATTTGGCAACCATCCATTGGCTCCCACCCACCTACCTTAATTCCTTCCCAATTTACCCCTCTATGCATTTCTAACTATTGGTTTTTAACTAAATTACTATTTAGTTCGTCGAACCGGTTTTTACGAATCACCCTCATTCAATTGAACACATCGACAATTTTATTAAAAATAGTCATTGCATTAACATCAGAGTAACTCCGCTTAATTATTCGGGGAATAATTACATTGGTAAATTGCCAGGTGTTACAGTTCTTCCCGTGGCTAAAAGGGTTTTCCCAATATGATGAGCACTTCATGGTCTGCTTCGTAATCCAAAATAATGAAGTCTGCTGAGAAAATAAATTTATATACCTTTACAAATACGTCTTCTATCTTCCCTTGAGAATGAGTTAATGAGCGATCAGCGAGTTGCAAAGTAACCGTAGTAGGTCGAGCTTCTCCTATTCCCAATTTCTTGAAGATAGACATGGGCATTAAATTAATGATTGCTCCTAAATCACACAAAGTTTTCTCAAAATAGTTGTTGTCGATCGTGCATGGAATGGTGAAGCTGCATGGATCTTTCAATTTAGGTGGGATCTTATTTTGTAAGATATAACTTGTTTATTCAGTCATGGCTACCATTTCAAATTCTCACAGCCTTCTTTTCTTGGACAAAATATCCTTCATAAACTTTGCGTAGTTGGGCATTTGTTCAAGTTTTTCCACCAATGGCACATTAATGTGAAGCTGCTTAAGAACGTCAATGAATCATTTAAACTCTTTGTTCTGATTATGTTTCTGCAATCTTTGGGGGAATGGTGGTGGTGGCCTCTGAATTTTCAATTCGCCTTGCTGCTGCTGCGGTGTAACTACAACATCAGTTACTAAGTTACACTTTTCTGATTCATCTAAATCCTCTTGTTCAACCAACTCATCTTGTTTCTTTAAATTTTTTGCCCTCTGTTGTTTTTCTGGAATCTCAAGTTCCCTTCCATTCCTTAATACAATGACCTTTCAATGCTGCTTTTCTGGTCTTTGCGGCATTTCCGTATCACTCGGTAATTGCCCCGCATTCTTTGTGTTCATGGATTGAGCTAACTGTCCCATTTGAGTTTCAATATTTTTTATGGACGCAACCAAATTCTGCAGAATTACGTCTATTTTGGAGGCATATTCTCTGGCAAAACCTTCTGATTTCTCTTGAGGCATCGAACTATAAGTTGTTTGCGAGAATCCTTGATAGTAGTTTTCTGTAGATCTGCTTGGTGCTATAGCAATTTGCTGCTAAGAATTCCACTGAAAGTTTGGATGTTGTTTCTAGCCAGGATTATATGACTGAGAGTATGGATTGTTGTTCCTTTTGTATCTTATATAATTTGCAGATTCTGGGTTAGTATGACATAAATTTTTATTGTGGTATTCCCCAAAGAAAATACCTGATACTTCTCTCGTCGTTGGCTTTGATGACTTGTTCATTGATTTGATAGTTTTTTCCTGCATGACAATTTTCGCATTCAAGGCAGAAACTTCATCCAAATCATAAACTCCAAATGCACGCTTTGTAGAGTAAACTCTTTCGAAGGCCATTGATATCTATTCACTGCCATTCTTTCTAACAAATCATAAGCTTTATTGATAGATTTTGATAGAAGAGTTCAGTTTGCTGCAGCATCGATGATTGATCTGGTTTGGCCATTAAGTCCATTATAAAATACCTCTAGCTGAATCTAATGTGATATTCCATGATTAAGGCACTGCCTTAACAATTCCTTAAATCTGTCCCAAGCCTCATAAAGTGATTCGCTATCCCGCTGTTGAAAACTTGTGATTTGATTCTCATTTTGGTGTTTCTCACTGGTGGATGATATTTCATGAAGAATTTCTTGGCTAAATCTCCCAATGTAGTGATAGTATTTGATGGAATGTTGTTTAACCAATGTCGTGCACTGTCTCATAAGGAATATGGGAAAAGTTTAACTCTTAACGCTTCAGCTAAAACTCTAGGAAAATTAATTGAATAGCTCACTTCTCCAAAAACCTTAAGATGATGATGAGGGTTGTTCGATACCAATCCACTAAACTGCCCAACTGTTTGAAGCATCTGAAACATGATTGGTTTTAACTCAAATCAGATAGCATGTAAATCTAGTCTCACAATATCGGGATTCAGATCATCAAGCGTGGGAATGGTGAAATCCTAAATAGGCCGATCTCGGTCATCAATGATACGATCATGATTATTTCTTTTTTCATCCTTGTTGGCCATATTATCTTCTTTAATAAATGGTTGCTGTTGTTGTCTCATTCTTGCTCGAAATGTCCATTCAACCTTTGGATTGTGTGGAACAAGATCTTGGTTGTCCCGTCGGCCTTCAAGCAAATGATACCTGAAAAACAATGAATAAAATATAAAAAAATTATAGCAAATAAAATAATTAAAAAATATCTCCGGTAACTGCGCAAAAAACTTGTTAGTGATTGTCTACACCTAAAACAAGTGCATGTGTCGTTAACAAAGTAATAAAGAGTAAGTAAAAGTCGATCCCTCGAGGATAAACTTAACTAAATTCAATTGCTATAAAAATTATATAAAATAAAGATGAGGATAATATAAAATTAAAGTTTATTTAGAAATAAAAAATAAATAAATGAAAGAAAATTGAAAATATCAGGATTGATTTCTTCGTTACATGCAATTTATTACTGATGCTACAAAATGCTACAACATTTTTCACTGAATAGCGAGAAATAATTTTCTAGGGTTCTCTCAAATTTCCTAGTGCAATTCGTCTTAGAATTTCCTTTGATTTTTACAAAAAAAAAAAAAAAAAAAAAAAACTTAATTCGAATTCCTTTAGAATTCTATTCTCAATGCCAAGTAAATTAATGTCAATAATTTTATAACAATTTATTTTACTTAATCAATCATGCATATCAAAATTCATATTTATCTTTCGATACAATAGAAATATGTAATATCAAATTTGTCCGTCGACACAATTCGAATTAAACAACAAACATCATGTAGATTATTCAATAAAAAAACAAACTTTCATTGATCTTAATAAATCACGTAACAAGTACTTTCTCTCCTAACCGAGATTAAAACCTTAGCCCAGAATCATGACAATAAAATCCAAAAAATAAAAATATTCATCAAAAGAAAAATAAAAAGTAGTAGAAGAAGAATTGTTGATGTCGAATTTCAGCAGCTAATCCTCCCTTTTTGCTTTCTTTTTTGTCTCCGTCTCTCCTTCCTCGTAAATCTTCTTCTCTGTTCATTTTTAGCCCATTTTTATCCCTTCCTTGATTCTAGGGATTTCTCCAGCAAATTTTCTCTCTCTCTCCTTGATTCTAGGGATTTTTTTCTTCCCATTGCTCCTTCTCTTTTGGTCATTCAAATTAAAAATCCAATCTTTCCTTTTTTACTTTCTTGCTAGTAAATCTGTGACCAAACGTGATAACAACAAAATTCAAATTAGTGCTAATAATCTGATCTTTCTGAAAATATACATAAAACTCATTAAATTTTTAAAATCTTTCAATCCTACAGCAACCTACAGCCATTTCTATAATTTTGACCAAATTCCTTTTATATTAATTCAAATCACACGAGTTTTATTAAATAAAAATAGTATAAAATAACTATATTTTAAGAGCTATCAATAGATTCGATTGAAATTTGGTTGAGATTGGATATGTTGAAGTGAGTGGATTTCAGTTTAATATGCTGATTTATCTGTTCGTTTTGATGTTTCTCCTAATTATTTTTTAAGGAATATTGATATTCTTAATTGGTGGTATTTGGATCGAGTTGGTGAAATGTGAAAGATGATGGTATTTATAGGATGGTAGCTTGATGAGCATGAATAATTTGAGGTTGTACATGACTCTTTGAGTTCTTGTAATATGGCTTGGTGTAATTTGCGAAAATAGATGTATTTTCAACCGCTAAATAATTGAAAATGGTCAATTATCTAATTAAAAAGATGAAGGCGAAGCTATCTATGCCTCATTCAGGAAACAAAAAGAAATATTGCTGAGGTTGACAAATTTGAAGTTTGATTTTTTATTATTTAAATGTAATGTAATTGGTAGAAGTGGGTGAGACAGCAATTCTTGTATTGTATATGTTTGTTTATATTTTTATACATTGTTGTCATTTTCTTGTTATGGGCATCAAGTTTTAACTAGTAACATCTAAGACTATTCCTTTAGAAGTTTGCCACTACATTCATACTCATAGGCTAAGTACATTGAGGCTGCTCGGCATGAAAGCAGCATCCTCCATTTAGGATTTGTATTGAGAGTATATCAAAAGATATTCCAATTAGGAAGAGAGTAGATCGGTAGTGCTTCTTCTTCTATTTTGGGTGGGCATGAATCTGTCTATAAGATAGAATCTCAAATCAAAGTTTTTTATGTAACACCCCGAAAACCCGCCTCTATTCCCGACTCGAAGTAGGGACTACTCTGAGCTAAACGACTCACTACTTTTCCTAATCCTAACCATTAAGCACCACGGCGTCCTCCCTAAAAATTTCGGCAGAGTAACGCCTGAAAATGGCGCCTCCAAAATGTTAAGTACCTGCAAACAAAAACAAATCCCAACCAATCCAGAATACTCCTACACCACAATTCAGTCTACGAAATCTCCAAACAATCATCTTAACAGGACGAAAATGCTATCGACCAAAATGAAGAAAGTCCACAGTATAGGATGACATATCACCCTTACTATGACTATATACAACAATACAATACTCCCACAAAAGACAAAAGAAGTCACACCCCAGCCCCTATCTCGACTCGAAGTGCAACTGCCCGAGACAGTCGGTCGATACACCGCGCTGCCATCGGCACGTCGCCACCGTCCCAGCTCATCCCGGAAACGGGGCCCACAGTCACACCCCAGCCCCTATCTCGACTCGAAGTGCAACTGCCCGAGACAGTAGGTCGATACACCGCGCTGCCATCGGCACGTCGCCACCGTCCCAGCTCATCCCGGAAACGGGGCCCACAGTCACACCCCAGCCCCTATCTCGACTCGAAGTGCAACCGCCCGAGACAGTAGGTCGATACACCGCGCTGCCATCGGCACGTCGCCACCGTCCCAGCTCATCCCGGAAACGGGGCCCACAGTCACACCCCAGCCCCTATCTCGACTCGAAGTGCAACCGCCCGAGACAGTAGGTCGATACACCGCGCTGCCATCGGCACGTCGCCACCGTCCCAGCTCATCCCGGAAACGGGGCCCACAGTCACACCCCAGCCCCTATCTCGACTCGAAGTGCAACCGCCCGAGACAGTAGGTCGATACACCGCGCTGCCATCGGCACGTCGCCACCGTCCCAGCTCATCCGGAAACGGGGCCCACAGTCACACCCCAGCCCCTATCTCGACTCGAAGTGCAACCGCCCGAGACAGTAGGTCGATACACCGCGCTGCCATCGGCACGTCGCCACCGTCCCAGCTCATCCCGGAAACGGGGCCCACAGTCACACCCCAGCCCCTATCTCGACTCGAAGTGCAACCGCCCGAGACAGTAGGTCGATACACCGCGCTGCCATCGGCACGTCGCCACCGTCCCAGCTCATCCCGGAAACGGGGCCCACAGTCACACCCCAGCCCCTATCTCGACTCGAAGTGCAACCGCCCGAGACAGTAGGTCGATACACCGCGCTGCCATCGGCACGTCGCCACCGTCCCAGCTCATCCGGAAACGGGGCCCACAGTCACACCCCAGCCCCTATCTCGACTCGAAGTGCAACCGCCCGAGACAGTAGGTCGATACACCGCGCTGCCATCGGCACGTCGCCACCGTCCCAGCTCATCCCGGAAACGGGGCCCACAGTCACACCCCAGCCCCTATCTCGACTCGAAGTGCAACCGCCCGAGACAGTAGGTCGATACACCGCGCTGCCATCGGCACGTCGCCACCGTCCCAGCTCATCCCGGAAACGGGGCCCACAGTCACACCCCAGCCCCTATCTCGACTCGAAGTGCAACCGCCCGAGACAGTAGGTCGATACACCGCGCTGCCATCGGCACGTCGCCACCGTCCCAGCTCATCCGGAAACGGGGCCCACAGTCACACCCCAGCCCCTATCTCGACTCGAAGTGCAACCGCCCGAGACAGTAGGTCGATACACCGCGCTGCCATCGGCACGTCGCCACCGTCCCAGCTCATCCGGAAACGGGGCCCACAGTCACACCCCAGCCCCTATCTCGACTCGAAGTGCAACCGCCCGAGACAGTCAATCGATACACCGCGCTGCCATCGGCACGTCGCCACCGTCCCAGCTCATCCCGAAAACGGGACCCACAGTCACACCCCAGCCCCTGTCTCCTGTCCACACCGTAAGCTCACATTCTCTACTCTCCCTCCGTGGTTAAAAACATGCTCAAAACATTCTACGTGACTCTTAAAACATGATGCATGCTAACTATAATCAACTAATTACGACTCCATATACACATCACAATCAACTAGCTACAACTCCACATACGCATCACATCACAAACGTGCCTACAATCCATAACCATCACAAGACTCATAACGTACGTACCACTAACTCATAACCTGTACAAAACTCACAACCTGCACAAAACTGGCCCGCCGCCTGCACAGAACTCACAACATACCCACAACTAGCCCACAACCTACACAGAACTCACCTCCTACGCACGACTGACTCACCCACCTACGCAAAACTAACCCACGACCTCACCAGACTCACCTCCTACGCACGACTGACTCACCCACCTACGCAAAACTAACCCACGACCTCACCAGACTCACCTCCTACGCACGACTGACTCACCCACCTACGCAAAACTAACCCACGACCTCACCAGACTCACCTCCTACGCACGACTGACTCACCCACCTACGCAAAACTAACCCACGACCTCACCAGACTCACCTCCTACGCACGACTGACTCACCCACCTACGCAAAACTAACCCACGACCTCACCAGACTCACCTCCTACGCACGACTGACTCACCCACCTACGCAAAACTAACCCACGACCTCACCAGACTCACCTCCTACGCACGACTGACTCACCCACCTACGCAAAACTAACCCACGACCTCACCAGACTCACCTCCTACGCACGACTGACTCACCCACCTACGCAAAACTAACCCACGACCTCACCAGACTCACCTCCTACGCACGACTGACTCACCCACCTACGCAAAACTAACCCACGACCTCACCAGACTCACCTCCTACGCACGACTGACTCACCCACCTACGCAAAACTAACCCACGACCTCACAAGACTCACCTCCTACACACGACTTCACCAGACTCACCTCCTACACACGACTGACTCACTCACCTACGCAAAACTAACCCACGACCTCCCCAGACTCACCTCCTACGCACGACTGACTCACCCACCTACGCAAAACTAACCCACGACCTCACCAGACTCACCTCCTACGCACGACTGACTCACCCACCTACGCAAAACTAACCCACGACCTCACCAGACTCACCTCCTACGCACGACTGACTCACCCACCTACGCAAAACTAACCCACGACCTCACCAGACTCACCTCCTACGCACGACTGACTCACCCACCTACGCAAAACTAACCCACGACCTCACCAGACTCACCTCCTACGCACGACTGACTCACCCACCTACGCAAAACTAACCCACGACCTCACAAGACTCACCTCCTACACACGACTTCACCAGACTCACCTCCTACACACGACTTCACCAGACTCACCTCCTACGCACGACTGACTCACTCACCTACGCAAAACTAACCCACGACCTCACCATACTCACCTCCTACTCACGACTGACTCACGACCTCACCAGACTCACCTCCTACGCACGACTGACTCACCCACCTACGCAAAACTAACCCACGACCTCACAAGACTCACCTCCTACACACGACTTCACCAGACTCACCTCCTACACACGACTGACTCACTCACCTACGCAAAACTAACCCACGACCTCCCCAGACTCACCTCCTACACACGACTTCACCAGACTCACCTCCTACACACGACTGACTCACTCACCTACGCAAAACTAACCCACGACCTCACCAGACTCACCTCCTACGCACGACTGACTCACCCACCTACGCAAAACTAACCCACGACCTCACCAGACTCACACGTACGTATAACTATCCAACAACCCTCTTAAAACTCCCACGTACGTACGACTATCCTATCAACCTCACACACTACCTATGACTCATAAACTGCATACCACGACCAACCAACGACGACTTCACATCCACATCACCTACCGACTACTCACGACATACACACGACTCACAACATGCAAACAACTGTGGTGTAGGCCCTTTTGGGTGACTCTCAAACATTCTCAACCACACTACTACTTACCTGGCGTCCTAGCTCGCTGGGTTTGGCCGTCGCGTCACCTCGGGCTTCACCTAGCACAAATTCAAATCCTTGTTAGCACCTAGGCTTAAACTTGCCAATTCATTCTAAAACTAACATTTCTAACTTAACCCAAGTCACATCTAACTAAACTGGTCACTAACTCGGTCTAGTTAAAAACCGACCCGAAACTTTGAAATAATAATAATAATAATAATAATAATAATAATAATAATAATAATAATAATAATAATAATAATAATAATAATAATAATAATAATAATAATAATAATAATAATAATAATAATAATAATAATAATAATAATAATAATAATAATAATAATAATAATAATAATAATAATAATAATAATAATAATAATAATAATAATAATAATAATAATAATAATAATAATAATAATAATAATAATAATAATAATAATAATAATAATAATAATAATAATAATAATAATAATAATAATAATAATAATAATAATAATAATAATAATAATAATAATAATAATAATAATAATAATAATAATAATAATAATAATAATAATAATAATAATAATAATAATAATAATAATAATAATAATAATAATAATAATAATAATAATAATAATAATAATAATAATAATAATAATAATAATAATAATAATAATAATAATAATAATAATAATAATAATAATAATAATAATAATAATAATAATAATAATAATAATAATAATAATAATAATAATAATAATAATAATAATAATAATAATAATAATAATAATAATAATAATAATAATAATAATAATAATAATAATAATAATAATAATAATAATAATAATAATAATAATAATAATAATAATAATAATAATAATAATAATAATAATAATAATAATAATAATAATAATAATAATAATAATAATAATAATAATAATAATAATAATAATAATAATAATAATAATAATAATAATAATAATAATAATAATAATAATAATAATAATAATAATAATAATAATAATAATAATAATAATAATAATAATAATAATAATAATAATAATAATAATAATAATAATAATAATAATAATAATAATAATAATAATAATAATAATAATAATAATAATAATAATAATAATAATAATAATAATAATAATAATAATAATAATAATAATAATAATAATAATAATAATAATAATAATAATAATAATAATAATAATAATAATAATAATAATAATAATAATAATAATAATAATAATAATAATAATAATAATAATAATAATAATAATAATAATAATAATAATAATAATAATAATAATAATAATAATAATAATAATAATAATAATAATAATAATAATAATAATAATAATAATAATAATAATAATAATAATAATAATAATAATAATAATAATAATAATAATAATAATAATAATAATAATAATAATAATAATAATAATAATAATAATAATAATAATAATAATAATAATAATAATAATAATAATAATAATAATAATAATAATAATAATAATAATAATAATAATAATAATAATAATAATAATAATAATAATAATAATAATAATAATAATAATAATAATAATAATAATAATAATAATAATAATAATAATAATAATAATAATAATAATAATAATAATAATAATAATAATAATAATAATAATAATAATAATAATAATAATAATAATAATAATAATAATAATAATAATAATAATAATAATAATAATAATAATAATAATAATAATAATAATAATAATAATAATAATAATAATAATAATAATAATAATAATAATAATAATAATAATAATAATAATAATAATAATAATAATAATAATAATAATAATAATAATAATAATAATAATAATAATAATAATAATAATAATAATAATAATAATAATAATAATAATAATAATAATAATAATAATAATAATAATAATAATAATAATAATAATAATAATAATAATAATAATAATAATAATAATAATAATAATAATAATAATAATAATAATAATAATAATAATAATAATAATAATAATAATAATAATAATAATAATAATAATAATAATAATAATAATAATAATAATAATAATAATAATAATAATAATAATAATAATAATAATAATAATAATAATAATAATAATAATAATAATAATAATAATAATAATAATAATAATAATAATAATAATAATAATAATAATAATAGGAATCGAACTATTCCAGCGACCACGTACTCTTCTAATAACCTAGTTTAACTTGCGAGAAAGAGAACCCTAAACGAACGGCCGTAACCAGTCCAAAATCCGAACAATCGACTCGGGTCTATTATGCTAACACGTCCAAATTTAACTTTCAATACCATTTCACCAATCACATTGTCAATTAAGCTCATTCAGATCAATTTAGATTTGACACAATACAAATTGAGGGTTCCCCACTCGGGAACCCGAATTCCACCTAAACTTCGAATTTACATAACTTTTGCTACGCTTATCGGAATGACTCGATTTCAGTGGCTAGACGCTCCCCATACCACCTATTTTAACATACTAAAAGGAATTTTAAAACGAATAACTAGAGCCAAGTCAGATCCTCTAAAAACATAACCGGACTTTTACCCTAATTGTCCAAAAATCTCCAATTCAATTTAATTCCACCAATTCCTCACCAATCAATCCCTCTCACACCCAATTAGCACAATTTAAATGGAATTCCAGGGCTTAACCTAGAGAACCCGAACCCCACACATTTTGAGTTCTCTGTTTTCAGCCCCAATCGGCACTCTCCCTTGCCCGACCATTCACGCCAGTCCAAGCCCAGCCATTTGGTGCCGAGACTAGCCAAAAATGGCCGGTGGTCGGAGCCCAAGCTAGCTCGCCATTCTCGGCCTCAAACAGAACGAAAACAGGGAAAGAGAACCGAGCTTACCAGTCGGTTTTGGCGCGCGGAGGCAGCCGAAAATGTCTTCCCTGAAGTCGCCGTCGTTGCCTGATCGAAAAGCGTCGAAATCTCCGGCGTTTTGCTCCGTCGATCGTCGCCTGAGCTCCCTCCCCTTCTCGGCTCCATTCTCCGCTCGCGAAGCCATTCATTTTTTTTAAAAGAAATTGTCATTTTCTTTTAAAACAAAAAAATAAATAAATAAATAACTAAAAATAATAATAATAATAATAACATTTAGCATTACCATTTTGTCCTCCCAAAAATTCTATTAAATCACGTTCTTCGACCGTTAAATTTATATAACTGACTTTCACCTCACCCTCGGTCTAACTCCCAAGAATAAATAATTAACCCAATAAATAACTAAATAATAATTAAATCTGGGGTATTACATTTTACTTTTTGTGAGTACTTCAAATATTATTTACAAAATCTACAAGCAATTCTTGAAATGTTGATTTGTATATTTCTAATTTTTAAGAAATATAGAAAAGAAGAAATTCGAAAACAACAATTTTCATTAAATTGAGTATATTGATTTCAATTATCAATTGCATGGGTGGGTTGAGTTGCATCATTTTAAACATGCATATCATTACTTTATAACTGTTTTAAAGCATGCATTTAGGAAGGAGGAAGTTGGAAGCCGTGGTAACAGAAGAACCTATTGTGCTGGACTTGCCTCTTCATGTGTGATGAAAATAATTATAAAAATGATTGGGAGCCTTACGCAAAACGTCCTCCTTGGGTTGAAAATCCCTAAATCCTCGAGAAGAATAAGGCAAAAGGAGTTCTTACAGCCCTACCGGAGAAAGTTCGGGAACTGTAGTGGTGGATTACAGTCATATGAGTCAGTTTATAGTGGATTGCATTTTTACATTTCAATTTTAATGTTAAAAATGAAATTTGGTGTTTTGAGAACAGATAATTTTGAACCGTGTATTTAAATAATGCAAATTTTCTTTGAAATTTCATTATATAGATTTAATCATTGAAATGAGTTTTAAACCGTGGTTGATGGATTTTAAATGGTTCGAATTACGAACCTGCATGCATTTTTATATATATGACATGGATTTCAAATCAAAATAAATTGATTTAAAAAATAATCAATGATAGGTGGAGGATGGTGTATGGGCCTAGATAGTGTGGATAGGGTTTGAGCTAGCTATTCTAGTTACTAGATTTATTTGCTGATCCACTGGCTCATTATATGAATATCTCTATTTTCAGATAGCGAGGACGTTCACTGAGACAGAAAAACCAAGGCAAGGTACAATATACAAGAGACATAGGTGAAAGATCATGGATGGATGGTCTTTGGGTTGTGGAAAGTCACCCGTCATGACTTATGTGTATTTATATTTTGTTTACACTTCTGTTTGAGTATTCTGATAGGCTGATATAAAGAATTTGATGATGATGTAATATATTTCAACTTATGAAATGTATTTCATTTGTTATGTATATTGTTTGGATGTTATTGAAAAATATCCTAATTTAGAATGTCAAATAGGAAATGTATGGTGTATGTCATTTGGAAGTTCCCACTTAGGGAATGTATGTTATGTTGTAGATTGCTTTCGGAAGCTTCCCACCTCGAGAATCTGTTCCACTTGTCGGGATCCGGTTCTGGGAGGAATCGGGCCTTGACAGTCTGGTATCAAAGCTATATTATCATAATTCTAACTAGTTGGGAGGATTAGTAACTATGTTTAGAATGTCTCTTGTATTGTCTTGGTGGTGAAATTTTCTCTGAGACAGATTAAGAAGAAGTTCGAAATAGTGGGAGTTCCGAATAAGTTCAAAGTCAAGTTCGTCGTAAGTCAACTAGTTGAGAATTAGGTGGGATAAGACTAAGGTATTCTTAGGTGGCCAATGTGACTGGGAGTAACTCGAGGATGTTTTCTTGGAGAGACTTTTTCCTAAATATGTTAGACAAGCCAAAGCCAAAGAGTTCTTGGAGTTGACCCAAAAAGATATGAGTGTTTTAGATTATCAAACTAAATTTGAGAAATTGTTAAGATTTAAGCAAAGTCTTAGATGTGGTATTTCTAGCAGACTTGTAGTTTTAAAACTATAGTCGTATTCAGATATGGTTGAAAGAGCTCTGCTTATTGAGCAAGCACTTAGGGCGAGTGAAGATAAATGAGAATTAGAAAATGAGATTTAAGAAAAGTATTCTCAAATGTTATTTTGAGAACTATATTAGAAAGAAATTTCGGGACGAAATTTTCTTAAGGGGGAAAAATATAATGGTTTGGAATTTTAAGACTTTAGATATAAAATGTAATTTTGGATGTACATTATAAATAATATGTAATTAGAGGGTGTAAAAGTTGTATTGATGAAAGGATAAATTAAGAGGCGAAATTTGACGAATTGAAATATATTAAAAATATAAAAATTAAAAGAAAAATATTTAGATTAAAACTAATTTAATTGAGATAGATTAAAATTAAGAAGGATTAAAGGTTAATTAATTAAGGCATTTTGGTAATTATCAAAGATGGAAGGGTAAATTAGTCTTTTTGAAAGGATAACTTTGGTTAATTGGTAATTTATCCTAAAACACTATTGATGAGGGGTATATGTGGTTGAAGATTTGTGGCTTCTACGTGAGAGAGAAAGAGAAGAGAAGAAACAGAGAAAAGATGATGTGTCAATAGGCCCAAAAGCCCAACCCAAGACTAAGACCCAATTCATATCCAAAGCCCATACTACTTATTACTTACTTAATAATGACTTTATTTCTTTTGTAGGTAATGGACTCAATGAAGGCTTGGAACGGAGGCCCAATTCATATAGCAAGATTCAACCTCATCACTTAACCTCTTGGGATGCACGGGATGAAACGAATCGGCTGGATTAGCAGAAGCAGGAATTTGTCTTCCCAGAGACAAATTCTGTAATTTTTATTTATTTTTTATTTTTTTGCTTTTATGTTTCTTGAGAAAGACCATTTTGGCCTTAAGCTTATATGGGTAGAACTCGATTTCAAGTAAGCCATCTTGATAGGAGAGGCCCAACCCAATAGAAGACAAAGCTTGAAGATGGAACTTGAAGATGGAGTTTGGAGAGGCCCAATTGCTTTAGGCTTGGAGAGACATGACTTGGCATCAAAGGACACTTGCTAGTGGAGACATGGATCGATGACATGGCACAAGGGAGAAGAAGCACAATTGATCTTTGCCACCCATCATCTTTTTTCATCTAATGGCTCACATTTAATCTTGTAAACCTAGCTACCCCCCAAACTCTATTTAAGCAATACTCTAGGCCATTGTATGGGTTTTTTGCCAAATTAATCTATTGAGGTATATTTTATTAAGAAAAGGTTGTCTTGGTGAAGAATCTTCCAAGGGTTGGTGCCATTGGAATTCTACCTAGGTTTGTGCCAAGGTAGGTATCGGTCTGCTTAAACCGATTGGAGAGAACCTCCATTGCTTCCAAGCGTGTGGTGGCTTGAAAGCTCTTACTCCTTACTCTATTCCAAGTCACTTTGGTGCTGGAATCATAAGAGAAGGTGTAACGCCCCGAGTTTTCTGAACCCGGTTTGCTACTCAATGCTCGAACATGACTAAAAAAATTTTTTGATTAATTTAAATCTTCACTCGACAGTCAAAATTTGACATTTTTCTAAAAATTCAAAATATTTAAAATTTTGCAGCGGAAATCATTTGAACCACAATGAAGTTATACAAAACTACGAAATGCTGTTGAATTGTTAAGAAACAATCAGCAATTAGAAAATCTAGTTTAAACAGCGAAATACTAGAGAAGTCGCAGAAGTCAAACACATCTGCCGATTGATAAAGTCAACGGAAGAAGCAGAAACAGAAGATAGAAGGTTTCTACTGATGACGTCAGCCAAAAGACATCAACCGATCGCAAATGACAAAATACACTCTACATCCTCCGATGACTATACGACAAAAATCCTCCTATATCTACCGATGACGTCAACACGCATCTGCCGATGAGTTTACCGAGACATCATCCGATGGACTTTGACCTACACCTTCCGATAGAACAAACCTCATGTATCGGTGACTTTACTGAGACATCATCCGATGACTATTCTTAAGGCATCTTCCGATAGAATTAACCTACATCATCCGATGACTTTTCTTAAGGCATCTTCCGATAGAATTAACCTACATCATCCGTTGACTTTTCTTAAGGCATCTTCCGATAGAATTAACCTACATCATCCGATGACTTTTCTTAAGGCATCTTCCGATAGACAAAAACACAACTTCCTCCGATAGAAAACAATAAACTTCTACACACATCCACCGATAGCTTTTACCAAAACATCATCCGATAGATAAATTACTCGACTCCTACCGATGGACAAAACAACATGGCAGTAGACTTTACTATAAATCGAGAAAGTCCCGACTATCAAAAGGACTTAAGCATTTTACCAAAAACCATTCAGAGGCAGTTTAAATCATTGCATTGCTCAAATTCAGTAAAAACAACATTATAAAATCCAACAGAACAGTAATGTCAGGAAATCTCCAAAACTAATTCAAAAGGTTGCTACCACTACTGTCATGAAAACTCAATGTACTCAGATTGAATCATTATCAACTAGACCTTCACAACCGCTGACACCAGTTAACCCGCCTCATCAGTTTACCAGACCGGAGCATGAATGTACCCCTCCAACCACATCTACTCATCTGTGCACACGGGAAATTCACCTGTAGTAATCTCTTCACCTACATCACAAAACTCATCTATTAGCCTAATGCTAAGCAAGTAAAGCAAGAAATAAAATGTGTACTGAAATGTAAATCCTAAATATGCAGTTTCTACTTTCATTCCTCAGTTATGTTGCATTCGTTCACTGGTCTGATGATCCCTGATACAATGGGAGGTGGATCAGTTTTTCCAGGGTATGAATCCAATATTCAATTAAGGGGCGGATTAATTCCCTTAACAGCTGATTTGATCCCTAATACAATGGGAGGTGGATCAATTTTCCCAGGGTATGAATCCGTATGTTCGATTAAGGGGCGGATTAAATCCCTTAAAAGTATACTGTTACAATCTGTTCACATCTCACCATGCTACTTCATGTAAATTCATTTTCGTTTTCTTTCAAAATATGATGCATGGCAACTGAAAAGAAACATTCATTCATGCACACACAATCCTACTGTTTTGTGATGTAGGCCCGAAGGCACATGCAAACTCTACTTACCTGGTCTCCTGGAAAAACTTGGTAGCAAGCTACTTCGGGTATTACTCAAACCTAAAACCATAGACAGAGCATACATTAAATTTCCTCTAATCTTCATTCTAAACCACTAGAAATCTAAGGGAAACTGTTTTGGGAACTCTAGTCATTGTGCATTCCCGATTTCAACTTAAACCGAAACCACCACTCGCTTACCGCCTTCTCAAAACCTCATTTATCATCCCTCCGACCAACGATAGATACAATGTAACGAGAAATAGAAGCAAAACTCACCAAGTTCGGAGGAAATCGCTGGAGGAAGTCGAAGGGGGTCTCCTATCGCGCTCTGCTAAGCTGAGGAGCTGAGAATAGAGAGGAAATGAAATAAACAGTGGCGGCTACTTCATTAATAGTTTCCTTAAATACGTTATCCACCTTTGAATTTCTAATTACCCTTATGCCCTTGCCTAGTCATCCACTAACCCTACATTTAATATTGCCATATAAATTGTGTCATTAGTTTAAAAGGAATAGAGAAACGGTTTGATAGAACCGGGTATTACAGAAGGTCACACCATTCCCAAATACCGGTCTTCTTCCTTGGAAGAAGCATTAGCCGAGAGGTAACTCAATACCTCTATCGGCCGGTTCAGGTTTTTATCATTTTCTTTATTTTTCTTCACAGAACACTATCACCACTTTACACGTACTTCATATTCCATCTCTTAGCTTCATTTCGTCTGAAGAAATCGTTTCATTTCGAGCACTTTAACCTTTTCATTTCTGCTCATACATTTTATTGCTCTCGGATTAGTCGACCAGTGAGCAACCCTTACTCTTTGGATGATAACTCGTTCATTTTCAGGTCGTTACCCATCAAAAGAGGAAACAAAGAGGGAGAGAGAAAGAACCAAAGAGAAACTCGTGGAAAAAGATAGAGAAAGGGAGGGGGGAAACGTGAGATTCATCGATCCGTCCTTTAGGATAAGTTTTTCAGCTCAGTGAGAGGAACATTTTGGTGTAAAAATCAATAGGTTCAGTGGAGATTTCGGGAAAAAGTGGAGGAACCGACATACGGTAAATATCTCTAACGATTACAATAGTTAGATTAGACTTTATTGTCTTGATATGTGGAGATAGTTTTAATTACTGTCTTGGATCTGGATATGATAGATTTGCTTGGGATTTGGTTGAGATTAGATATGTTGAAATGAGTGGATTTCGGTTTAATATGCTGATTTATCTGTTCGTTTTGATGTTTCTCCTAATTATTTTAACCCTAAATCTTAAGTAATATTGAATTTCTAAATGGGTGGTATTTGGATTGAGTTGATGAAATTTGAAAGATGATGGTATTGATAGGATGGTGGCTTGTTTAGCATGAATAATTTGGGGTTGTACATGGCTCCTTGAGTTCTTGTAATATGGCTTGGTGTAATTTGCAAAAAGAGATGTATTTTCTACCGCTAAATAATTGAAAAGGTCAATTATATAATTAAAGAGATGAAGGCGAAGCTGTTTATGCCCCATTTAGGAAATAAAAAGAAATATTGCTGAGGTCGACAAATTTGAATCTGTCTATAAGATAGAATCTCAAATCAAGGTTTTTTACTTTTTGTGAGTACATCAAATATTATCTACAAGCAATTTTTGACATGTTGATTTGTATATTTATGATTTTTAAGAAATATGGAAACAAAGAAATTCGAAAAGGACAATTTTTATTAAATTGAGCATATTGATTTCAATTATCAATTGCATGGGTGTGTTGAGTTGCATCGTTTTAAACATGCATATCATTACTTTATAACTGTTTTAAAGCATACATTTAGGAAAGAGGAAGTTAGAAGCCGTGGTAACATAGGAACCCATTGGGCTGGACTTACCTATTCATGTGTGATGAATATGACTATGAAAATGATTGGGAGCCTTACGCGAAACATCCTCCTTGGGTTGAAAATCCCTAAATTCTCGAGAAGAATAAGGCAAGAGGGGTTATACAGCTCTACCGGAGAAAGCCCAGGAACTGTAGTGGTAGATTACAGCTATATGAGTCAGTTTAGAGTGGATTGCATTTTTACATTTCAATTTGAATGTTAAAAATTACATTGGGTGTTTTAAGAACAGATAATTTTGAACCGTGTATTTAAATAGTGCAAATTTTCTTTAAAATTGCATTATATTGATTTAATCATTGAAATGAATTTTAAATCGTGATTGATTGATTTTAAATGGTTCGAATTACGAACCTGCATCCATTTTTATATAAATGACATGGATTTCAACTAAAAACAAATTGATTTAAGTTGATTTAAAAAATAATCAATGATAGGTGGAGGATGATGTATGGTCTTGGATAGTGTGGATAGGGTTTGGGCTAGCTATTCTAGTTGCTATATTTATTTGCTGGCCAATGACTCATTATATGGATATCTCTATTTTTCAGATAGCGAGGACGTTCACCGAGATGAAAAAACAAAGGCAAGGTACAATGTACAAGGGACAAAGGTGAAAGATCATAGATGAATGGTATTTGGGTTGTGGAAAGGCACCTGTCGTGACTTATGTGTATCTATATTTATTTTACGCTTCTATTTGAGTATTCTGATAGGCTGATGTAAAGAATTTGATGATGATGTAGTATATTTCAACTTATGAAATGCATTTCGGTTATTGTGTATATTATTTAAATGTTATTGGAAAATATCTTAATTTAGGATGCCATGTAGGAAATGTACGGTGTATGTCGTTTGGAAGTTCCTATTTAAGGAATGTATGTTATGTTGTAGGTTGCTTTCGAAAGCTTCCCACCTCAGGAATCTGTTTCACCCGTTGGGATCCGATTCTGGGAGGAATCGGGCCTTGACAACCTACCAATTCGAGAAAATGGCTGAAGTCTTGTGGAGATCTTTGAAGTTAGACTACCCTTTGGAGGATATAACCTGGACACAGTTTGAAACTATTTTTAGAGACAATTATTGCAATGCCGAACATCGCCAAAAGAAGATCACGACTTATCACAATTTGGAGCAGGAGAATCTTACCGTACTAGAGTACTATGCCAAGTTTATGGAGTTCTCTTAATATATTAGTATCACGGACCTGGTGGATATGCTGGTGAAGTTCTGATTGAATTTAAGGTCCAAGATCAAACACAAATTGGTAGGCTTTGCGTTTAATTTTCTTCCTGAGGTAGTTGCTGCTGCTCAGCGTGTTGAGACAGATTTGGAAGAACAGTTTGGTATATACAAAGGGAAAGTGAAGGATGATCAGCCTATGGGAGGCAAGATAATCAAGAAAGACTTAAAGAAAGGGAAAAACTGTGAAGGTCACAATCAAGATAACTTTGGGAGATCTTCTAGTGCTACACTTTATTCTAGTGGACGTTCAGAACCATATATTTGTCACTCTTGTTGACAACTTAGACACTTGAGGAAGAATTGCCCTACTCATCAAAAACCTCAAACTAACTTAGCACCTTCTCAGACAACCCCTAACACGCTTGGTTTTGGAGGTAAGAGAGGATTTTTTAGTCAGGACCAGCGTTATCAACATCAATATCAACCATCTGGTACCAACTTCCAGAAGTCTACTGGATACCAACAGAGCTTTGCTTCAAACACCACTCCTACCGTGACTTCAAATTATATGGATAACACTAACCCTAGTTCATCGAGAGGTGGATTCAGAGGCAGCAAAAGAGGAAAGGAAAAGATGACTTGCCAAGCTTATGCAGTTACAGGATTTGAGCCTCTTGATCTATCTGGCCAGAGTGTCATCGATGATATGATTTATTTATTTAATACTATAATGCATGTCTTATTTGATACTGGAGCAATATATTCATTTATTTCCACATATACTATTCATGCTTTAGATGTAAATATATAAAAATTTTATAATCCCTTTATTTTGAGTATCCCTATGAGCAAGAAATATGAGATGAACCTCATTGTTCGATATTTAACTATTATGATTGATGAACAAGAGTTACCTACTGACCTAATAGTTATGCGTATGGATCAATTCAATATGATTCTGGGTATGGATTGGTTAAACCTTTATAAGGCAATAATTGACTGTCATCGGAGAAGTATAACCCTTACTTTGGGAGATAGAAAAGTTTTGATACATCCATGTAATGCCCGTATGTTCCATGTTAATTCTATTTTACGAGCTTGTTTGAGGGGTCGGAGGATATTGGAGCTATACAGGAATATTTTTGCTTACCGACAATCATGTTACGGTCAAACATGATTCTGATTTATCATTGATTTGTGACTACCCTGATGTTTTTCCTGAGGATTTGTCTGGCTTACCACCCAACTGTGAGATTGAGTTCAGTATTAACTTAGTGCCCAACACAACTCCAATTTCAACTGCTCCGTACCGCAAAGCTCCTGTTGAGTTGAGTGAGTTAAGAACCTAGTTAAATGATTTGATACAAAATGATTTTATTCAAAATAGTATTTCGCCGTGGAGATCACCAGTCTTATTCGCAAAGAAGCAAGATAGTTCGCTTCGGTTGTGCATAGATTATCAAAAATTAAATCACGTGACAGTCAAGAATAAATATCCTCTACCAAGAATTGATGATCTGTTTGATCAGCTCGGAGGATCAAAATACTTCTTGAAAATTGATTTGAGATATGGCTACCACCAATTAAAAATTCGTGAATAGGATATTCTTAAAACAGCTTCTCGTACTCACTACAGACATTATGAATTTCTGGTACTTTCGTTTGGACTGACTAATGTATCAGCAGCTTTTATGGATCTGATGAATCGAGTTTTTCGGCGTTATCTTGATCAGTTCGTGGTGGTGTTGGTAGATGATATTTTAATATATTCTAAGTCTCGTGAAGAGCATATGAAACATCTAAGAATTGCCCTACAGACATTGCGTGAACACTAGCTATTTGCAAAGTGAGAAAAATGGGACTTTTGGATGACATAAGTGAAGTTCTTGGGTCATGTTGTTTCTCAGAATGGTATCTCAGTAGACCCCATTAAGGTCAAACCAGTGTTGGAGTTGAAACCATCCAATAATGTTACTGAACTACGGAGTTTCTTAGGTTTGGTTGGTTATTACCGACGATTCATTCAAAAATTTTCTTATATTGCTATGCCCTTGACTCATTAACCAGGAAGGACATAAAGTTTATTTGGGACGATAAATGTCAGATGACTTTTAAAGAGTTTAAACAGAGGTTGACTACTGCGCCGGTTTTAATAGTACCCGATGAAAGTTTATCGTATTCAGTACATACAAATGCGTCAGGAGTTGAATTGAGATGTGTTTTAATGCAGCAAGATAGAGTAATAGCATATGCATCTTGACAGTTAAAGACACATGAGCGAAATTATCTTACACACGATATGAAGTTAGCTGTTATTATCTTTGCTCTAAAAATTAGGAGAAGTTATTTGTATGGAGCTAGATTTGAAATATTTTCTGACCATAAGAGTTTAAAGTATCTATTTACGCAGCGTGATCTAAATCTCCGTCAGTGTCAATGGATGGAGTATGTGGGAGATTATGATTTTACTTTGGAGTATCATTGTGGAAAAACCAATATTGTAGCTGATGTCTTGAGTCGTTACCCGTAGGGATCTCTTTCTAGTCTTTTGTTAGAAAATTGGAAGAGGTGTATGACTATAGAAGATTACGAACTACATTACAAGGAAGATGGACAAATAGTTCGTGTATTTAATTTGGTTGCTATCGCACACACTCCTTCATCGTGTTACAGATGTGCAGAAATTTGATGATGAATTAAAAGAAAAACTTGAGAAAATTTTGTCAGGTGAACAATTTGACAGTTGAGAAGTCAACCCTGATGGATTTTTATCATTCAAAAGGCGGGTTGTGGTGTCTAAAAATTTAGAATTGAGACAAGCCGTTTTAGCAGAAGTTCATAAGTCTAGATTTGCTATACACCCAGGTAGCATTAAGATGTACCATGATCTGAAGCGTCAATATTGGTTGTAATGAAACAAGATATAGCAGAATACGTTTCTCAATGTTTAACTTGTCATCAAGTTAAGGCTGAGCATCAGAGACCAGCTAGGTTATTGCAACTCTTACCTATTCCCGAGTGAAAGTGGGATAAAATCACCATGGATTTTGTAACGGGTTTGTCAAGGACAGTGCAGAAATTTGATATTGTGTGGGTGGTTGTTTATAGATTCACAAAGTCTGCTCATTTTATTCCAATCAAAATTGACTTTTCTTTGACGAAGTTAAGTAAGTTGTATGTTGAAAATATCGTTCGTCTTCATGGTGTTCCTTCAAGTATAGTATCTGATAGAGACCCGAGGTTCACATAAAAGTTTTAGAGAGCCCTTCAAAGAGCTTTGAGTACCAAACTAAATTTGAGTATAACACATCACCATCAGACAGATGGTCAGTCTGAGCGTACTATTCAAATTCTCGAAGACATGTTGAGATCACGTGTTCTGGATTTTGGAGGTAGTTGGATAAATCATTTACCTTTAGTAGAGTTTGTCTACAACAATAGTTACTAGACCAGTGTTGGTATATTGCCTTATGAAACCTTATATGGAAGACCTTCTAGATCGCTTTTGTGTTGGGCTGAGACCGAGGAACGTGTTACTCTCGGACCTGATATGATTCGAGAGACAACTTAGAAGGTTCAAATAATTAAAGAAAGATTAAGAACAGTTCAAAGCTGTCAGAAAAGTTATGCTGATCTTTTGAAAAGAGAAGTCGAGTATGAAGTAGAGGACTTCGTGTTTTTGAAAGTAAGACTTAGACGTGGCCCATTTAAAATCATAGAACGAGTTGGTTCAGTGACTTACCGTTTAAACTTACCACCACAATTGAATTATGTCCATAATATCTTTCCTATTTCTATGTTGAGGAAATATATTTCTGACCCATCACATGTCATATTCTGGACCATAGTACCTATCCAGGAAAATGTCTCCTACGAGGAGGAGTTTGAGAAAATTTTAAGCCGAGATATCAAGGTTCTACGTCGCCGTGAGGTACCCTTGGTGAGGGTGCAGTGGAAGAATAACAGTGAAAGAGAAGCCACTTGGAAAATTGAATAAGAGATGAGAATAAAGTATCCTCAACTGTTTAATGATGTGTTTATGGTTGATCCAAATTTCGGGGATGAAATTTCATTAAGTGAGGGAGAATGTGAAATCCACCATTTAAATTGAAGAGCAAACCGTCGAAGGAGTGGTAGGAGTAAAAGGTAAAAATTTTCTTTTCTCTCATTAACCTGCTACTTGTACAATTTTGTCTTTCCTTCTATAAAATCCTCATTTTGATAAAATTTTCTTTCGCATAACTTTTGTTTGCTAAGGGTGCTTCTAACGAAGAAGAGAAAGAGGGAAACAAAGAGAGAGAAAAACCAAGGTAGAAAAACCTCTGCATAAAAACCATCCTTTTGTAGAGTTTCTTCTACAGAAGTCTTCCTTCCTCTCATTTTATTTCCACTTGTACACACACACTTTCTCTTTGGAATTTTTCCCTCATGCAGAACAATTTTTCTCTTTCTCGACTACTTTCAACAAGGTGTTCAGAACACTAATCTCGACCTTTGAAAGGACATAGGTAACCGGTTTGGTAAGTCAATTTTCCTCCCTTTTGATTTAGGATTTGGAAAGGGAGAAAGACTGATTTTTTTAGGATTGCTATTGAAATTTCAAAGGATTGGTGATAAGTACTTTAGAGTGGTGGAACGGATCCAAGCCTTTGTTATGATCGCCAAAGATATAAAAACCTAACTTTTAGGTCTTCATCTACTCACTGTTAATAGCATTTTTGGATTGCACAATTGAGTATGTCAAATTGTTTGTGCTAGAAAGTTATAGTTTTATTCTCTGTTGAATGCATAAAAAACTCAGATTAAGAATCATATTATATTGAGTTAGCTTGCTGCGACTTTTGTATTGGTCTGCCAGGTTCAGATTTTTTGGGCCGTCGTGGGCCGTGCGCCAGACTAAAGAGGAGAGACATCCTTTTTGGACATTTGTGATAGCCACAACCCAACCATGTTGAGCCGAGTTTTGGACTTTTCTTTGACTCAATTTATGGACTAATTAATCAATTGGATATAGACCATCTTGTGAGAATAATTGGGAGATAAAATAGCCTAAAAATGATGAATGAATTTACTATTTGTTAGGTACCAATCTATTGAATTAAAATGTAAAATCATTGACTTGGATTCTTGGATTTATTGAGTTTGACCTATTGTAAGTGCACTCGAGATAGAGGTTTATTTCATTTTTGGTTAAGCATTATTTTAAATTCATTTACAATGACATAAAATTAACTATTTAATTTTATGTCATTGTTTTATTCACATCCTTATCAATTGCATACTTTTATCAATTGATGCGAACTGTGTGTTTTAACTAGAAATAATAGGACATCTGAATGAGTTGTGTCCTTAAGCGCGAAACCCTAAACCTGATCAGGGTAGTTATGTGACTGCAATCGCCAAGTGTCGATGTTTTAAAATCATGGCCAATGGCCTAATGTGTTCGAAGTCCATAAGAGACTTTATTTTCACTAAACTTCTATTAAAATTGCAAAACTGGATTTTTATTAAAATTATGCATAACATTTTATAAATGCTGGGGATAAACTCTACTCCTATTGAGTTTAGTCGACTCACCTCAAACGACTCCTTTATTTTTTTCAAGATCCAATAAAGGAGAGTTTTATCTAAAGGCACGAAAACAATCTCTTTATAAGACTTCTTTATTTTTAATAAATATTTCTTTGATGATTTGTTTTAAATTTTAAAGTTAGAAACAATTGAAAATTGCAAACTTTAATCTAGCTATTTTCGTATATTACTTTATTTGGACTTATATCATCACATTATCTGGTATTATTTAGGGGTGAGCAAAAACTGACCAGAACTGGACCAGAACTGAGCTATTTGGTCCGGTTCTGGTCGGTTCTTAGGGAAAAATTAACAGATTTCGGTTAGTTATTTCATAATCGAAATCTGTGGTTTGGTTCTCAGTTTTAAGGACAAAACCGAGTAAAATCGACCCGCACCATTTAAGTTAACCTTTAGGCTAAAAAAACTTCGAAGCCTCACGCAGTCAGTCACGCTCTCACTTTCGTCCTTCACTATTCGGTGTTCGCTTCGCACAATCGCAGTCGCCGTCTCTTGCCCTCGCCCTCGCCCTCGCCCACACCCTCGCCCTCGTCGTGTCTCGCCGAAGTCGCTGATGTCTGTTGCCTCTAGGAGTCGGACTGTAGATTCAAACCACAGGTTTGGTTATTTTCTTTATGACTGTTCACTGTGGTAGATCTGTTTCCCGAAACTTTATTCTTTTTTTTTTTTTGCGAAGAAACCCAACAGATTTGCGAGGTTTGAGCCAATAGTTTGATTGCTCTGCAATTGTTAATTTTCTTTTTGTAGTTTTTTTTTTTTTTTTTCTCTGCTCTGCAATGTGATTGTGGGTAATGTTAACAGCTTCGATGTGGTGTTCATTTTCATAGAAAATTGTTTTGAAATCGACGAACCTTAGATTGTGGATTGCCTGTTTTGAGAAACAACTTGTAATGGGATGCCGAATGATTAGAACAACGAAGCACTAGATTTTTTTTTTTTTATAGATTATGTGATATTTTGTTGGAAATTGAAAACCAGAACCAAACATATTGGTTAAATTTTGATTTTTTTTACTTAAGTGTATTGATTTTTTTTACATATTGATTTAATTTTTTGTCAAAAATTAAAAAAAATTTGAACAAAAGTGGGAGGACCAAAATCGAGATCAAATTTCTAGTCCAGTTCTGGGAAAAAAATTTGCCTTATTGGTGCAAAAATTTGAAAATCAAATTTTAACGGTCCAATTCTAATCTCTTCAAAAATCAGACCGGACCAGACCATGCTCATCCCTAGTATTATTTGTTGGACCAATTTAATTTATGTATCATGGGACCTGAATTTGTATTAATTTTATAATTTTTTCACTGTATTATTTAAGTAAATGAGACCATGAGTTAAACAGTTTATCACGATTTTCGAGTTGGTCATTCCTCGGGTCTTTTGGGGCGTGACATTTCTAGCCTAGTTTGATTCTGTACTTTCTTCTATCAAACTGAGAATTTCTCAAAAATCTTTTTCCAGATTCCAAGTTAGAAATCAGCGATTACATGTAATAATCCTGAGCTTTCTTTTTTACAGATTTGTTGAAGCCATGGCGTTTTCTTTTACAGACTGGAGTCCTTGTCTTCATGAACGCCATCGGACGAGAACGGCCGAATTTCAACAACTCCGATTGGCGATCATTTAGGGCATAACTCGTGGCTGGAGAGAAATCATAAAGATCTAAAGTACCCATGGCACTGATTGATCACGATGCCGTGGTATATCATCCACCGTCCATCACGAATCAGAGAAAGGCTGCCTCCTGATCGCGACGGAGAAGCTCGACGGAGAAGCAGTTGAGGGAGGAAATGAAGGCTACCTGTTCGACTGTGGCCACCTTTACCTGGGACTGTAGTTATTCTATTGGGCTTGGGATGGATACTTATCGGGCCAAATGTTGGGCTTCAAGGCCCATATAATTTAATCAAGGGCCGTTCCTAGTAAGAAATTTAAGAACCTTCCCAAGCAATCCATCTCATCTCTTGACGATAATATTTAGGGAAAAGTTCAATTTAGTTCTCAACGTATGGGGTCAGTGGTCATTTGGTACTTAACATTTTTTTTGTACTCAATCAAACCCTATCGTATAAAACGTTTGCAATTCAAACTCTGCCGTCAATTTTTCAGTTAAAATTGACACTCTCTCTCTCTCTCTCAACGCCAATACCCCTCCCCCTTTATTCTTTTTTTTTTCTTTCTTTTTCTTTTCCTCCTTCCTCTTTTCTTCTTTCTCCCTCTCTGCGTGTTCTCTCCAGGCAACAAAGAACTCAGGCCGACGCCGACACCGACGCCGACAACGACGATTTCCAGCCTCCTCTCCTCTGTTTCTTCCTCTTTTCTTCTTTCTCCCTCTCAGAACAGAGGCTCTGTTCTGTTCTGCTCGAGAACAACGAAGAATTTCCTCGGCTGGGTGAGAATTTTCGGCGTCTCTGTCTCATTTTCTGAGTCGGAAAAATGAGACAGAGACGCCGGAAATGGATACGACTGACCTCCACCATGCCCCGTCGGCATTTACAGAATCTCACGTCGGAGATTATTCTCCGGTTCTTAATTTTCAGGATGTGAAATATGTTGTTTACGTTGAATCCACCAAGCTCTGGGCAATTGCACCCTTGCTTTCAATATTTTGTGCAATTATGGGATTAATTCTTTCACCAATATCTTTGTTGGCCATATTGGAGATTTGGAGCTTTCTGCAACTGCTATCTTTTTGTCTGTCATTGCCAATTTTTGGGTGAGTGTCAAAATCACTTTTGATTTCAAGCGAGAATTGTAGAAAGAAATTATTGTTAGGAAGTGGGTTTTGTCGAATTTTTTGTTGGGAGCGATAATGCAGCACGGCCATGGAAGTAAAAGCAGATGCAAATGTATGGATTTGGCATCTGAGTGCAGACAGCAGGAGAGGGAGGGAGGGAGGGAGGGAGAGAGAGAGGGAGGGAGATTAGTAATTTTAAAAAATTATCTGTCAATTTTAACTGAAAAATTGACGGCATAGTTTGAATTGCAAACGTTTTATACGATAGGATTTGAATGAGTACAAGAAAAACGTTAGGTACCAAATGGCTACTGACCTCATACGTTAGAGTCTAAATTGAACTTTTTCCTAATATTTATAATTTATTTTAATTATGTTAACAATGAATTTCATGTCATATTGTGCGACTATGGTCATGTAATGTTTATTTTATTGTAACCAATGATTAAAATATAATACATATTGCTATAATCACTTTCCAAGTACTTTTCTCATGGTCTTCGCTTCCTATAAACTCAACTTAGAACAAAGAAAAATCAAAGGCTATAAATACCGTATTTGACGAAGAACTACCGAAAGGTCGATAAACCGTGATCTATGAATCGAATATTTTTTAACATGCTGAAAAATCTTGACGTGATTTCAAATTCTTGCATGTTCGAGCACTCACCTTTCTGTTTTTTTACAAACGATCCAGTCGAATGAGGAAGGCAATTTTGAAATTCTCATTCACTTGAGCCTCAAACTTATTCCTATCCATACAACATCTGCATGTCTCTCTCTCACTCTTTCCAACCATGTCAAGCAAATGAATAATGAGAAAGAACCTGGCCAAAATGAACATTAATTCATATGCGTTTATTCAAGATGGTCATGTGGCCTAATTGACATGAACATGGCAGCATACTGCAAAAGCCGACGGTCGGAATCTTCAATCTCGGGCACAATTATCACCGGACCTTGAATTTTTGACTTGTGACGACGATATGCAAATTGTATAATCACCGCAGCCCATGTTCTCCAATTGGAAGAGTAGTATCTTGCTGTTCTTTTCAGCCTCTCGTTGGCAAACTTATAGCGAAAATGGTCAGTGATGAATCGAAGATGGGCTGCATCGAGGCCAAATGCTTCTGTTGATTCGACACACACAAAGGTTGCTGATGAGGCTGGAAGCCGATCCATGAAAGGGCGACGGAGGCACCAGGATAAGAGTTCGTCGCCAAAGAATCCTCCCTGGTCAAGCATGCTTGTGGCTATCACTCCCTTGCTGAGGCTTTGGCAGCGCTTGATTCGCCCACGAATGATGAATAGCATTCTTGCCACTGGATCTCCTTCTCTTATAATCTGTATTTTGATTAAAAAATGAAAAATTATCTAAGAAATGAAATCAACAAAACTGATGAGCTTAGCAATGGATGCTGCAGAGTTGAGACCTTTCATCTTTGGAGAAGACGAGTGGGGTAACCCTATCACAGATGTTATCGAGAATCAGTTCGTCCATGTCATGGAATAGGGGTACCTATTATTCATAAAAAAAATAAGATATTGATAAGGAAAAAAAAAAAAAGAAACAATCTGAATTTGTTTGAAAGAATTCAAATCTGGCATTAAAGTTACATGTTTGATGAGGTCCAAGCAAAGAAATCGTTTAATGTCTCGACGAAGGCCGTCGGGTAAGTCCTTGATCAGAGACATCTCATCTTCTCCTCCTAGAACCGTCCATCTTTGGTGTTCGTAATGGCGAACCCTTTGTCTTAAACGAAACGGCAACTGTCTTCTTCGCATCCACCATTCCATGTCTCGACTTCTCAGCTGCATTTTTCTCTTTTTCGCCATCACAGCGTGCAAAAATACCTTTGTTCAAGTGAAAATCTTCTCAATTAGAGGGTTTCAAATTTTAGAGAGAATTTTTTTAAGATGATCTAAAAATGATTACCTGGATATTCCCGATCAACAGAGTGAACAACATTAGTCCACTCAACACAAGGCAAATACTGAATATCACTTCCAGCCAATTACTTGTAGGCTCTAGATCATTACCAAAGGTGCTGCAGTGCATTTTAGCATAAACCACAGTAAATCTCAACTCCAGAACAGAAAGAAATTCCTCAAAAAGTTCGACTCAAAATCTACACATCCAGGCTTTAGATTCTCAAGTAAATTTCAAATTACTAGCACAAATGGCAATTATTCTCAATCCAGGAAAAATCAGGCCACATTCAAGTTCCAGATTCTCCTAATCGAATTTCAAATTACAAGCAATTGACTGGTCCGGATAAATTGAAGAAAAACTAACGATCTACTGACAACATATGAAGAGAAAAAAAATGCAAGAAAGGATCAAATTAACAAATGCAAAAAAAGAAGAAGAACCACATACCTGAGAGTCATTAAGCCCCAAAATATGGGATAAAGCACCTTAACAACAACAGAATTACTGGAAATAACAGGAAGAGCCCACTGATATATGCCGTAGCGGAAGGATCCATGCTCGTCCAAGCATAAAGGCTTTCTGATAGCAGTCGCCGTCGAATTTCCGCCGCAAAAATTGCCAACGGAATTTGCAGGTAGAAGAGATTGATAACAAATCTCCTCGGAGCAAGACAAGGAGAGATTGCAGCCATGTCTGCGGCAGTGCTGCTGCAGACACGAAGCCACTCGCTGTATCGCCAGGACGTACCAGCAACCACCTGCAACCTGTCAATAACCCATATTTATATTTAAATTTTAATATTATTTTTTTTAAATTCCTAATTTTATTTTTTTTATAATATCGTACTTTAGTTTAGTTTATATACTTGTATTAATCGTTACGTTAACTCCATCCATGCTACGTGTACTATGACACAAAAAATTAAATCTTATTTATCAAGAATTGAGTAGGGCTGACATATTCTCTTTGAAGATCATACATTTATGTTGTAACCCTCTCACGAATCCCGACAAATCTGATTTTCGCACACTTGATTATCTCTCCTCTGAAATGTATATCTCAAGCGATGAACCGAGAACTTGAGCTTCTCTTTTGAAGTCTTGGTAGGAGTGATCGGATCCTTGGGATACCAATTTATTTCTGTCACGACTCGAATGCGGGTCTAAATATAAACGCTTGATTGAGCAACTGGATCCTCGAGGAAGATCCGATCGCTCAGCCCAATGCTAGGTTTGACATATTCATTTAATTTTATATGTCGAGTAACATCTAATTTCAATGTTACGCTCAATATAGAAAATAATAAAAACTAGACTCTTATGGTCACTTCAACCTAGTTCATGACCATAGTAATTGAATCAAGATAGTCGGCTTGATTCCTTTCGCCCTAAATAAGATTATACGAATATTAATACTCAAAAATAAACATAGAGATGATGCTGTTAGAATTTGGTGTGACCTGAATTCTAGTTGGGCCGGATCGGACCCGTATATCGATATTAGGGTTTTATGTTTTCTCTATATATTAATGTTTGAGTTGCAAAATTCATTGTACCGATTTTGATTAGTGATTTCTCTCATCTGCCCGTGATTTTTTCTCTTTTAGGGTTTCCAGCGTAAATTCGATGTCCATTATTTTTTCATTTTATTTTTTAATTTCTCATTCGATTTTTCAACAATTGGTATCAGAACGAAGATATCGGACAATTTTACAGATTTACAATTTCGGTGCGTAAAATTGCTATTGTGGAAAAAGAAATTAGGAAAAAAAAATTGTTCTGTTCTTCTCGCAGCGAAGAAGAACAGAGGAACCCTAGAGCCGTTCGCTAGAGAAGGAGCCCTAGGTGAGGGCCACCATCAGCGACAGATAAAAGAGATTCTTTTTCATTGTTTTGTTCTCTCGTCGCAATGTAACACCAGAAACTTTTGTATATTTTGTCCAAATAAATATACGATAAATTGTTGTAATCGATAGACGAATTTATGATGGAAGAGATAAAAAATTAGCATGAGATTAAAGGAAGAATTTATATTGAGAAGCAAATGGTAAAGCAAAAGACAAAAGAGGAAAAATGGTAATAAGAGATTGAGTTGAAAAAGTCAACAAAAATAAGCAAATTGTGGTGCAATTTTGGAAGCCATTCACGTGAGAAAAGGAGGAAATTAATGGCAAAGCTACAAGTAGTTTCACAAGAAAAACTACATGTATTTTGGTGAAGAGAGATAATGGTAATTAACCAAAGGTAAAAGTGGTGTAAACCCTTCTTCTTCTTCTCCACAGTATTCTACTCTAACTCTCCTCCGTTGAAACTTCCTCTCACGCCCTAGCTCCCTGTTAATTGAAGATTTAACGTAAGTTTGACTATTGGTCGTGATTTATGCATTTTTTGTGTTTATAGTTAAGGTTTTTGGAATATTGACTAAATGGGTTTCCAAAAACCCTAAACCTGCGAATTCTCCATGGATTTTTGGTTGTTTGATGAGTTAAAATTGTTTAAATGATGTTTTAGGAATTGGTTTAGCATTGTATTAAGGATTTGTGCATTAGTTGGCAAAAAAGGAGAAAAACGGTTTTGAAAATGTCAAAAACAGGGCATCCACGGTTTGAAGGAATTTGACCTAGCTCTGGAATTTCAATTGGTAAATAGTTTGCACCGTTAGAAAGAGGACTCTTAGAGGAGTCCATAGGACTTAGAATTACTTGATTCCGATTTAAATTGAGAAAATTATGGTAGTTTGAAATTTGATGAAAAATTGAAGGGAATTTCGAGAAACTCGCAAGGCAGTTCAGTTTGCTCAATTTTCTGCTATTTTTGGTGAGTGGTTTTCTTAAATGAATTCTACCATCTTAAAATAGACTCTTTAAGAAAATTTTAGGCTTTGGAATTAAAGTATTTCAATAAAAATTGAGTGAGATATGCTCAATTGTAGTTTAGCCTATAATTAGTGTAAATCCAAAAATTTTACCTTGTTTGAGTTAAGTTTCTGAATTAAATATTTTGTTTGGTCGTTTGAAATTGACAAGAATAAGCTAACGGATTTCAAGCTTGAATTACTAAGGACCTGAGGTAAGTCCACATAATTTGCTTGGCTGATTCGGCCTACACCATATGAAACCGTCGTTATTAAGGATATTGATGATTTTATTGCTTTAATATAAGTTGGATGGGTAGTTAGGATGTTTATGATTATAGAATGTTTTTTCTAAGTTTTATGTATTATTTTTATATTTTCTTTATGTTTAATGCATCATACCGACCCATCATCATATTTTCTGAAAAAGCATGAAAATGAAATTTTCCATACGTTTTCATGAAAAGAAATGACTAATGAAAAGATATAAATGCATGTAATCCCAGTCATGTCAGGGTGAGGTTCATACATGGCTGTCTTGAGAGGAGGAGCATGTTTTCTCCCAGGTAGATGGAAAGAGCTATCTAACCGCGAGATGTGCCCTCTCCATCTGGTGAGAGTAAACTCCCGGTGACACCTCCCGTTATGTAATTAAATAATAAAAATAAATATATTATTTTATGAACTGCATATGCATAACATGCATTCTCATTTACGTTGATTTACTGAGCCTTTAGCTCATAGATGTCTCTGTGGTATAGGTGATATAGAAGAACAATGTGAGAAATTCACACCACAGCCCGATGAATGACTCAGTTGACGGAAGATGACTGTGGAGACGTGCTTGGGGGCTGTCAGGGCTATATCGACCCGTGGGCGATGTATAAGTATTTTGGGTATGTATAGACTTTTGGGTGGTGATTGGGCATATAGATGTAAGTTAGAAACTTGTAAAGTATTTTAAAACGTTTTTAATGTTTTGATAGAAAAGTTAGGAATTTTGGATATAAAGTTATGTTTAGTTTTGAATATATGAATGGTTTGATAAGTACGATTTCGGTTTAATGAAAAGTATGGGGGCATGTTTCCCGGTTTTATGTACGAATGTTTTTCGCTGCTAATGTTTAATGTTTTAAATAATGTCGCTCGAGAAAAATGAATAAAGTTAAAGGCGAAAAGTATATAATTAAAAAAAAAAGGGCAAGTCATATGGGGACCCGCGAGGGTCGCCACACGCAAAGAACATAGAAGAGAAACCCTAGGAGAGGGAAACCGCCGTCGCCTGTTTTATCTGGTTGTTCTTCTCTGATCACAGAAGCTGCTGTCTGTCGCCGTGAAGAACAGCAAAGTCAATATGTCGAACGGAAGGAGAAGCAGATCGACCTTCTCTTGTCGCCGTCCACTGCCAGAGTAGAAGCCGCCGATCTACAGAGAAGAAAAGCGCCGAGGAAGGGAGAAACCCATCCGCGGCCGCCGTAGAATAGGAACTCACCGTCCACACGAACAGAATCCCTGCGCACCGTGAAGCTCGCCGACAAAGCTTTCTGTTCTGCTAAGCACAAAAGAGCGACTCCCATCTCCGATCAAATTGCTTATGCACATTCCGTCTTGCCGCCAACACGAGTGAAGGAGGAACTTCGATTTGCAAACTGCCAAGTTGTGTGCTTTGCTAGTTTTTCTGTGTGAAGCTGTGTTTTGTGAGCTGTAAAGCTGTGCTTTTATTGAGATTTGGGGCAAAATATTTATCAAAAATATTTTATCGAGGTTATTGGTTCAGATATATTATTTGTGATTTGTTGGATTTATCATGTGTTCGAATCATAGAGAGTAACTCGAGTCGGACGGTCACGTTGAACGACTCCAACTATCATGTGTGGAAAGAGAAGATTGATGATCTTCTTTATGTTAAAGATTATTATTTGTCTGTATTTGCTAGTGAGAAGCCAGAGAATAAAACTGATGAGGAATGGACTTTATGTCATCGTCAGGTATGTGGCTACATTCAACATTGGATAGATGATAATGTTCTCAACCATGTTAGCGAGGAGAAACATGTCAAGAGTCTATGGAGCAAACTTGAGGAGTTGTATGCTCGGAAGTCAGGTAACAACAAGTTGTTTATGATCAAGCAAATGATGGGTTTGAAGTATCAAGATAGAAAGACCATGTTCGATCATTTGAATTCGTTCCAAGGAATCATTAATCAGTTGACTGGAATGGGTATCAAGTTCGATGATAAAGTACAAGGGTTATGGCTTCTTGGACACATGGGAGACATTCAAAATGTCGTTGTCCAACTTGGCTTCAGATTGTGTTTTGGCTATGGATGTAGTCAAGAGTAGTGTCCTCAATGAAGAGATGAGAAGAAAATCGCAGAGTTCTTCTTTGCAGTCAGATGTCCTAATCACAAAAAAGAGGGAGAGGAGTAAGTGCAAAGGTCCGAATGATAGAAACAGAAGTAAGAGCAAGTATGGGAAGTATGTCAATGTAACGATTTGAAATTTGTAGAACTCAATTGTAATAGTATTTGATGATATTTTGGTTGAAAGACATTTAAAATATACCGCGTATAAAATTTTATGGACAAAAAGATGCGTTTTGAGGATAAAAATTGATGTTTTTGGAAAAATGCATGGGGGCGATCGATCGCCTGAAGGGGGCGATCGATCGCCAAAATGATGAAGAAGAGTTCGGGCAGAGAGGGTGCTGATCGATCGCGGAATTTGGGCGATTGATCGGATGTTGTAAAGAGAAAACGAGAATAAAAAACAGAGGGGTTGCCGATTGATCACCCTTGAAGAGCGATTGATCGCCCCTTCTGAAATAAACGAGGGGTTTGGGATTTTGAGGGCGCCGATCGATCGGCTAATTCAGGCGATCGATCGGCTACCATTTAAAATTAAATAAAATTTGATTAAGGTTAATTTAATTGGGATTAGATTAAAGTTAATGGTGATTAAGAATTTATTTAATCAAAGATTAATTGGTAAATAACCAAAAGCTAAAGGGTAACATTGTCTTTTAGAATGGATAGAGTTGTTTAAATTGTAAGTAACCCAAAATTACTATTCAAAATGGGTATAGGTGACTGCCTTCAATTGATTCACGTGAGAGAGAGAGAGAGAAGTAAAAATGTGGTTATGTGGCAAGTAGCTTTGGCTTCACGTAGAGAGAGAAGAGAAAATGTGGCATGGGTATATGCTGCTTTTCAAAAAGAAGAAATGAAATTCCAGGGAGGAATTACATAGAGTTGGCGACGAAAAAAGAACGAGAGAGACCGTGGGGAAAAGAGGAGAAAGGGAGGAGGAGAGTTAAGATTCGTCAATCCGTCCTTTAGAGTAAAGTGATCAGCGCGTCGAGAGGATCGTTTTGGTGTAGAAATTGTTGAAATCGGTGGAGATTTTGAGAAAAGAGGTGGAACCGACATACGGTAAATATCTCTAACGATTAGAATAGTTAGATAAGACTTTATTGCCTTGATAGGTGGAGATAGATTTCAATTTCTGTCTTGAATCTGGATATGATAGATTTAGTTGAGATGATTGAAGTGAAAATTGGGTGTTGAAGTGATTAAAATGATACTGTTTTTATGAAAAATGATATTTCAAATATTTGATTGAAATATTCAATGGTAATGTGTTGAAAACGTTTATTTACGTTGAATTGAGCATTGATTTAAATGTCAATTGCATTGAATTGAGCATATTGAATTTTAAATATCAAATTCATGGATGAGTGCGTGTTTTGTACATGCATAGCATTGTTTTATAAATATTTTTAAAGTATGCATTTAGGAAAGGAAGGAGAAAGAATGACATGGTAACGTAAGAACTCATTGGCCTGGTCTCGCCTCTTCGTATGCAATAAGTATGACTATGAAAATATTAAAAGGTTTATATATAACGTCCTCTTTAGGTTGAAAGTCCCTAAACCTCGTGAGACAATAATTTGTGGGTCCTACAGCCCTACCGGTGAAAGCCCGGGAATGTGTAGGTATGTGATGGTCATATGAGTCAATTAGAATGAATTGCATTTTTAACATGTCAATTTAAATATTAAAACTGCTATTTTGGAAACCTGTTTGAGAAAATTGTTTTAAATCCTGCATTATTATTTTAATTGCATCAAATTTATTTAATTACTGAGAATGATTTTAAACTGTGGTTGGATGGTTTTAAATCGTACATATTTATTTAAATGCATTGGATTTATCTATTTGCTGAAAAAGAGTTTTAAAACATGGTTGATAGATCTTAAATGGTTCAAAATACGAACCACATACATTTTTATATAAATGTCATGAATTTCAAATAAAAAATAATATTTGATTTAAAAAATAATCTAATAATTAGGTGGAGGATGGCGTATGGACCTGGATAGTATGGATAGGGTTTGGGCTTAATTGTTTTAGCCGTTAGATTTATTTGCTGGGCCAATGACTCATTTTGTGGATATTTATATTTTTCAGATATCGAAAACATTCACCAGTACGGAGAAATCAATGCAAAGTAAAAATACAACGAGACATAGGACTTTTTAGTTGTAAAGTCACATATCATGATGGGTGGATGTTCCTCATTGTATGTGTTACAAGGTTTTACAGTGACGGATAATAAGGCTATGAAATTTGTGAATTCACCACCTAAGAGAAAAGTTGAGAAGACTCAGAAAAAGTCAGGTTCTCAAGTGAAGTTTAGGTTGGGATCTGATGGTTCATCTGAGATAGTGAGTCAGCCTATTACAAATGCTCAGTCACCAATTTCAGTTTCACGTCAGAATGATATCGTCAAAGGCAGAACCAAGTAGAAGTTTAAAACTTTGGGGCGATATGATGAAACTGTGGGTTATGCATTGAATGTGTTCGGGAGTAACGATTCCTGTGTAGAGTCTTCAACATGTTCAGATGCAGTTCATTGCAACAACTCTGATAGTTCAGTGATATCATGAAGGAGGAGATGCGATTTCTTCTCAAGTAAGTCTCTTAAGTTTAAGTAGGCTTGAACTTGATCGGTATCAGCTGCTGAGCTAGCCCAAAAGAGGTTTTTGTGGTAGATGATGTTATTTTTAATGGAGTTTTGCAGATTTTTTTTTTCTTGCACATGAATTTCTTTAAAGGTGGAGATTGTTAGAGTTCAGTGTTCTGAATTCGCTTTTTGTTGGGTAGAGTAGCATGTTTGATCTCTCATGTAGAATTAGTGTCAATGTGGAGATTGTTAGAATTTGGTGTGACCTGAATTCTAATTGGACTGGATCGGACCCGTATATCAATATTAGGATTTTATGTTTTCTCTATATATTGATGTTTGAGTTGCAAAACTCTTTGTATTAATTTTGATTAGTGATTTCTCTTTTCTGCCTGTGATTTTTTTCTTTATAGGGTTTCCACGTAAATTTAGTGTCTATTATTTGCTCGTTTTCTTTTTTGGTTTCTCGTTCGATTTTTCAACTGATGCTAAAAGTAGTAAGAAATAATTGAAAAATGAAGAGAGAGAGAGAGGACTAACATGAGAAGCAATGAAATATGCAATGAGATTGAGACCAAAACCCCACCAAATGGTACCAAAGATGTAGCCAGTCACCTTCTGCATCCTCCTCATCGTGTAGATGCAGTGGTAAACCTTGGGTAGAAATTGGAACATGAAAATCATCAACAGCACCGTCATTATCACCTTTATCCTCTCTTCCCTAATCAATTTGGGCAATACCAGCCAGAACACTGCCTGCCCAGTATCATATTTACTGGATATCAATAATCCCACAATGGAATTTGGCGATGGTAAGGGTTGAAATATTGTTTGTCGAACCTGTGGAACTGGGATTATGACAAAGGCGTCGAACCAGAAGCCTTTGAACGACCGGAGGTAGTGCAGAGCGACGGCGCGTGCGTCCCACACGAGTTTCCCGCAGCCTACTACTAGAGACTCCCTCGACACGTACGCCGTCCGGAACTGGAACCACACGTGGCAGAGATGGAGGACGTCCACACACGTGCGAATTACGGTCACGATTGCGGCTAATCCGCCGTCCATGAACAGGCACGGAGTTCCTCCTCGTCCGATCGACAGCGCGTAGAAGAAGAGTGGATCGACGGCTAAGGCCATGCCACGAGCCAATAAGATCGCTCTGTTCCATCTCCGGACCTGCTTACTTCTCGGGTCCCGTAACGGTCCGAAAAATCCGGATGGTCTCTGGGTTCTTGTCTCTCGACTCTGCTCGTTCTTGTTTTTGATGGGTACGAGGGAGGACCCGGCGGAGGCCTCCCATTCCGGCTGGTTCGCTCGGTCACAGCTGGTGGAGTGAAACGCGGGAACGCCAACCTGTGTGCAGGCGTAGCATTCTGTGGGGCCGGACACCGTATCATCGTCCCTGTTGCTATCTGCGTCATCGACAGTGGAGCTCCGGCGACCATAAAACCCTCTCCAACTACTGCAACGACCCAAAACAACAGAAAAAACATCAGAAGCATTATCAACTGAAAATAAACACAGAAACAAAAAGGCCACAGAAGTGAGTCACCTTCGAATGAAGCTGCGAAAAGAAGACATGGTGTGTAGAGAGAGAAGAAGTGTGTAGAAGAGGAAGGAGGAGAGAGAGAGGGTTTTTAAGGAGGAAAGAATGGAGGAAGAGAGTGGTAATGACAATGTCGTGTAGTAAATGAAGAAGGAAAGGAGGGTCCTAGTCCTAGTTGTAACGTGATGCCCACAAACGCGACGTTTTCATCTTACACGAGATTTGGACCACATAAATAACATGTCTAAACCCGATTATACGTCTCTAGGTAAAAAAATCATTTCAACAAAAAATACATTTATACAATTGTAAATTTTACGATTTTAATTTCTATAAATTTATAAAAAAAATAAAATCCTAATAAAATTTTTAAAATATACGTACGTCATGAACCCGATAAAATTTGAGTGATACCGATATCTAATACACTTTAGTCTTTGTACACATACAGAGATAGAAAAGATTGGTATGGAAATGAGGATGATTGTGATGACCATAGATATGCATGTGAAAATGGATGGTATATGTCAGTAGATGGGTCCTACATGAAATTTGATGTTAGGCAAGAAAATATTGGAAAAATAGACGCATAAGTAAAATGAGTACAAATCAGAAGCCGCTGTGAAAATAATGAAAAATAGCCAAAAAGAAATAATTGAAGGACGCTGCTGGGTCGTTTTCGCAGTCCGTACGGTGTACAGCCCCTCCTCCTCCTCCCAACGACCGTACCTCCTATGCTTGAAGTTGCCTCTCGCTACTGCTGCTAAAGGCAATCAATCATTGTCCAATTGAATTATCTCAATAATCATTGACCTTGCCGATTATCTCCGCTCAACGTAATAATAAATTTATTTTAATTAATTTATTACATTAATTACACTATTATTACTTATTACGTAAAATATATTTAGATAAAAAAATAAACGTAACATTATTATTTACGAAAATTGTTAAAATTGTAAAATATCCTAAACATTTGGGTTCGATTTCTTGACCCTAACTTCAACTCTCACTGGAAGTTTTTTTTCTCTTTTCCTTCATCCTTGCATTTGCATCACTTTGATGCAAACACTACCAAGAAATCACGAAATTTAGACTCTCACTCTGGCTAAGTTTATCACAACCGACATAAATGATTCACCTTCTCCATCCGAGTTAGCATCTTTAGGGTCAACCTACACTTGTACTAATATTTATGATCGAGGTGATAATAAGTTTGTATTATTATGAAATTCTCATGCCCTAATTCCATAACACATCTAAATAATCGATATTTCATGCATCATAATTATTCATTAGTTATTTTAAAATAATTTAAACAAGGATAATATATCGACTTAGTAGAAATATTATTTTTGAAAATATTGCATCTTGTCTTAAGTAAAATAATTTATAATTATATTATTCATTTCTTTCCTCAATTATTTATTTTAGATTTATTCTTACTTTTTGATTCTGGAATATCATGTAATTATGTGCACGTGTCATGATTGTTACACCTTTTTTATTAATATAAAAAGTATACTTTTCTAAAAAGTAGAATAATATGGAAATATTCGTGATTAAAACGAAAGGAATATCCGAGATAAGCTAAAAGAAAAATCAAATATACCAAAAATAATAAAAATACAATGAAAATTGTGTTGATAAAATTTGATGTAAAGAAGAAGTGCACAAAATAATTTATACACACGTAGCCAAATTTCAATCTTATAAAAAGACAGTAAAACAGGGACCCACCATTTCATCGTGTTCAACAAATGGTCCCCATACGATTTCTATGGGACATTTATTTAAAAAATATATTAATATATGAGTACATTATTGATTGTTACATAGGGTAATCAATCACCCAATTGAAACATGCACCCATTTAGGCAAGATTACTTTATAGTTAAACACTTTTCAACGAGTTTAATAACTCTAGAAAACAAATATAATATTTTATTGAAACTGTTAATTATTTGTTTAGCGTTTTAATTTAGTTTAGTTCAAAAACTTGTTGAATTAGATTTGAGAATATTTTATCAGTGTTCAAAATTTGTATTCTCGATTTTAAATAGATGAATGAGAAAGTTGTTGACGTGAGATAAAAAAAAAAAAAACAAAAGAGAGAATCAAATCAGGAGTGAACTGAGTCCGAAAAAAACAAGAGAAAGAAAAAATGGTGATAGAGATTTCTTGAAAAATGTTAATTTTCTTGTAATTTTGGTCGATGCTGCGTGAGATACTGTAGCATTACAAAATACTCATTTTTTAGATTCTCTAATAAAATTCGCTACTGGTGTATGGACGCAGAACGATTTGTTCAAAACATCGTAAATTTTTGTATCTTAATTTCTTTTTTCATTCTTCTAATTAGTTATTGACTGATTCCCGCAGTATGATTGATTTTTGTTAATGTAAATATGTGTTGACATAGTTTTTTCGGCAAATTAATTAAAGTGTTGGATTTGATTATCTTGGAAATTAAATAAGGATTACAATAATCTTCTTATGCAAGGAAGACGAATTTTGTGGAGATTATGATATCAAATATAAACAGAATATTCTCTTTTGGTAAGTTTGAAAAACAAGGAAAGTTATTGCTTGAAAATCAAATTACTTTCTGAAATTATCTATGGAAGGCCGATTTGAAGATTATGGCTTCTACGTAGCAAAGCATATTGCAAGATTCGTAATCACAATTATTTTGGGATCCGAATCAGTTTTATTCTGGTACTTTCCATAAGTATCGCAAAGAGTGTCACAACTCCGAATTATGTGGTTTCGATTTCCTTATATTGTACATTCTGTTTTGGATAAAATATTTAAACAAAAATCTGTTGCAGACGATATTTAAACATCTTCCTTTCACATAATAGGGTGGCGTGGATTATTGATTATTCTCACATATTACTTGTTCCGTAAGCCGCTGTTCTTTCCTTCTTCACGCTTCTGCGAGTGGGTGCGTTGTTGTTTGTTTCGGTCTCCGTGTGACTGTTTCCACACTCTACCTTTGTTGGATTTCATTGTTTTACGAGTGTGGTGGTTGGTTGCATCCTAAGACAACGGTTGGTGCCACAAGTGGTGTCATAGGTGCATTCCTCTTTATTCTTCATTGAAGCTCAGTATCGGGAGGAGGCTGCACTAGAACTCGGGAGGAATTCTGTTTATTGACAAGGGGAGCTTGTCATTTTGATCTGGGTAAGGGGATCTTGTCATGCACAGATTCCGGGAGGAGTCATCAACAACAAGGGGATCTTGTTTAATTTAAATCTCGGGAGAGATCGATATCAAGTCGAGGAGAGTTCGCAAAAATAATTTCATTTGGGAAGTTAGGAAGTGATGACGACAAAGATAAGAGAGAGTCTTTATTTGTATAAGTCTGATTGTCTTGTAACTTTGCGAACCTTGTGAAATGTTTTTAAATCTGGGTGTGGCTCCGCAAACGTAGGCAATTGCCGAGCTGCCTTACCAACCTTCTGTCTCTTTACTTGATGCATGTTATAATTATCATTTATTGCCTTCCATTGTAAGTGTCACAACTAGTGTTATGACACTGCATAACTAATTACGATCTTTCAATTGGTATCAGAGCGGAACGTTTCTGTTTCTTAAGCGGGATCCACGGGATTTGATCATGTTTTATTCTGTGCAATGGACTCTATGAAAGAAGGAGGTTCAACAATGCATTCACCTCTATTAGACGAAAGCAACTATGCTTATTTGAAGGTCAGAATGAGGGCTTTCATCAAAGCTATTGATGAGAAGGCTTGAAAATCTATTCTGACAGGATAGGATCCTCCGATGATTACTAACAACGAAAGTGTTACAACTCTCAAGGTTGAAGAAAGTTGGTCTATTTCTGAAAATGCGATGGCCAACAATAATTTAAAGGCTCTGAATGCTATTTTCAACGGTGTTGATTCTACTCAGTTCAGACTTATTTCCGCTTGTGAGTCAGCTAAAACGGCATAATAAATTCTTCAGATCACATATGAAGAGACGTCGGCTGTGAAATTATCCAAAATGCAGATGATAACTAGAGGATTCGAGAATCTAAAAATGCATGAAGATGAAAATATTGTTGAATTCAATGCTAAACTTTGTGACATTGCCAATGAGGGATTTGCTCTTGGTGAGACATTTTCTAAAGAAAGACTAGTAAGGAAAACTCTACGATCTCTGCCTCAACATTTTGCTTAAAAAGTCACACCTATTAAAGAAGCCAAGGATGTCAGGACCCGACCTGGCCCCGACTGGAGTAGGATTTCCGAGGTGGGAATTATTCAACGAAAAACTGAAGACAATTCAACGCAACGACTTTTAAATATTTATCCTACGTGGCATCCTTAATTAAGATCTAAAGAACAAACCAATGAACCATCCACATTTATACTCGTCCAACAATTTTACATTAAACACCAGAATACAGCGGAAACAATAAAATAAAAATGAGTCACGACATGTGACTTTTCAACTCTGACAATAAAGGCATAATCTGGATCGATCCTATGCCTCGTTGTACAATCTTTACCTTTAAGTTGGTCTATCTTTCTCGGTGAACGTATCCAAATATCTAAAAAAAAATATGAATAATCCACGAATAAGCCATTGGCCCAGCAAATAAATCTAGCAGCTAAACTAGATAACCCAGATTCCACCACATTCACTAGGACCATACACCGTCCTCCACCTATTCATGATTATTTTATTAAAATCAGTTTACTTAAAATTCTTTGGCATTTCATAAAATATGCATATTGAATTCTATATGTTGAAATCGATTTCACTATATTAATCAAACGCAAATAAATGAACTTTACATTTGAAACCACAATCACCGAGTAAATCCAATGCAAATCATTTGAATAACTTTGCATTAAAACACCCTTTCCAATAAACAAACTACCAGTGCATAATTAACAATCAATGATATTTGTTAAAAATGCAATCACATCAACCCAACATGTATAACTATAATCAAATCCCTACAGATTCTCGAGCTTTCACCAACTGGACTGTAGTACCCCGAGCCTGCTTTCCCTCGCGAGGTTTAGGGACTTTCAATCAAAGGGGGGACGATAATCGTAAGGCCCTTACTCTTTCCCACCATAGTCATACATATTGTGCATATATGTGGCATAGTCGAGCTTTTCAAATAATAACACTTTCTCTTTACCAAATGAAACTTTAAAACTTATTGTAAAACCAAAACAACATTTTTTTAAACTCATTGTATAATTTAATTAAATATCGTGCTTTTGAAAAATAACCAAACATAATTAAAAAAATGATTCCTAAACAATTATTAAATTAATTAAAACACAAATTGAAATCACCAGGTTATTCACAAAACCCATTCATTTCAAATAAAACTCCTACATCCAATTTCATCATCCACGTAATCTATTAGTTTCACTTTACCAACCATACATATTTTCTCCACTTTCACCAGAACCTTCAATTCACCAATTTCTCAAAATTCTCCACTTCCAGAGCTTAAAAAAAATCATTAAAACCATGTAAATAACCAAATCCAACAATCATTAATTTATCTCCACCTAGGAATACAATAAAATCTAAACTAACTAATCTAACTGATAGATTTACTTATGTAAATGTCGGTTCCACCTCTTTAACCGAAAACTTCCACCGAGCTTAACGAGTTCTACGCCAAAACGATCTCTCGCCGAGACAAACGTTTTTCCCTAAAGGACGGATTGACGAATCCAACGTCTCCCCTTTCCTTTTCTCTCTCTTTTCTCTCTCTCTCTCTCTCTCTCTCTCTCTCTCTCTCTCTCTCTCTCTCTCTCTCTCTCTCTCTCTCTCTCTCTCTCTCTCTCTCTCTCTCTCTCTCTCTCTCTCTCTCTCTCTCTCTCTCTCTCTCTCTCTCTCTCTCTCTCTCTCTCTCTCTCTCTCTCTCTCTCTCTCTCTCTCTCTCTCTCTCTCTCTCTCTCTCTCTCTCTCTCTCTCTCTCTCTCTCTCTCTCTCTCTCTCTCTCTCTCTCTCTCTCTCTCTCTCTCTCTCTCTCTCTCTCTCTCTCTCTCTCTCTCTCTCTCTCTCTCTCTCTCTCTCTCTCTCTCTCTCTCTCTCTCTCTCTCTCTCTCTCTCTCTCTCTCTCTCTCTCTCTCTCTCTCTCTCTCTCTCTCTCTCTCTCTCTCTCTCTCTCTCTCTCTCTCTCTCTCTCTCTCTCTCTCTCTCTCTCTCTCTCTCTCTCTCTCTCTCTCTCTCTCTCTCTCTCTCTCTCTCTCTCTCTCTCTCTCTCTCTCTCTCGATCCTCTCTCTCCTCTCCATCGTAAAAATCATCAGAAGCCTTCCACCTACCCTTTTCTTTCCTCTTTTATCCCACGTAAATCCCACAAAAACATGCCACCTTATCAATTTAGAATAGTGTTTAATGGTAAATTTACCATTAAACCTATTCTTATCCAATAAAAAGACCAAAATGCCCTCCCTTTTTGATAAAATCACCATAGAATTGTAATTAATAAATCCTTAATCATAATTAATTTAATCTAATCACAATTAAATTAATTTTAATCTAATCACCCAATAATTAATAAAAATCATAATATTTCGTCATTTTTTTTCAAAATGTCAAATTTTGTCCATTTAATGTATCATTTCTTCCATCAAATTTTTCCAACTTATAATTACATATTATTCGAATATATAATTATTCACTATTATATTGTTTACAAAAATGTAATTTAAAATTCCGTGGAGGAACTTCAATGACACTTTATGAGATATGGAAAGGTAAAATTTCAAATTTTAACTATTTTCATCCTTTCTGTAGTACTTGCTATGTATTGAATAACATGGAACATAGGGGGAAACTAGACCCCAAGAGTGATAAAGTTATTTTCTTGGGCTATGCCACAAATAGTTGTGCTTATCGAGTCTACAATAAAAAGACTCAAAATGTCATAGAATCTACAAATGTTCAAGTGGTTGATTCTCTAAAAACCACTGATACTCACATAGAAGACGTAACTCATATATCAAACGATGAAAAATTCGGTGTTTCAACCAGTATTACAGGTGATGTCATGGACCAGGTTGCACAAATTGATGAAGTAACAACCTCGGATCAAAGGCAATCGTCCACACGTGTTCGAAAAAATCATCTTACAGATGAAATTATAGGAGGTCTAAATGATGGTATTCAAACCAGAGACAAACCAAGAGTCAACTATCGTAAAATGTAGGGGTGAGCAAAAACTGGTCCGGTCGCGGTCCGGTTTTAGAGAAAATTGGGATTGGACTAATAAAATTTGGTTTTTAATTTTCAGGACCGGGACCGTTTAAATTTTTTTAAGGACCAGACTAGAACCGAACCAAAAATTCAGTTCCTGGTTCTGATCTGAATTTGGTTTGTTCATTTCATTTTTTTTTTTTTTTGCTCGTCACTTCTCTTTCCCATGCTACTGCGTGGGGGATGTTCGATTCGATGAACAAACTGGTGAGGCGCCTTGCCTGACGAGTCACCCGGGAAAAATCGTCGGTTTTGTTAAGGAAGGTCACTGACCTTTGGTTGAAGAGAGTGCGATTGAGGTTTGGCAGAGGAGCTCGGCCAGCAGTTTTTCGATGGAGGAGTTTCGGCCAACTGTTTAGAGGTGAGTTTCTTCCTCTGTTGATTTCATCCGATTCTGTTGTTGATGGCTTGAATTTCGGAATCCTGGAAGGGGAGTTCCTTTCTTTCTACCTTTCGAAGGTAGTACAGGAGTGTGTTTTTTGGTTTTTCTATTCTTGATGATTTTTGGGTTTGTAGAAGAATAAAGAATGGCTGGGTGCGAGGGAAGAAGAAAGCTCGACTAATGACTTTTACTACAAGGGGGTTGGTGGGTGATGGGGGCTCGGCGCTTGGGCGGCGTAGGGTTTGCACTTTGCAAAGAGAGCAGTTTGCTTTGATTTTCGAAGAGTGAAGTGAAGACTGCAATTTTCGCAGAGAGGAATTAAGCGAACATTCATTCGTTTTGGTTTTTTCGGGTTTGTATCACTAAACCCAAAAACCGAACCGATTTTTTTTGTTCTCCTACAAAAAAACCCGATTTTGTTATTTTAAAGTGCAAAACCACCCAGAACCGGACCAAATTTTTGGTTCCAATCCAGTTCTTTGGTCCGGTCAGGTTTTTGCTCACCCCTAGTGAAATGATTCAATTTGCATGCTTTACTTCATTAATTGAGCTCAAAAATGTGAAAGAAGCCTTGTTAGATAAATATTGGATTGGTGCTATGCAAGAGGAACTTGATCAATTCAAATGGAATCAAGTTTGGGACTTGGTATCATGTCCCCCCGATGTGCATGTCATTGGTACTAAGTGGATATACAAGAACAAAAGCGATAAGGTTGGAAGCATTACTAAAAACAAGGCTCGATTAGTTGCTTAAGGATATTCTTAGATTGAAGATGTTGATTTTGATGAAACATTTGCTGCGGTTGCTCGCCTTGAGTCTATTTGCCTAGTATTAGCCACGACATGTGTGATGCGGTTCAAATTGTATCAAATGGATGGGAAGAGTGCCTTCCTCAATGGTATTCTTAATGAAGAAGTGTATGTTACTCAACCAAAGGGTTTTGAAGATCCTCATCATCTTGAGTATGTCTACAAATTGAAAAATTTGTTATACGGGCTCAAACAAGCCCCTCGGGCATGGTATGAAATACTCACAAAGTATTTGTTGTCCAAAGGATATGAGCGCTGGGGAGTAGACAAAATTCTTTTCATTCATCGTGAAAAATATCAGTTTTTACTTGCTCAAATTTATGTTGATGATATAGTGTTTGGTTCGGTATCATAGGAAATGGTGAATGAATTTATTGCTCAAATGACCGAAAAATTTGAAATGAGCATGGTAGGCGAACTCAATTACTTTCTTGGACTTCAGATTCAGCAAGGTAATAATGGTATTTTCATCTCTCAAAGCAAGTATGCCAAACAATTGTTGAAACGATTCAAGTTGGAGAATGCTCGTCTGAATAGAACACCGATCGGGACACATGAGAAAATTTCCAAAGACAAGAACGGGATTTCTATTGATGCTAGATTATATAGAAACATGATTGGCAGTCTCCTATATTTAATTGCTAGTCGGGCGGATATTTGCTTTAGTGTTGGGGTGTGTGCTCGTTTTCAAGCAAATCCTCGAGAATCACATTTAATATCTGTCAAGTGGATACTTATATATATTAGCGGGATAGCTGACTATGAGATTTGGTATTCATTTGATACAAATGCAAATCTTGTTGGTTATTATGATGCTGACTGGGCTGGGAGTTTGGATGATCGAAAAAGTACTTCCAGTTGATGTTTTTATTTGGGACATAACTTGGTGTCTTGGTTCAGCAAGAAGCAAAACTCAATCTCTCTATATACTGCCGAGACAAAATATATTGCCGCTGGTAGTAGCTGCACTCAGCTTCTCTGGATGAAACAAATGCTGAAAGGTTACGGTGTCACGCAGGATGTCATGACCCTCTATTGTGACAATATGAGCGCATCAATATTTCCAAGAACCTGGTTCAGCATTCTCGATTCAAGCACATAGATATTCGACATCATTTTATTAGATCTCTTGTGGAAATAAAAATTATTACTTTGGAGCATATGGTCACGGAAAAACAAATTGCGGATATCTTCGCCAAAGCTTTGGATGGTATAAGATTTAAAGAATTAAGGTTTGCCCTAGGCCTATGTGTCACTACCGGTTTGTAAGTTTTTTTTATTATTAAAAAAAAATGTCTCTCGTTTCAGGCATTTTTCTTATTTCTGATAATTATGGATTATTTCTAGCCATATTCTACAGATTTTATAGGGATCCTTTAGTTGGAAATTGAAGATTATTTTCTCCAATATCTGAAAAAATTTTCAAGACATTAATCAAGATTAATTATTTTGGGTTTATTTTCCAATATAAAGGTCTTTGGATTTATTTTTCAAATTTTATGGAAAGTAGAAGATTTTTCTGGGATTTGAGGAATTATTATGAGTTTTTTTTTTTTTTTTTTTTTAATTTCGAATATGGATTTATGGTTTATTTCCATAAACCCTTCAAACGATATTCTCTCTCTTGACCACTCCTAAGTATTGCTTTCAGTTTCTTCCTTTCAAAAATTAGGAATTTCGAAACTCTTCTCTGGAAATTATCGAAGATGTCACAGGGAGAGTCTTCAACGCCTGCTCACATTATTGGAACTCCGAATTCTGAAGATGATCTCTCAAAATTTGTTGTCGAAGCAGTTCCTATTCAGTAAGTGGATCTTTTTGGTGTAAGAACTCACTTCAATCCTTCAAGTGGTACTAAATCAAATGTCGGTGTTGGCCCTCCTAAAGCACCATATTCTTTCAAAATTTCTCGTGTTTCAAAGAGAAAAAGACCTCAATAGGAGAAGAAAGTTGAATCCTCTGATGAGGATTGGGAAGAAGAAAAAGTTGATGTAGTCTCCTCTGATGATGATGATGTTCGTGAAGTTTCGGATTCTAAAACTACTAAAAAGATCATACTCAAACACAGGAAAGAAAAACCAAGTCCTATGCCGAGTCGAGTCACTCGCTCTCGAACGATGTCACAAGGGGAGTCAAGTCTCAAAACAAAAATAAAGGCTCTTGTTTCTTCTCAACCAAGCCTCAAAAGAAGTAAATTTGTTATTCCCTCTCGGCCAAACACCAGAACAAGTAAGTCAGTCGATTCTTCTGCTAAATTTGGTGATTTTAATTCTGAATATAGAGCTGGACTCTGGAATAGAGTCTCAAAAAGGAATGTTTGGTTTGAAAGAAATATTCATGAAGGTGATTTTAAAAATTGTCATGATATTGTGGATTTGCTCACCAGTCAAGGGTTGGGAAAGACAATTAGAGATTTAAAATCTTTTGTTTTAAAAGTTGTTCAAGAGTTTTACTGCAACTTAGATTTGCACGTGAATGATCTTGACCACTCAAATTATGGTCATGTGTTTGTAAGGGGACATCTGTTCGAGTTCTCTCCTACAGCAATCAACACTTATTTAAGTAGTTATGGAGAGGATACTATGGAGTTTACCCCTGATTTTAACAAAATCATTTCTGATGTCACGTGTAACACCCGAGTCATCGGGCAGGTGACTTTCTTAACTGTATTAACGGTCATAATATTTAAATCTTCGCGGTTAGGATTTTATGACAAGTTTAATTAATTAAATGTGGGTTTTAAACTAGGTTGAGTGGCAAGATTGTAATAATGGGAGATTGAGGTCAGTATTTAAAGAAAAAGGAAATGATTCAAACCTCATTTAAACCACTGTAGCCGACATCCCCTTTTTCCGGTTATTTCTTCTCTCCCAAGCTCCCGCTCTCTGTCAGCTGGAAATCCCCCCTTTCGGCAATCGGTTTTCTTGCTGCTTCTCGGCTACTTTGTGCTCGAGGTATGGCTTTGACAATGTGGTTATCTGTTAGTTTGATAGCTCTGTTTTCAGCTCGGCATTTGAGCTCGGTTTTATCGATGGCCGAGTAGTATTAGAACATTTTGGAATCCGAGAGTAGTAATGTCAACCCGAATCGATTCTAGACATTTTAAGTAACCAACTCAGAATTAATCGATAGTTGAACCAGTTTGTTTTATTTTGGAATTTCAGATTCTGCATAGTCTAGCAAACCAAGGATTTGGGAATGACTTTAACTAATAGATCCTAGGGTGATTTATGAGTAGAGTTTAGGATTTTGATTTTACTACTGTAATGCACATGTTTTAGGTGAAGAAGTTGGAGAGAAGAGGTTCAGATTGCTAAGGAGACCAGGTAAGTGAATGTATAGGTTTCTCTGTCATTAGGACCCTACATCAAGGGATACTATGTAGAATGTTATACGATGATTAGAAACTCCCTTATTCTGATGTCTAGTGTTCTCGATGATGTTTAGTTCGAAAGTGATTTCCATGATGATTAATGCTCTGTTCTGTAGCTAGAGTGAGTTAAGAATTTCCATGTTCATGCATTTTCAATGTTTTATGCACATGAAAACGTTTTGAAAGCATGCTTTCTCATGAACAAGATAAGATGATAAAATTCCTGCAACGTGGTTGAGTGAGGGTTGGGGGTGGTTCGGCGTATGTCACAGTCCAGAGAAGGACATATGAATACGACCCGCAGTAGGGACCATGATCAAACTCACTGTCGGACCCCCTTTACCGGCACAAATCCTCTCTCAATCCACACAACTAAATGAAGAATATGAATGATGAATACGATCCATGAATATGAATGATGAAATGAATGACGAATATGATCCATGATTATGGATGATGAAAAGAAAGATGAATATGACCTATGATTATGAATGACGAGTATGAACAAGAACATGAACCAGAAATGATTTATGAGCATGTTTTCTCTGAATTATGCATTCATGCACTTGTGATAGAATTGCATTCCTTACTAAGCATTAGGCTTATAGTTTAAACCTTATGATGTAGGTGATGAGTTATCAGGTGAGGGACTCAAGTTTAATGAGGAAGTCTAAGCTTGGCTGCTCGAGGATGCTCAGTGTAACAGTGAAGGCTGGATAGGCGAATAAGTTCTCTGGTTTAATGCTCATAGTAAGTCAGAAAAGTTTACGATGAACAAATGACTAATTAGAATAGAATTTCCTATAGTAATGAGACTTGGACTTGAAAGGGCTTGCCTTTAGAGTCTGAATATGATTTTAAAGATTAATGAATGATCTGTTGCTTAAGTCTTCCGCTATATGCATTCTGAATGAGTTGTGGTATTTCCTGTTGGATAGAGTCATTCGAAGATTTGTAATGTTTTCTGCCATGTGATAGAAGCTGGATAAAGTAATCATCCGGCTAGTGTCACCGGTGGATGTAGAGTGTTAAGCCACCGGATGACGAAAATACTATTTTGTCGTCTAGCGTTCGGTGGATGAAGTGTATTCCTTCACCGGATGAGATAAGAGTCGTTTTGTCGCCCAGTGACCGGTGGGCGTAGAGAGTTCTCCACCGTGTGAGATGAGAGTTATTTTGTCGTTTAGTGGCCGGATGATGATTTTAATTGTACACGAGAGTTGCACGTGTTCACCGGAAGATGTCTTCTACTGGGCACTGTTAAGTGAGTCGCGTGGTGTGCACGTGACAGATCGGATGATGCGTACCCTATCAGTCAGTGCATGCAAACCCATGCAGCACGATGAAGTCGTGTGATCTATGAGTATCTTTCCTTCTGTCCAATTAAGTTAAGGATTAATGTCTGCGTCTAATCGCTCTACTCTGTGATGAATTATGCTAACTACTAAATGGAAAGTCGAAGTCTTAGAGGTTGAGTTCTGTCTGTTTTAGTTTAGAAAAAAAAAAAGAGAAAGAAAATGTACAGAGTATAATTTAGAGTCAATGTTTTATGAAAGTATATGGAGTACGTGGCGATCCTTCCCGGGTCGTTACAATTATGGTATCAAAGCAAAACCAGGTTCTAAAACCGATTCTGCAGACTGCCTTCCAGCACTGACCTGTCACTTGAGTACTCTCCAGTAACTGTAAGTATTTATGATTTCAGTAAATGTCACTAAGTTAAGATGTATCTATAATTGTATGTTTAGGAACCCCAATATGGTTAGAGGTCAGCAGAGAGAGGCTAATGAGGATAGCAATACCATTGCTCAGTTGACAGAGTTGGTCATGCGCCAATCTCACCAGATCGAACAGCTGATGACTGCTAAGGAGGAACAAGGCAACTCTAGTAATAATGCAACCCATGATCATGGGGGTGAGCGTTTTCACCGGCTTCGACCCTCGGTATTTAATGGACATGTTACAGATCCTATTTATGCTGAGGAGTGGATTCGAAAGATAGAAGACATGTTTAAGTATGCAAAGGTTGATGAAGGGGATAAGGTCACCTATGCTGTCTTTCATTTGGAGTTAAGTGCAAGGCATTGGTGGGACTCGATCCAGAACACCGCTAATGCCGGAGCTATGACCTGGGAAATGTTCAAGACCGCTTTCTTTGACAAGTACTTCAATAGGACTGTTCGGGCTAACAAGAAGAAGGAGTTCATGAATCTACGACAAACTGGCTCTGTGACAGATTACATATGCAAGTTTGATGCTTTGTCACGATTTGCTCATCGAATGATTGAGGATGACGAGGACAAGATTTACCAATTTGTTCAAGGACTGAAGCCAAGTCTGTATATGAAGGTGAAGACTGCTGGGATACACAATGTACCTTATGGTGAAGTGACGGCTAAGGCTTTGGAGTTGGAAGAGGCTGAAATGACAGCATATGCACAGCGTGAGCAACCAAGGAAGTTCATGAAGGAAACTCAGCCGCCACCACGTCAGAACAAAGGATGGCAAGCCGCAACAGAACAGAGGGCCACAGCAACAACAGCAAGGTATAAAGAGATCCCACAACCAGAATGATGACCAAGGAAAAGGGAAGAGGCCTATGGCACCCTTATGCCCCACCTGCCAGAAGAACCACCATGGTGAGTGCAAGTTGCATTCTGGCCGATACTTCAGATGTGATAAGGTTGGACATATAGCCAGAGACTGTCCCATGCCGCCAGATCCAAACCGTGCAAGGGTAGTACCTAGAGTCTATGCAATGATGGAAGATGAAGATACCATGCAGCATACGGTCATAACAGGTACAATAATGATCTGTGGTATTTCTGCTTACACACTTATTGACACGGGGGCCACACACTCGTTTATTGCAACCTTATTTGTATGCAAGCATAGGTTAGAATACTTACCAGCTAAGAGACCATATAGTGTGATGTTACCATCAGGAAAGTCCTTGTATTCCGAACAGATAGTGAGAGGTGATATCGTGTCCTTGGGAGATAAGAAGTTATATGGAGAGCTGATTGTAATCGATATGAGGGGATATGAAGTTATATTAGGAATGGATTGGTTATCCAGGCATTATGCCACGATAAGTTGTAGGTCTAGACTAGTTGAGTTTCGACCCCCAAATGAAGATCGTTATACCTTCCAAGCTATCCCAAAGATAAGTAAAATACCGATTATAACTTCACTAGAGGCCCAACGGATATTGAAAGATGGTTGTGAAAGTTACCTAGCTAGTGTGATGGATACCCGAGTGAAGAATAAGATAGAGTTACAAGATATTTCCATAGTCCGAGAGTTCCCTGAGGCATTCATGGATGATTTGCCAGGATTACCACCTAATAGGGAAATTGAGTTTGTAATTGATACCTATCCCGAGGCATTACCTGTGTCTAAGAATCCTTTACCGTATGGCACCTGTCGAACTAAAAGAATTAAAAGTCCAACTACAGGAATTGGTAGACAAAGGATTTATAAGCCCTAGCAGCTCCCCTTGGGTGCACCTGTTTTATTTGTTAAGAAGAAAGATGGTTCTTTGAGGAAGTGCATAGACTACAGAGAACTAAATAAGTTGACAATCAAGAATAAGTACCCCTTACTCCGAATTGATGATTTGTTTGACCAATTGCAAGGAGCAAGAGTGTTTTCAAAAATAGATTTGCTTTCGGGGTATTACCAACTGAAGGTTAAGGAAAGTGATATACCAAAGACAGCTTTTAGAACCCGTTATGGACATTATGAATTCCTGGTCATGTCATTTGGACTGACCAACGCACCTGCAGTCTTTATGGACTTAATGAATCGAGTGTTTCGTGAGTATTTAGACAAATTTGTAATTGTGTTTATAGATGATATTCTTATATACTCACGGACAGAAGCTGACTATGCAGAGCATTTAAAAATAGTTTTGACAACATTGAAGGAACACCAGCTTTATGCCAAATTGTCCAAGTGTGAATTTTGGTTGGACAAAGTTAATTTTCTTGGCCATGTGGTTTCTGCTAATGGCATTTCTGTGGACCCGACCAAAATTCAGGCAGTTAAGGACTGGCCACAGCCAAGGAATGTTGGTGAAGTCCGTAGTTTCCTTGGTTTGGCAAGGTTATTATAGGAAGTTTATTAAGGGATTTTCTATGATAGCTAAGCCTTTAACTAGTTTGACAAAGAAGGACACCAAGTACTCTTGGACCGAAGCTTGTGAAGATGGCTTCCAGACACTTAAGCTAAAGTTAACGGCAGCTCCATTATTGACCCTCCCAACTGAAGAAGGGAAGTTTAGTGTTTATTGTGATGCATCCAAAGTTGGACTAGGGTGTGTTTTGATGCAAGAAGGCAAAGTTATAGCGTATGCCTCTAGGCAGCTAAAGAGTTATGAGCAGAACTACCCCACTCACGATTTGGAACTAGCCGCAGTTGTTTTTGCACTAAAGATTTGGAGACACTATTTGTATGGACGACAGTGTGAAGTATTTTCTGACCATAAGAGCTTGAAATACCTGTTCACTCAAAGATAATTAAACATGAGACAAAGACGTTGGTTAGAGTTTGTAAAAGATTATGACTTTGAGATTAAGTATCACCCAGGTAAGGCTAACTCTGTAGCTGACGCACTGAGCCGAATGTCAACTACAATGCAAACCGTTGTATCAACCATGTCTGTACCTTTGATGACAGAGATTCGAAAATTGGAATTGGAGTTAGTTCCTGAACTGTCAGGTCTACTTGCTACCCTAACCATCCAACCAACCATTTTGGAAAAGATCAAAGAAGCACAACAGCAAGACTCAGAGGAGAATAACAGAATAATGAACAAGGTGAAGGACACCACCTCCGAGTTTAGTCACTCCAAGGATGGGATTCTGAGGTTTGGAGATAGATGGTATGTCCCTGATGATGAAAGGTTACGTAAGATAATCTTGGCCGAAGCTCATTCATCTTCCTTCTCTGTGCATCCTGGTAACACCAAGATGTATCGGGATTTAAGGTTACATTATTGGTGGCCAAACATGAAGAGGGATGTGGCTAAGTTTGTAGAATCATGTTTGGTATGCCAACAAGTTAAGGCAGAACATCAACGCCCTGGAGGTACCCTTCAGCCTCTACCTATCCCTGAATGGAAGTGGGAAAACATTGCCATGGATTTTGTTGTAGGTTTGCCAAAGACAACTAAAGGATATGATAGTATTTGGGTCGTGATTGACAGAATGACCAAATCAGCTCACTTCCTACCTGTAAAGATGACCTACACAATGGACCAACTTGCGAACGTGTATGTTCAGGAAATTCTAAGGTTACATGGAATACCGGTATCCATTGTCTCTGACCGTGATCCCAGGTTCACCTCGCGATTTTGGAAAAGTTTGCAAGGCACGTTAGGAACAAAGTTAACCTTTAGTACTGCTTTTCATCCACAGACAGATGGCCAATCAGAGAGGACCATTCAAATACTTGAAGGATATGTTGAGAGCATGTGTGTTGGACTTTCAGACGACTTGGGATAGACATCTACCTCTAGTAGAATTTTCTTACAACAACAGCTACCAGTCCACCATTGGTATGGCACCTTATGAAGCACTTTATGGCAGGAAGTGCAGGTCACCCTTGTATTGGGATGAGGTTGGCGAAGCAAAGCTCTTGGGCCCTGAGATCTTGCAGCAGATGTCAGACAAGATCACCATTATTAGAAACAGGATGATGACTGCACAAAGCCGACAGAAGAGTTATGCAGACCAAAGGAGAAGAGACCTCGAATTTGCTGTTGGTGATGAAGTCTTTCTGAAGATTTCACCATTTAAAGGAGTTCTAAGATTTGGCAAGAAGGGGAAGCTTAATCCACGGTTCATTGGACCATTCCATGTTTTGGCAAAGGTTGGAAACACAGCATACAAATTGCAATTACCCCCGTCATTGGAGAAAGTTCATAATGTTTTTCATGTGTCTATGCTAAGGAAATGCATACGTGACCCAACGCATGTTGTGGTGCCATCAGAAATCGAGATTGAGCCGACTTTAGAGTATGAAGAGAAACCAGTGCAAATTTTGGATTCTGCAGTGAAAACTCTAAGAAACAAGGAAATCCTATTGGTTAAAGTTTTGTGGACAAATCATGGAATTGAAGAAGCCACGTGGGAGCGACAACAGGACATGCTAGACAAATATCCGGAGTTATTTGTTTGAGCAATTTTCGAGGACGAAAATTTTGTTTAAGGAGGGGTGGATGTAACACCCAAGTCATCGGGCAGGTGACTTTCTTAACTGTATTAACGGTCATAATATTTAAATCTTCGCGGTTAGGATTTTATGACAAGTTTAATTAATTAAATGTGGGTTTTAAACTAGGTTGAGTGGCAAGATTGTAATAATGGGAGATTGAGGTCAGTATTTAAAGAAAAAGGAAAGGATTCAAACCTCATTTAAACCACTGTAGCCGACATCCCCTTTTTCCGGCAATTTCTTCTCTCCCAAGCTCCTGCTCTCTGTCAGCCGGAAATCCCCCTTTTGGCAATCGGTTTTCTTGCTGCTTCTCGGCTACTTTGTGCTCGAGGTACGGCTTTGACAATGTGGTTATCTGTTAGTTTGATAGCTCTGTTTTCAGCTCGGCATTTAAGCTCGGTTTTATCGATGGCCGAGTAGTATTAGAACATTTTGGAATCCGAGAGTAGTAATGTCAACCCGAATCGATTCTAGACATTTTAAGTAACCAACTCAGATTTAATCGATAGTTGAACCAGTTTGTTTTATTTTGGAATTTCAGATTCTGCATAGTCTAGCAAACCAAGGATTTGGGAATGACTTTAGCTAATAGATCCTAGGGTGATTTATGAGTAGAGTTTAGGATTTTGATTTAACTACTGTAATGCACATGTTTTAGGTGAGGAAGTTGGAGAGAAGAGGTTCAGATTGCTAAAGAGACCAGGTAAGTGAATGTATAGGTTTCTCGGTCATTAGGACCCTACATCAAGGGATACTATGTAGAATGTTATACGATGATTAGAAACTCCCTTATGCTGATGTCTAGTGTTCTCGATGATGTTTAGTTCGAAAGTGATTTCCATGATGATTAATGCTCTGTTCTGTAGCTAGAGCACTAGACATCAGCATAAGAATTTCCATGTTCATGCATTTTCAATGTTTTATGCACATGAAAACGTTTTGAAAGCATGCTTTCTCATGAACAAGATAAGATGATAAAATTCCTGCAACGTGGTTGAGTGAGGGTTGGGGGTGGTTCGGCGTATGTCACAGTCCAGAGAAGGACATATGAATACGACCCGCAGTAGGGACCATGATCAAACTCACTGTCGGACCCCCTTTACCGGCACAAATCCTCTCTCAATCCACACAACTAAATGAAGAATATGAATGATGAATACGATCATGAATATGAATGATGAAATGAATGACGAATATGATCCATGATTATGGATGATGAAAAGAAAGATGAATATGACCTATGATTATGAATGACGAGTATGAACAAGAACATGAACCAGAAATGATTTATGAGCATGTTTTCTTTGAATTATGCATTCATGCACTTGTGATAGAATTGCATTCCTTACTAAGCATTAGGCTTATAGTTTAAACCTTATGATGTAGGTGACGAGTTATCAGGTGAGGGACTCAAGTTTAATGAGGAAGTCTAAACTTGGCTGCTCGAGGATGCTCAGTGTGATAGTGAAGGCTGGATAGGCGAATAAGTTCCCTGGTTTAATGCTCATAGTAAGTCAGAAAAGTTTACGATGAACAAATGACTAATTAGAATAGAATTTCCTATAGTAATGAGACTTGGACTTGAAAGGGCTTGCCTTTAGAGTCTGAATATGATTTTAAAGATTAATGAATGATCTGTTGCTTAAGTCTTCCGCTATATGCATTCTGAATGAGTTGTGGTATTTCCTGTTGGATAGAGTCATTCGAAGATTTGTAATGTTTTCTGCCATGTGATAGAAGCTGGATAAAGTAATCATCCGGCTTGTGTCACCGGTGGATGTAAAGTGTTAAGCCACCGGATGACGAAAATACTATTTTGTCGTCTAGCGTTCGGTGGATGAAGTGTATTCCTTCACCGGATGAGATAAGAGTCGTTTTGTCGCCCAGTGACCGGTGGACGTAGAGAGTTCTCCACCGGATGAGATGAGAGTTATTTTGTCGTTTAGTGGCCGGATGATGATTTTAATTGTACACGAGAGTTGCACGTGTTCACCGGAAGATGTCTTCTACTGGGCACTGTTAAGTGAATCGCGTGGTGTGCACGTGACAGACCGGATGATGCGTACCCTATCAGTCGGTGCATGCAAACCCATGCAGCACGATGAAGTCGTGTGATCTATGAGTATCTTTCCTTCTGTCCAATTAAGTTAAGGATTAATGTCTGCGTCTAATCGCTCTACTCTGTGATGAATTATGCTAACTACTAAATGGAAAGTCGAAGTCTTAGAGGTTGAGTTCTGTCGGTTTTAGTTTAGAAAAAAAAAACAGAGAAAGAAAATGTACAGAGTATAATTTAGAGTCAATGTTTTATGAAAGTATATGGAGTACGTGGCGATCCTTCCCGGGTCGTTACATCACGGGTGGTGTCAAATGTGTATGGCCCCATGGAAAGGATTTTTCAGCATCCCAACTTACTGTGAAGTATGCTATCTTGCATAAGATAGCCATGAGAAACTGGCTTCCTACAACTTATGGGACTGGTGTAAACAAATCAATGGCTGTCTTGTTATTTACAATTGGGAACTACATATTCTTTGACGTTGGGCAATTTATTTTTGATCAAATTGTGAAGCATGAAGATTGTAAAAATGAAAGGACAGCTCTTCCATTCCCTCGTTTAATCTTTAGCTTGCTATCAGCTCAAAGATCGATGATTAGGGGTAAAGAAGTAGTTGATTCAGATAAAAACGAGATAAGGATTCCCCCTAATCTTTTTGAAGGTGGTCACATTAATAATTTGAAAGGTGCTGGTAACAATGTTTCAACTCCAGTCAATGCTGCATTATTGTCTCGCAACATGAAAGTGCTTAAAGATGAGTTAAAGTTTTTAAATGATCAGCAAATGATAATTGAAAATAGAAGGAAAGAAGTTTGAAGGAAAAATATCCGAAGATGATTTAGTTGATGATATTTTTGAGAAACAAAAGTTTGCTAATAAAGATCAAACTGCTGCTGATGTTGACACAACCAAAGAAGTTGCTTACTCAAATGAAGAAGTTGATGATTCTAATGAAGAATTTGCTGATGCTGAAACTCAGGTTCTTTTTACTACGTCTTCTGATAATGATCCACCTAGTGTCATTCCTGATGTCACGACTGTAGCAGAAACGGAAGCTCCTGTTACTCATAATGAGCAGTTACCAACATCTACATCCATGTTTGTCACTGATTGAATGATGTTTTATGGAATGTGTTTAAACAACTTTCTTTTGCTGCTGGATATTTTATATGTTACGCTGGATAGTTTGTCTTCTTTAATCTTTTTGTCTTTTTATGGCAAAAAGGGGGAGTAATTTAAGAGGTTTGTTGTATATTCAGAATTCTAAAACTGATTGCTAGGATATGGATATTTTGAGTCATGTCGTAAATAGTGTTTTGTGCATTGGTCTACTTTTGTAAGTCTTCAGGGGGAGCTTTGATGATCTTACATCCAGCATTCAAGGGGAGTTCTTGATTTTGCCAAAAAATGCCAAAGGGGGAGATTGTTAATGTAAATATGTGTTGACATAGATTTTTTGGCAAATTAATTAAAATGTTGGATTTGATTATCTTGGAAATTAAATAAGAATTGCAATAATCTTCTTATGCAAGGAAAGCGAATTTTGTGGAGACTATGGTATCAAATATAAACATAATATTCTCGTTTGGTAAGTTTGAAAAACAAGGAAATTAATTGCTTGGAAATAAAGTTACTTTCTGAAATTATCTATGGAAGACCGATTTGAAGATTATAGTTTCTGCGTAGCAAAACATATTGCAGGATTCATGATCACAATTATTCTGGATTCCAAATAAGTTTTATTCTGGTACTTTCCATAAGTATCACAAAGAGTGTCACAACTCCGAATTATGTGGTTTCGATTTTCTTATATTGTGCATGTTGTTTTGGATAAAATATTTGAATGAAAATATGTTGCAGACAATACTTAAACATCTTTCTTTCACAGAATAGGGTGGGGTGGATTATTGATTATTCTCACATATTACTTCTTCCGCAAGCCGCTGTTCTTTCCTTCCTCACGCTTCTACGAGTGGTGCGTTGTTGTTTGTTTTCGTCTCTGTGTGACTGTTTCTACACTCTACCTCTGTTGGATTTCATTGTTCTACGAGTGTGGTGGTTGGTTGCATCCTAAGACAACGGTTGGTATCACAAGTGGTATCATAGGTGCATTCCTCTTTATTCTTCATTAAAGCTCAGTCTCGGGAGGAGTTCTGTTTACTAACAATGGGAGCTTGTCATTCTGTTTGTGGGCAAGAGGATCTTGTCATACACGGATTCTGGGAGGAGTCATCAACAACAAGGAGATCTTGTTGCATTTAGATCTCAGGAGAGATCGATCTTAAGTCGAGGAGAGCTCGCAAAAAAAGTTTCATTTGGGAAGTTAGGAAGTGACAGCGACAAAGATAAGAGAAAGTGTTTATTTGTATAAGTCTGATTGTCTTGTACCTTCGCGAACCTTGTTGTGATGACCCTTTTACTATTCCTAATTTTTCCGTAATTATTTTTTTTTATCCTAATAACCTTAATTGTATTTAAGCGGAAATAAAACTTTTAAAGTCGGAATCGAAATCGAAATTGAAATCAGTGCAATCTATTTTTATAAACCATTTAACATAAACTTAAAACAAATATAAAACAAATTTTAAAACAATTAAAAACTAAAAAAAACAATCGGCCAGTGAAGGGAAGGATAAAAGGGACATTTGTCCCAGAAAAATGAGGGCCGATCGATCGCCCATTTCAGGCGATCGATCGCCATCATAAGAATGGAGGGGCGATCATGATCGCCCCTAGCTGTGACCATCGATCGCCTTGCGATTGATGGTCAGGCGATCGATCGCCCCTTTGTGGGCGACATGCTCTGGAAAAATTCCAGAGCGTGGCGATCCCCTTGGTGACTGATCGCCCCTTTGGCGATCAGTCGCCAAGCTCTCTGCCTCCTCCCTTCTTCTTCTTTTTTTTTTTTTTTTTTTTTCTCTTTTCACTTCATTCCTTCTACTTCTTTCCTTCTCTTCTCTGTTGCACACAACATAAACACCTATTTAAACTCAAATCACAAAACTAAAAACACTCCAACATCTCCTCATTTATAACTACACATCATACATTTTCAAAATACAATTTAGCATAAAACCCCAAATACTCGTATCTCCTCCATAGCCTCATTTAAACCGACTCAAAACACGTTTAAAACGAAATATATTTTCATGAAAACGAACTGCATGGATATGTTTAAAAACCGAACATATCCCTATTACCAAACATTTTACAAAACAAGTTTCTAAAACGTTTAAAAACTTTAGAACGTAAACCTATCAACTAGTCAGAACCAAACATCCTAAAATGTTCTAACTATACAATTTTTCCTACAATCTAACTACCGTGTCCCAAAATACCTTTACATGAATTCCCCACGGGTCAAAACGCAACGACTGCCCAGCGCACTCCCACAGGCCATCCTCCTTCAATCTGTACGATCGTCTAGTAGAGGGAATTCTTCCTCACTTGGATCTATGTCACCTACACCATAAAGATACCTATGAGATAAAAATCTCAGCAAGCTTCGTAAATGTAAATGCATACTGTGCATATGAGTTCGTAAATCATGCAACATTTTCTTATCTTTACATAGGTTGTCATCGAGATCTCGACCCCCTAAATGGAGAGGGCATATCCTGCGGTTGGACTACCCTTTCCACCTAGAGGAAGGGGGTACATGCTTGCAACACACGCACAGTCATGCTTGAGCCCCACCTCGCATGACCATAAACATACATCAATTCATATTAGATGTGGTATTGTGACAGACCCGTAATCGATCCACACAATAGATCAATAGCCCCCCTTTCAGGCCACATCGCCATTTTCTTTAAAACATAGTGCGAAAATTCATTTTCATGCTCCTTTAAAATACGTGGTGCGTGAACAATTTATAGCATAATTAAACATGCATCATACGTACTATCAAGACAATAAAAGCAATTAAAGACATAACCTATAAACTACTAAACCTAACTACCCAACCAAAGCGATTTAAACAAACACGTCACCAAAACTCCTCGAGACGACTTCGACGTACGGTGTAGGCCTATCGGCCAGAGTAAGTCACGAGAACTTACCTCGTGTCCGTTGCAATCCAAGCTCCGTCCACGAGCGTCGTTTACCTAAGGCAAATTCACAATTTTGTCGTTAAAACGAGTTTAAACTATTAAACGTCCAAATTTAACGAAACCTTAACTAAGAAAATTTCCTAAAGCCTTAATTTGATTCATTGAAGCATTTATCGAGCAATTCACGCTCGCGAATTTACAAAACTCCATTAGTGGAGATTTCTCAACCTCAAAATCTGGTTTTCCGACCTAAACACCGCATACACTCTAAACTTCGTCCATTAACGTTTAATACGTCAATATATCCACAACTACGATAAACCTATCGATTTCGAATCCTAAATCACGTTTTTAACGAAACTCTAAACGAACCCTAATCGTTTAAACTCTGTAAAAACCGAAACAAACTTTGCTAAAACCTTAGAATCGTACCTAGGGTTGGGATTGGGGAAGAAATCGCGAAGAATCGAGACGATCGGAGGGAAGAACGGTCGTCGGAGAGGAGAGAACCGTGAGGAGGCGATAAAAATCGCCGAAGAACGCAGGGGAGAGAGAGAGAGAAGCCGTGGAAATGGTGAAGGAGAAAGAAAAGATTTTGGTTTTTAATTATAATTTGTCTTGGCAAATTACCATTTTGCTCTTCCTTTGATTTTCTATTTATTTCGTCCCTCGTTTCGTTAATTGTCTAACGATTCGGATTCACCAAATTTCCTTAATTCACCAATAACTTCAACTTATTAGAAGGGTCCCATTAAAACTGTCAGTTCGCAATTCGGACCTCGTTTACTATTTTTACCAAAGTATCGTTTATATTACGATAAACGTAATTCTCGTAAAATTAGCGTTAAGCTCCCAAAATTCTTGAAATTTATCTCAAAATCTTTATTAATTATTAGGATCATAATAACGCTTTCTTTTCGCAAAACATACTTGATTCGACATATTTACAAAAATGCCATTAACATTAAAATATTAATATTCTGTACAACCGGGTATTATACTTGTGAACTATTTTTAAATATGGACATGGCCTCGCAGACGTAGGCAATTGCCGAACTTCATTACTAACCTCCTGTCTCTTTACTTTACGCATGTTATAATTATCCTTTATTGCATTCCATTGTCAGTGTCACGACTAGTGTTATGACACCGCATAATTAATTACGATCTTTCAATTTTATCACAAAATTCTTCAATGACACACTACTTTGTCTAACTATATTACATGACACACTTCTAATACTAGGAGAAGGAAGTGGGTGGAAGAGTGAAAGAAAACAAGAGAGACTCGTGAGGGTGCTAGGGCTTGTTCTTCGGGGAGATGGACTTAGTGCCCCTTGCTAAGTAGTAGATGAAATGATGAATGGACTAACTTAAGTGAACAAGCTAGTTGAGGGATCACTCGCACTCACTTAGTTATGACTCACCAAGAACAAATGAAGGCTAGCTTGGATATTACTCACGGTTTGGATATGATTCACCAAACCCACTAACACAATTGGATATAATTCACCATGATCAAGTAGAAGCAATTCGTGAAGAACACTTTACAAAATAAAAAAACACGATTTTTGATTTCTAAAATTTGATGTCTTACAATGAGAGATTTGAGACTCTTTTATAGTCAAATTCGGTCAACAAAGAATAAATGACAACTTTGAAAAAGAAGTTATGTGATGGTCTTCAAGACACCATTTCACTTGGTCAAAGCAACCTTTCATCTTCTCAATGTCCTTCCACGAATTTGTCTTTATTTTTTGCAAGGCTTTTGACTTATTCTCTCTTCTTGGCCATCTTCACCTATGCTACAATTAAAGTATAGAAGAATCTAGATAATGCATTCCCCTTAGATAGGATCAGCCAAGGGGTTTATTTGGATTTAAACTTTGGATTCATAGATAGCTTCAAGTCGAATTACAAAACTAAGAACTTAATTAAAAATGACTTAATCAAAAGGACTTAAAAGATGAATCAAGAATAAAGACAAAAAGTTTGTTGCAAACTTGGACTTAAGGAGTCAAAGGTGTGGATGAGTGTGCACCAACCTAGCATGAGCAGCGCCTATTGGGTAGGCGCGAGCCTATCTTTCAAGAAAGTCTAAACATCCTCTGTAATTGATCTGATTGACATAGCAAATGCTGTTCATTTTTAACAAGCTACCCTATTTTGAAATCTTGAAAAGTCAACTACAATCTTCGTGAATAACACTTTTTTATTTAAGATTGATAAGACTTTAGAAATTGCCAAATAGTGTTTGGGGGTCAAATTTTGGGCAGGTTTCAACAATCCCTTTCACTTGTGTTTTCTCTATTTATGTTTCACTATGTTGAACTCCTAATTAAATTTGTTTGTCACATTATTGAAATTGAGGCATTGAATGCTCTTTTTTCCTTGATCACCAACAAAACAAGTACTAGCAAAATCGTTAGAAGTTCTTGATGCTCAAATGTTAATAGACGGATCTCATATCACATGAGTACATGTCTTGCTAATTTGTCAATTTCATAGAAGGAATAAAAACATTCCTAACTGAAACGGTCACTAATTATGAATTAAAATAATTAGATTTGTTCTTCACTATTAAAATAATTATTGTCTTACAATAAATTATATATATACCGACTCACATATAAATCTAATGTGTAATTTTTTATCCTTGTAAGTCACCGTTCACGAATAATGTTGAGCATGAGATGTTGAAAAATACAATAACGTCGTATGCATTTGAATGAAAAATGTTATCAATAATAATTAAATATTGAAGAGTCACTTTAAGCAGAATGAACGAGAAAGAAAATGATTCGCGTAAATAGAAAATGACATTATCCTAATCACTGACAAAAGTATGTCCTGAGATGCCTTTCGAATTCATTTGAACGAAACTATTTATCGATGTAAAGAAAGAAATCAAAATCAAAAGAAATATGAAGATCTATCGTTCTTGGCGGTATAGCGACAGCTAACGTCGAAAAAGGAAAAAGATGTACATATCAATTATGGGTCAAGCAAAATGTGTTGAAGGAACAATTGGCATGGCCACAAAATGAAATTGCTGTAGCACATGCACTTGTAGTATCAAGCCTGCCTTCTTTTGGAGAATGATCCAAAGCTTGTCCTTTATGCGGTGACCGTTGTTTTAACCGCCACACTCATCATCTGTCACAGATCAACACCCTAAAAAAATTACAGAACTGTAATTCTGAATCCGAAAATTCAAAGCGCCATGTTTCGCTCGAGGGTTGTTGAAATGTAGTCGACTCCGTCGATTCGATCTGAGCATGAGGGAGTTGTCCGAGGGCTTCATCTCGTGCTTATTCTTGACTCGGCGTCGTTTTAGCTACGGCGGGATTTTTTCCTCGACAAGCTGGATTTTTTTTATGATGTATGGAGTGTTTTGACTTTTGGGAAGTATCGTCTGGGACGGTATGATTTTGAGAGAGATAAACAGCTAGCCCTGTAAAATCCAGAATCAAAGATGGTAAACCATAAAAGTGAAGAACAAAGAAGGTCATCGAAGCAGCAGAGTTTAGATTGGAACGGAGAAAACAAACAAAAAGCTTGCCTTCTTAGCTGGCAAAAGATTGAAGCAGAGAGTGATTGAATAGGACTGGAAACTATTAGAACACACTCATTGTTCATTTTTCAGTCAACCATTTATTTTTAGTGTCATTACAACTAGTTTATTACTGAGAATCATTATTGTCTTGGGTATATACACGTAAAAAACGCATTCTTTCAAATTATCACAACAACATTAATTATCGCGGTCTTATTCTTCTTCGTCTTCATTTTTCTCTTCCTCTCTGTGTTCTACTATTTATATCAGAGAACTTTGTTCTTCAACGTAGCATCAGAGCAAGTGAAATGACATTTTCTTCTTCCTCCACCCTTTTCTCCCCCTCAACTACTATTTCTCCCTCCCTCTCAACTTTTCCTTCCATGAATCAAACGTTAACCACCAAACTTAACTCCACAAATTATCTCGTATGGAAGACTCATCCTATATGTTGTCACTGCAAATGGAATTGCGCACCTGCTCGAAGAATCCCACATGCCCCCTCTTTCGTTTATGGACAACCTCTCTTCTGAACCAAATCTCGATTTCCTCATTTAGCAACAATAGAACAGTCTTATACTGAGCTGGATCTTCTCCTCAATGTCAGAGGACTTGCTGCCCCAATTCGTCGCGTTTACCACCGTCAGTGCAATCTAGACGACTCTGGCCGCGCGTTTTGTATCTTCATCGCTGGCCCGCATCACTGACCTCCGAAATCAGCTTCACTGTCCTTCCAAAGATGGCGTCTCGACTACCGCTTACATACACAAACTTACATCTATCTGTAATACTCTTGCTGCAATCGGCCAAAGTGTCTCGTATCAAGATCAATTTCTCTATTTTTTGGGAGGTTTGGGTAGTGAGTACAACCCCTTTGTGACCTCTGTCACAAATCGCTCCGACCAGCCACCGCTTGAATAAATTTACAGTCTTCTCCAAAGTTATGACTTTCGACTGGAGAAACAAAATCTCGTTGTTGCTCTACCGACGCCGACTCAGCTCCAAGCTAACGATGTTTTTCAGCGCTCTCCTCGCCCGATCTGGAGCTCTCGCCCAAATGCTCCATTTTGGCCCAGCTCACAAACCACTTTTCCTTTCAGCGAACCCGGCTCGCAGACTCAAACGGGCCCACTCGGCGCATGGCGTCGTCGCTCCAACCAACATTACGGGCCCAGGTGCCAAATTTGTAATCGGATGGGCCATTCAGCCCTCAAGTGTTATTTCCTCTCGTCTGCGGCCCAACAAGCCCATCTGCCCACCCAATCCCAGGCCAACCTCACCTCTTTCTCCTTTGACCCAACCCAAGCCCATACCCAACCCAACCCAATTGAGGGTTGCCTCACTTTACCCACTCGTCCATCGACTCGACCCAACCCTATTTTATCCCTCACTCAGCTTTCATCACTAATCCCCTGCACCTTCGCCCAATCCGATCGGCCTCCTCCCAACTTCGGTCTCCTCTTCGTCGACCCCTTCCTGGGTTATGGACTCCGGTGCCACCCATCATTTTCTGTAGTCTTCCGACGGCTTTACTCAACCTCAAACTCTTTTAGTTCCTTCTTACGTCGCTACGGCCGAAGGTAACACTCTCCCTCTGTTTCTTTTGGGTTCGTCTGTTCTTCCGGCCTTCGGCTGCTCACTTGCATTAAAGTCTGTTTATCATACTCCCCACTTCTCGCACAATCTGTTGAGTGTCTCTAAATTATGTCAAGACAACTCTGCGTATGTTGAATTTCACTCCACTTATTTTCTTGTTAAGGATCGGCATCCTCACTGACTCCTCCGTGGTGAACTTCGTGATGGCCTCTACTACACTCCCTTCTCCAGTTCCCTTTTGTCTCTTGCTGGTCGGCTTCCAGCTTCTGCTTCTCCTCCAACAACCCTCTGGCATCGTCGGCTGGGTCATCCTTCTCCATGAGTGCTTCAGCAAATACTTAATTTTTGTAATCTCCATTCTGACAATGTTTTGCATGAATCTTGTACCCCTTGTCAAATGAGTAAAAGCCATCAGCTTCCTTATTCAATTTCGCAATCACATGCTCAGTTTCCATTCGATGTTGTACATAAGGATGTGTGGGGTCCCTCCACGATTAAATCTGTCATGGGTGTACGATATTTTGTTCTATTTATTGACGATTGTACTCGTTTCACTTGATTTTTTCTACTAAAATTAAAAAGCGAAGTATACAACACTTTTGTGAACTTTTATCAATTTTTTCTTACTCAATTCTCTCTTAAAATCAAAAGTGTCCAATCGGACTTGGGTGGTGAATTCCAGTCTCTTACCCTTTGTTTAAATATCTGGGCATTCAGCATCGTATTTCTTGTCCGTATACCCCAAATCAACGGAAAAACCGTCACGTTGTTGAGACTTGTCTCTCCCTCCTTTTCCATTCCTCAGTCCCTCAACATTTTTGGCCGTATGTTTTTCTCAAAGCTACTAGTCTAATAAATTTCCTTCCTACTCCAGTCTTAACCCACAAGTCCCCTTTTGAGTGTTTGTTCCACAAACTCCCACCTTACTTCTCCTTTCGTGTTTTTGACTGTCTTTGTTTTCCCCTCAATCGTCTCTTCAACCAACATAAGCTTCAACCAAGGTCCCTTCCGTGTGTCTTCTTAGGCCCCAGTCCAAATAACAAAAGTCACCTTTTGTTAACTTAAAATGTGTTTAAGTCTAATTATGTTTTTTATGATTGTGATTAACATGAAATATACAAATATAAAATGATTGTAAAAAATGAATGTTATTAATCATGGTAGTTATTTAGAAATGCCCTTTAAAAAGGGTATTATGTTTTTCTAATGTTTTTGATTAAGTGGTTGTAGTCAAGAATGGTGTACGCATAATGTCAACCAGACGTTTAAGTCGTCTGCCAAAATGAACATCAACCGATGGTGGAACCATTTGAACATCTACCGCTGTCACAGCAGATTTGAAAGACATTTGCCAGATATATCAACTGGACTAAGTAAAGTTGACCGAAGCAAAGTCTGCTGAAATCAACATAGACCGATGACAGAACCAATTGATAATCGACCGAAGTCGTTCTGGTGAATTACATCGACCAGACTCTGACAAGATTGACTCTGCCAGATGAACATCATCTGAATAAAGGAGTCGTCTAGATTTTAGCATCATCCAAAATCAAGTCGACTAGACTCTTACATCTACTGAAATCAATAATGTCCAAAATCAAGTCGATCAGATTCTGAAGTCATCCGGCAGATATGTCTACCGAAAGCAACGTCGACCAAAACCAAGTATGACTCTGCAACAAAGTCAAGTCGACCAGATTAACATCATCTGAATTTAGAAGTCGTCCAATATGAGAATGCTTCACAAGATTAACATCGACCAAACAAAGACTTCGTCTACTAGGATAACATCTTTCGAATCAAGAAGTCTTCCGCCGTGAGTAAAATCAACAGCAGACCACAACAGCTATTTTTTTACGTACGGATGCTTTCCAACGGTCATATTTATAGTACAAAAATAAGGAGTCGTCCGAATGAAGAAAATTTCGGACACGAGTATAAAAGGAAGAACAATAGTTCGAGAGAAGAACTTTTGCCAACCTGAACAATTTTTCTCTAACCTCTTGCGAGCTTAAGTGTGTAATACTCTTTGACTCTTCACACCTCTCTGCACCAGAACTTGAGATTTAGCTTTTTGAGAGAGTGTAGCTTTGTGCTCAATATTTTCATCTTGTAAAAACTGTAAGGCAGTGGATTGACGCACGTGAAGTTCAATCTAGAATTGTAAGGCTGTAGATCGACGCTCGTGAAGTTTGATCGAGAAATCTCGTTGAGGAGAAGATAAAGATCTTCAAGGGAGAAACCTTGAAGCGTGGACGTAGGCAGGTTTGGCCAAATCACGTAAAAAGATCGGTGTCAATCTCTTTCCCTTACTCTTACTTTTATGTGTTTATTAGTAATTGCATACAAAGAGAGAAGATAAAATAAACCTAATTTGCATTGTTAAAAATGATTAGATTAAGAAATTTATAATTCACCCCCCCTAGACAATCACAATCCTACATCTTTGTCTCGAACCTCACTCTCACAAAGTTTACATCTCTCGTCACGTTACCTTCGTCAAGTCTCAATTTCTGTTCTCTTCCTTCCCAAAGACAGTTCCTAAATCATCACCTTTTCACCTTACTATCCATTCTATCTCTCACCCCCTCTCCACCCCCACCCCCACCCTGCTTCACCCTCCTCTCCTTCCATCTAACCAGTTTCTCCACTCATCCCTACAAACCAATCCTCCCTTAGTCCTACAAATAATCCCTCTCCACCCCCTCTCCACCCCCACCCCCACCCTGCTTCACCCTCCTCTCCTTCCATCTAACCAGTTTCTCCACTCATCCCTACAAACCAATCCTCCCTTAGTCCTACAAATAATCCCTCTCCACCCATTCTGCCATCTGACCCTATATCTACCAAAGTGCCACATCCTCCTGTTCCTATTCCTCACCCTATGACAACCAGAGCCAAAACTGGTATTTTCAAACCTAAGGCTTTCCTCCTTGCGACTCCCTTGAACCACAAACATTCACTCAAGCTGCCAAGTATCCTCATTGGCTCACCGCCATGAACGAGGAACTTTTCGCCCTCCATTAAACCAACACTTGGACGTTAGTTCCACTACCACGATGTGCAAAACTTATAGGCTACAAGTGGGTATTCAAGTCGAAGCTAAACTCTGATGACACAGTTTCTCGATACAGAGATTGTCTTATCGCCAAAGGCTATGACCAAATCGAATGTATTGATTATGATGAGACGTTCAGTCCAGTGGTCAAACCAGCATTAGTTCGAACAGTGCTGTCCTTAGCCGTCTCTTTTCGTTGGATTATCAGACAGTTAGACGTCAGCAATGCCTTCTTACACGGAGATTTATCTGAGAAGGTGTACATGCAACAGCCTCCCGACTTTATTGACTCCTCTTTTCTGTTGGCTGTCTACCTTCTCCATCAAGCTCTCTATGGCCTCAAACAATCTCCGAGAGCATGGTATGTACTCGTCACTTTTTATACGTCGTACGCCATCATCCGTCCTCATTATGCTTGTATATGTGGATGACATTATTGTGATAGGTGACTCTACTCCACTATTAAATCAACTCTTGCTGTATCTCCATTCTCAGTTTAGAGTTCGAGATCTTGGACCGTTATCCTACTTCCTTGGTATCTCCGTCACCGCGACATCTACCGGTATGAATCTGTAACGCCCCGGGTTTTCTGAACCCGGTTTGTTACTCAAATACTCGAACGTGGCTAAAAATTTTGAATAATAAACTTTAAAACTTGCAGCGGAAAACTTGCAGCGGAAATCCTTTAAACAAATAAGCTAAGCAATACTGTGAAAGATATTATTGAAATGATCGTTGAAATTGTTAAGAAGTAATCGGCCAAGGAAAATAAAAGATTTAAATATAGAATACTCGGGAAAATCTCAACAGACAAACACATCTACCGACGACCAGTCAACGGAAAGAGCAGAACAGAAAACAGAAGGCTTCTGCCGATGACGTGTACAACAAGGATATCACTCGGTAGACTGCATCTACCGATGACGTGTACAACAGAAGATAAATAAAACAAAGACATCTTCCGACAGTCAACATAACTATACTCCACATCTGCCGATGAAGTCAACACAACTCCATCTGCCGATGAAGTCAGCACGACTGCACACACAGCTTCACCTACCGATGACGTCAGCAGACTACTTCTGCCGATGACAAAACAACAAAATTTCACAATACTTCTTCCGACAGGATGAGCTTCATATACCGATTACTAACGACAAAACGTAACACCCTTTTCTACCGGTACCACAATCCTACACCTTCCGATGGCACACTAAAGACTTTTCCGATAAATGACTTAACAACAACTCAACATCTACCGGTAGATGTCCTCTACCGATAGAGAACAAAACTATAACTCAACCTCTACCGATAGACATCATCTACCGATAGAGAACAAAACTAAGTCAAAAACAACTTTGTCTGCCAGAGAAAACTTACACATGGTACTGAAAACACTTTAAACCATTCAAATCCCTACATTTCTCGAAATTCAGTAAAAACAAATGTTAAAACCAATAGAATGTAATTATCGGAAACTTCAAATATATTCAAAAACATTAAACATCAGAACTACTTCTGTCATTAGGAAAAGAGACTCAACAACCACTCAACTGAGACTTAATTCATTAAACCTTCCCTTCAACAGACACCAGTTAAACCGCCTCACCAGACACTAAATCAGTAGCATGAAGGTGCTCCTCCAACCTCATCTATTCATCCGCAAACTCAGGAAATTCACCTGATGAATTCACGACACCTACATCACAAAACTCATCTATTAGCCTAAGGCTAAGCAAGTAAAGCAAAAATGTATGAAAAGCTGAAAACACAATATCCTAATATGCAGTTTCTACTTTTCTCATCTCTGTTACATATTCATCGTTATAATCGGATTCCTCTCTAAATTGGGAGTTGAATCACCTCTCCCAAAGTATGAACATCCCTGTCTCATTAGGAGTTGGATTAATTCTCCTAACAGTGAATATATATATACTGATCAATGTTCAGATCCACTTCGAAATTGGGAGTTGGATCAGTTTTCCCAAAGTATGATCCCTGGCTCATTAAGGGTTGGATTAGTTCCCTTAACAGAAAATGTTTCACATAAATCACTTCAGAATGTTCACTTCCTCACTATATCAAAACATGTAAACTCATTTTCGTATACTTTCAAATATATGATGCATGAAACAGGAAAACATTCAAACACACAAAATCCTAATGTTCTGTGATGTAGGCCCGAAGGCACAAGCAAACTTCACTTACCTGGATTCCTAGCAAATGCTCGGTTAAGAGCTACTTCGGGGGTTTGTTCACCTATATTCATAAACAGAATGTTAAACCTCAATCTAAGCTATTCAGAAATCTAAGGAGTGGGTTTGGCATCTCTATTTATCTAACATTCCCGATTCTGCTCTAATCCTCAAGCAGAATCTCTCACTCGCAACATTATCAAAATGCATACATTGGGATCCTTAAGCTACCTAGGTACTAAAATCAGCAATTAATCGAATCTAAACTCACCTTGGTTGGAGAAATCTGTGAGGAAATCGCCTAGAGAGCTCTGCTGGGTTGAGCTGAAAACCGAGAGTGAAATGAGTATGACGGCTATACCTCATTCAATCTTTCCTTAAATACGTTATCCATAACATAAATTGACAATTACCCTTATGCCCTCACTTAGTTACTCATTAACCTAATTGATTTTACCCCTAATTTCATTCTATAAAATTCACGCTTAGAAGATTAATAGGTTATTTTAATTCTAATAAACCGGGTGTTACAATCTACCCTCCTTAAAAGAATTTTGTCCTCAAAATTCAGTACCTGAACAATCTTGGATGCTGGTCCATCATATCTTGCTGGCGTTCCCAAGTTGTTTCCTCTATATTCTGATTATGCCATAAGACTTTCACTAGTGGAACTTCCTTGTTGCGTAATACTTTCACTGCATAATCCAAGATCCTTACTGGTCTCTCCTCATAGGTCAGTGTAGGTTGAATTTCAATGTTCTGCTGTTCCACAATCTGAGATGGATCCCTCAAGCACTTCTTAAGCATAGAAATATGGAACACATTGTGGATTCCTTCCATAGAGTCTGGCAATTGCAGCTCATATGCTGATTTCCCAATCCTCCTCAAGATTGAGAAAGGTCCAACATATCTTGGGTTAAGCTTCCCTCTCTTCCCAAATCTTACAACTCCTTTGAATGGTGATACCTTAAGAAAAACCTCACTACCAACTTCAAACTCTAACTCTCTGCGTCTTCGGTCAGCATAGCTTTTCTGTCGACTTTGAGCTGTTAAGATCCTCTGACGGATGAGAGCAACCTTCTCAACAGTTTGCTGCACAATATCAGGACCAAGCAACTGTGCTTCACCAACTTCATTCCAATACAAGGGTGATCTGCATTTTCGTCCATACAATGCTTCATACGGTGCCATTCCTATTGTTGCCTGAAAACTGTTATTGTAAGAGAACTCTACCAGAGCTAGGTACTTACTCCAAGAGCCTTGGAAATCTAAAACACATGCACGGAGCATATCTTCTAGAATCTGAATAGTTCTCTCGGATTGTCCATCAGTTTGAGGGTGGAAAGCTGTACTGAAACTAAGCTGAGTCCCCATTGCCTTGTGAAGACTCTTCCAAAACTTATATGTAAATCTAGCATCTCGGTCCGAAACTATGGTGCTTGGAACTCCATGCAATCTAACAACTTCCTGAACATACAACTCAGCAAGTTGATCCATCGAGTATGTCATCTTCATAGGCAGAAAATGGGATGATTTGGTCAAACGGTCAACTATCACCCAAATTGCATCATGTCCTTTAGTTGTCCTAGGTAATCCCACAACAAAATCCATGGTTATTTGTTCCCATTTCCATTCAGGAACTGGTAAAGGTTGTAATGTTCCTGAGGGTCTCTGATGCTCGGCTTTAATCTGCTGACAACACAAACATGATCCTACATATTCTGCCACACTTCTTTTCATACTTGGCCACCAGTAATGCTGTTTAAGATCCTTATACATCTTCGTACTCCCAGGGTGGACTGAGAATCTAGAAGAATGAGCCTCAGAAAGAATCTCATTCCGAAGTTCCATAATGGCAGGAACAAACCATCTGTTTCTAAACTTAAGGATTCCATCAGAAGAACAGTTAAAGTCTAAATTGTCCGTAGAATCCATACTTGACTTGTACTTGCTGCATTCATCATCATTTGACTGAGCTTCCTTTATTTTCTCAAGAATTGTAGGTCTTAAGGTTATGGCCGAAAGTATAGCTGTTACATTGGATACTGCCTCTAGATTAAACTTTAGGAATTCAGATTCTAAGGCTAATGGTAAGTCAAGAATCAATGCTGAAACTGATGTTGTCACTCTGCTCAAAGCATCGGCTACTACATTTGCCTTGCCGGGATGGTATTTAATCTTAAAGTCATAATCCTTTACAAACTCTAACCACCGGCGCTGCCTCATATTTAATTCCTTCTGTGTGAAGATATACTTCAGGCTCTTATGATCTGAAAATATCTCACAAGATTGTCCATACAAGTAATGCCTCCAAATCTTAAGTGCAAAAACCACTGCAGCTAATTCCAAGTCGTGTGTAGGGTAATTCTTCTCATGAGTTTTCAACTGTCTAGAAGCATAGGCTATTACCTTTCCATCTTGCATCAACACACAACCAAGACCAATCTTGGATGCATCACAATAAATACTAAATTTACCATTCTCAGCAGGAAGGGTTAGGATTGGAGCATTGGTCAGTTTCTGTTTTAAAGTCTGGAAACTAATTTCACACTCTTCTGTCCAATCATATTTGATATTCTTCCTAGTTAAACGAGTGAGGGGTGTTGCAATCTTTGAAAATCCCTCAATAAATTTTCTGTAATATCCTGCAAGTCCAACAAAACTCCTAATATCAGTAGCATTCTTCGGTTGGGGCCATTCCTTAACTGCTTGAACCTTGGCTGGATCGACTGATATTCCATCTCCAGAGATCACATGACCCAGAAAGTGAACTCTATCCAACTAAAACTCACACTTGGAAAACTTAGCATAAAGCTGGTGTTGTCTAAGTGTTTCTAACACCAAACTCAGATGCTTTGCATGCTCCTCATTAGTACTAGAATAAATCAAAATGTCATCAATAAACACAATGACAAACTTATCCAAATACTCATGAAACACTCTGTTCATAAGGTCCATGAATGCTGCTGGTGCATTTGTCAAACCAAAAGACATAACCAAAAACTCATAATGCCCATACCTTGTGCGAAAGGCAGTCTTTGGGATATCTTCAGATTTAACCTTCAACTGATAATAACCTGACCTCAGATCAATCTTAGAGAAAACTCTTGCACCATTGAGCTGGTTAAATAAATCATCAATCCTAGGCAGGGGATACTTGTTCTTAACAGTTAACTTATTCAGTTCTCTATAATCGATGCACATGCGCATTGATCCGTCCTTCTTTTTGACAAAAAGGACAGGCGCACCCCACGGTGAAAAGCTCGGGCGTATGAACCATTTCTCTAACAATTCTTCCAACTGCTCTTTTAATTCCTTGAGTTCTGCAGGTGCTAACCTATAGGGATTTTTAGACACAGGTTCTGCTCCAGGGTAGACATCTACAACAAACTCAATTTCTCTATCTGGTGGCAAACCGGGAAGGTCATCTAGAAACACTTCTGGGAAGTCTTGGACAACAAGGATATTTTGAGGAGTTGCCTTTTCTACAAGTTGTGTATCTAGAACACATGCCAAGAAGCACAAGTACTCCTTGCATGGTGAATGTCTAAAATTTAAAGAAGTCATAACAGACATTTCCTTACTCTTCTCTGAAGCTTGGAAGGTATGTTTCAAACTACCAGGGGGTTGGAAACTAACTATTCCAGTCCTACAATCAATTGTGGCATGGTGTTTAAACAACCAGTCCATTCCTAAGATCACATCAAATCCCAAAATATCCATAACAATAAGATCAGCAGGTAAACTCACATTTCCTACCAACACATCACTGTCTAGCATCACTTGGTTAGAGTGCATGCTTTCTCCAGAGGGTAAAGCAACATTAAACATATGCATGGAAGGGGTAAACTGTACATCTAACTTATCAGCAAATGCAGATGCAATAAATGAATGCGTTGCACCAGAATCTAATAAAGTAAAAGCAGGCACAGAATTGATCAATATGGTACCTGACACAACAGCGGGCTGTTCTTCACTTGACTCCATCATGGAGAATATTCTTGGTTTGATCAAAGCAGGGCCACTCTTTGGATTTGGGCAGCCTCTACTAATGTGTCCAACTTTGTTACAATTGAAGCATCTGGTGACTCTAGGCTTCGGGCACTCCTTGAATGTATGTCCAACCTCCTCACAGTTGAAACATTTACCAAAGCCCATTCTGCACTCGCCAAGGTGGTTCTTCAAACACTTGGGACACTGGGGGAAATTCCTAACATTCTGTACTTTCCCACCGGACCCTTGGCTGCTCTGGCCTTCACTAGGCCTCTTCATTCCTCTATGAGGATGTGGCTGAACAAACCTTTGTGGGGCTTCCTTCGGTCCAGCACACTTCCTTTCAGCTTCTTCCACTTCCAGAGCAGTGGACACAACTTCACTTAATGTCAAACCCTTAATTCCACAGAATTTAACTCCTCGGTAAATCTCAGGTTTCAGTCCATGCACAAACTTAAACACTTTTTCCTCATCCATGTAAGCAAAATGTCCAGCAAACCTGGACAGAGACTCAAATTGCCTACAATACTCGGCTACAGACCCTGTCTGTTTCAAGTTCAGAAATTCTAACTTCTTTGCAGTCTGGACAGTGCTGTTAAAATACTTCTCATAGAAAATGTCCTTGAATTGAGACCAGGGCATCGCCAAAACATCAGTGGCGGTCTCAATAGTTTCCCACCAAAGTTGAGCATCTCCAGCCAGATGAAATGTTGCCAACGTGACCTTGTCCCCCTCTCCAATGTTGGCACACCTGAACATGCTCTCTATCTTCCTAAGCCATCCTTCAGCAATAACTGGATCAGTTGACTGACCATCAAACGTGGGTGGTCTTAGTCTCCGGAACCTATCTCCAGAATTCTCACTGTTAGAACCAGAGTTAGCACTCCCTTGTGCTTCCCGACTCAACAACACACCTAGCTGATCGGACTGCTGACGCACTATGTCTGTCTGCTGGCGCATCAGTTCAGTCAGCTGCCTAATCACACTAGAGTCTTCCTCATTCCTCGGATTTGGTGTCTCTCTTGGTATTCTTGGTCTTCCTGGTCGTCTAGACATTTCACTATATTCCTAGACAAGATGAATTATTCACATAAATATCTAATAATAAAATTAACTTAAACACTTACAGTTGTTGGAGTACTCCCATGCGACGATTAGCACTGATGAGTAATCATTTGAACGGTTTAACTGAATGTCTCTGATACCAAACTGTAACGCCCCGGGTTTTCTGAACCCGGTTTGTTACTCAAATACTCGAACGTGGCTAAAAATTTTGAATAATAAACTTTAAAACTTGCAGCGGAAAACTTGCAGCGGAAATCCTTTAAACAAATAAGCTAAGCAATACTGTGAAAGATATTATTGAAATGATCGTTGAAATTGTTAAGAAGTAATCGGCCAAGGAAAATAAAAGATTTAAATATAGAATACTCGGGAAAATCTCAACAGACAAACACATCTACCGACGACCAGTCAACGGAAAGAGCAGAACAGAAAACAGAAGGCTTCTGCCGATGACGTGTACAACAAGGATATCACTCGGTAGACTGCATCTACCGATGACGTGTACAACAGAAGATAAATAAAACAAAGACATCTTCCGACAGTCAACATAACTATACTCCACATCTGCCGATGAAGTCAACACAACTCCATCTGCCGATGAAGTCAGCACGACTGCACACACAGCTTCACCTACCGATGACGTCAGCAGACTACTTCTGCCGATGACAAAACAACAAAATTTCACAATACTTCTTCCGACAGGATGAGCTTCATATACCGATTACTAACGACAAAACGTAACACCCTTTTCTACCGGTACCACAATCCTACACCTTCCGATGGCACACTAAAGACTTTTCCGATAAATGACTTAACAACAACTCAACATCTACCGGTAGATGTCCTCTACCGATAGAGAACAAAACTATAACTCAACCTCTACCGATAGACATCATCTACCGATAGAGAACAAAACTAAGTCAAAAACAACTTTGTCTGCTAGAGAAAACTTACACATGGTACTGAAAACACTTTAAACCATTCAAATCCCTACATTTCTCGAAATTCAGTAAAAACAAATGTTAAAACCAATAGAATGTAATTATCGGAAACTTCAAAATATATTCAAAAACATTAAACATCAGAACTACTTCTGTCATTAGGAAAAGAGACTCAACAACCACTCAACTGAGACTTAATTCATTAAACCTTCCCTTCAACAGACACCAGTTAAACCGCCTCACCAGACACTAAATCAGTAGCATGAAGGTGCTCCTCCAACCTCATCTATTCATCCGCAAACTCAGGAAATTCACCTGATGAATTCACGACACCTACATCACAAAACTCATCTATTAGCCTAAGGCTAAGCAAGTAAAGCAAAAATGTATGAAAAGCTGAAAACACAATATCCTAATATGCAGTTTCTACTTTTCTCATCTCTGTTACATATTCATCGTTATAATCGGATTTCTCTCTAAATTGGGAGTTGAATCACCTCTCCCAAAGTATGAACATCCCTGTCTCATTAGGAGTTGGATTAATTCTCCTAACAGTGAATATATATATACTGATCAATGTTCAGATCCACTTCGAAATTGGGAGTTGGATCAGTTTTCCCAAAGTATGATCCCTGGCTCATTAAGGGTTGGATTAGTTCCCTTAACAGAAAATGTTTCACATAAATCACTTCAGAATGTTCACTTCCTCACTATATCAAAACATGTAAACTCATTTTTGTATACTTTCAAATATATGATGCATGAAACAGGAAAACATTCAAACACACAAAAATCCTAATGTTCTGTGATGTAGGCCCGAAGGCACAAGCAAACTTCACTTACCTGGATTCCTAGCAAATGCTCGGTTAAGAGCTACTTCGGGGGTTTGTTCACCTATATTCATAAACAGAATGTTAAACCTCAATCTAAGCTATTCAGAAATCTAAGGAGTGGGTTTGGCATCTCTATTTATCTAACATTCCCGATTCTGCTCTAATCCTCAAGCAGAATCTCTCACTCGCAACATTATCAAAATGCATACATTGGGATCCTTAAGCTACCTAGGTACTAAAATCAGCAATTAATCGAATCTAAACTCACCTTGGTTGGAGGAATCTGTGAGGAAATCGCCTAGAGAGCTCTGCTGGGTTGAGCTGAAAACCGAGAGTGAAATGAGTATGACGGCTATACCTCATTCAATCTTTCCTTAAATACGTTATCCATAACATAAATTGACAATTACCCTTATGCCCTCACTTAGTTACTCATTAACCTAATTGATTTTACCCCTAATTTCATTCTATAAAATTCACGCTTAGAAGATTAATAGGTTATTTTAATTCTAATAAACCGGGTGTTACAGAATCTTTCTCAATCTCGGTACATATCTGAGTTCCTTCACAGGGCAAATATGGGTTTTTGCAAACCGGTTCCGACTCCCATGGTCGCTGGACCCGTTCTATCTCTCCACTCCGGAATCCCTTTACAAGATAGTTTTCTATATTTCAGCATAGTGGCAGGTCTCCAATACTACTGCCTCACATGTCCCGATATCGCATATGTAGTGAACAAGGTCTCACAGTTCATGCATTCTCCTTCTGATGTCCATTGGCAGGCCGTGAAGTGGATTCTCCGGTATCTCAAAGGTACACTTTCTCTCGGCATCTCCTTTACGCTCTCTAGATCCTGTGACCTCATATGTCATATGGACGCTAACTGGGCCTCCTGTCCGGAAAAGCACCAGTGGTTTCTGTGTTCTTCTCGGCACAAACCTTATCTCCTGGTCATCAACAAAATAAAAGGTTGTCTCGCGCTCTCGCATGGAATCAGAATATCGCAATGTTGCAAATGGTGCCGCCAAAGTTCCCTGGCTGTAGTCGCTCTTACAGGAGCTTCGGTTTTCCTTCTTCCACGGCTCCTGATAACTTGCGTGCAATCTATCTGGCCTCCAATCCGGTACTACATTCAAAATCAAAACACGTCAAGATTGATTTTCACTTCGTTCGAGAAAAAGTGTTTCACAAGCAACTCTCGGTTAAGTTCACTGCTTCATCAAACCAACTCGCTTACACTTTCACAAAGCCTCTCCTACCAGCGACATTCAACTTTTTCTTATCCAAGATCTTCGGTCCGTCGACCTTGATATTGAGGGGGATATTAGAACACACAGTCACTATTCATTTTTCAGTTCACTATTCATTTTCAGTTTCATTACAACTAGTTTATTCCTTTCATCATTACTGTCTTGGGTATATACACGTAAAAAACAATTTCTTTCAAATTATCACAGCAGCATTAATTATTGCAACCTTCTTCTTCTTCTTCTACTTCTTCTTCTACGTCTTCATTTTTTTTTCCTCTCTGTTTTTTACTGTTCATATTAGAGAACTCTGTTCTTCAACGGAAACTAGGAGGAGATAAAGAAAATGACAGAGAAAGAGGAAGAAGAAGAAGTGAAGTGACAGAGGAGGAGCTGGCTGGCTAAACCTTTAGCTAAGGACAAATTGCACTTGCCCCCCTTTTTTTTTTAATATTTTCAGTAAACGACGTCGTTTGAGGGCGTAGCGAAAGAACGAACGGGTGAACAGCGCCGATCCAAACTATCGTAAATAATTTATTTTTATTTTTAAAAAAGCAAATACCGAACCAAGTGCCATTTCCGCAGAGCTTCGAGTTCTGTCCGAGAGAAAGAGTGTGGTGAGAGAGATTTTGGGTGGATTGCTAATGGCCTCTCTTTCTCTCTATTCCTGATCTCCGTCTTCATGGCTTTACCTTTATAGATCGGTGCGCATCTTTTACGTCTCACTTAACTATTTTTTATTTTATTATTTTTTTTGAATTTTGGACTTTTCGCGTTGCGATTCGTCATTTATGGGGAGGAAGAACGATTGAAAGTTTAATTGTTTTCATTTTATGTTAAATTTGAGATTTCCCCTTCTATGGCTACATAGTTTGGGTTTTTGGTTAGTATTGCTGGTTGTTAGTTTTGAATTTACTATTCTCAGTTAGAGCTTCATCTTTATGTACTTGATACCCTGATGATCGAGTCCAAGATGACCTTGAAGTGAATTTATTGATTTGAATAACCTCTAGGGAAACTGGAAACTTGATCGTTGGGATTTTGTTGCTTATTGGTCAATTTTTTGGTGTAAGGACTCTTATTTGTGCTTAATTTATCTAGATTAGTGCTTATGTATGAATGAAGCATAATACTGTGTTGTGTTCGTGATTAATGATTTTAGGTATTCAGATATTTCGCTCATTCTTGTTATTGGGATGTCCATCCTTCAATAATTTTGCGAGATATGGTGCTTGAAGTACTTATAGTTACAAAGAATAGGTACATGAACAATCAAGTTTTCTAACTGATACGAAAATTGCTTAGTACAGTGGAACTGTTATAATTGGAACTGTAAAATGCAATTAGGCTTGTGAATTTAGGAGATATGGATAACTAATAGGGTACCTTCATTTTTTTTTTTGACAAAATAGATTCTGAATTTTCAACTATAAGCAAACTAGACCCACAGGGACTGAACATGTCACTGCACAGTGAGATAATTGCTTAGAATTATTATACAGTGTTGTAACTATAAAGATTGGTGAGTTTTTTAAAAAGCTGCTACACAGTTTCATTGATGAATTTCAAAATTTTCAAGATGGTAATGTCTATTTTTGCTCAATGAATGAGATGTGATATTTTCCCTTTCGCTAGTATTCATTATGATCCTGGATTTATGTTGATTGCATTTTTCCCTGGGTAAAGACCTTGTATACCACCATTAGTGCTCTATTCACAAAGTTTTCCTTTTTCAGGGAATTTTTGTGCCACTATTGGCAATAGATTTATCCAATGCTTGGATCTATTGTCAAAGTGCCAATTGGGAGACACAACTACAATTGTAACAACATCAGCAAACGATGTCTCTGTAGTCAGACTTCTCCTTTTGTTCGAATGTGGAATTATGCTTCCAGTTGCATAGCTGGAGACCTTGAACTAAAGGATAATTCTCTAAAGCCCTCCCAAGCTGATTCTGAATGCTCGGATGATGAGACATCTTCTGTTCCTGGCGGAGAAGAAAGACTAGAGTGTCCCATTTGCTGTGAATCCTTCAATATTGTTGAAAACATTCCCTATGTCTTATGGTGTGGTCATACTATGTGTAAAAATTGTATCCTCAGTTTGCAGTGGGCTGTCGTCAAATTTCCTACGTTACCCATTCAGCTTCCACTTTTTGTCTCCTGTCCCTGGTGCAATCTCTTGTCGTTCCGTCTTGTTTACCGAGGAAATCTCAAATTTCCTCGCAAAAACTATTTTCTTTTGTGGATGGTTGAGAGCATGAATGGTGATAGAGGAAAGTCTCACGGAAATTCTCGTTCAATTTTTTCCAGGGAAGAACCAACTGTCTGGCCTGTTAGCAATAACGCACTCATTCAAAGGACTTTTATGAGGGAAAGGGCCATCTCTCATTCTGAAGCACTAGAACCAAATCATGATAATGGTAATGACATTAATTTCCTCAGTCTGGAAAGAGTACACTCTTCACTACGAAAATCTCTTGCTTTCTTTGTTCATTTGACAGCTAAGTTCCCGTTAGTCTTGATCTTTCTTCTGATTCTCTTTTATGCCATTCCTGCCAGTGCAACAATTCTCGCTCTTTACATACTAGTCACATTGCTGTTTGCATTACCCTCATTTCTCATATTGTACTTTGCATATCCTAGTTTGGATTGGCTAGTGAGAGAGATCATTGCTTAGCATGTGTTTCCATTCAGCTTGCCTCTGTTGATTATTTGACGACATTTCAAGTTTCTGGTCTCTGGTAGTCCTCTATCTCCTTAAGTTCCTTAAATTGTACCTCAATGATCGATCATTTCAGCTTTGTTGAATTGTTTGTTTTAATTCTTCTATGCCACTAAACTGTTGAATTGTAAATTGTTTGTTTTAAATCTTCTATGCCACTGAACCGGCGAATTGTAAATATTTAAAACTTTTATCGAACCTTGAGTTCTTGTCCATTTTGGAATTTGACTTTTGTTATGGACATTGCTCGAGTTCAATAGTGGATTAGTGAAGAAAGTGAATATGGGTACGATTCAAGTCTTTAGCAGGTTGATACCATGTCAACTTCGATCAGATGAAACTTGAAGAACTGAGGATGGATCAATGGACCTACCTTCTTATTCTGGCTGCATTTTTTTCAGCCTTCGAGTTTATCCAAATTAACCAGATGTTTCTGTTCTTAAGGTTTGTATATGTTGTTTCTTTCTATGATTTTATGCGTGAGAAGTTTTGCTGGTCAAATTATTTGGATTGTTATGGTCTTCTCTAAATTATGCCACCCATATCTGTTAAATTACGGATGATTTGATTTGGAAGTTCAGAATTTCTTCATTCATGCTATCAATGTACATTTCACTTTGGAGGGTTATCTGTATACTTTTTTTTTGGCATCAGAGATGCACAAATTTAACGGTAGTGTTCTTGAAAGCCGTGACCCACAAATCGTATCAAAGTTAATTTAATTATTTATATATTTTTAAATATGATTTTTCCTTGGAAAGTATGATCTTTTTTTTTTTTTTAATGAGAATTGAACTTAGGATCTTTTGGTTTGATATAATGACAAATTAGTATAAATTTAAAAACTAAATTAGTAAAAATTTAAAAACTCAAGTCATTGAGTAATTTTGAAATATCACACTGACAATTTACTCTCCGTTAGAGCTGAAAAATAACTAGTAAAAACAACGGTATCATACATTTATCTTTAAACTTTCATAAGAAATTGATAAATAGTCAGACTTTAAGACTTCATATAAATACATGGTAGTTTTTTTTGCTAGCACTTTGGCAACTCTAATTAGTATAAAGAGTGTATTGTAAAGTTTTATAATTTTTGAATGACACATAATTTTAATGAATTATCTTGTAAAAAAAATCGTAAAAAATTATAATAAATCGTTAAAGCGTAATCACCATATTTTTCAGATTATCTTCTTACGATATAGTGATTATGTGGTAAAAATTTAAAATAAAATTGATATCATTTGATATATTTTCTAACAATTTAAGTTTTATTATTTTATCATATAAAGTAGGGATCGAGAGCCTGCTCATAGTCAACTTGATTATTTAAGAAGAACGACGCTGCAGTTGAGTTGGCATAAACTAGACCTCTGGGAGGGTCCACAAAAATATGAGCCTCCCCACCCTGGCTCAATTGCAGGACGAGCTCAAACTAATTGTAGAGAGTTGGATAACGTCATGCATGATCTCCACGCGTCAAAAATTCAACCAGCAATTGCCACTCTCACTCTTACCCTGTATCCTGCTGCTGCCTTCCAAACCAAACCAAACCAAGAATTAAGCTGCTTCGTACCCAAAATGGCGGCCTACATCGCTGTGTCGTCCCCAAAGTCGGCCCCCTTTTCCCAGAGCCTACTGTCCCAAAGAGACCCAAATTCTTGTTTCTTTGGTGGGTCTTTGAAGAACCTTTGTTTTCATCAGAAACCTATTAAGAAGATCGATGTCATTAATTTGGTCATCGCTTCGGCGAGTTCTGCCGGAGATAAATATGGTGAGAGATTCTACTTCAACTTCACCGGGTTTCCTTTTCCTCTCGGTCCGTTCCTCAATCGGCGCACCATAAGGACTGAGGTTTGAGTTTTCGCTCCATCTTTCTCTTTGGAATTGGAATAGGGAAATATTTTAGATTCCAACTTTCTGTACTTTGGAAATACCAATGCTTATCTGATTATTTTAGTGTTTATTTTAGAGAGGAATGGCTCACTTTTTCATTGTTCTAACTAGTGTAATTGATATTGTTTAATTTGTTCAAATCTGCGTTGTAGATATTTAAAACTAACTGTAGCTCACGTTTAATATCGCTGTCAGTACCTCTGCTATGCTAATTCATAAACTGAAGAACGAAGAACAAAGACAGAACCAGAAAGAAGAGAATGAACAGAGTAGGGAAGGAGAAGAGAAAAAACAAGAGGGAAAGAGAGAATCAGGGGAGAGAATTTTAGACAATGACATCCTCCTTCTCCTTCGTTCTGTGCATAAAACCGGCTCGCGAGGATAGAGTTTCCAACTAAGTAATGCGGGACAATTTTTTATCATTAAAATTACATGGCTTAAGTCAATGTTTCATTATCCTTAACATGTTTTTTATGTTATTATAATGTTTTGTTTTTTTTATCTTTTTCTGCTAAACTTTATTTTCCCTCTGTAATACCCTTTTAGGCTGTGAAAGGATGCATATGGCTGTTTGAACAAGAGCAGGCGTTAGGCTTCAGCAGTGTGTCAACAAACATTAGGATGACGGTCATTAAGCTCAAATCTGGAGGATTATGGGTCCATGCTCCCATTGCTCCAACCAAAGAGTGTATTCAAGTTCTTTTTTCTACTCCTGTTCTACTTCTTTTCGTTTGAATTACATGTGTTTATATAAATATTGATAAATATATGGAGGTTAATTATAGTCCTAACGTATACGCGGATCGAAAAAATCTGTGTAAATGAGCAAAATCTTTGACTTTTGTGTTAGTTTCCTTGTTATTTATTTATTTTTTTAATTTCATAGTAACGTATGAAAAAGGCGGTTAATCTAGATGGGAGAAACTCGCTACTCGAGTGGCTAAATTATTGACTTATTTTGGTTTTGTTCTTCTCATGTAATTCATTTGATTGTAGAGACTTTTGCAGCAACAAGCGGATGTAACTCTCGTATTGAGAAATGACCATTATAAATTTGTCTATTATGATTTGCATTTTTAAGTTCTTTTTACTCATATTGATTTCGCTTTCGATCTACACTGAATCAGGTTCTATTTCTTTATAGATATAATGCTTTTACTGTTGTTGTATATGAATTCATGAGTTTTTATGATCATTTTTGCAATATGCATCTCTGTGCTTCTACTTATAACTTGTATTATGCTGGCATTCTATTAAGTTATCTCTTCTCATTCTGCTAGCTCGTGAAAGAATTGGAGGCTCCAGTCGAATGCATTGTCCTTCCAACCTTTGCTTATGAGCATAAAATTTTTGTCGGACCATTTTCCAGAGAGTTTCCACGCGCTCAAATATGGGTGGCCCCAAGACAATGGAGTTGGCCGCTGAATTTGCCATTGGAATTTCTGGGGATATTTGGTTCTCGAACCTTGAAAGACGAGGATATTTCTACTCCATGGGCTGATGAAATCGAACAAAAAGTTTTGAGCTTACCCGAAGTTGGTAGTAATCTTTAATTTCACATTAATTATCATTTTCAATATCGTATTATTCTTCGCCAATTATTCTTTGCCAATTTATTCTATTTTATAAATCTCCAAAAAAAATTCAGGAATTGGCCCGTACGTGGAGGTTGCTTTTTATCATAAGCGTTCAAGAACATTACTCGTGACAGATGCAGTTATCTTCGTCCCCAGACAACCTCCGGAGTGTATTAGCAAGGAATCTTTATTAGCTTCAGCGAAAAATGGTTTGGCTGTGAAACTTCTCAGTAAAGGAAAAAAAGTACCTGAAGAACCCGTGGTTGATAACCAGTTGAACCGTCAAAAAGGTTTGTTTTCCGGCTTTGAAATTGTAGATCGAATGATTTTCAATGACCCTTTTTATGGTAGCAAGTTTAGATACAAGAGGAAGTGATTAGTCTGATTTGATATGTAGGGTGGGAGAGAATGGTGCTCCAAATCTTGTTTCTTGGCCCTTCAAATCTATTAGAACCTAATGCTACTTTTGCTCAGATGTCGCAAAAGCTGATCGTTTCGCCCATTGTTAAGACGCTCGTCTTCAACAAAGTTCCTGAAAAGGTAACAATTCAACGTGCTGTCCATTGTAGTTGAATTTTTGAATGCTAGCTTATTCTTGTATTTTAATCAATGAAAGTTGCTTATTTTATATATTTAAGGAGGTAACCAAAATACCAAGGACACAGGGTATAATAGTAGTTTTCTCTAAAAAAATTTACTTTAGTCAATTAGTGACATTTTTGCGAATCTTCCGAGTCGGCTAGGTTGATTTTACTGATCTGCTCATTGACTTGATTTGATTTTGCAGATTTCTAATAGACTTGTGTTGATTGTTGTTGTTTTTGAAAAACAATCAGCATCTATTTGTGAAAAATTTTCTTATCTAGATGAGTTTATTTTGCTTACTAACTAATCCACTCGGTCGATTAGTGTTAATTCTGTAGTTCTAGTATTGTTTTTGCCAATTCGGCAATGGCGATTAAAATTGAAAAAACCTAAATAATTTCATATAAGTGAAACTGGATGAAATCATCATGTATTGTGTTATTTAGAGTTTGGTTTTGATTCATGATTCAGGTCAGGGACTGGATTGATAGAATTGTGAGGGATTGGAGATTCAAGAGGATTATTCCAGCCCACTTCGCTGCTCCGGTAAACGGTACCAGGTCCGACTTCTTGGTTGCTTTTGGGTTCTTAGACGACCTTTTGAGCGATCGATATGTGTCTAGGCCATCCCTCTCCCTTCTCTTCACTTCACTCATGGGAAAGGCAGCTAGCTACTTCCCCCCAGAGGACATGAAGACGTTATCGTCACTCGACGACTTCCTAGTCAGGGCCGGAGTTGTGAAGAAAACAGTCGCGGGAAGGAAACGGTAGAATAACACTCTGAAAGCTTGGAATTTTCTCCTTTTTTACTTTTGAAAATGGTTTTTTTTTTTCTAAACAGCTTCATCCATACCTCTTTTTGCTTCAATGTTTAGCTAGTTAGGCATGGGTGACCACTAATTTATGGAGTCAAGTTAAGTAAATAATTGATGGAAGATAAATTGACCATTAATAATAGGGGTGGCCAAAACCCAACTTACAAAGTGCCACTTTGGTTCACTTTGGTTCAACTCAAAATTATTTAATTCTATGCGAGCACAAATTATGTAACTGAACAGGGAATTAGATAATCTCAAGTGTCTTTTTTGCGGTGACAGAGAATTCAAGGTTGTATCTTTTATTTAGGTCTGAATGTAGAGAGAGAAAATGTCATCGTTCAAAATAACTTTTAAGAAAACAATTTTTGAAAACTTGAATGTTTTAAGCCAAACATGGCCTACTATTGTGACTCCCTAATCTGCAGCAACAATCCCAACAACATTCCCATTTTTATACTTCCGCCGTTGCTGTTGGCCCCACACTCTAAATTTCATCCCCCCCCTCTCTCTCTCTCTCTCTCAACGTTTCTTGGAGTTGGAGACGAAAACGAAAAGGGTAGATGCAAAAGGCGTGGCAATGAAGAAGAAAACTACAAACAGTTGCTTGCACGATCTCCAAAGCAAATCCAAACCAAAATGTAAACAGTTGAACTAATTTTAAAGAATAGAAGAGAATTTGCAGAAGGGCCCACCTTCCCTCTTCTTCTTCTTCTTCTTCTGCCTTCATCTGGGTTTTTTCATTCGTTTCCGTTTCCGTTTCCTATTTGATCGGTTTCCGGGGATGAAGCATTGATCAGGGTTGGCTTGGCAGAGCAGGGAATCGATAGAATATTTATTAAGGTTTGCTTCTCAACGCTTTTCCTCTGTATGGAGCTGAAAAACTGATTGTGTATATCCATTGTCGCATTGGATTGCGTTTTTCCTTCTTTATTGTATCTGGGTTTTCTGCAAAAAAAAAAAAAAAAAAGGTTTCGGCGGTTGGGTTTCAGAGGGGGAAACTTTCCTTTCAGACTGGTTCTGTGGGTGCGTTTCATCTCTCCCTCTCTCTCGGTCTCTCTCTCTCTATACATACATATATTCTGCAAATTGATTTTGTGAGGTGATTAATGGAAGCGGTATTTGATCAAATTATCGATGCGTCCCTTCTCTGATAATGTCATCTGGGTTAGAATTTGTAGATTGGGATAGTAGATTTTTTGCTGCCTTTGATACTGCTTGTTTGATCATATATTTAGCGGTTTCTCTTGTTAAATCAACCTATTATTTCTCCCGGGTTGATTCCAAAAAATAGTTTCATATATTTGTTTTTGATATGTTTTATGTATGGCCATGGTGAGTCTATCTCGACCTGAAATATAGGTGGAAGAGCAACGTTCGAGACGATGCAATATATCCACCGACTAGGACTTGATACTTCGAGGTCATCTTATTTGCAACGAGGGTCATCAATTCCCTCAAGAAATTCCCTTATAGTGTCCAACTCTGATACCCATTGTCGTGATCACGATTGATAGAACTCATCCGTAAAATTGGGCTTGTTAGTTGAAAGAAGTTGTCTAAATCGTATAAATTGCAACTAGATTTAACTTAGGAATGTTGGACAATTTAGATCATTCCAGTTATTGGGAAGTGTCGTCCACATTTGGCCCTATTACCCAATTAATAGGAATTTATACTTTCAGGTTGTCTCCTTAGCAGCGATAATTTTTTCGTATAATTCCCTTAAGAGAGAATTTGTTCATGGCAGCATATGTGTTCATGATCGATGGCCGCGTTCTGTTCCTTTTCTAGAGAAATAGTTTCTTGGATAAACATTTTCTTTATATATTTGGTTCCTTTATTAGATTATTTGTTGATGCTTGAAAGTGAGCTACAGTTATGATTTTTAGATCAAATGACCAACAAAGTCTCGAATTTTAGAGTCACGCGTGATTATAATTTCTCGAAGACTGGTTCTTCTAAATTTGGTTTTATTGGATACCTCTCTGTATCTCTCTCTATTGTTCATCATCAATAATTCAGATTAAGCGGCCGATAAGTTTGATTTTGGATCTTGTCTAATACTCAAACCTTTCTACTTCAGGTTGGTTTGCTCTAAATACAGTTCTTATGGCTGAAGACAGTCTCGTGTCACTGAAGATTCCTGAAAAGACTAAGGCGTTTGGCCCTCATATGAGAAGAAATTCCTTGGGAAGTGCAAGTGCTTCAAGCTATGGGGAATCTATTCTCCCTCACTATCTCAGAGCTTCTACTGGTTCATGTCACGATTTCTGCAAATACGGTAGAGAGTCCGAGTTTGACGCCAGGGCCAGATATTCGACCCTGAAAAGAGTCAAAGAGGGTTCAGTCCTGCCGGAGAAACAGAAAATGGTGCCTCCTGCCAAGCCTTTGTTGACTTCCAGATCTTTTGATTCCAGCGAGAAATTCCGCCGAAGCAAAAGTATGATAGAGAGGGAAATTGAAAATGATGGAAAGAAGACATTGATGGGGAAGACCCTAACTTCAATTTCCTTGAAAACCTCTAAATCTAATGACCCAAAAGCGAAAAGACTGGAATCTTCGTCTTCAATTGGTAAAGAAGTTTCTCTAAAGAAACTTATGCTTAAAGGTAGAGAAATCAAGTTGCCTGCTAAAATTGATACTTTTTTGAGGACTAAGCCGGATTCGGTGAAAGTGAAGTCATTGATGTCGACCGACTCTAAAGAAGAGACAAGGCCACAAAGAAACAGAGATGTCAAGATGGGAAAAATCTCAGGGACATCCAATGCAGGTTCGAAGAAGGTAGTGTCATCTCCTAGAGCTTCTTTGTCGCCCAAATCCGTTGGTAGAAATGCTAGTACGAGGAAGCAGAACAGCCTGAAAGTTGCCTCTCGTGTTTATCGGAGCCTGAGTGGAAAAGATGAATCCAACCAACTTCACTATGACGAGGTTGAAGAAAAAACATTGTATGTCGTCAAGATGGAAACTGAGAAAAAACCTCAGATTTTGTCTCGACATGAAGATGATGAATTCAATTTCCCTCTGCGGACTTTGCTGCCCTTGCCAAAGTCATCATCTCTGCCAAATTCTTCATCATTGTCACACAATGAAGGAGGAGATCGAGATGAAGCTGCAAATACAGCAAATGAAACAAAAGAGGGCGCTTTTTCAGATATTGATGACAAGAAATCAGAGGACATGGATAAAAAGGGGAGTTCCGAAAAAATGAATTCTCCTCGACTTTCCAAGCTAAATTTAAGCAGGGGTAAGGTTGTTGAAATTCAGTCTCAGACCAATAGTCCAAGAAAGCTCGTATTCCGGCGAGCAAGGCTCTTTGGTGATAATCAGAAGACCGGAGACGTAAGAAGGAGAAAATGGAAGAAAGTTGAAGAAGTCGATCGCAAAAGCACAGATGCCAAACCATCGGCAGAAAAAGTTATTTTGCGACATCAAGATATGCGGGGAAAGAAGGATTCTCGAGGATTATTCAACAAAGTGATCAAAGAAACGGCAAGTAAACTGGTCGAAACCCGGAAAAGTAAGGTGAAGGCCTTGGTGGGTGCTTTTGAAACAGTGATTTCTCTCCAGGAGATCAAACCTTCTTCAAGTACTGGATCTTGATATGGTAAGCCATCTTCTTCCTTCACTTTTTTCTTGCAAATACATTGACATTGTTCTTGTAGATTCGTAGGGGGATATACAGAGTTATGCTTCTTCTTGTCCCCCTTATCTTTGTTTTCTACTTTTGAAGAATCACATGCTTGACAGAATTGATTAGAGATTTGTGAGAGTGGATAATAAAATACAGTTATGAAGAATGGATTCTGACTTGATGCAGAAACTCAGTTCTTATTGGATTAAACGCTGTGATTTGCTGATTTTGATTAATTGAGTGTTGGTTATAGCTTTAAATCTGTGGGTTCTACGCAGTGACTTGATCTTTGATTTATATCAGTAGAGTAAGAGTAACTATGAACATATTTATGTATAATTTATGCTGATCAATGAGTAACGCTTAAAATGCATATCAAAGTGTAAAATTATAACGTAAATCTACAATTTCTCAATTCTAAATATTCTTATTAATGTCAAAGTTGAGAGCTCAAACAATGGTTATAATTAATTTATTGACTTGCTCTCCAACAGATTGAGGGTATCGACATGTTGAATTACTCATGCTTCGACTTCAAGATAATCATTCATAGACCATGGTCGCATAATCATGGTTTCAGACGTGATCAATTACAGAAATTAAAGTTTAAAATTTTACCCGTGACATGTCGTTGATATCGTGTATTATAATTATTCTGATAATAAATTAATAAGAGTAAACCTAATTTTCTTGAATTTAAACCAAGGAAAAAGAATGGAAACGTGACAAAACATGAACCATAATAGCAGGCTTTGGCGCATGCCATCTTTTGCCTGGGACAGCTCAGCCAGCTTGTCGCCATCATCGCCATCATCCCAACACATACAATTCCTTCTTAAACTTCTCTAAGCTTAAGTATTAAAAAAAAAAAAAATCTCAAATTGAATTCTGAGATTGTAACTGCAATAACTTCAAGCAAGTGTTGTTTTGTTTTTTTTTTGGCCTAATTTGATCAACCCATGAATTAAAAACACACAAAAATCAGAAAAAGACAGAAAACTTTCATCCTAATCTTAGCTAAATAAAAAAGAACAGCTTTTGCAGTGTCTGAAATGGTGAAAACTTGAGATTTGAAACACTTGATTCCGCCATTACAAGTTCTTCAAAGATCGACAGACAGTTTGGCAAACTCAAATCCTTGTTGCGGATCGGAACTTTTTTCCCCACATTTTCCTTCACTTTCTCTCCAACCAAACAGACCTCGCAAACGAACATCCAGAAGAGGCCTCCTCTCTTTCTTCCAATCCAACCTTCTCGCCATTTTCTTTCAATAGCGGAAGCAAACTACGATACAGCAAAATCTGTCTCGCTGGTTTCGCAAAACCCGATCAATCTCTGCAAAAACTCAATCTGGGTTTTCAAAAGAAGGATGTGATCTGCAGTTTCTTGGAACAATTGATCGGGTTTTCGAAGCTGATCGATTTCGTTGGTTTGAGTTGGAATGAGGCGTTCTAGAGCCTCCAACTTCGACGAGATCACTGCAACGCAACTGCGGTCACCTTCTCCGGTGGTTCTTCGTCTTTTTCCGGCTCCTGCGCTGTGTTTTCTCTTTGAAGGCGTTCTTTTTCTCGACATTCTCAGAGAATTCCTGCGGTTCTTCTGGATTGAGTTCATTTCTAGAGAGAGAGAGAGAGAGAGAGAGACTGTAAGTAAGAGCGAGAAGAAGCTTGCTGTCGTTTCGGCGTTTAAGTAGCACGTGTTTATGAAAGTCGCCCTGCATATGATACTTAACTACTGAAATGCTCTTTTGTCGTTTTGTACATTTTTTTTTTCTCTTTTTAATTAGTTTTCAAAGAAAATGTACTTTTTGCAAAGCCTCATAAATGTTGTAGGATTTATCTAATATTACATTATACTATTTTAATAAATTAATAAAACTTAACTATTTCGTAGATTTAATTAATTTACATTAAAATCTATTTTATTATTTTAGAGATAAAAAAGACGTCAACCCATTAAATCAAAAGATAAAGTCATAAAGCATGCAATCTATTAGGGTACATGTGATATTAAATTGTCACATTCCCAAATTACCCTTCCCATCATTGAATTTGTTAAAGCCATAACAATGTAAAAGATGAGGAGAATAAGTGGAATAAAATACAATGATGTGTTCAAATAAAGCTATATATGAAATATGTAAGATTGAAAATGTCGTTCTTGTCTCATTTATTTGTCCGTGTAAGTTGTTTATAATCAACTGTAATTACTTAATCAATAAATAAACGACATATCATTATATGTAATTGGAGCGTGTAAATGACATTGCTCGTCTAGATCTTTCATTGCATGTAGAACTATTATTGTGCGATTGTGTTGAGGCTTCCCTAAAGGGTGCATGTGAATGGAGGAGAGAGAGAACATGGGTAGCACATGCAAAGAAGAAAAGGGTTAGAGAGAGAGAAAGAGATAGAGAGAGAAGGGGCATGAGAAAAAGAATGGGGGGACAGTGAGGCAGCATGAAATGTACAGCTTGGTCTGCGCATTTCCTGCATGCAGGTGACCATTTGGAACCCTTCCCTCTCTCTCATCTCTCCCTCTCTCTCATGCTTTTTCAATTATTTTCATTACATTTATTTATCAATATTACTATTATATGTAACTTAGTTTACATTAATGTAACATGTTTAATTCATGTTCATACAAAGAAATTCATCATGTGAAACACGTGATACGTTGTCGTTTATAATGTATCGTAATTATCGATTAATAAGTTAAATGTAAATAATATATCATAATGTAAAATAAGAATATAGAACGAGAATATACATATAGAGTTAGTAGCGGCGATAGAGAGAGCGCAAACAAGGTGGGCTGTGGGAGCAAAGTCATGTGAAGGTTTTCACTTTATTCCTTCTTGCTTCTTCAACCAACCCTACTTGTTTTGTCTAACGTCCAACATTTTCCACTTTTTTCCTTCAATCTCTTCTTTATTTATCTTCACTTTCATGTGTTTTTGTGTCTATTACATGGATTTTGATATGACATGTCCTTTAAAAGCAAATGAATTATGCCTTATTTTGATGTTTTGTGAGGAATATTGGTACTTTTGTCGGTACCAAAATGTGTGTTACGTTCGATTTTTTGTAGGTTGACGTAGATTAAGTTCATTTTCACTTGGAACAATGGTTTGGCGTAGTTGAATAAAGAGTGGAATATTTTACTAGGCCGTCGAAACATGTCAAGTGTATCATGTATGTATGTTTTAGCGGATTAGGCAAAGCGTTGTGATAGTGTATTTTTTAGATACATTTGATGAGATTAATAAGTTACTTCTGAGTTTGCTAGATATTTAATGTGTTATTTGGAACTTCAACTACAAAAAAAGGTTATAATGACACGTAATGAATTGGTATCGAGAGGATTATAATGACCCTAAAATTGCACATTTATAAATATAAATCCTTTGAATATCCCACTATTATCAAACAATACCATTTTTTATATAACAACAACCTAATTTTGACTAAATATACGATGTCAAATATTTGGCCACGATCATAAAATATTTAGCCATTGTCGTGTCAAACATGTATCTCCTATCTTCCAAACTCGTTAATATTTAATATTTCAAAGATCATAGATAAAATTAAAAATAACATTAACTTAGACTAGAGGTGTTTAACGGGTGGACTGGCGAGTGGACCGAGCTTGGCTCGACTCGCTACTGTAACGAGTCCAGCCTTGCCCGGTCCCGTGAGGCGGGCTGAGCCGAGCCGACCCCAAGGGCTGGACTCGCGAGCTCACCAAGGACCGAGCCAAACGAGCCGGCCAACAGGCTTGCTCGTTGGCTCGGCGGGCTAGGCTTGCGAGCTAGCCCGCCCAGCCTTAGCAGCAACGGTCATTTTACCATTGTTTTGTTGCCTGCCTGCCCCCTCGCCTGAGCAACTTACTACCTCCAAGTGTTTATCGGAGAAAAACAAGTTAAAACTCGACTTACCGTTCAATCTACCTTCTTTAATGTTGTAGATCTTCGCGAGTGAAATGTTTTGAGACTTGATTCGAGAGAAACGGAGTCCGGGCGGCGACCCTCGTATCTCCTCCCTCTCTTTTTCGCTTTCTCTCTCTTCCATGTGGTTCGCGCGTCGCAGAAAAGAAGAAGAACGATTTTTTTAACCCTTCCTCTTCTTTTCTTTATTTATTATTTTATTTATTAATAATAAATTTAATTATTATATTATATAATATTATTTTAATTAATAAAATAATAATATAATATAATAAAACTTATATAACTTGATTCTAACACTCGACCTTACTTCGACATGTTAAGCGATAATATTACACAATAAAATTCTACTTAGCGACATCCAACTCACAAATTTTGACCGATTGACTAAACGTACAAGTGGAATAAAACGACAAAAACAGTTTAAACATCTGACATGTTATTAGTTAACAACGCGAAAAAATTACCCATAAAATTAAAAGTCGTTAAAATTATCGGTTTTTCCATGTATAAACTCTATGCAATGACTTTATTTGATAAGTTTCTTTAACTTGCATTTTTTATGCAAATTTTTATTATAATTTTAAATGAAAATTTTTAAAAAATTTATATTATATTGATATAAGTTGAAAATATTTATATATACTCGGTTCGTTAGGCTCAGCTTGTTAAGACTCATTAGGCTCGTTGAGCGGTTCAGCTTAGCTCGTTTAACTCGTGGCTCACGAGCCAGCTCGAATTAAAATTTTTTCAGGCTAACTCGTTACTGTTAGGATTAGACGCCCTAATCTACCTGTAACGAACGATCAAGAAAACCGAAAAAGAAAACGAGAAAATAATGGACACCGAATTTTACGTGGAAACCCTAGAAAGGGAAAAAACCACGGGCAGAAGAGAGAATCATTAATATCAATTCGGTACAATGAGTTTTGCGACTTAAGCATCAATATATAGAGAAAACATAAAATCATAATATTGATATACGGGCCCGACCCGGCCCACTAGAATTCGGGTCACACCAAATTCTAACAAACTCCACCTTGACACGAATTCCACAAGAGAGATCCAACGGGCTACTCGCCCAATCCAAAGCGAATCCAGAACACTGAACTCTGACAATCTCTATCTTCAACGAAATTCCGGTGCAAGGAAACAAATCTGCAAAACCCCATTAAAAAAGCTCATTTACCATAAAAGCCCCAAATGGGCCAACTGAGCATCTGATACCGTTCAAGTTTAAGCCTCGCTTAAACTTGAAAGACTTACTTGAGAAGAAATCACATCTTCTCCTCCATGGTATCACTGAATTATCAGAGTTGCTGCAACGAACTCCATCTGAACATGTTGAAGACTCCACACAGGAATCGTTACCCTCGAACATATTCAATGCATAACCCACAGTTTCATCATATCGTCCCGGAGTTTTAACCTTCCACATGGTTCTGCCTTTGACGATACCATTCTGACATGAAACTAAACCTGATGACTGAACATCTGTAATAGACTGACTCACCGGCTCTGATATACCCACATATTCCAACTTGAACTTCACATGAGAACCTGACTTCTTCCGAGTCTTCTCAACCTTTCTTCTAGAAGGTGAATTCACAATCTTTACAGCCTTATTATCCATCACATTGTCTATGGAACCCGCGATCTTCGCATGCATCACATATAATGAGGAACATTTTTCTCCTCTCGCCACAATCAATGAACCTCTGGTAAGCTTCCATTTTCCATCACGAAAAGTGTTGCCAAAACCTTCGTTGTCAAGCTTCCCAGTCGAGACCAAATTCTTGCGGATGTCAGGGATGTGCTTCACACCTCTCAAAACCAAGGTGATGCCGATGTTGGTCTCCAAACGCACATCTCCCATACCAATGGCTTTTGCTATGCCACCATTACCCATCCTCACACTTCCAAAGTCACCCAAAGTGTAGGACGTAAAGAAATCTCTTCGCGAAGTGGCATGTATTGAAGCGCCACTATCGATCACCCAACTTGTATCTTGGCAATCAGAATTTACAACATCCTCGTTGTACACACTAAAGGACTCCTCAGTGGTTCTATCTGCCTCCTCATCCGTGTCACCCTCTTCGAATATCTTTTCCTTTTCTTTCGCATTCAGATTCTCCTGAAGAAATTTGTGACAAAATCTCTTTATGTGTCCTTTCTTGCCACAATGATAACACTCAAAGTTGGCGTGTTTTCCGGACTTTGTCTGACTTCGATTTCTATTGCCCAGACCTTTACTTTGATTTTTGCCCCTATTTTCAACATTCAGAGCTGAACCATTCGATGTTTCACCAGAATCAATCTTACGAACCTCCTCGGCAAGAATATGATCCCTCACATCGGTAAATACCAGTTTAGCACTTCCAACTGAGTTACTAACTGCTGCTCTCATAGGCTCCCAACTATTCGGTAGAGATGCTAACAAAATTAGGGCACGAACCTCATCCTCAAAATCAATATCCACAGATAGCAATTGATTCATAATAGTATTGAACTCATTCAGATGCGCTGCGACAGAAGTACCATCAATCATCTTCAGATTAAAAAGCTTCTTCATAAGAAATACTTTATTATTCGCAGATAGTTTCTCGTACATATCAGACAGAGCCTTCATCAGACTCGCGGTGGTCTTCTCCTTCGCCACATTGTGAGCAACGCTTTTGGCTAGCGTCAATCGGAGGACTCCCAAAACTTTTCTATCAAGGAGATTCCATTCACCGTCTTCATCTTCTCTGGTTTCGCACTCAAAGGAAGATGAAGTCCTTTCCCGTACAAGTAATCCTTGATTTGCATTCTCCAGAATGCGAAATCTGTCTCATTGAATTTTTCAATACTGGGTCCTGTGCTATCCGCATCTGCCATTGTTATCAATAATTAATGCCCAAAAACTGATATTTCCAGATCAATTATTCAACCTCAATAATCAATCTCCACAATATCAATAAACCTGCCAAATAAATTTTTCGAGCCCGAAAATATCTGAATCAATAACTTTGTCCAAATATTTTCCCAAAAATTGCTCCTTTTTAAAACCAGAATAAATCCTGCAGAATATTCTGAACTAATAAAAATGCGCCCAAAACCAAATAATTTCCGATCAATTAGTCAATCCTGATAATCAATCTCCACGGAGTAGATCCCGCCAAACAATTGAGAATTTTAATTCCCCCAAAATCCTCAATTCAAATACTCAATTTTCCCCTAAACAAAAACTGATATTTTAACCCCAAATATCACAGAAAAACTGCTGTTCGACGAAAGCAACAAATTCAATCGGAGGTTGCTGTTGTTCTTCAACAACGACAGACAACAGAGGGGGACATGTCATGACTCTTTCTCGTATTCTAGTAAATTTTTTTTTATACACCTTTACTTTAACTGTACGTAAGGCGGAAATCTCAATCTCAATCGAAATCGAAGTTCATTTAGTAAATCGTTTAAAACCATTATTAAAAACAATTAAAACTTAAAAACAATAAAACATTTAAAACTATTAAATAAATAAATCTCTTTTTTTTTATATATATATATCATGGCGATGAGTCGCCCAAAAGGGGGGGGGGGGGGCGACTGATCGCCCCTGGCGATTTGCAACAGGCGATCAGTCGCCTGTTGCAAAATCGCCTGTGGCGACTGATCGCCACAATTGTGGCGACTAGTCGCCACGCTCTCTGGATTTCTCCAGAGAGCAGCGACCTGCGAGTGACTAGAGGCGATTGCTCGCCTCCCAGAGGCGAGCAATCGGCAGGCTCTCTGGATTTCCTTCAGAGAGCCGAGTTTCTTTCTCCCTCTTTCTCTTTTCTTCACCCTTACACGCCCTGCACTTCACCATTCTTAACATCACAAAACACAACACACAGTAACACTATAACTTCTCACTTTTTCTCACCACTTCTTCACCCAATCCCTTCATACTTCCATAAAATTACACCTCAAACATGACTTTACTCAAAATTCTCAAAACCAACATAATTTACTTTAAACGAAATCAATTTCATAAAAATGAACCGCGTGGTTCCGTTTAAAAGTTTAACATATCTTTCCTGTTTGAAAAACATCAAAACACTTTAAAAACACAATGCATAATCTATCCGATCTCCATACATCTTAAAACATGTCAAATCCTACAATTATCATTGCCCCAACATTTCCCACAAACTCTCAAAAACACCTAACCGTGAGTCAATTAGCCCTGCCAAAACATGCTCTGCCGCCACGAGTTCCGCCCATCGACCAGCTACACTTGATCGTCATAAGGAGGTTCCTCACCTTCGTTCTCGTCACCTACATCATACGATAATTACATTAAGCCTAATGCTTAGTAAGGAGCGTGCTAAACATAACATTACATATATGCATGACATTCATAAAACAGTTTCGTTTCGTTTCGTAAAACCTTTTTCTTGCCCCGTGAGAAACATAACTTGCCCCGTGAGAATCATACAATTAGTTCCGTGAGAAACATACAATTAATCCCGTGAGAAACATACAATTAGTCCCGTGAGAAATATACAATCAGACCCGTGAGAAACTTACATCAGTCAGAATTCATGATCATTCGTTGTCTTAATATTTCATAAAACATGTTCATAAATAGTTCGTATGCACTTTAAGAAAACATGATGCATGAGGAGACATACTTAGAAACATCTATCGAAGGACCACTAAACTTCGCTAAGGCACTACTTAACCACCCTTCTTACCATCAACCCGTATAACTATCTAACTTCGTCACAATAAACATAATCAACATCGTTACGACGTAGGGCCTTAGGGGCCGGAAACCTAACACTCACTTACCTGGCGTCCTAGATATGCCGAGCACCGTCCTTTGAGCTTGGGTTACCTAGGGCATTCAACAATACATCGTTAATATCGACTCTCAAACATCAATCTAAACAAATCGACATCTCGAACTAGGACAAATTCTTCTAAAAACTCTAATCCATTTTTATTCGGGCATTTCATCGAGCACTTAATGCTCACTAACTCCAAAACTCCATTAATGGTGCCCAACTACATTTCCAACAACCTACACTTAACATTAAACCTCAACCAACACCATTACTCTACTCCAACAACCTCAATAATCACTAATACATCATCATTGAGTAATAAATAAATAACCCTAACGATTTCTAACAAAACCCCTAAATTTCTTCACAAACCCTAAATCAAAATAACTCCAAAACTACAAATAAACTTGTCTAGAGTGTAGAACTTACCTAGCACGTTGTTTTTTCAAAGAAAAGGGGAAAGAAGATCGCCGGAATCGGAGGAGTCACCGGCATTGAGGATTGGCGATGGAGAAGGAGCAATCGCGAGGGAGAGGGAGAGTATTCGTGAGGGAGAAGAAAAGTGAGGGGAGAGAGAGAGTTTAGGTTTTTAATAAAACTTTACTTAATAATTTACCTAATTGCTCTTAGTTTAAATTCCTTAACTTAAATCGTTATTTCGTCTATCGATTTGATTTCTCTAAAGCTCCCTTATTCCTCCAAATATTTCTATTTATCCTTAGGGCTCTAACGAAACTTCCCGTTGGCCATTTAGACTTTACCTATTATTTCTACGAATTAAGACTCTACAAATGCTTAAAATATTGGAATTCTAAACTTATGGCCCGAAATCTTTAAAATGAAATTTCTGGGTGTTACAGGACAAATCTTCCTCGTCGGGTGGCGGCGATGCTTCTCCTCTCTTGGCGTAGCGTCGGTGCTTCTGTTGAACGACGGCTTTCTCTTTTGAAAGCCCTTCTTCTTTCTCTGGTCTTCAATGGCGTGGCAGAGAGCTCGGGCTCTTCCTTCGCGCGGCGAACAGAACAGGCTCCTCTGTTTTCTGACGTGCGCGCGGCTTTGATCGGTAGCGGATGTGCGCGCGACGGCGGCGAGTTGGCGGGCGGCTCGGGTGGTCTACAAGGTTCGCGGCGGCGCTTCTCTCTCGCGGCCGAGCCCTCTTCTCTGTTTTTCTTCACAGCTTCGTGGCGAAGAAGATGAACCACTCTCTGTTCTTCGCAGAACAGAACAAAACCAAAAAAGAAAAGCAAACTTTTTGTAACGCCCGAGAAATTTCGTTTTAGAAATTACGAATTTTAGGTTTTAAGTATTAAATATTTAAAGCATTATAGAGTTAAAATTCGTAGAAATAGTGAATTAAGTCCGATTTGCGAACGGGAAGTTTCGTTAGAATCCTAAACATAAATAGAAATATTTGGAGAAATGAGGGAATTTTGGAGAAACCAAATCGATGGACGAAATGACGAGTTAAGTTAAGAAATTTAACTAAGGGTAAAATGGTAATTAGGAAATCAATTTTTAATTTAAATACATGACCCTCTCTCTCTTTTTCTCATTTTCTCTTCTCCAGAACGCGGCCTCCCTTTTCTTTCCTCCTTTTCTCCCTCTCTGGCGATTTGCATTCTTCGCCATTCCTCCCCTCAGCCGTCGACTTTTCTTCCCATTTTTCCCTTCATTTTCTTCGGCAAAGCAACGCTCTAGGTAAGAACTAATTTCTATAAGTGTTTATTCTTGATTTAGGGTTATTTTTGAATTAGGGTTTTATTGAGAAATTTTCGGTTTAGGAGAAATTGATAGTTTAACTAAAGTGATACCCTAAATTGATGTATTTATGATCATTGAAGAGAATTAGAGCTTTAGAAGAAATTGATCAAACTCGAGACGTAGAATGGTTTAGATTTGGTGTTTGAGAGTTTATGTTAACGATGTTTTGTTAAATGTCTTAGGAAACCAAGTTCAACGGACGGTGCTCGGCATATCTAGGACGCCAGGTAAGTGAGTGTTAGGTTTCCGGCCCCTAAGGCCCTACGTCGTAGCGATATAGAAATTGTATGTTTCCGATGGCTTAGTTCATTTGGTCGAAAGGGATTTTAGAGTGTCGGGTACTTTAGGATGAGTGATCGGTCTTACTACGTGTTCGTCCGCCTACGGGCCATAGAAGTCTAAGGATGCGTCTTTGATGGTTTCCTTACGTGATCGTTTGTCCTCATGCATCATGTTTTTCCAAAATGTGCATACGAACTGTTTACATAAATGTTTTGCAAATGTTAAACTGGAAAATGATAAATGTTGATGAAATGTGATATGTGTTCTAATGGAATATGATATGGTTCTGACGGGGCAAGGCATGGTTCTGACGGGGCAAGGAAATGGTCTATGATATAGACAAATGTTACAGTTAATGAAAATGAAAACGAAAACGAACATGTTTTAAAATGTCATGCATATATGAAATGCTATGTTTAGTGCACTCTCTTTACTAAGCATTAGGCTTAATGTAATTATCGTATGATGTAGGTGACGATTTCGAAGGTGAGGATCTTCTTCAGGATGAAAATGTTTAGGTGGTCGATGGGAGAGGATCGTGGCGGCGAGGCGTGTTTTGGCTTGGCATGATGACTCGCGTACGAACTCCGAATATTTTGGGGTATTTGATGTATAGCGGTTATGAATAGAAAGAATGATGAAATTTTAGGTTGTTAGACGAATTTGATATTTTGAGTGTAGGTGAAAGAATGTAGACTTGGAGTTGTTTATCTAGAAGAATTGATGTATCTTTTGTTTTGTTTGGGTAAAGTTAGTATTATAACTGAAGTTATGTTGATGATTTAGGCGTTTTGAATCTGTGGGGATTGACTCAGTTTTAAGGCTACCCACGCCATTTGTTTTTAAGAAGTTTCTGTTAAGTTCTGAAATTAAATGATCGAGTGGTTTTAAGGTGTTTAGCATGTTTAGTGTGTAAAATTTGAAGCGTTTAAGGTGCAGGGAAGAGAATGAAGTTTATAGTTGCTCTCTGGAATCTGTGATTTCAGAGAGCATCCTCATAGAATTTAATTGATGTTTGTTCTCTGGAATGTGTGAATCCCAGAGGGCTAAGGGGAAAAGAATGATGTAGCGACTGGGCGCTGGAATGGAGAGCGATCAGTAGCCCTCCTTGTTCGTGAGTCAGCTACTGATCGCTGATTAGAGAAGAGATTGATCGCTATGCTTAGTAGCATCAGCGATCGATCTCTATATAATATAGAGATCGATCGCCCTTGCTTGCTGAAGCATCAGCGATCAATCTCTATTATTTATAGAAATCGATCGCTTATGGGTATTGGAAAACCAGCGATCGATCTCTATGAATTATAGAGATCGATCGCCCCTTTCCCTTAATGACCAGCGATCGATCTCTATGTTATATAGAGATCGATCTCCACTTTTTATTAAATGTTGTTCCACTCTTTTATTAAATGCTGTTTTACTTTTTATTTAAATTCGGTTTTACGGTTTTACCCTCCTTTTATTAACAGTTTTAAATTGATTTAAATTATGTTTAATTAGTTGTTTTCTGTGAGTTACAGAAGTGTCAAAAAAAATTTTATTACATAGTTCTACGAAAGTAGGGAGGTTGAGTTGGGATTAAGTTATGGCTAGGCCGTGACGGCCCTGACTGGGTTGGGGTCGTTACACTTTTTCCTTTATTTTATTTTATTTTATTTCCCCCTCCTTTCTGTTGTTCACAGCAAACTTCACAGCAAACAGAAAAAACCTTAATTTCTTTTTCCAACAAAAATTGCAACATACTCTCACCGAAATTGCAAACCTGAAATCGATCGCTACCCTTCGAATAATCAAACCCCGATTTTCAAAAAACCACTTCAACCTGAAGCTCTGATACCAATTGTTAGGATTAGACGCCCTAATCCACCTGTAACGAACTATCAAGAAAACTGAAAAAGAAAACGATAAAATAATGGACACCGAATTTTACGTGGAAACCCTAGAAAGGGAAAAAACCATGGGCGGAGGAGAGAATCACTAATATCAATTCGGTACAATGAGTTTTGCGACTCAAACATCAATATATAGAGAAAACATAAATCCCTAATATTGATATACGGGCCCGACCCGGCCCACTAGAATTCGGGTCACACCAAATTCTAACAGTTACGCTCGACTCGTTTAACTCGGTAGGCTTGGTGAGCTAGAATATTTCTGACTCGGCCCAGCTCAGCTCGACTCGGTCGGCTCGTTTGTCATCTATATGTTAGATTTTAGAACTTGTGTTATATATATATATATATATATATAAGTGAAAAGTCCATGATGTGACGTAATTATAGTAGAAGTGAGAGACTCAGCTCCAAGTTCTCATGAAATAGATCCTATTTATTTCATATTTAAGTTTTGTTAGTTTATTATGAGACACTGCGACAACTCTTTTGTGTAATTTGAAATTTTGATGTAATTTTACTAGCGAATTATCTTAGTACTTGAACAATTTGATTTGATCGCATGAAGTACCATATTAATCAAACTACACACATAATTAATCAAATATGAATTACATTATTCATTCAAAGCAAGACATCAATAGTAACTGTGTAAGAATTAATATTTGTGACCTAGAATTTGGTGCTCCTTCACCGGTCTGGCCGAATTGCCAGTTAGCTGGAGCAACATTGTTGAACTCCACCGACCTCTCGTTGCTCGTAGTCACCTGGAATGACAAGCTCTACACACCAACGACATGTTGTTATCCTAGTAGTCACCCGAATTTTGTTTCATCTGCAACCAATTGGTAATCTGATAACTCTTGAAAAAAAATTATTACACAATATATTTTATGAATATTGTTGTTAAAAATCGGTGATTAAATAAATAAAATAATCATATTTTGCTATATAATGCTATAACTTTGTGTGTAGCATCGAATTATCATAAAATATAAATTTTTTTATTCTTTTAAGCAAAAATTTATTCAAAAATCAATATTTTTATAGATTGTTGAAGATGTAAGCAGATTTTGAGGTATGAAAAATTTTGAAAGCTAGAAGTTACAAAAGAAAGCTTCTAGAGAAAAAGAAGAATAAGTAAACAATTAAGATTTTTGGAGAAAAAATTGGATCTAATCTAAATTAAATATTTTGATTAATCAAGGAAAGAGAAAATCTTGTAGGAATTTTCATTTTTTTTTAAAAGAAGACAACTTTTGCTAGAGAAGGAATGCCAAAGCGAGCTGGACATAGACAGAATTGACCGTAAGGGCTGAAGAGGAGAAGTTGACACACGGATTCTAAGAAGAAAAGAAAGAAGCAGAGGGAGGAAAAAAGTGTTGAAGAGATAATAGAACATCATTCAAGTGCATAGAAGAATTTATATTTTTCTTTATTATAAAATGAATTATCCATTTTTGTTTAATACTTTTTTATTTTTTTTCCTCTATGAACTAAATTTTTATGTGGTAGGAATTGAGAATACCAATCTATTGTCTTTTGCGAAAATGTTGTAGTAATTGCATTAGAAAATTCATTATGATTTTAATATTTAATATATTCAGTGTTAGAAATCATGAATAAATTTTAGGACTGCTATTGTAGTTGACAGTAAATAGAATTAGGAAATATATTGAATTATGCAAAAATTAGTATTTTCATATCGATTTATTAATTTTGTATGATTGCATGGAAATGTTATTAAACGGGTTCAATAAGATATTTGTTTTTTATAAAGTAATGAGGAAATATCGTATAAACTAATTAAGTAATTGTGACAAGATTTTCTATAAATGATATTCTAAATCTTCTGATTCAATTGTTGTACCACTTCCTACAAGTTCTGTAGTAAAAGAACATAGTGAAGGAAATCAATTCCGATCCACCTTTTCTTAATTGACATCTTGAAATTCTGTGTCAACCGACTTTTCAACTGTTTTGATTATTACTCTGATTCACTTTTATCTCATTCTATTTAAATTTAATTATTGATTAATTTTGTCATTGTGAGATCGATATTCTACTTTCACTTTATTACTTGATTGCGGTACATGCACTTACGTAATGTAACGATTTTGCACAACATGATCGATCTCTTCACTTTTATGTAAACAACGTTGCAAGCACCTCCGACATTGAAAACTGTTAAACCAGGTCAACCCATGCGTTAGCATTAATTGCTCTCTCTGAATACCGACTGATAACTCTAAATTTAGAGTTATTTTATACTATTTTTAGATAATTTAACTTGTATGATTTGAGTGAATTTTAGAAGAAATTAGTGGAATTTACTACAATTGCTACATAAAGCTGCAGTATCAAGGCATTGATTAAATTTAATATATTCCATGCATATTTTCTATTTAAAGCAGATTTGTAACATTAATTCAAATTTTATATTTTCTTATTTGAATGTGAAATTAATAGCGGGAAGATCAATTCAAATGCTGAAGAATTATGAAGAAGAGAAAGCAAATCACGGAGATGATGGTTACCAAAACTAAAGGAATCTAATCAAGGAACTGTTGCTAGAATATTTTAAGAAGATAATGGAGAGAAAGGAGGCCAATCGGATGACATAAAAGGTAGATAAAATCGGATGACAGAAACGGTAGATAGAATCGGACGACAGAGAACAAAAAGTGGTAGACAGAGAATGGAGACACTTGGTCAAAAATAGAATCGGATGACAGAGAATCAGATGAGAGAATCGGATGACAGAGAACAGTAGACAAAACAATTGGATGACAGAAATCGGTAGACGCAGAAATGGTAGATGAAGAAACGGTCGACAATTAACAAACGGATGACAAATGACAATCGGATGACAGAGTAGCAATCAGATGGAAGTCGACAAATAGAAGAAGGGATGACAGAAAATGGATGACAGAACAGCAATCGGATGACAGAGCAGCATAAAATACAATCGAATGACTGAGCAACATAGACAAAGCAACGGACAACTTAGAAGAGTGGACGACAAAAGAGAGCAAATCAAGAAGATTTTATCATAAATTATAAGCCGTTGATCAAGGGAATCAGCGGATTAGAAGGAGAAAAGAAAGGAACAGACTAGAGAGAGAAAAAAGGATGACACGCAGAACGAGGAGCAGAAGCAATTATAAAAAACAGAATTTTTATTTATTTTGGATACTGGTCTGTGGCAGAGAGAACGGCGACATTCTTCTTCTTCTTCTTCTTCTTCTTCTCTTCTACTTTTTATTTTTTTTAGTTTTTCTATTATTATGATTTTAGGCTAGTTTTTCTTATCTTGGTTAGGCAAGAGAGTACTCTTTATATGTTTTTATTCTAATCTATGAATGCTACATATTTTTTATTACACAATTGCTCATGGTTTTATTGCGTAAATTAAATTGTGCCGATAGGCAGATTTAAATTCAAATGTTCCTATTGTATCGATAGGTAAATAGGAATTTAAGATGCATGAGTAATTAAATAAATTAAAATTGTTGCAAAGTAGCTAACATTAATTTCTTTGGCGATAAGAATAGGTTTACACCAAAAATTCGGATTAAGTTTTTATCTTTTCAAAGTCGAAAAGAAAATTCTGAAACGAATTTATCTAGGCAATTCGACGGAACCCTAGAAACATTATGAATTCTTGCTGTGCCGTGACTGATGCTGTAGCATTGCTGTAGTATCAGTAATAATTGCATATAAAGAGGAAATCAACCCTAACCAAAGCTTTTCCCATAATTACCTTTTTAAATCATTTATATTTTTAGTCTTATTTAATTTCGAGTAATTTTAGTTCATCATTCCGTACAATTTATTTAATTTCAATACTTTCATCTATTTTCAATATTCTCACTTTTATTTTTATAGAATTTTATAAGAAATTATTTTGATTAAACATATCCTTGTGGGATCGACTTTTACTTATTTTATTACTTCGTTAGCGACATGTGCACTTGCGTTAAGGTGTAGAAAATCACTAACACCGATCCATGCGTTAGCGTTAATTGCTTTCTCTCTCTCTCTCTCTCTCTCTCTCTCTCTCTCTCTCACGTTTCTTATGTTTTCTCATTTCTTGTCTTTTTCTGTATTACCTCAAGCTTATAAAAGCCACTCAACAACCTTCATTTAATGTGAAATGAAATAGAATACAAATTTCAATTCCTCTTCTTTTTTTTTTTTCATACAAATCTATCAAAAACCAAAACGAGCAAAAAATTATGACTACCTTTGATCTAGAATTTGATACCTTTGCCCTTTGCATTGGGAATTCTCTGAAATTGAATTTGATACCTCTCCTGGCAAAGGTACAATCACTTGATAATGAGCTGGATTTATGTCTTTGTTCATGAGCAAATGTTAGGGCAGTTGGTAGGATATTCAACAGCTTTTGAGATTTGGGAAGCTCTCGGACAACTCTACTCTGCATCATCGCTTGATCAGATCTCAGAGTTTCGCACAAGCTTACAGGCATTTTGCAAAGAGGGTCTTAGCGCTATGACTTATGTTCAGAAATTCTGAAGTCTCTGCAACACTTTGGCTACTTTATTTCCTAAATGGTTTAGGAGCAGAATACAACCCCTTTGTCACCTCCATATCTATTCGCACTGATCGTCCATCGGTTGAAGAACTAAATAGTTTACTGCTAAGCTATGAAACTCGCCTAGAACGCCAGAATGCTGGAGCTTCCCTGAGCTCCCCTTCAAGCAAATTTCACCAATACCTCACCAATATCTCAGGTAACAAACCCAAACCTAGATTTCCTGTGACGACCCATTTTTCCAGCAAGATATTGTCCGCTCTGGGGATTGGGCCGTAGCCCAATATCCTCCCCTCACGGCTTTGTTTGGCGAGGACTTCCCAGTCGGTCACCCAACTTGGCACTACTCTTGCCGAAGCTGTAACGCCCTGAGTTTTCTGAACCCGGTTCGCTACGCAAAATGCTGAACCGAACTATGACATTTTGAGAAAATTTTAAAATTCCATTCAACGATCAAAATTTGACCCTTTAAACGTTAAAACTTGCAGCAGAAAATCATTTGTATAAACAACATTTATCAAATGATTAAAATATTAGAGACAGTTGGTTGAAAGAAGACAATGGGAAAACAGAACACATCTACCGCTCACATCCACCGATCACAAAACGACAAAATCTACTACTCACATCTACCGCTCGCATCCACCGATCACAAAATGACAAAATCTATTACTCACACCTACTTGACTCTATCACTCAACATCTATCGGTGAACAGTACACTCAACATCCACCGATAAACAACATCTACCGGTGAACAGTAACACTCAACATCCACCGATAAACAACATCCACCAATAGACAACATCCACCGATAGACAACATCCACCGGTGAACAGTAACACTCAACATCCATCGATAGACAACATCCACCGATAGACAACATTCACCGATGAACAGTAACACTCAACATCCACCGATAGACAACATCCACCGGTGAACAGTGACACTTTAAACAAACGGACAACTCTGCCTACTAAAAGAACTTGTAAATTTTAACCGTAGCTATTCAAAACAACATAGATCCACAACTTTATAAATCCAGAATAACAATCTACAACTAAACCAAATCATGTTTTCATAGTCAGGATAATCCCAAAACATGTCAAAATATTAAAACTACTACTGTCATTAAAATCTTCAGTACATTTCAACAACACACTTGTTCACTAAGACTTCACAAACTGACATTTGTTAAACCGCTTCATCAGTGCACCAAACCGCGACATAGATATGCTCCATCAACTTTGCCTATTCTTCTGTAAACTCAGAGAAATCACCTGTTCGAAACTCAGCACCTACATCACAAAACTCATCTATTAGCCTAATGCTAAATAAGTAGAGCAATAATGAAATGTTAAGCTGAAACATAAATCCTAGTCCATGACCGTATCCATACATTCTCGATCCTATATTCCATTGAGAAGCGGATCAATTTCCCAAAGTTATACATTCTCGATCCTATATTCCACTTGGGAAGCGGATAAATTTCCCAAAGTTATACATTCTCGATCCTATATTCCACTTGGGAAGCGGATCAATTTCCCAAAGTTATACATTCTCGATCCTATATTCCACTTGGGAAGCGGATCAATTTTCTCAAAGTTATACATTCTCGATCCTATATTCCATTGAAAAGCGGATCAATTTTCTCAAAGTTATACATTCTCGATCCTATATTCCACTTGGGAAGCGGATCAATTTTCTCAAAGTTATACATTCACGATCCTATATTCCACTTGGGAAGCGGATAAATTTCCCAAAGTTATACATTCTCGATCCTATATTCCATTGAAAAGCGGATCAATTTTCTCAAAGTTATACATTCACGATCCTATATTCCATTGAAAAGCGGATCAATTTCCCAAAGTTATACATTCACGATCCTATATTCCATTGAAAAGCGGATCAATTTCCCAAAGTTATACATTCTCGATCCTATATTCCATTGAGAAGCGAATCAATTTCCCAAAGTTATACATTCTCGATCCTATATTCCATTGAAAAGCGGATCAATTTCCCAAAGTTATACATTCACGATCCTATATTCCATTGAAAAGCGGATCAATTTCCCAAAGTTATACATTCTCGATCCTATATTCCACTTGGGAAGCGGATCAATTTCCCAAAGTTATACATTCTCGATCCTATATTCCACTTGGGAAGCGGATCAATTTTCTCAAAGTTATACATTCACGATCCTATATTCCACTTGGGAAGCGGATAAATTTCCCAAAGTTATACATTCACGATCCTATATTCCACTTGGGAAGCGGATAAATTTCCCAAAGTTATACATTCACGATCCTATATTCCACTTGGGAAGCGGATAAATTTCCCAAAGTTATACATTCACGATCCTATATTCCATTGAAAAGCGGATCAATTTTCTCAAAGTTATACATTCTCGATCCTATATTCCATTGAAAAGCGGATCAATTTTCTCAAAGTTATACATTCACGATCCTATATTCCATTGAAAAGCGGATCAATTTCCCAAAGTTATACATTCTCGATCCTATATTCCATTGAAAAGCGGATCAATTTTCTCAAAGTTATACATTCTCGATCCTATATTCCATTGAGAAGCGGATCAATTTTCTCAAAGTTATACATTCACGATCCTATATTCCACTTGGGAAGCGGATCAATTTTCTCAAAGTTATACATTCACGATCCTATATTCCATTGAGAAGCGGATCAATTTCCCAAAGTTATACATTCTCGATCCTATATTCCACTTGGGAAGCGGATCAATTTTCTCAAAGTTATACATTCTCGATCCTATATTCCACTTGGGAAGCGGATCAATTTTCTCAAAGTTATACATTCTCGATCCTATATTCCACTTGGGAAGCGGATAAATTTCCCAAAGTTATACATTCTCGATCCTATATTCTATTGAGAAGCGGATCAATTTCCCAAAGTTATACATTTTCTTCATCGATTAAGGGGCGGATGCGTTTCCTTAGTAGTTGATCTGATCCTATATTCCACTTGGGAAGCGGATCAATTTTCTCAAAGTTATACATTCTCGATCCTATATTCCATTGAGAAATGCTGATCAATTTCCCAAAGTTATACATCCTCTTCATCGATTAAGAGGCGGATGAGTTCCCTTAGTAGTGGATCTGATCCTATATTCCACTTGGGAAGCGGATCAATTTTCTCAAAGTTATACATCCTCTTCATCGATTAAGGTGGATGAGTTTCCTTAATAGTTGATCTGATCCTATATTCCACTTGGGAAGCGGATCAATTTTCTCAAAATTATACATCCTCTTCATCGATTAAGGGGCGGATGAGTTCCCTTAATAGTTGGTCTGTTACAATCTGTTCATGCCTTACCGTGTCCTTACATGTAAATTCATTTTCGTATTCTTTCCAAAAACATGATGCATGACATACAGAAAATATTCAAACATGCATAAACCTACTGTTTTGTGATGTAGGCCCGAAGGCACACACATACTCTACTTACCTGGCTTCCTGGAAATGCTAGGTTGTAAGCTACCGCAGAAGTTTGCTCACCTAAAACCATAAACAGAATATTAATCAAATCTTCACTAAACTTAATCCTAAATCAACCAGAAATCTAAAGAACTAGTTTTGAACTCTGATAATCGTGGATTCCCAATTTTTCACCAAAACCAAAATCTAATCTCATTCACGGCATTCCCAGCACACACACATTGTACACCCTTTGTTATCTCGCCACTAAAACACAAGGTAAACGAAGTAAACTCACCTAGGCTGGAGAAATCGCTGGAGAAATCGGAGGGGAAATCTCCCAGGGCACTCTGCTGAGCTGAGAGCCAAAAAAGGAAATGAGAAACAGTGGCGGCTAAACCTCATTAAACCTTCCTTTAAATACGTTATCCACTATAGATCTCTATTTACCATTTTTCCCTTATTTAGTCACTCATTAACCTAATCAATAATTCTCCCAATTTCATCCATAAAATGTACACTATTAGTTGACAAGGTAAAATCGGTTCGATGGAACTGGTTTTACAATCTACCCTCCTTAAAAGAATTTTGTCCTCAAAATTCATGGCTTGGTTATTCCCAAACTTAAGCTCTCAATACTCAATCTATCAACTATTCCATCAAGGTATACATTGAGTCCCTACATCCAACTCGGGTTCTAAATATTCTTTTAGCTCCCTATTATGCAACCTTGTTGTAGCTCACATAACATTCTTATCCGTAATCTCCTTGTTGTGTAAAACCTTCACTGCATAATCTAGAATTTCCACTGATTTCTCCTTGTGTATAAGAGTAGGTTGGATCTCAATGTTCTGCTAAACCATGGGGACCACTCATAACATCCAACATTCCGCGGGTTTGGATAATTCCCTAACTGCTTGTGCCCTCGTCATCAATCCCCTTCTTCATACCTCTTATAAATCTCTCTCTACTCCAAGTTACTAAAGCCGCAAAAAGAAAACAGCTTAACCTGTGACGTCCCTTAAATTTACCCTTCTACTATTCCTACAAAAAATCTCGTGAACGTCCCATTTCATTCACATCTATCCTCATATAAAGACTATATACCTTATTTAGCGGGAGGTATAAACCTTGTACTAAAATATAACTTAATTTACATTTCAAGAAAAACAATGAAACTTGGTTTCGGTCAACGCTATATCCTAGCTCAACATTTAATTCTGCTCGGGTTTCATCAATCTGAACTGTATAAATCTTCAACTTTTCTATCGGGTTTCATCGAAAGGATGGACGACAGAACTGAGAGGTAGAATGGACGTTTGAAATAGCAGATACGTGGACAACAGAAGCAGAAAACGACGTGGATGACAGTTCTCGTCCACATACTAGGACATTGACTTTCTTACAGGAATACTTATCCAAAACTCATACAATTTCCCTCCTGTTTCACGCATTACCCGAATGATGTAAATTCCAACCTATCCTAAATCACCTTTTTTACGTACTCAATCTTATATCATCAATTTCTGCCCCATTACACATCCTTTACAAAACTGCCTGACAACCTAACATTCTTGTAACTAAATCTTTACTTCCTTTCTCCGCATCGATAACTAAATCCTTAGTCTTTCACTCGAATACTCAGTGTATCACTCCTTTTCAAAGAGGTCATCCACAAATCTTCATACATGTCCCCTCATTATACAGGCGTTAGAAATCCTATATACACCCGAACTTATATCTCCCAAATAACATTTTCCCGGTGGTACAATCCAGTTCCTTTATCATAACTATGCTCGTAACACTCTTTTCGATTCTACTATAACCTTAGTCACCTATTGATCTCTGGCGATCCCTAAGTCTCCAAGGTTCAAACAACTCTAACTATGTACCTCGACACTCAACCATTTATGCATTCAATGACTACAACTCAATCAATTATAACTTAAGCATTCAAACTCCTTTAACTTAGGTTCAGTTATAGTTTTATTGAATTAAGTCCGTTCAATTCCGCATGAAGCAGCACATAAAATTACCCCCAGTCTTCAATTTTCTCCCCGAACTTCCATATCTACATTCATTACATTTGACTAACTCTTACCTCATTTATCTCTAAATACCACTGAGTTTTCCTTCGGTCTAAATTAAATCATCATAACTATACCCTTCTTATATTCAGCGATTTACAATTTCTTTAACTTCACTCAATCCACTATAACCTCAATTTTCAAAATTATCAGACATAGTTTTATTCCTAAGTCCCCTGAAACGAATTCATTCAACCCTTAAATTTTCTATTTCCAAATCCTCCAAATTTCCTCAATGCAGCTACGCTACATACGTAAGAGGAACATTCTTGCCTTAAGTCTCCAAACAAACCCAATTTCTAAGTACTCGAACAATAAATTTCAATTCTTATAAAAATAACATCTAACCCGACGACTCCTTTCACTACCTAAAATCGTACACCTATCCACAAACTAAGACATAAGTCCCCAACTTCTTAGTGATAAATTACATCCTCAAAATTTGTTATTATTCATATCTTCCCAACCATTAACCTCAATTAGATTCTTGAATGTAATTTCTCACCTCGGGACTGTCAACTCTCATGGGTCTAAAATATTCAGGTCTATATTATTATTTTCTCTTTACTTAGAACTTACCGATTGTAGGTCGACAATCTAGATTGTCACTTTTGTTTGTCCTAAATTCCAAATTCCTAGTAATGCTTCCTCGGTAATGAAAATCCTATCCTACATTCCGAATATAAGGTAAGTATTCTAGTCATCCATCTTCCATTTTCAACCCCATGGATAATGAACCACTCGACTGATTTGGATCTTAAATACTAGCTATTTCGTCTAAATAGGACTTAATTGTCGCTTCAATGGGAGTAGATTATAAGATAGCTATTTTAACACTTCTCTTCCCTGAACTCGTCTTACAACCACTCATTTCTAAGTGTTCCACTAAATTTCGATCACTCCTTAGTACTACCAAACCCCTGGGTCTTTAATTTAAACCATTCTAAGCTATTCATCATAACACTCGACAGTCTTCCCAAATACTGACTTCACTTTAACCATCTTTAAGCAGACTCTGAATTAATCAGCATCGTATCTGATGCCTCGGCTGGCTGGTCATCGACACTCGACTCAATCATAGTGGATATCCTCGGTTTCGCTTTAGCAGCACCATTCTTTAGAGCTGGGCAATCCCTGTTAACATGGCCCACACCATTGCAGTTAAAGCACCGAACGACTCTGGGCTTCGGGCAGCCATTAAACTTGTGTCCAACTTCATCACAGTTGAAACACTTTCTCGACTTAAATCTGCACTCTCCCAGGTGATTCTTCAAACATATCGAGCACGAAGGAAACTTCTCAATATTTTGTACTTTCTTCTCCCTTCCCTGTTTGCCCTGGCCCTCACTGATCCTTTTCATCATTTGTACTTCTCTGTTCAACAGTGTACTTATCTGCTCAGACTGTAGGTGCACTAATTATGTTAACTGTCTGATCACACTCAGACCCTCCCCACTGTTCAATTCTGGCCCTGTACTTGATACTCTTGGTCTTCCTGGTCGTCTAGGCATTTTGCTATATCCCTGGACAAGGTTAATTACTCTAATAAATATCTAATAACTAAGGATAACATAAACACTTACACTTGTTGGAGTGCTCCCATGCGACGATCGGTACTGATGAGTAATCTTTTGAACGGTTTAACAAAATATCTCTGATACCATACTGTAACGCCCCGAGTTTTCTGAACTCGGTTCGCTACGCAAAAGGCTGAACCGAACTATGACATTTTGAGAAAATTTTAAAATTTCATTCAACGATCAAAAATTGACCCTTTAAACGTTAAAACTTGCAGCGAAAAACCATTTGTATAAAACAATATTTATTAAATGATTAAAATATTAGATACAGTTGGTTGAAAGAAGACAAAGGGAAAACAGAACACATCTACTGCTCACATCCACCGATCACAATACGACAAAATCTACTACTCACATCTACCGCTTGCATCCACTGATTACAAAACGACAAAATCTATTACTCACACCTACTCGATCACTCAACATCTACCGGTGAACAATACACTCAACGTCCACCGATAGACAACATCCACTGATAGACAACATCTACCGGTGAACAGTAACACTCAACATCCACCGATAGACAACATCCACTGTAACACCCGGTTCTTTACGGGATTTTGTAATTATATACGTATAATGGTATTTTTGTAGTTATATCAAATTAAGTTGGTTTCGTGAAAAGAAAGCGTTATTACGATCCTAATAATTAATATGGATTTTAAGAAAATTTTGAGAATTTTAGGAGTTGTAACGCTAATTTTATGAGAATTACATTTCTCGTAATTTAAAGGACGTTGTGGTAAAAATAGTAAATGTGGTCCGTTTTGCGAACGGACAGTTTTAATAAAGCCCCGATAATAAGTTGGATTTATTGGCGAAATAAGGAGATTTAGAGAAACTGAACCGTTAGCTAAATAACGAAACAAAGGACGAAACAAATAGAAAATCAAAGGAAGGGCAAAAAGGTAATTTGCCAAGCCAAAATTAATAAAAAGTCACATTTTCTCTTCTCCTTAACCTTCTCTGTGTTTTTCTTCTCTCTCGGCTTTCTCTTTTCTCCGGCGGCGTTCTCTCCTCTCTTGACGACCGATCTTCCTCCGTTGACTCGGTTTTCTTTGCGATTTTTTCCTCTAACGACATTCTAGGTGAGGTTCTACGGTTTTGAAAAGTTTATTCGTAGTTTTCGGGTCGTTTAACGATTAGGGTTTCATTTAGGGTTTTGTTAAAAACGTGATTTAGGGTTTGAAATTTATAGGTTTACCGTGTTTGTGGATATAAAGGACGTATTGAGCGTTATTGAACGAAGTTAATCGATTTAGGACAAATGTTAGGGATTGATGAATTTTTAGGTTTTTGGAAAAACTCGTTAATGGCGGTTTCGAGGTATCGAGCGTTGATTGTTTGTTAAAATGTCTCGATTAGTTAAGTTAGAATTTTAGAAATTTCCTTAGTTAAAGATTTTGTTAAATTGGACGTTAATGGTTCAAACGCGTTTTAACAATAACTGTTGTGAATTGCTTAGGTGAACAACGCTCATGGAAGGAGTTTGAAGTTCAACGCGCACGAGGTAAGTTCTCGTGACTTACTCTGGTCGATTGGCCTACGCCGTACGTCGAAGTCGCGTCGAGGATCATTGGAGTCTTGGTTGTTTAAATGTTTGGGTTGGGTAGTTAGGATTAGTTCTTTTATAGGTTATGCTTTTATTGTTTTGATTGTATGTACGATGTATGTCTACTTTATGCATTGAACTGTTCATGCATCACGTCTTTTAAAAATAACATGAAAACGAATTTCTGCACATGTTTAAGAAAATGAAATGAACGAACTAAATGAATCTACGTAATCTGTTATCTGGTCATGCGAGGTGGGGCTCAGGCATAGCCTGTACCGAACTGCAGGACGTGCCCTCTCCATCTAATAGGCTGAGACCTCGGTGACATTCTGTCTGCGACGTAATGATAAGAAAATGTTGCATGGTTTACGAAACTCATACGCACAACATGCATTGCATTTACGAAACTTGCTGAGCTTTTATCTCATAGTTGTCTGTATGGTGTAGGTGATCTAGATACAGGTGAGGACGAGATCCCTCTACCCGGGGAATGATCAGTTGAAGAAAGATGGCCCATGGGAGTGTGCTGGCGCAGTCGGTGCGATTTTGACCCGTGAGACTGTTTGTAAGTATTTTGGGAACATGATATTTTGATAGAAAGATAGGTTAATTGTATAGATAGATACATTTTAGGTTGTTTGATCTGGATAATGGATTGATGTTTTATAAAACGTTTTGTTAAACCTGTCGTTTAGTGAACTGCTGGATTGTTGAATTTCTTAGGGATTTTGTTTGATTTTCAAATGGTTCCACGCAGTTCATTTTCACGAGATTTTATCACGTTTTGATTATGGGTCGAGGGGATGGTCGGTAGTTTATGAATGGGTGATTATGAAAGGTTTTTAGTATGGTTTTATGTGGAATGTTTTAGTGTGTAAGTGTGGTGAGGAAAATGTGCAGGAAGGATGGAAGAAGGAAGAAAAAGAGAGAGGCGAGCTCCTTAGAATTTTGGATTCCAGGGAGGTTGCCGATCGATCGCCTAAGGAGGTGATCGATCGGCAACAATGGTCACCGCTCTTTGGAAAAACCAGAGAGCATGGCGATCGATCGCGGGGCGATCGATTGCCAGTGCGAGGGGCGATCGAGCGCCCCTCCAATTTTAGTTCTGGCGATCGATCGCCCCTGCCTTTTATGGGACAGATGTCCCTTTTGCCCCTCCATTTGTTGGCCGATGTTTTCTTTGTTTTGTAATTGTTTTATATGGTTCATTTAAATGTTTTATGTTTCCTTCAAATGGTTTTAAAATAGTTTTCGAATGATTTTAACGATTTAGTCTACGATTTAAATTCCGCTCAAGTGTTACGAAATTTATTAGGATAAAAAAAATAATAATACGGGAAAATAAGGGTACAATGTTAGGGTCGCTACATCCACCGATAGACAACATCCACCGGTGAACAGTAACACTCAACATCCACCGATAGACAACATCCACTGGTGAACAGTAACACTCTAAACAAACGGACAACTCTGCCTACTAAAAGAACTTGTAAATTTTAACAGCAGCTATTCAAAACAACATAGATCCACAACTTTATAAATCCAGAATAACAATCTACAACTAAACCAAATCATGTTTTCATAGTCAGGATAATCCCAAAACATGTCAAAACATTAAAACTACTACTGTCACTAAAATCTTCAGCACATTTCAACAACACACTTGTTCACTAAGACTCACATACTGACATTTGTTAAACCGCCTCATAAGTGCAGCAAACCGCGGCGTAGATGTGCTCCATCAACTTCGCATATTCGTCTGTAAACTCAGAGAAATCACCTGTTCGAAACTCAGCACCTACATTACAAAACTCATCTATTAGCGTAATGCTAAATAAGTAGAGCAATAATGAAATGTTAAGCTGAAACATAAATCCTAGTCATGCCGTATCTACTTTCACATCTCAGTTGCATTCACATTCTTTCTCTGATCTGATCCCACGGTTCCATTGGGAGTGAGATCAATTTTTCCAAAGTTATACATCCTCGATCCTATATTCCATTGAGAAGCGGATCAATTTCTCAAAGTTATACATTCTCGATCCTATATTCCATTGAGAAGCAGATCAATTTCCCAAAGTTATACATTCACGATCCTCTATTCCATTGAGAAGCGGATCAATTTCCCAAAGTTATACATCCTCTTCATCGACTAAGGGGCGGATGAGTTCCCTCAGTAGTTGATCTGATCCTATATTCCACTTGGGAAGCGGATCAATTTTCCTAAAGTTATACATTCTCGATCCTATATTCCATTGAGAAGCAGATCAATTTCCCAAAGTTATACATCCTCTTCATCAATTAAGGGGCGGATGAGTTCTCTTTGTAGTTGATCTGATTCTATATTCTACTTGGGAAGCGGATCAATTTTTCCAAAGTTATACATCCTCTTCATCGATTAAGGGGTGGATGAGTTCCCTTAATAGTTGATATGATCCTATATTCCACTTGGGAAGCGGTTCAATTTTTCTAAAGTTATACATCCTCTTCATCGATTAAGGGGTGGATGAGTTCCCTTAATAGTTGGTCTGTTACAATCTGTTCATGCCTTACCTTGTCCTTACATGTAAATTCATTTTCATATTCTTTCCAAAAACATGATGCATGACATACAGAAAACATTCAAACATGTATAAACCTACTGTTTTGTGATGTAGGTCCGAAGATACACACATACTCTACTTACCTAGCTTCTTAGAAATGCTAGGTTGTAAGCTACCTCAGAAGTTTGCTCACCTAAAGCCATAAACAGAACATTAATCAAATCTTCACTAAACTTAATCCTAAATCAACCAGAAATCTAAAGAACTAGTTTGGAACTCTGATAATCGTGGATTCCCGATTTTTCACCAAAACCCAATTCTAATCTCATTCATGGCATTCCCAGCACACACACATTGTACACCCTCTGTTATCTCGCCACTAAAACATAATGTAAACGAAGGAAACTCACCTAGGCTGGAGAAATCGCTGGAGAAATCGGAGGGAAAATCTCTCAGGGCACTCTGCTGAGCTGAGAGCCAAAAAAGGAAATAAGAAACAATGGCGGCTAAACCTCATTAAACCCTCCCTTAAATAAGTTATCCACTATAGTCCTCTATTTACCATTTTGCCCTTATTTAGTCACTCATTAATCTAATCAATAATTCTCCCAATTTCATCCATAAAATGTACACTATTAGTTGACAAGGTAAAATCGATTCGATGGAATCGGGTGTTACAGAAGCACTTTTAACTTCAGAGTTCTTATGGGATCCGTTGTCAATTGTGCTCCAAAACACGTCTTGCTATCTTGGGAGGGTCTCTTTACATATGTTTCATTTCCACATACTTTCCCAAGCGTTGTGGGATTGTGACGACCCCCCTTTTTACGACCCGTCACCTTTTGGTTTGCCCGCTCGGTTGTACTGCCATCTGGGTTCCGGTTCGTGCAGCCATCGTACACATACTTACACATCCGGGTCATCACAATCACCCCCCATCGGGGACCCAACGTCCTCGTTGGCCACATTTCTGGTTGGGTACAGGCTCTTATACCATTTGTAATGACCCCTTTTCCCAACAAGATATTGTCGCTCTGAGGATTGGGCCGTAGGCCAATATCCTCCCCTCATGGATTTGTTTGGCAAGGACTTCCCAGTCGATCACGCAACCTGGTACTACTCTAGCCGAAGCACTCTTAACTTCGAAGTTCTTATGGGATTCGTTGTCAATTGTGCTCCAAAACACGTCTTGCTATCTTGGGAGGGTCTCTTTACATATGTTTCATTTCCACATACTTTCCCAAGCGTTGTGGGATTGTGACGACCCCCCTTTTTACGACCCGTCACCTTTTGGTTTGCCCGCTCGGTTGTACTGCCATCTGGGTTCCGGTTCGTGCAGCCATCGTACACATACTTACACATCCGGGTCATCACAATCACCCCCCATCGGGGACCCAACGTCCTCGTTGGCCACATTTCTGGTTGGGTACAGGCTCTTATACCATTTGTAATGACCCCTTTTCCCAACAAGATATTGTCCGCTCTGAGGATTGGGCCGTAGGCCAATATCCTCCCCTCATGGATTTGTTTGGCAAGGACTTCCCAGTCGATCACGCAACCTGGTACTACTCTAGCCGAAGCACTCTTAACTTCGAAGTTCTTATGGGATTCGTTGTCAATTGTGCTCCAAAACGCGTCTTGCTAACTTGGGAGGGTCTCTTTACATATGTTTCATTTCCACATACTTCCATAAGCGATGTGGGATTGTGACGACCCCTCTTTTTAGGACCCGTCACCTTCCGGTTAGCCCACGTGGACGTACCACCATCCGGGTTCCAGTTCGTGTAGCCATCGTACACATACTTACACATCCAGGTCATCACATTTCCTACACTGTCTGGACTTCACTCTATCTTCACACCAAATAGACCATGCGGCCCTCGACCTTCATTCTCATCTTCACCTCTTCTTCTCACTCCTCCTAATTGTCTGTCTCCACCTTTCCCCTCTCAAAATCGACCTCCATTTTGACTTAGATGTCAAATATGTCTGAAAACTGAACACAGCGCTAACATTTCCTTCTTCTCCTTCTGGCGCCTCTCATCACTTCACTCCTGATTAGAACATGCTGGACTCAACCACCCCGTACTCAAGTGACACTCAGATCACAGTAGGTAATGGTAAGGGTGCTTCCATATCTCATATTAGTCATGCAGTACTTCATACTTATTCTTCTCCTCTCCATTTGCGTACTGTGTATCATTCCCCTTATCTTCAGAAAAATATTCCAAGTGTTTTGCGATTATGTTTTGATAATAAAGCATTTATTGAATTTCACCCTTCCTTTTTGTTGTCAAGGATCAGGTCTCTCACAAAATTTTTCTCCACGGAATTCTTGACAACAATCTTTATCGAGATTGCCTCCCGTCTTCACGTCAATATCCGTCTGCTCAGCTTCATACACTGTCCAGCAATCCCTCCAATCTTTGGCATTTTAAATTGGGACATTCTGTTTCCACCATAGTTCACTCTGCCTTATCTAGTTCTATTATTTATGTTTCATCTCGTTGTATAGACTTCTGCTCTTCCTGTTAATTAGCTCAATCTCACATATTATCATTTCCTCTTTCTATTTTTCATATGAATGCTAGTTTTGAATTAATTGATACTGATCTATGAGAACCTTCCCTTGTTGCGTCAATTACAGGTGCTAAATATTTTCTAATATTCGTGGATGACTTTTCCATATTCACTTGGTTTTACCCTATTCATTCTAAGGATGAAACTTTTAACAAGTTCATCAAATTCAAACAAATTATTTAAACTCAATTTAATGGCACTATTAAAAGGGTAAGATAAGATTGAGGCGGTGAATTCAGAGCTTTATCAAATTTTTTCACGTCCCAAGGAATTATTCATGAAATTTCATGTCAATACACACCGCAACAAAATGGATGTGTTGAACGAAAAAATCGACATATAGTCGAAACAGGATTAACTCTCCTTGCCCACGCCTCCATGAATGTGAAATACTGGCCTTTTTCTTTTAACACTGCCACATATTTAATTAATCGTCTCCCGTCTAAAGTTCTCATAAACAAATCTTCTTTTCAAGTGTTTTACAACAGAATTACTTCTTACAATCATCTCCGCATTTTTGGATGTCAATGTTTTCCTTTTTTACATCCCTACAATACCCATAAACTCGAATTCAGGTCACAACCTTGTATTTTCTTCGGGTATAGTAGTCATCACAAAAGGTATCTCTGCCTTAATTCCACCAGTGGTCGTATTTATATTTCTCGACATGTCGTTTTTAATGAACATGTCTTTCCTTTCTTTAAAACCCCTTCGTCCACTGTTCTTAATGCAGATGTGCCCATCATTACTTCTCTACCACCATCACTCAACTCTCATACCTACCCCTCTTTCACTATTGAACCTTCCAACTCCTTTGTCAATCAACATGTCTCCTCTTCTACTCTCATCTTCGTCTCTTCTTCCTCGTGCACTACAAACTCTTCTCCCTCGCATGACCACATAGAGAGATCTGTTGAATCATTACCTGTGAATGACCATCCAATGGTTACGCGCTCCAAGTCTGGCATTTTCAAACCACGTGTGTTTCTTAGCATTGCAAATCACACATTCTGCGAACCCTCCTCTTACAAGGAAGCTTCCAATCATGTTCAGTGGCGTACATGATTGCAAACCGAGTTTGATGCACTTCAATCTCAAGGTATATGGTCCCTAGTTCTGAAACCTAACAACTCTTGTATTATTGGATCAAAATGGGTATATCAGATAAATCTTTGCCCAGACGAATTAATTGATCGATTCAAAGCACGCCTCATCGCAAAAAGATTTCAAGAAACACCGGGTCTTGATTTTCATGAGACATTCAGCCGTGTTATCAAATTGACAACTATAAGACTTGTTCTTGGCATCGCAGTCTGTTGGAAGTGGACTATCAATCAGCTGGATGTTCAAAATGTCTTTCTTCATGGCGATCTGTTGGAAGATGTTTATATGCAACAACCTCAAGGTTTCGTTGATACCACCCGCCCAGACTATGTATGCACTTCATCGCTCTTTATATGGACTGAAACAGTCTCCCCGAGCATGGTTTCTCAAGCTAAGTATGGCTCTTCTTAACTAGTTTTATGGGTTCTAAAGCAGATACATCTATGTTTATCTGTCATACTGCCTCTGACATTATTGTGGTTTTAGTAGATGTGAATGATATTATCATAACAGGCTCATCTTCAAACCTAATATCAGAATTGATTGAGCATCTGTCTCAACTTTTTACTATCAAGGATCTTGGTGTGTTACATTTTTTTTTCTGGGTATTGAAGTTCATCAGCACACAAGCGTTCTGCATTTGAGTCAAACTAAATACATTCAAGATTTACTAACAAAAAGGGGAATGCTGGACTCTCAACCTCAATCCACTCCACTTGCTCTACTGCCACTCTCCATTCATGCAGGTACACCGTTGTCAGATTTAACTAAATATTGAAGCATTCTTGGAGCTCTTCGTACTGCACAATCACTATGCCAGACATCTTCTTTGATGTAAATAAAGTATGTCAATTCATGCATGCACCAACAGATCTTCATACATAAGCTGTTAAGCGAGTTCTACGATATTTAAGGGGCACTACTCCACCCATGATATTTTTTGCAACACAGATGCTGACCGGGCATCGTGCCCTGATGATCGTCGTAGCACAAATGGTTATTGTGTATTTCTTGGCCACAATTTGATATCCTGGTCGTCATCAAAATAGCGGGTTGTCTCCCGATCGAGTACAGAGTCAGAATATCGTGCCCTTACAAATGGAGCTGCCGAAATACTATGGATTCAGTCTTTACTAAAGAGCTGCGCCTCTCTCCACGTCTGTCTCCAATAATATACTCTGATAATATCAATACTCTTAGCCTAGCCTCGAATTTGGTTCTCCATGCTCGGTCCAAGCACGTGGAAATTGATTACGATTTTGTTCGCGAAAAGTTGTTACCGACTGTTTGCATCTTGCCTATGCACCATTTACAAATTAACTTGCTGACTGCTTAACTAAACCTTTGGTTGATGCACGCTTTCAGGAACTTAGGACCAAACTCACGGTTCTCCCTCGATCCATGTGTTTGCAGGGGGATGTTAAACCATGCCGACCCATGCGTTAGCATTAATTGCTCTCTCTGAATACTGACACATGCATTAGCATTAATTGCTCTCTCTCTCTTTCACGTTTCTTCTCTTTTCTCATTTCTTATCTTTTTCTGTATTACCTCAGGCTTATAAAAGCCACTCAACAACCTTCATTTAATATTGTAGACTTAAATTATGTTTAAGTCTAACTATGTTTCTGATGATGTGTTTTTTAATTAATGTAATTTGATTGAGATTATGTTGCTGAGAATAATAAGCTGATTATTGTATTAAATATATGAGATTAATGAATAAATAAATAATTATATTATTTGCATTTATCTGGAAATGCCCTTTGAAAAGGGTATTTTAGTTGTCTAATAAATCTGTTTGAGTGTTCAGAAAAACAGGGCTGGAATTGTTTTATATTTTGCATATCTTCCGATGGCAAAGCAAAAGTTTACATCTTCTGCCAGCTAAACGACGAAGGCTACATCTGCTACTCGCTAAACGATAAAGCAAAGTTTACATCTTCCGCCAGCTAAACGACAAGAACTACATCCACTGTTGGCGCTTTGAAGAAGACTTCTCCGCCAGCTAAACGACAAAGAATTACATCTACCGTTGGGGTTTCAAAGTCTTCCAAACATTACATCTGCCGATAGCTACACGACAACGATTACATCCTCCAATAGCTAGACGAAAAAGTTCAAGTTCCACCGCTGAAATTTCTGAAGACATCCACCGCTAGCATTTCAAAGGAACATCCACTGGTGAACAGTGTCTCAGAATTACATCTATCGCTACCGATACCGGTTCAAGGTTTATAAAGTCACATCTACCGATACCGGTTCAAACAATGTAAATATACATCCACCTATGGCGGTTTAGCGTTTTTAAAGTCGCATCTTCCGGTGTACAGTATCTTCCGCCAAAATTCAAATTTACCGCGAAGCGATAGCGAAAGTCGTCCAGAGCTTTAACTCCTGTCCACTAATGGCGAAGCACGAAAACAACTTCAGAACGCAACGGCTAGCTGTCTAAGTACGGATGTTTCTCCAACGGTAATATATTTCCATATACAGAAAGAATCATTCAATGAAGAGAGCCGATTACAAACAGAGCATTTAAGGGAAAAAGAAGCTCGGGAGAAATAACTTTTGCGAAAATCATTATTGAGCCCTAACGAGCAGACTTTTGTAAATCACTCTGTATTTTCTTCTACATCTCTCTGATTCTAAACTTGAGATTCAATCTCTGAGAGAGTGTAGTTTGTGCTGAAAAACTACATACTTATAATTGTGTAAAAGGCAGTGGATTCTCGTCCGTGAAGAACAATCTGGTTTTGTAAAAGGCAGTAGATCGATGCCTGGAAAGTTCGATCTGGTTTTCTCGTGAGGAGAAGAAAAGAATCTTCAATGGGGAGCCTTGAAGCGTGGACGTAGGCAAGCTTAGCCGAACCACGTTAAAAACTGTGGTGTCAATTTCTCTCTCTCTCCCCTTTATTGTTTAATTATTTACTGTTTTCTTATCAGTTGAACATAAGAGAGAAATTGATTAGATTAACAAATTAAGTTTAAAAAGTCTACTTCACCCCCTCTTAGACAAATACGATCCTACAAATATGAAATGAAATAGAATACAAATTTCAATTCCTCTTCTTTTTTCTTCACACAAATCTAACAAAAACCAAAACGAGTAGAAAATTAAGACTACCTTTGATCTAGAATTTGATACCTTTGCTCTTTGCGTTGGGAATTCTCCGAAATTGGATAGGGACAATGCCGACTTTGTATCCAGCAATTTTTAAGAACATTAGAATTAGATCAAAGTGCTTTTGATGCGCATTGCACCAATTTCCAGCATTTTCACCTCCACCGCATAGAAGTTAAAACCCGAAAAGGAGATTGGTGCCTTGCCATTGATGTCGACATAAAACGTAGCATGTCTGCTATCCCAATTTTCACAATGGATGACAAACAATAAGCTCATCTACACAATCGATGAACACAATGCCTCATTATAAGTCATTGAGAAAAGAGAGAGATTAAAAGGTAATTGGAGATTAAGCAAAGTAAGATAAGTGCTATTTATAGACTTACAATGGATCATTCACTTAATCAGTTGTTTATGCTTAGATAAATTGATATTTAATTTAAAATTTCTCTACTTATGATTTAGTGTCATCATTTGGGGTTGGGCTTGAAATTTTTTTTTTCTGCCAAGATCAGGCCAGGGTCCATCTCGAGATATGCCCAGGTCTATTTATTGAGGGCGGACCGCCCCAGACTTTGTCCGATGGGCCGACTGGCATAGCTTAGCCGGGGAAGACTCACACGGATTCTAGTGAATTTTTGCTCGATAGAGTCCTATGGTGTTGTCCACCCCTGTCTAGTCTTACTTATGACTGCTAAAATATTTTATAAATATAAAAGAAAATTGAATTGCAAGGCTTATAGGTAGTATACACTTGTTACTTCTAAATGTGTTACATTTTTGGACAAATCGGGTGTAAACAATATGGACTGTACGGAAATAGGGTCGCATTTGGGTACAAAGATGTACCGAATGTTTCTTGTCATGGATTATAGTACCAAACTAACTAAGCTTGCTCAGTTATGTACTAATGTTGTCACTCAATGATAAGTCTAAATAGTAACACGAGTCTTTTATGTTATTTTAGAGGTCCGTTTAATTTAAATTCTGAATGAACAAAAACAATTTCAAACTTTTGAATTTGATGAACTTAAATCTTGAACTTCTTTTTGAATAAACGACAAGAACAACATCCATCGCTGGCGCTTTGAAGAAGACTTCTCCGCCAGCTAAACGACAAATAATTACATCTACCGCTGGGGTTTCAAAGTCTTCCAAAGATTACATCTGCCGATAGCTACACGACAACGATTACATCCTCCGATAGCTAGACGAAAAATTTCAAGTTCCACCGCTGAAATTTCTGAAGACATCCACCGCTAGCATTTCAAAGGAACATCCACTGGTGAACAGTGTCTCAGAATTACATCTATCGCTACCGATACCGGTTCAAGGTTTATGAAGTCACATCTACCGATACCGGTTCAAGCAATGTAGATATACATCCACCTATGGCGGTTTAGCGTTTTTAAAGTCGCATCTTCCGGTGTACAGTATCTTCCACCAAAATTCAAATTTACCGCGAAGCGATAGCGAAAGTCGTCCAGAGCTTTAACTCCTGTCCACTAATGGCGAAGCATGAAAACAACTTCAGAACGTAACGGCTAGCTGTCTAAGTACGGATGTTTCTCCAACGGTAATATATTTCCATATACAGAAAGAATCATTCAATGAAGAGAACCGATTACAAACAGAGCATTTAAGGGAAAAAGAAGCTCGGGAGAAGTAACTTTTGCGAAAATCATTATTGAGCCCTAACGAGCAGACTTTTGTAAATCACTCTGTATTTTCTTCTACATCTCTCTGATTCTAAACTTGAGATTCAATCTCTGAGAGACTGTAGTTTGTGCTGAAAAACTACATACTTATAATTGTGTAAAAGGCAGTGGATTCTCGTCCGTGAAGAACAATCTGGTTTTGTAAAAGGCAGTAGATCGATGCCCGGAAAGTTCGATCTGGTTTTCTCGTGAGGTGAAGAAAAGAATCTTCAAGGGGGAGCCTTGAAGCGTGGACGTAGGCAAGCTTAGCCGAACCACGTTAAAAACTGTGGTGTCAATTTCTCTCTCTCTCCCCTTTATTGTTTAATTATTTACTGTTTTCTTATCAGTTGAACATAAGAGAGAAATTGATTAGATTAACAAATTAAGTTTAAAAAGTCTACTTCACCCCCTCTTAGACAAATACGATCCTACAAATATGAAATGAAATAGAATACAAATTTCAATTCCTCTTCTTTTTTCTTCATACAAATCTAACAAAAACCAAAACGAGTAGAAAATTAAGACTACCTTTGATCTAGAATTTGATACCTTTTCTCTTTGCGTTGGGAATTCTCTGAAATTGGATAGGGACGATGCCGACTTTGTATCCAGCAATTTTTAAGAACATTAGAATTAGATCAAAGTGCTTTTGATGCGCATTGCACCAATTTCCAGCATTTTCACCTCCACCGCATAGAAGTTAAAACCCGAAAAGGAGATTGGCGCCTTGCCATTGATGTCGACATAAAACGTAGCATGTCTGCTATCCCAATTTTCACAATGGATGACAAACAATAAGCTCATCTACACAATCGATGAACACAATGCCTCATTATAAGTCATTGAGTAAAGAGAGAGATTAAAAGGTAATTGGAGATTAAGCAAAGTAAGATAAGTGCTATTTATAGACTTACAATGGATCATTCACTTAATCAGTTGTTTATGCTTAGATAAATTGATATTTAATTTAAAATTTTTCTACTTATGATTTAGTGTCATCATTCGGGGTTGGGCTTGAATTTTTTTTTTTTTCTGCCAAGATCAAGCCAGGGTCCATCTCGAGATATGCCCAGGTCTATTTATTGAGGGCGGACCGCCCCAGACTTTGTCCGATGGGCCGACTGGCATACCTTAGCCGGGGAAGACTCACACGGATTCTAGTGAATTTTTGCTCGATAGAGTCCCATGGTGTTGTCCACCCCTGTCGAGTCTTACTTATGACTGCTAAAATATTTTATAAATATAAAAGAAAATTGAATTGCAAGGCTTATAGGTAGTATACACTTGTTACTTCTAAATGTGTTACATTTTTGGACAAATCGGGTGTTAACAATATGGACTGTACGGAAATAGGGTCGCATTTGAGTACAAAGATGTACCGAATGTTTCTTGTCATGGATTATAGTACCAAACTAACTAAGCTTGCTCAGTTATGTACTAATGTTGTCACTCAATGATAGGTCTAAATAGTAACACGAGTCTTTTATGTTATTTTAGAGGTCCGTTTAATTTAAATTCTGAATGAACAAAAACAATTTCAAACTTTTGAATTTGATGAACTTAAATCTTGAACTTCTTTTTGAATAAACGACAAGAACTAAATCCGTCGCTGGCGCTTTGAAGAAGACTTCTACGCGAGCTAAACGACAAAGAATTACATCTACCGCTGGGGTTTCAAAGTCTTCCAAAGATTACATCTGCCGATAGCTACACGACAACGATTACATCCTCCGATAGCTAGACGAAAAATTTCAAGTTCCACCGCTGAAATTTCTGAAGACATCCACCGCTAGCATTTCAAAGGAACATCCACCGGTGAACAGTGTCTCAGAATTACATCTATTGCTACAGATACCGGTTCAAGGTTTATAAAGTCACATCTACCAATACCGATTCAAGCAATGTAAAGCTACATCCACATATGGCGGTTCAGCGTTTTTAAAGTCGCATCTTCCGGTGTACAGTATCTTCCGCCAGAATTCAAATTTACCGCGAAGCGATAGCGAAAGTCGTCCAAAGCTTTAACTCCTGTCAAGTAATGGCGAAGCACGAAAACAACTTCAGAATGCAATGGCTAGCTGTCTAAGTACGGATGCTTCTCCAACGGTAATATATTTCCATATCCAGAAAGAAGCATTCAAGGGAGAGAGCCGATTACAAACAGAGTATTTAAGGGAAAAAGAAGCTCGGGAGAAATAACTTTTGCGAAAATCATTATTGAGCCCTAACGAGCAGACTTTTGTAAATCACTCAGTATTCTCTTCTACATCTCTCTAATTCTAAACTTGAGATTCAATCTCTGAGAGAGTGTAGTTTGTGCTGAAAAACTACATACTTACAATTGTGTAAAAGGCAGTGGATTGTCGCTAGTGAAGAACAATCTGGTTTTGTAAAAGGCAGTAGATCGACGCCCGGAAAGTCCGATCTGGTTTTGTCGTGAGGAGAAGAAAAGAATCTTCAAGGGGGAGCCTTGAAGCGTGGACGTAGGCAAGCTTAACCGAACCACGTTAAAAACTATGGTGTCAATTTCTCTCTCTCTCTCTTTCTCCTTTATTGTTGATTATTTGCTGTTTTCTTATCAGTTGAACATAAGAGAGAAATTGATTAGATTAACAAATTAAGTTTAAAAAGTCTAATTCACCCTCTTAGACAAATACGATCCTACAATTGGTATCAGAGCGGGTTAAATATTGTCTAAGTTACTATTACAATGGCATTCAACACAAACTCCACACACGTAGAAGGTCAAGCTATTAATAGACCTTCTTTTTTTGATAATAGTGATTATTTATACTGGAAGGCAAGAATGAGAATATTCGTTCAAGCCATGGATTATGGGATCTGGAACTTAATAGAGAATGGTCTTTTCAAGGCCATGAAGACTGAAAATGGAATCAATATTCCTAAAGAGTCTCATGAATTAACAGATTCTAAAAATAGAAATCTGAGCCTAAATGCCAAGGCAATAAACACTCTGTACTGTGCTCTAAATAGAGATGAATTTAATAGAGTACAAGGGTGTGAGAGCGCTCAAGAGATTTGGCACCTTTTAGAGATCACACACGAAGGCACAAATCAAGTGAAAGAGAGCAAACTGAATATGCTAATACATGAGTATAAGCTATTTTCTATGCCTATGGATGAATCTGTTTCTTCTATGTTTACAAGATTTACTAACATAACTAATGGTTTAAAAGCTCTTGGTAAATCCTACTCTAGTGAAGAACAGGTCAGGAAGATTCTCAGATGTCTTCCAAGAAGTTGGCAGCCGAAGGTGACTGCCATTCAGGAAGCAAAGGATCTCAAAGTTCTAAAACTTGAGGAGCTCATTGGATCACTCATGACACATGAGATCACAATGAGGTCAAACGAGAAGGAGGACCTCAAGGAAAAAGAGGCTACAAAAAGAAAGGATATTGCTTTGAAAGCCTCCTCCAGTAAATAGGAAGTATCTGAGGAAGAAGAAGAAGAAGATGATGAGGATATAGCTCTCATCACTAGGAGATTCAGCAAGTTTCTCCGAAGGAAGAAGCTGCAAGGGAGAAGTTTTTCCAGGAATGATAGGCAACCTGTAATATCCGGCTTGTACGGATTTTTGGATATATTATGTTATATTATTATTTCATTATTTAATGGCATTTTCGGTAAATATGTCAAATCAGGTCCGTTTTACAAAAAGAAAGCGTCATTACGATTCTAACGAATAATAAGAATTTTAAAGAATTTATGGGAATTTTCGGAGATCAAACACTATATTCCGAGTAAATACACCTTTTGTTGTGTAAAAGACGTTCTCGTAAAAATAGGAAACGATGTCCGAATCGCGAACGGACAGTTTTAATAAATCCCTGGCAATGAATAAAAGTTATTGGCAAAATATGGAACTTTCGAGAATCCGAATAGTTGGACGATTAACGAACCGAAAGACGAAATCAATATAAAAACTAAAGAAGGGCAAAATCGTCATTTGAGCATTTAATTGTTATTATTTAAATAAGGCAAAAAGCCTTAATCGATTTCATTAACTGAAATCGATTTCCAGAGACTCCCTCCCTCACGATCTCTCTCTGCCAGCCGAGGGTTTCCGACGAATCCGACCTCCGTTCTCCTCCGTTTTTCCTCCGTTCCTCGTCATTTCTTCTCCTCTCGCTACCCTCGGTATGTAGCTTCGGCCTCTAAGCGTTTATTTTGAGTTTTCGGTTCGATTTAGGGTTAGGGTTACAATTAGGGTTTCGACGAAAAACGCGATTTAGGGCTCGTAATTAATAGGTTAGCCATGATTAAGCATGTATCGAACGTATTGGACGTTATTGGACGAAGATAAACCAATTTGTGAAAAAGTATAAATTATAGAATTTTCGGGTTTTTGGAAATAACTCGTAATATGGATTTCCAGATTTATCAAGCGTTATGTCGTTGTTTAAAAGCTTCGATTTGTTAGATTAAGGACTTTATTAGTTTGGACATTTAATCGTTTAAATTGGTTTTAACGACAAATATCGTGTTTTGTCTCAGACACGACTCCCGTGGACGAAGTTTGAGATCCAGCGCGCTCAAGGTAAGTTCTCGTGACTTGCTTGACCGAAAGGTCTACACCATACTTCGTCGTCGTATCAAGGATCCTTGAGGGTTCCTTGTTTTACGTTGTTTAGGTTGGGTAGTTAGGTTAGTTGTTTATAGGTTATGTTATATTGTCTGCTGATATGAACTGTTTGTTTACTTTCTGCCGATATGAACTGTTCATGCATCACGGTTTTCGAAAGTCATGAAAATGAATTTCTGCACGTGTTTTTAAGAAAAGGAACGTATATCTGAAATGAAATCTGTAACGAAATCTGAATGAATAAACGTAATCTGTCTGTTTCTGGTCACGCGGGATGGGGCTCAGGCACGGCTGTGCGTGTTGCAAGCGTGTACCCCCCCTCTCTAGGTGGAAAGGGTAGTCCGACCGCTGGATGGGCCCTCTCCGCTTAGTGGGTAGAGGTTTCGGTGACAATTATGTCTGTCTGTGACGTAATGAATCTGTAATTTGTAATTATGTATCTGTAATCTGAATCTGAGCATGATTTCTGAATGGCATACGCACGCATGCATCTGCATTTACGTAGCTTACTGAGATTTCAATATCTCATATGTGTCTGTATGGTGTAGGTGACGTTCTAGGTTACGTTGACCCAGGTGAGGATGATATTCCTCCTCCTGATGTAGGAGCAGCTGATGGATGATGCTCGTGGGAGTGCGCTGAGTAGTCGAGGCGCGATACGACCCGTGGGGATGTATGTATGGACTCTGGGGTTATTTTGGGATGTGTGATCTGATAACTGTATAGAATATTTAGGTTGTTTGGATCTGGATAGAGATTAGATAACGTTTTGGTAATTGTATGTAAAACGTTTTGGTTTAAACTGTTTGATGAATGTTATAAAATGTTTTGGTTTAGAACCGCTATTTAAACGTTATAGAAATTCTGGAACTATTTGGTTGTTTAAATTAAGTGTTATGAATTGTTTGTAGGTTGTTACGGATAGCTCGGTTTTTAGAGCTATCCACGCAGTCGGGTTTCGCAAAGCCTGACTCGAGTCGATCGAACTTAGAATACGTTTTAGTTTAATTGATTTGATTTAGGTGGTAAATTATGGTAATTGTTGGCGTGAAGAAGTGTAAGTTTTGCTCTCTGGAAATCGGATTCCAGAGAGCAAATCGTTGAAGTGTAAGCATGAAAGAATGGTGAAGTGCGTTGAAGTGCTGGAGTGTTTGAAGGAGGATCGCTGCATAGCATGCAGCGATCGATTTCTGCTGAAAAGCAGAAATCGATCGCTTGCTGCATGCAAGCAAGCAGCAGCGATCGATTTCTGCTGAAAAGTAGAAATCGATCGCATGCAGCGATCGATCTCTGTATTTTACAGAGATCGATCGCTGCCTCCTTTTGGCAGCCCCATTTCCGATTCTGCCCCTTCTTTAGTTTTTATTAAATATTTAAATGTTTTAAGTTTTATTTATTAATAGTTTTAGTTTATATTTGAAACGATTTACCAAACGAACTTCGATTTCGATTCCGGTTTCGGTTTCGATTTCAATTCCGATTTAACGTTAGGTTTTAAAGTTTTATTTTAAAAATGTAAAATAGAAATGAAAAATTTATACGGGTAAATGGGTACGGTATTAGGGGTGTTACATTTATGGTATCAGAGCCCCCGGGTTTTAAAATCGATTCTGTAGACTGCTCAACTGCACAGCCACTACGCGGACATCCTTCATCAACTGTAAGTCTGTTTATAGCTTTATTTGATTTTGTTTCTTAGGATTATCTGTTTAATTTGTTTTAGGCTTTATACATTATGACTCGAGGAAGGGATCCGAGAGATGACGCGCTAGATCGATTTACGAAATTTCTGGACCGTCAGGCCCAGCCTATAGACCTACAAGCTCAACTTATAGCTAGGCAATCTCATCAGATCGAGATATTGACAAACCGGGAAAGCCTAAGGACCCAAGGTGTGGTCACTCCCAATAATCGTGGTACGAAGAGGATGAGCAGGGAGGAAACTAAACAAAGCCGACACAAGCGCGTACAAGGAACTTATCAGAAGCCTCTGTGTCCCGAATGCCAGAAGAAGCACTACGGTGATTGTCTGACGCGTACCAATAGGTGTTATCGATGTGGGGAAGCTGGCCACTATATCATGAATTGTCCATTATTGAACCGAAATCAACCAGGCAACGATCGAGGGAAAGGCAAGCTGGTACAAGGGGCTTCTCAGTTGCCTCTTTGTCCTAAATGCCAGAGAGAGCACAGGGGACAGTGCAGAGTAGGTACGAACGTGTGCTATTGGTGTGGAGAACCAGGCCATTTTGTTAAAGACTGTCCGAATCAGGGTCGAGATCAACATAGCAGAGATCAAAGAAAAGTTGTACCGAGAGTCTTTGCATTCATCGAGCTTGACAGCGCCGACGATGGAGCCCAACCTTCTACAATTGCAGGTATTATTTTAATTACCTGTGCAACGATATGCATATGATAGATAAAATATTTAGATCTGAAATTAGTAAGGAAGAGAATAATTGGTGAGTAAGAAGGATTACTAGGCGAACCTCGAAGAGAAGATAATAGGATACACATATAACAATAAACCCCATATAGAAATATAGTTATACATTAGTAGGATTAGTTCGATTTAATCAACGGCGTTTGCGCATCTAGGGTTTAGTAACAATTAGAGGAATACACCCTATGAGATATGGGTTTTTAGTAGGTAGGGATTTTGTCTAATTGACAACCTTTAGGAATATTAAAATACGGCTAGTCGAGAAAGATGAAAGTTTAGAAATAAACCTATAAAAGGGATACCCTAGATTGTTATAATGTATGGAGTGTGTTTAAATAGATGAAAGAGTACCGTAGAATTCATATATTGGGGGTTCGTGCGAAGATAAGAGTATCTGGATAAGTTCGTTGTGGTGTTTATCGACGACATCTTGATTTACTCTAAGACGAAGGAAGAGCACGAGGACCATCTAAGGATAGTTCTGAGCACGTTATGTCAACATCATCTATATCCGAAGTTTTCTAAGTGCGAATTCTGGCTTGACAGAGTGAGTTTTCTGGGCCATATTATATCACAGGACGGAGTTTCTGTGGATCCGAGCAAGATTCAGGTGGTCAGGGATTGGCCACAGCTGAAGAACGTACGTGAGGTGCGTGGATTTCTCGGATTGGCCGGTTATTATCGGAAGTTTATAGAGGGATTCTCGAAGATCGCACTTCCTCTTACGCGATTGACTCGGAAGAACGAGAAGTTTGTATGGTCGTCTGCTTGTGATGACAGCTTTATGGAGTTAAAGCAGAGATTGACCACTGCCCCAGTATTGGCGCTACCTGATGAAGGTGTCAGATACAGTGTTTATTGTGATGCATCGGGAGTGGGACTCGGTTGTGTATTGATGCAGGAGGGTAGAGTTATTTCTTATGCTTCTCGGCAGTTGAAGCCGTACGAGCAGAATTACCCCACGCATGACCTCGAGTTAGCAGCTGTGGTTTTCGCACTGAAGATATGGAGGCATTATTTATATGGGCAGCAGTGCGAGATATTTTCCGACCACAAGAGCCTGAAGTACTTATTTACGCAGAAGGAGCTGAACATGCGGCGGAGACGATGGCTTGAGTTTGTCAAAGATTACGATTTCGACATCAAGTACCATCCAGGAAAGGCGAACAAAGTTGCTGATACCTTGAGTAGAGTGCCTTCTGCGAGTCAGCCTTCATTAGCAGCGATGTCAGTTACGCTGCGGTCTGAGATTGAGAGATTCGACGTGGAGATAGTGGCAGAGTTGTCCAGCATGCTCACTAGTATCTCTCTCAGGCCGACCATTCTAGATCGTATACGCGAGGCTCAGCAGAATGATTCGGAGTGTATGGAGCTTCAATCTAGTATGACATTGGGAGACTCGTCGGATTTCCATTTGTCGGAGGATGGTATTCTGAAGTTCAGGCATAGGTGGTACGTGCCTAGTGACGAGGATCTAAAGAAGGAGATATTGGCCGAGGCACATTCTTCGGCATATTCTGTGCACCCGGGGAGTACCAAGATGTACCGGGATTTGAGACAACACTTCTGGTGGCCGAACATGAAGAGGGAGGTTGCCAAGTATGTTGAGACCTGCCTAGTATGTCAGCAGGTAAAGGCTGAGCACCAGAGACCCGCTGGAACACTGTTACCACTGCCGATTCCGGAGTGGAAGTGGGAGCAGATCTCCATGGATTTCATTGTGGGGCTCCCGAGGACTACGCGAGGCCATGACGGCATTTGGGTTATTGTGGACCGATTGACAAAGTCGGCTCACTTTTTGCCTGTGAAGATGACGTCTTCTATGGATCAGCTCGCAGAGCTCTATGTACAGGAGATTGTGAAGTTGCACGGAGTGCCGGTTTCTATTGTCTCGGATCGAGATCCGAGGTTTACATCGAAGTTCTGGAAGAGTTTGCATAGAGCTATGGGGACTCAGCTTAACTTCAGCACAGCGTTTCATCCTCAGACTGATGGTCAGACAGAGAGGACGAATCAGATTTTGGAGGATATGCTCAGAGCGTGTGTGCTTGAGTTTCAGGGATCGTGGAGCAGGTATTTGCCACTGATCGAGTTCTCGTACAACAACAGCTTCCAGGCTACTATCGGTATGGCTCCGTATGAAGCCTTATATGGTCGAAAGTGCAGATCTCCGCTGTATTGGGACGAGGTTGGCGAGGCCAGCGTCGTTGGACCTGAGATTCTGCAGCAGACGGCAGAGAAGATTGCCGTTATCCGACAGCGCATTGAAGTAGCTCAGAGCCGACAGAAGAGCTATGCTGACACGAGACGGAGAGAGCTAGAGTTCGAGGAAGGTGACGAGGTCTACCTTAAAGTTTATCCGTTCAAAGGCGTTGCGAGATTTGGAAGGAGGGGTAAGCTAAACCCTCGTTATGTGGGGCCCTTTCCTATTCTGAAGAGGATCGGGAAGTTGGCGTACAGACTGCAGCTTCCAGCTTCTATGGAGGGTATCCACGATGTGTTCCACGTATCTATGCTTCGGAGATGTCTACGTGACCCATCGCATATTGTGGAGGCTACAGAGATCGAGGTACAGCCTACCTTGAGCTATGAAGTGAGGCCGGTACGTGTTTTGGAGACTTCCATCAAGATTTTGCGCAACAAAGAGATTCCGCTAGTCAAAGTCCTATGGCGGAACCACGAGGTGGAAGAAGCTACGTGGGAGCGATAGCAGGATATGATGACTAAGTATCCTGATTTGTTTGCATAATTTAATTTTGTGGACAAAATTCTGAATAAGGACGGTAGAATGTAATATCCGGCTTGTACGGATTTTTGGATATATTATGTTATATTATTATTTCATTATTTAATGGCATTTTAGGTAAATATGTCAAATCAGGTCCGTTTTACAAAAAGAAAGCGTCATTACGATTCTAACGAATAATAAGAATTTTAAAGAATTTATGGGAATTTTCGGAGATCAAACACTATATTCCGAGTAAATACACCTTTTGTTGTGTAAAAGACGTTCTCGTAAAAATAGGAAACGAGGTCCGAATCGCGAACGGACAGTTTTAATAAATCCCTGGCAATGAATAAAAGTTATTGGCAAAATATGGAACTTTCGAGAATCCGAATAGTTGGACGATTAACGAACCGAAAGACGAAATCAATATAAAAACTAAAGAAGGGCAAAATCGTCATTTGAGCATTTAATTGTTATTATTTAAATAAGGCAAAAAGCCTTAATCGATTTCATTAACTGAAATCGATTTCCAGAGACTCCCTCCCTCACGATCTCTCTCTGCCAGCCGAGGGTTTCCGACGAATCCGACCTCCGTTCTCCTCCGTTTTTCCTCTGTTCCTCGTCATTTCTTCTCCTCTCGCTACCCTCGGTATGTAGCTTCGGCCTCTAAGCGTTTATTTCGAGTTTTCGGTTCGATTTAGGGTTAGGGTTACAATTAGGGTTTCGACGAAAAACGCGATTTAGGGCTCGTAATTAATAGGTTAGCCATGATTAAGCATGTATCGAACGTATTGGACGTTATTGGACGAAGATAAACCAATTTGTGAAAAAGTATAAATTATAGAATTTTCGGGTTTTTGGAAATAACTCGTAATATGGATTTCCAGATTTATCAAGCGTTATGTCGTTGTTTAAAAGCTTCGATTTGTTAGATTAAGGACTTTATTAGTTTGGACATTTAATCGTTTAAATTGGTTTTAACGACAAATATCGTGTTTTGTCTCAGACACGACTCCCGTGGACGAAGTTTGAGATCCAGCGCGCTCAAGGTAAGTTCTCGTGACTTGCTTGACCGAAAGGTCTACACCATACTTCGTCGTCGTATCAAGGATCCTTGAGGGTTCTTTGTTTTACGTTGTTTAGGTTGGGTAGTTAGGTTAGTTGTTTATAGGTTATGTTATTGTCTGCTGATATGAACTGTTTGTTTACTTTTTGCCGATATGAACTGTTCATGCATCACGGTTTTCGAAAGTCATGAAAATGAATTTCTGCACGTGTTTTTAAGAAAAGGAACGTATATCTGAAATGAAATCTGTAACGAAATCTGAATGAATAAACGTAATCTGTCTGTTTCTGGTCACGCGGGATGGGGCTCAGGCACGGCTGTGCGTGTTGCAAGCGTGTACCCCCCCTCTCTAGGTGGAAAGGGTAGTCCGACCGCTGGATGGGCCCTCTCCGCTTAGTGGGTAGAGGTTTCGGTGACAATTCTGTCTGTCTGTGACGTAATGAATCTGTAATCTGTAATTCTGTATCTGTAATCTGAATCTGAGCATGATTTCTGAATGGCATACGCACGCATGCATCTGCATTTACGTAGCTTACTGAGATTTCAATATCTCATATGTGTCTGTATGGTGTAGGTGACGTTCTAGGTTACGTTGACCCAGGTGAGGATGATATTCCTCCTCCTGATGTAGGAGCAGCTGATGGATGATGCTCGTGGGAGTGCGCTGAGTAGTCGAGGCGCGATACGACCCGTGGGGATGTATGTATGGACTCTGGGGTTATTTTGGGATGTGTGATCTGATAACTGTATAGAATATTTAGGTTGTTTGGATCTGGATAGAGATTAGATAACGTTTTGGTAATTGTATGTAAAACGTTTTGGTTTAAACTGTTTGATGAACGTTATAAAATGTTTTGGTTTAGAACCGCTATTTAAACGTTATAGAAATTCTGGAACTGTTTGGTTGTTTAAATTAAGTGTTATGAATTGTTTGTAGGTTGTTACGGATAGCTCGGTTTTTAGAGCTATCCACGCAGTCGGGTTTCGCAAAGCCTGACTCGAGTCGATCGAACTTAGAATACGTTTTAGTTTAATTGATTTGATTTAGGTGGTAAATTATGGTAATTGTTGGCGTGAAGAAGTGTAAGTTTTGCTCTCTGAAAATTGGATTCCAGAGAGCAAATCGTTGAAGTGTAAGCATGAAAGAATGGTGAAGTGCGTTGAAGTGCTGGAGTGTTTGAAGGAGGATCGCTGCATAGCATGCAGCGATCGATCTCTGTATTTTACAGAGATCGATCGCTGCCTATTTTTGGCAGCCCCATTTCCGATTCTGCCCCTCCTTTAGTTTTTATTAAATATTTAAATGTTTTAAGTTTTGTTTATTAATAGTTTTAGTTTATATTTGAAACGATTTACCAAACGAACTTCGATTTCGATTCCGGTTTCGGTTTCGATTTCAATTCCGATTTAACGTTAGGTTTTAAAGTTTTATTTTAAAAATGTAAAATAGAAATGAAAAATTTATACGGGTAAATGGGTACGGTATTAGGGGGGTGTTACACAACCTAAAGACAAGGAGATTACCTGCTTTGGGTGTGGAAAGCCGGGTCACATGAAGGCTGATTGTCCATAAGCTAAAGGCCTCAAGAAATTCAAAAAGTGGGCAATGAAGGCCACTTGAGATAACAGTGAGAGTGACTCTTCTTCAGAAGATGAGGAAGTTGCCAATCTGTGCTTCATGGCACACGAAGATGAGGTAAGTCATTCTTCCTGTGACAGTGATAATGATGAGGGTGATCTAATAGATGCCTTCAATGACTTAGTTAAACAGTATAGTATGCTCAGAGCTAAATATAATTCTGTGAAGAAAGAAAATGCAAACTTGATCGATGAGCATGCTAAGAAATGTAATCTGCATGAAAAGGAAATAATGGACCTTAAGTGTAGAAATGAAAAACTGAATAATCTTGTTCTTTGGTTCACAAATGGTACCAAGAACTTAACCCTGCTGATAGGAAATCAGAGAGCTACTCATGATAAAGCAGGTCTAGGTTATGATAAGTTCAATAAAAGGAAAGCTTTTAAGAACTTCTTTGTTAAACCTTCTACTTGTCATGCTTGTAATGAAGTAGGGCATAAATCATATGAATGTCCCTTGAATTTTAGTAAGAAATCAAGTGGTAAACTTCAATGGGTTCCTAAGGGAATTAGACTTAACACTAGGACCCAAAAGATTTGGGTACCTAAGAAGACCAATTGATTACTGTTTTGCAGGTTGACTGTTCTCCTGGAAAAAATCAATGGTATCTCGATAGTGGTTGCTCGAGACACATGACGGGAGACTCAACAAAATTTGTTGTGGTCAATAAAAAGAAAGGAAGTATTACTTTTGGTGGAAATTAAAAGGGCAAAATTGTTGGCATCGACAATGTAGGTAACAGCGTTAATCCTATTATTGAAAATGTGCTGTTGGTAGAAGGACTAAAGCATAATTTGCTTAGTATTAGCCAGTTGTGTGATAAAGGATATAAAGTGATTTTTAAATCAAATTCTTGCATAATTAAGGATGCTTCAAATAGCAAAGTTCTGTTCTCAGGTCATAGGAAAGAAAATATTTATATCATTGACTTCGATAATATTGTTTGAAATATGAAAAACGTTTTGCTGCAAAGTCTTCCAATGATTGCTGGACTTGGCATAGGAGATTAGGACATGTAGGTATGGATACCTTAGCTAAGATTACTAAGGATAATTTAGTTAGAGGGATTCCTAAAATATCTTTCGAGAAGGATAAAGTCTGTGAAGCTTGTCAAATGAGCAAGCAGATCAAAAGTTCCTTTGCATCTAAGAATGCAATCTCTACTTCTAAGCCTCTTCAACTTCTTCACATGGACCTCTTCGGTCCTTCAAATGTAGCCAGCTTAGGAGGTAAACTCTATGCCTTTGTCATTGTAGATGACTTCTCTAGGTTCACATGGGTATTCTTTCTGAAGTCAAAGGATGAAACTTTTAGTACATTCTCTAGCTTTAGGAAAAGAGTTCAAAATGAAAAGGAGCTCACCATTGTTGCTATTCGTAGTGATCATGGTGGAGAGTTTGAAAATGAGAAATTTGAACTCTTGTGTCTCAAATATGGAATTGAACACAATTTCTCTTCCCCTAGAACTCCTCAGCAAAATGGTGTTGTTGAGAGGAAGAATAGATCCCTCTAAGAGCTTTCTAGGACTATGCTAAATGAAAATTCCCTTCCAAAGTATTTCTGGGCTATAGCTGTTTCAATAGCTTGCTATGTGCTTAATCGGGTCTCTATAAGACCTATCCTTGAGAAAACTCCGCATGAGCTTTGGAATAGAAAAACTCTCTCTGTCAAGTATTTTAAAGCTTTTGGTTGTAAATGCTTCATTCTTAACACTAAGGATAACTTAGGAAAATTCGATTCCAAATCTGATCTTAGAATTTTTCTGGGTTATTCTCTTTCCAGTAAAGCTTATAGAGTGTTCAATAGGAGAACTCTAGTTGTAGAGGAATCTGTTCATGTCAACTTTGATGAGTCCCCTCAGCTCACAATCAATGTGGATGAGGATGTTTATTTAAAAAAGCATCTAGATTCCCTTTCTCTAGATAAGCCCACAGATACCCTTCAAGGAGAAAAATCCCTAGAACCCTCTTCAAATTCTCTAGATATTGTTCCTGTCAAGGATGAAAATTCTGCTCTGCCTAGAGATTGGAAGTATGTCAAAAATCATCCCTTAGATGAAGTCTTAGGTAATCCTTCTTTAAGAGTAAAGACTATATCCTCTCTTAGGAACCTCTGTGCCAATGTGGCATTCATTTCACAAGTAGAGCCTAAGAAATTTGAAGAGGCCGAGAATGATGATAATTGGATTTTGGCTATGCAAGAGGAGTTAAATCAATTTGAAAGGAGCAAGGTATGAGAACTTGTTCCACGGCCTAAAGATCATCCTATTATTGGAACTAAATGGGTTTACAAGAATAAAATGGATGAAAATAGGATTGTTGTAAGAAACAAGGCTAGACTAGTTGCTAAGGGGTACTCTCAAGAAGAAGGTATTGATTTTGAGGAATCTTTTGCCCCTGTAGCCAGATTAGAGTCAATTAGAATGCTCTTAGTTTTTGCTTGGTACAAGAACTTCACACTCTTTCAAATGGATGTAAAGAGTGCATTCTTAAATGGTGACATCACTGAAGAAGTTTATGTTGAGCAACCCTTAGGATTTGAAGCCTTTGATAAACCAAATCATGTCTATAAACTTAGAAAGTCTCTTTATGGATTAAAACAAGCTCCTAGGGCTTGGTATGATAGGTTGAAGAATTTTCTTGTGGAAAGGAAATTTAAAAAGGGTAATACCGATTCAACTCTTTTTACCAAGCAATCGGATAATGATATTCTTATAGTTCAAATCTATGTCGATGACATTATTTTTGGATCAACTAATGTCACTATGTGTGATGAATTTTCTTCCCTAATGCAAAGTGAATTTGAAATGAGTATGATGGGGGAGCTAAAATTCTTCCTAGGTTTTCAGATCAATCAAACTCCTGATGGCATTTTCTTCTGTCAAGAAAAATACATTAAGGAGCTCCTTAAGAAATTTGGTTTAGAATCTGCTAAATCCTCTAGAACTCCCATGAGTACCACTACCAAGTTGGACAAAGATGAAAATGGAACAAGTGTTGATATTAAAAAATATCGTTGTATGATTAGATCTTTGTTATATCTGACTGCTAGTAGGCCAGATATTCTCTTTAGTGTATGTCTCTGTGCTAGATTTCAAGCTGCATCTAAGGAATCCCACTTTAATGCTGTCAAGAGAATATTTAAATATTTGAGTGGAACTCATGATCTTGGATTGTGGTATCCGAAGGGTACTTCTTTTGATCTCATAGGATACTCAGATTCTGACTATGCTAGAAGTCTAGTTGATAGGAAAAGCACCAGTGGAACATGTCAATTCCTTGGTGAATCTCTAGTTTCCTAGTACTCCAAGAAGCAAAATTCTGTTGCACTTTCCACTGCTGAAAGTGAATATCTTGCTGTTGGCAGTTGTTGTGCACAAATGTTTTGGATGAAGCAGACCTTGGAGGACTATAATCTTTTCTATGATAGGATTTCTATTCGTTGTGACAACACCATTGCAATAAATATTTTCAAGAATCCAATCCAACATTCTAGAACTAAGCATATCAAGGTTAGGTATCACTTCATCAGAGATCATGTTCAAAGAGGTGATATTTCTTTAGAATTTGTCAATTCTGTAGATCAATTAGCTGATATCTTTACCAAGTCTTTGGAGGAAAAGACCTTTAACAATATTAGAATAAGGTTAGGTCTCATTTGGTTGGAGAAAAACTGAGGTTCTTCGTTTGTTGGTAAATTTTGAGTAATAGAGCAGATTAGTCAATGAAGGCATCGAAAGATATGCATCATCCATTTACCATCGGAAGATGTATAACTACCGATATGTATCGGAAGATATATTCTTTAATCTGTTGACACGTGTCACCCATCGGGCGATATCGGTGTTACTGGTTTGTCTTCATATATTCGGGCGAAGCCCTAATTCAAACTCACTTGTTTGAGACGCTTCTTATTTTTTCGCGCTCTTTCGAAAACTCCTGCCCTATCTATCGTTTCCTTACTTCCTAATCTTCCTCTCCTTCGAGTTTTCGCATCCAGAAAGCTGTTTCATCGATCATGACATCTTCATCTCGCGCTGTTCAGGGACCAGCTAAGAAAAAGGCCAAGGTTTCCGTTCGTCAGCCACAAGAACTTCCTCGTGCAACTGAATGGCCGTCTCTCTACTTTCTCAGTCGTGATGCCGAAGCAAGGTATCATGATGATTTTAAGCATAAATCTCTAATTCCTAGTCGGGGTATTATCTTTGAGGACTTTGATGGCTTGGATTTAGTTGAACCCCTGAAGAGTCTTGGTCTGTTGGGGTTATTTGACGTTGAATGTTTCTATTATCCCGTAGTCATTAAAATATTTTATGCCAATCTTAGCTACACTTCTGACTTCTCTACAGTTTCGAGCTATGTGTATGGAAAACACATAGTTCTAACGTCCGAATCAATCAATGAGCTGTTGGAAAGCCCCCTTTTGGATTCTCAAGTCAAGTTCTTTGCGTCAGGAAATGAGCCTCCCTTTCTTAACTCTCCTGAGGGTCAACAATTTTATAGGACTATTGCTCTTGACCCAAATCTCATCCCTAACCAATTAAGGAGCAAGCACCTCAACATCAAGGCTCGGCTCTTTCATCAGATGATAGGATACAACATCATTCCAAAGGGTGGTCACTATGATCAAGTGAGTGGCATGGAACTGTTTGTTCTGTATGCACTCTTCCAAAAGAAACTTTTCAATGTGTGATACATTGTGTTAAGAAGGATGATTCAAAGTGTTTCAGCCAGGGCTTCATCTCTTCCTTACAATCTGCTTCTTATGAAAATCTTTGAGAAGTTTGTTGTAGAATTTTTAGAGGAAGATGAGCCTTTCCATCTTCAACCTTCTAGCTTTTACTCCCTCACCACTTTGAACAGAATGGGGATAAAAAGGAATAGAGAAGGGGTTTTTGTCTTAGATGAGTCTCGCCAGAAAGGTTTTAAGGCACAGTCTATCAAGCTAGGGAAGAGGAAACTTGTCCTGCAGGAGGAATCAATTAACGAAGGACGGGATGAATCTGAGATCCCTGCCTTTGATAATTCACCTTCCACTTCACAAGTGTCTCCTCCCACCCTCCTCCTCCTCCTGTTCCCAGACACCCTTCCCCCACACATACTTTTGTGGCTCCTCTTGTTCACTCATCTGTGCCTCTTCTACCTTCAGAGAGTCCAACTTCTCCTTCTCTTACTCCTCTTTTGCAATCTTTGCCTGCTCCACCTCTCATTTCTCCTGTTCCACCCACTGCTCCTCAAGTCCAAACCTCCTCCCCAACTCCAAACCTTCAAATTACTCCTCAAACTCCAAAGACCTATCAGAGGAGATCTTCCATAAGTGAGGAACAATTCTCTGAGTTAATGACTCGCATAGAGAGCTTTGGCACTGCTCTCTCCTCTGTTCAGGATCAGATGAATAAATCTTTAGATGTCAAGCTCACTAAGAGCAGATTGGACATGGGCATTGATCTTGACTCTGTTCAGGAAAGGTTGACTAGAAGGATGGATAGACTTGAAGGCTCTTTCTCTAGGGACTTTCGGTCTCTTCAATCTGACATTCAAGGTCTTCAGCCAGAACCGCCTCGACCTCTTTCTTACTCAGTGGCTTGTTCTGAAGATTTCCTCCCTCCTATCATCAGACCTAAGGTTGACCAGGCAGTGAACTTCATGCCTTTAGATATCCAAGATGCGTTCTCTGATCCTTTTATTTCTCATGTCACCGAGTCTACATCTGATCTTCCAGGGTCAATGGCTGCACTTCAGGCTGCTCCTCCAGTTGAGCCTCCATCATGTATGGACATGGTGGTGTATGGAGATCCATTTCTGCCTTCTGCTCCATGTATGGACATTGTGGTGTATCAAGAACCATCTCCACCTTCTGCTCCATGTATGGACTTGGTGGTATATCAAGAAATACTCCCTCTCGATATTGCATCACTTCAAGCACTCATAGGTCCTTATTTCTTTCCGGACCTTGAAGTGCCTTCTTTGCTTATCCAAGCGTTTTGGAAGCGCATTTTAGATTTTGTTTAAATAGGCGATATTTTTTTTCTGTAAACAATTTTACTGCTATCCCCATATTGGGTATTCTGTTTTTCCTCTTTCATTAATATACACATGTTGAGTTGTTGATTGCTATATATTTTTTTTGATAATGTCAAAGGGGGAGAAATCTGTGTATGTGAACTGAAATGAACTGCTGAACTGTTATGAACTGTTGAAAACTAAATTGGCTTGCATGCACATGCTGTGGGGGGAGCTAGAATTATGGGGGAGTGATTGTCAATCAATTAATACTCATAGTTTGTCATCATAAAAAAAGGAGAGATTGTTGACTTAAATTATGTTTAAGTCTAACGATGTTTTTGATGATGTGTTTTTTAAGTAATGTAATTTGATTGAGATTATGTTGCTGAGAATAATAAGTTGATTATTGTATTAAATATATGAGATTAATGAATAAATAAATAATTATTTTATTTGCATTTATCTGGAAATGCCCTTTGAAAATGGTATTTTAGTTGTCTAATAAATCTATTTGAGTGTTCAGAAAAACAGGGCTGAAATTGTTTTATATTTTGCATATCTTCCGATGGCAAAGCAAAAGTTTACATCTTCCGCCAGCTAAACGACGAAGGCTACATCTGCCACTCGCTAAACGACAAAGCAAAGTTTACATCTTCCGCCAGCTAAACGACAAGAACTACATCAACCGCTGGCGCTTTGAAGAAGACTTCTCCGCCAGCTAAACGATAAAGAATATTATCTACCGTTGGGGTTTGAAAGTCTTCCAAAGATTACATCTGCCGATAGCTACACGACAACGATTACATCCTCCAATAGCTAGATGAAAAAGTTCAAGTTCCACCGCTGAAATTTCTGAAGACATCCACCGCTAGCATTTCAAAGGAACATCCACTGGTGAACAGTGTCTCAGAATTACATCTATCGCTACCGATACCGGTTCAAGGTTTATAAAGTCACATCTACCGATACCGGTTCAAGCAATGTAAATATACATCCACCTATGGCGGTTCAGCGTTTTTAAAGTCGCATCTTCCGGTGTACAATATCTTCCGCCAGAATTCAAATTTACCGCGAAACGATAGCGAAAGTTGTCCAGAGCTTTAACTCCTGCCCACTAATGGCGAAACACGAAAACAACTTCAGAACGCAACGGCTAGCTGTCTAAGTACGGATGCTTCTCCAACGGTAATATATTTCCATATCCAGAAAGAATCATTCAATGAAGAGAGCCGATTACAAACAGAGTATTTAAGGGAAAAAGAAGCTCGGGAGAAATAACTTTTGCGAAAATCATTATTGAGCCCTAACGAGCAGACTTTTGTAAATCACTCTGTATTCTCTTCTACATCTCTCTGATTCTAAACTTGAGATTCAATCTCTGAGAGAGTGTAGTTTGTGCTGAAAAACTACATACTTATAATTGTGTAAAAGGCAATGGATTGTCGCCCGTGAAGAACAATCTGGTTTTGTAAAAGGCAGTAGATCGATGCCCAGAAAGTTCGATCTGGTTTTCTCGTGAGGAGAAGAAAAGAATCTTCAAGGGGGAGCCTTGAAACGTGGACGTAGGCAAGCTTAGCCGAACCACGTTAAAAACTGTGGTGTCAATTTCTCTCTCTCTCCCCTTTATTGTTTAATTATTTACTGTTTTCTTATCAGTTGAACATAAGAGAGAAATTGATTAGATTAACAAATTAAGTTTAAAAAGTCTAATTCACCCCCTATTAGACAAATACGATCCTACAAATATGAAATGAAATAGAATACAAATTTCAATTCCTCTTCTTTTTTCTTCATACAAATCTAACAAAAACCAAAACGAGTAGAAAATTAAGACTACCTTTGATCTAGAATTTGATACCTTTGCTCTTTGCGTTGGGAATTCTCTGAAATTGGATAGGGACGATGCCGACTTTGTATCCAGCAATTTTTAAGAACATTGGAATTAGATCAAAGTGCTTTCGATGCGCATTGCACCAATTTCCAGCATTTTCACCTCCACCGCATAGAAGTTAAAACCCGAAAAGGAGATTGGTGCCTTGCCATTGATGTCGACATAAAACGTAGCATGTCTGCTATCCCAATTTTCACAATGGATGACAAACAATAAGCTCATCTACACAATCGATGAACACAATGCCTCATTATAAGTTATTGAGTAAAGAGAGAGATTAAAAGGTAATTGGAGATTAAGCAAAGTACGATAAGTGCTATTTATAGACTTACAATGGATCATTCACTTAATCAGTTGTTTATGCTTAGATAATTTGATATTTAATTTAAAATTTTTCTACTTATGATTTAGTGTCATCATTCGGGGTTGGGCTTGAAATTTTTTTTTTCTGCCAAGATCAGGCCAGGGTCCATCTCGAGATATGCCCAGGTCTATTTATTGAGGGCGGACCGCCCCAGACTTTGTCCGATGGGCCGACTGGCATACCTTAGCCGGGGGAGACTCACACGGATTCTAGTGAATTTTTGCTAGATAGAGTCCCATGGTGTCGTCCACCCCTGTCGAGTCTTACTTATGACTACTAAAATATTTTATAAATATAAAAGAAAATTGAATTGAAAGGCTCATAGGTAGTATACACTTGTTACTTCTAAATGTGTTACATTTTTGGACAAATCGGGTGTTAACAATATGGACTGTACGGAAATAGGGTCGCATTTGGGTACAAAGATGTACCGAATGTTTCTTGTCATGGATTATAGTACCGAACTAACTAAGCTTGCTCAGTTATGTACTAATGTTGTCACTCAATGATAAGTCTAAATAGTAACACGAGTCTTTTATGTTATTTTAGAGGTCCGTTTAATTTAAATTCTGAATGAACAAAAACAATTTCAAACTTTTGAATTTGATGAACTTAAATCTTGAACTTCTTTTTGAATAAAATGAAAATTAAACTTTGGACCGTGAACAAAATGAATCTCAAACCGATTTTTTTAGTTTTGACAAGTTTGGTCCATGTTCAGGTTCGATTTTGGTTTTAGATTTTTCAATTCGGACTCGATTTTGATTTGGTTTTAGTCGATCTAGGCTAGATTTAGGTGGGTTTTGGTCGATTTGATTTGATTTTGTAATTTTTAAAATTAAAGTTATATCGGTTCAACTTGGCTCTGATCGGAGCAAAATTGGATAGTTTAATTTACTCACAATGCAAAGTTTCAAGTTCACTTTGTTTTAAAAGAAAATTATGGTTTAAATTGAATGAATTTCAAAATTTTAGATTCATTTTGTCGAAGAAAAAAAAAACGCAAATGGTTATCCAAGGAAAACTCTAAAACATACCATGAGAAAAAAAACTTAGCAATTATTTAGTCGATTCTATCATAAAGACCCAAGTTGGAGGGCTAATTAGTAATAAAAGATAAGAGTGGTGCGATTTACACAAGAGTTGAGTGATCACATGCATAAGCATGCAATAAAATATTTAAGTCATAAAATGTATGGTAGCTCTAACATTCAATTATACAATTCATTAACTTTAGTCACGTATATGTTAGAGTTCGAATCCAAATTTTATTTTGGCCTGACCCGAAAAGTCTGCGGTATGACATAATCATGGTAGAAGCAAAAGAATCGAACAATATGTTTGATCTCATCAAATGCCTATTTAATTTCACTAATCAAGCTCAATTACATCTTATTAATCCAATCACAATTATGATTGTTAATCCAAATCAAGAAATCAATTCTAACTGTGTATGAATTAAAATTGTGATCTAGAAATTGGTACTTGATTCATAGGTCTGGCCGAATTGCCAATTAGCCGGAGCGACATTTTCGCATTCCACCGACCTCCCGTCGCTAGTAGTCACCCGGAACGACAAGCTCTGCCCTACCAATGGTGTGCCGTTGTCCCACTTGTCGCCCCAATTACGGTTCATCTGCAACCAATTGGTGTTGGATCCCTTGACTTTCACGTCAACAACGTCGCCGGCACCTCCGACGTTGAAAACCAAAACGAGCAGAAAATTAGGGTTTCCGTTGATCTCGAATTTGATACCTCCGCTCTTCGCGCAGGGACTTTTCCGGAATTGGATCGGGACGATGCCGGCTTTGTATTCAGCGATCTTTAAGAACATCGGCTCAGTCAAATCAAAGTGTTTTTGCGGCGCGTTGCACCAATTTCCAGATGGATGGTCCGAGGGTGGGCAGTAATTGGTGGCTGTGACTTTGATGGAGCCGGATTTACAATATTGTGAGTCTACGCATTGTAACTCGTAGCATGCACCGCAACTCTTTCCGTTGTTGAAGAGAGCAGAGCTCAGTGCTGTTGTTTCTAGCCCATAGCCTTGTTTGAACAGATCGCCATAGCCGCAAGCTCCCTCTGCATATTGAAGCAATTAGTAAAATGAATTCGTTAAGCTCCTCTTGGGCTAGGTTTCGGCCCATAATTTTTGAAGCTCGTCTTGGGCTAGATTGTCAATTATTGATTAATGCAAGTGATTTTTTATTTTAACTAATTTAATACATCGACAAAAGAATGATGCGTCAAATTATATGATTACGGTGTAATTATTGTTTTGCTCTCTCAAATTTGATCAATCATGCATGGATTAATTAAAAATTATGGATCATTTAGACCAACAGTTTAACAGTTTATAACTGCAGCCTATATAATAATTTTCATAAAGCAAAATTTTCATCTTTCTATCAAAAAATTGATTGAATTGATAACTTTGGAGCTTATATATCATTGCTTTCGTAGAAGTTAAAACATGGAAAGGAGACTCACCCATGGTGCCTTTGCCATTGATATCGCCATAGAACGTAGCATGTGCGCTATCCCAATCACATCGGACGACAAACAATAAGCTCATCAACACGATGCATGAACACAATGACTGATTAGAAGGCATTGCAGAGAGAAATAGAGATAGAATGATTAAAGGCTAAATGGTGATTAAGCAAAGCTAAATCAAGTGTTATTTATAATCCAATAATTTTGAAATTCTCTAATCATGACTTCTAAATATGTAAAGAATCAAATGAACAAATTGAATAAAATCCAAATCCAATCTGTACATGGTATGCACATCTAAAAAGTGTTACATATTTGGAAAAATGTTAATTTTTTTTTTTTTTTTTTTTTTTTTTTTTTTTTTTTTCTGAACAAACATATGTTAACAATATGGAATGTGCTGAAATGGGGTCTCCCAATTGAGTATCGGAAATCTACTGAATGTTTTTTTTTATGAATTAGAGTACAAAACCAACTAACCTCGTTCAGTCATGTAATAATGTTGTTATGCCACGATGATTACAAATAAGTCTTCCACGTTATTGTTGTAAACCGTAAGTCTACAAGCGGTAATAAGGGATTTACTTTCATATGATTGTATCTTTGGAGATATAATGAGTTTCAAACGATCTTATGATTAAAAACCAACCACTTAAATGGATTCATCTATGTAATTCTGGATGAGTATGATCTCGAGCATAGAAAGTCGATGAAGAACATATGTTGATGGGAATATTATATATAATGGTCAAAGCAAGATAAAATAAATAAGGAGTCATGCATGCATGCATGCATTTTGTCATGGCTCAAAAGTAAGCATAGACAGAAACGTCGGATCAGACAACCCGATTCACGGAGAGAACCCGCTCGGTCAACCTGACATTTCCTCCTTAAAGTCCATGAAGATCTAATAAAACGATTGTGATCGAGTGTTTATCTGTAACGCCCCAAATTTAAAATCTCTAATTTAATTTTCCCAATTTGAAACCCTAGTTTTAGAAACCCTAAAATTTTTCACAAATCGTTTTATCAATTTAAATTCGAGCGTTAAAATTCTAATCTCATAATATTTTGAAATTCTCTTTAAATGATAACTGAAACATTAAATGCGCGGAAGCTTTATTAAAATTAAATAACTTTGTCGAAAACTTGAAATAAATGCATAATTAACGCCATTAATAAAACTTTATTTAACAATAAAATTCAACATAATTTATCAAAACATGAAATGTATTTGAAAGACTGAAACACACTAATTCAACTCAAAAATATTTCAGTCTTCTGCATGCTCATTTGCCTCTGGGAGGTTGTCAATCACATTCAGTTCTTCCTTAGATAAAAACTCACCTACATCACAATAATATATAAGATGAGAAAAACTCACTAAGTGAGAATACGTGCAGTTGCAAAACATGTACTTTTACCAAATCCTGTTAACTGTTACATACTGGTTCAAAGTCAACATTCTTTTAAGACTTAACAATCTCATGGCTTCGTCATCTTTTATTTTTATTTTTACTTTTACTTTTAACATTTAAGCTCTTGCTATCACGTAATTGCCGTCAATTCCATCATTTTCATACACATGCAAATGCTCTAAAAATTTTATCTTTTAAACTATTCTATATCAATGCCTAAACATAAGTGCTCATATATCAAATCGTGTAATAAAACAATTATAAAAAAAATAACATAAATTTCTTGTGATTTAGAGTCGTAGCCAAAACATTAGAAAATTTGTATTTTCACTTACCTAGATTATGAGTGAGAGGAAAATAGGTATCGTTCCAAACCTCCAAATAATCTCCTGCCTAAATTATCGGGTATTAAATTCATACATAAATAAATTTAAATTTCAGAATAATTTAAGCAGAATTTCCTTACGTGTGGTCTTAGGTTGAATCGGATCGAATTAAATCGATTCTGGCAACTCTCGAAAATTTTCTACCTAAATAAAATATCCAATATAAATTTTTCACTTTAATACATCAATTTCTCAAGAATTTAGGTAGAAATTCCTTCCTAGTCTATTTTTTGGATCGGTTCGGGTCGATCGATTCGAAATTAAGGTCGGGTCAAAATTTGGGTCCGGTCTCGGTTTGGTTGGACTGGTCTTTGGTTTCCGTTCTTCTTCTTCTTCTTCTTCTTCGCGAGGGCAGAGAATAGAGGGAGAGTTTCTCTCCTTGCGATGTCGAACGGCAAACACACACACATAGAGAGAGAGAGAGAGAGAGAGAGAGAGAGAGAGAGAGAGAGAGAGAGAGAGAGAGAGCTCGAAGGGCTGAGAGAGAGAGCGAGACCGAGAGGGTTTCGATCGGTCGTCGGAGGTTCGTTGCTCGAAAGTGTTCTCTGGAGGAACACTCAGCCGAGGGGATTTTTAGTAGAAACTTTGGTGGTCGGAGGTAAGTTTTCTGGTTTTCAGAACGAGAGAGAGATTTGGTTTTGGTGTGATTTCTCACTCACCGAGCTACCCAATTTATAGGGGAAGCTCCTCCACTAGAAGACGTCTCTTCCTTCATCAATTTCATCGGCTGATGAGTTTTTGTCAATTTTGTTCGTCCGGAAGAAATTTTTTTCTTCCTTTTTGTCAAAACATCTGTTGCACGTTTTTAATGTGTTACAATCTATCTTCCTTAAAGAAATTTCGTCCTCGAAATTTAAAGAATCACCTGAAAAGTTCATGTAACACCCGATTTTATCAAACTAATTCTCTATTCTTTTAAATTAATGGATGACTAGGCAAGGGCATAAGGGGTAATTAGAAATTTTAAGTGGATAACCTATTTAAGGAAAGAGGGTTGGGTTTAATGCACTGTAGCCGCCACCATTTTATATTTTTCCTCTTCGGGTATTCAGCTCGAGTAGCAGAGCTCTCTAGGCGATTTTCCTTGCTCGATTCTCTTTTAACCTAAGTAAGTTTTCCTTATTCTCTTACGTTTTAGCAGTTAGATAACCGAGGGAGTATAATGTGAGGATTTCAAGAATGCTGTTGATGAGAGTAGGTTCGGGTTCTTGGGGAATAAATGGGAATGTGGAAGCAGTAGAGTTCCAAATTGGTTTCCTTGTTCATCAAGTTAATTTTTGGTAAAGTTTAGCGAAGGTTTGATTGATGTTCTGTTATGAACTTAGGTGAGCGAGCTTCTAAGGTAGCTTACAGCCGAGCGATTTTCAGGAGACCAGGTAAGTAAAGTTTGCTTGTGCCTTCGGGCCTACATCACAAAACAGTAGGATTATGTGTGTTTGAATGTTTGTATGTCATGCATCATATTTTGGAAAATTTATGCGAAAATGAATTTACATGAAATGTCATGGTAAGGAATTAACAGACTGTAACAATTGTTAAGGGAACTAATCCGCCCCTTAACCAAGAGAGAGGATGTATGACTTTGGGAAAAATGATCCAAACCACAATTTCACAGGGGGATCAGATCAGTTTGTTAAGGGAACTAATCTGCCCCTTAATCAAGAGAGAGGATGTATGACTTTGGGAGAAGTGATCCAACTCCCAATTTCACAGGGGGATCAGATCAGAAACGATGTATATGCAACTGAGATGAGAAAGTAGAAACTGCATATTTAGGAATTTATGTTTCAGCATTACATTTCATTATTGCTTTACTTACTTAGCATTAAGCTAATAGTTGAGTTTTGTGATGTAGGTGAACAAGTGTCAACATGTGTGTTCACTGAGTTTGCTGAGGACTAGTCTGGTTGAAGGAGTGCATCTATGTAACAATCTGGCAACTGATGGGGCGGTTTAACTGGTGTCAGTGAATGAGAAGGTTTAGTGAACTGTGATTCAATTTAAGTATGTTGTGAGTTTCTATGACAGTGGTAGTTATGATGTTTGAATTCAATTTGAGACTTTTCTGATAATGATACTCTGTTGGATTTAATAGTGGTGTTTACTAAAGTTTGGAGTAATACATGGATTTAAATAGTTTTGAACGATTTTTAGTAAAATGCTCAAATTCTTTTGGTAGTCAGAGCTTTCCTTGTGTAGAGAGAAAATGCTCGATGAGCTGCTATATAAAGTTGTTGTTCTGTTGACTATTGGAAGATGTTTTCAGTAAAGTCATCGGATGATGTCTTCAGTAAAAGCCATCGGATGATGTCTTCAGTAAAGTCATCGGATGATATCTTCAGTGGAAGCCATCAGAAGATATAAGTAGAAAATTTGTCGTTTTGTAACCGGATGATGTCGAGTAATTTATCCATCGGATGATGAAGGTAAAAGTCTTCTGTCGTTTTGTAACCGGATGATGTCAAATATTTTTTCTACCGGAAGATGTGAGTAAGTATAGTTGTCGTTTTGTGATCGACAGAGGCCGGATGGAAGATTCATTCTGCTGACGTCATCGGTAGATGCGAGTAGCAAAAACTTGTCGTTTTGTGATCGGTTGAAGTTGGAAGAGTGATTCTTCCGGCTGACGTCATCGGTGGAAGTCTTCAGTTTATTTCTTTTTTTGTTGACCTTGTCTAGCGGCAGATGAGTTTGACTTTTACAATTTTCACATTTCCACGCTTAAGTCTTGGTCGAACCAATTCCTACTATTTCAATTGATATTTCCAAATATTGATTTACAACCCCGTTTAATCCCTGCTTGTTTTCAAATGATTTTTCCGCTGTGAATTTTAACGTTGTGGTTTCAGTGAACATCGAGTTTTGACTTTCAAGTGAAATTTTAAGTTTGGTCCAAAATTTCCTAGTTATGTTCGGGTTTATGAGTAACGAACTGAGTTCAGAAAACTCGGGGCGTTACAGTATGGTATTAGAGACATTCAGTTAAACCGTTTAAAAGATTACTCATCAGTGCCAGTCGTCGCATGGGAGTACTCCAACAACTGTAAGTGGTCATGTTAACCTTAGTTATTAGATGTTTATGAAAGTAGTTAACCCTGTGCAGGAATTTAGTATAATGGCCAGACGCCCAGGGAGACCTAGTGTGCCAAGGGAAATGCCAAATTTGATAGATGAGGAGGAGCTTAGTGTGATTAGGCAGCTGACAGAATTGGTGCGTCAGCAAACAGACCTAGTGCGTCAGCAGTCCGATCAGTTAGGAGTGCTGTTAAACCGAGAGGTGCAGGGAAGTGCCAACTCGAGTTCTAGCAATGAACAATCTGGAGATAGATTTCGGAGACTAAGACCACCCACGTTTGATGGACAGTCATCTGATTCGGTTATTGCTGAAGGGTGGCTTAGGAAGATTGAAAGTATGTTTAGGTGCGCCAACATTGGAGAAGGAGACAAGGTCACGTTGGCAACATTTCACTTGGCTGGTGAAGCTCAACTCTGGTGGGAAACAATAGAGACCACAACTGATGTCTTGGCGATGCCTTGGTCGCAATTCAAAGACATTTTCTACGAGAAGTATTTCAACAGTGCTGTCCAAACTGCAAAGAAGTTGGAATTTCTATACTTGAAGCAGACAGGGTCTGTGGCCGAGTACAGTAGACAGTTCGAGTCCCTGTCCAGGTTTGCTGGACATTTTGCTCATAGGGACGAAGATAAGGTGTTCAAATTTGTGCATCGACTGAAGCCAGAAATTTACCGAGGAGTTAAATTTTGTGGTATTAAAGGCTTGTCATTCAGTGAAGTTGTGTCTACTGCTCTGGAAGTGGAAGAAGCTGAAAGGAAGTGTGCTGGACCAAAAGAGATCCCACAAAAGTCGGTCCAGCCACACCATCAAAGGGGAATGAAGAGCCCTAGTGAAGGCCAGAGTAGCCAAGGAACAGGAGGGAGGTACAGAATGTCAGGAAATTTCCCCAGTGTCCCAAGTGCTTGAAGTATCACCCGGGCGAGTGCAGATTGGGCTTTGGAAAGTGTTTCAACTGTGAGGAGGTTGGACACACGATCAAAGAGTGCCCGAAGCCTAGAATCACTAGATGCTACAATTGTAACAAGATCGGCCATATTAGCAGAGACTGCCCAGCTCCTAAGAGTGGCCTTGCTATGGTTAAACCGAAGATATTCTCCATGATGGAGTCGGGCGATGATGAACAGCCAGCTGTTGTGTCAGGTACTATACTGGTCAACTCTTTACCCGCTTTTACATTGATAGATTCTGGTGCAACATATTCATTCATAGCATCTGCATTTGCTGATAAGTTAGATGTAAAGCTTACCCCTACTGAGCATGTGTTTAATGTCGCATTACCCTCGGGTGAATGCATGCACTCTAACTGAGTGATGCTTGATAGTGCTGTATTTGTAGTAAACATGAACCTACCTGCTAACCGCATTATTATGGACACAATGGGATTTGATGTAATCCTAAGAATGGATTGGCTGTTTAAGCATTATGCCACAATCGACTGTAGGACTGGAGTAGTTAGTTTTCAACCTCCTGGTGGTTTGAAACATACCTTCCAAGCTCTAAAGAAGAGTAAAAAAATGTCTGTTATGACCTTTATAAATTGTGGACCCTAACCATGCAGAGAGTACTTATGCTTCTTGACCAGTGTTTTAGATACACAACTAGTAGGAAAAGCAACTCCCCAAAATGTCTTAGTTGTCCAGGATTTCCCAGAAGTATTCCTAGATGACCTTCCTAGTTTACCGCCAGATAGGAAAATTGAATTCGTTGTAGATGTTTATCCCAGCGCTGAGCCTGTGTCTAAGAATCCCTATAGATTAGCACCTACGGAGCTTAAAGAATTAAAGAAACAGTTGGAGGAATTATTGGATAAGGGGTTCATACGCCCTAGCTTTTCACCGTGGGGTGCACCTATTCTCTTTGTCAAAAAGAAAGATGGATCGATGCGTATGTGCATTGATTATAGGGAATTGAATAAGTTAACTGTCAAGAACAAGTATCCATTACCGAGGATTGATGACCTATTTGACCAACTTCGTGGTGCACGAGTTTTCTCTAAGATTGATTTGAGGTCAGGTTATTACCAACTAAAAGTCAGAACTGAAGATATTCCAAAGACTGCCTTTCGCACAAGGTATGGACACTATGAGTTTCTAGTTATGTCCTTTGGATTGATAAATACACCGGCAGCCTTCATGGATCTTATGCATAGAGTGTTTCACGAGTATTTAGACAAGTTTGTTATTGTGTTTATAGATGATATTTTAATCTATTCACATTCTAGTGAAGAACATGCAGAACATTTGAACTTAGTATTGGAGGTGCTAAGGCAGCACCAACTCTATGCCAAGTTTTCCAAATGTGAGTTTTGGCTGGACAGAGTTCACTTCCTTGGTCATGTGATCTCTGGTGATGGAATATATGTCGATCCAGCTAAGGTTCGAGCAGTTAAGGAGTGGCCCCAACTGAAGAATGCTGCAGATATTTCGGAGTTTCCTTGGACTTGCAGGGTATTACAGGAAGTTTATTGAAGGATTCTCAAAAATTGCAACACCACTCACTCAGTTAACTAGGAAAAATATGAAGTATGTGTGGACTGAGGATTGTGAGCATAGTTCGCAGACCTTGAAACAAAAACTGACCAATGCTCCAATTTTGACCATTCCCGTTGATGATGATAAATTTAGCATTTATTGTGATGCATCCAAGATTGGTCTTGGCTGTGTCTTGATGCAAGAGGGAAAGGTAATAGCTTATGCATCTAGGCAGTTGAAAACACATAAGAAGAATTACCCTACACATGACTTGGAATTAGCTGCAGTTGTATTCGCACTTAAGATTTGGAGGCACTACCTATATGGACAGACTTGTGATATATTCTCGGACCATAAAAGTCTGAAATATATCTTTACACAAAAGGAATTAAACATGAGGCAACGTCGATGGTTGGAATTTGTAAAAGATTATGATTTTGAGATTAAATACCATCCCGACAAAGCAAATGTTGTGGCAGATGCCTTGAGTAGAGTGACAACTTCAGCCTCAGCCTTGATTCTTGATGTACCATTAGCCTTAGAGTCTGAATTCCAGAGGTTTAATCTAGAAGCAGTATCCAGTGTATCAGCTATACTCTCAGCCATAACCTTAAAGCCTACTATTTTGGAAAAAATAAAGGAAGCTCAGACGAATGATGACGAGTGTAACAAGTACAAGTTAAGCATGGAATCTACGGACAGAACAGATTTTAACTATTCTGCTGATGGAATCCTTAAGTTTAAAAATAGATGGTTTGTCCCTGCCGTTAAAGGACTTCGTGATGAGATTCTTTCTGAAGCACACTCTTCCAGGTTCTCTGTTCACCCTGGGAGTACAAAGATGTACAAGGATCTTAAACAACATTATTGGTGGCCAGGTATGAAACGAAGTGAGGCAGAATATGTAGGATCATGTTTGTGTTGTCAGCAGGTTAAAGCTGAGTATCAGAGACCTGCTGGAATGTTACAACCTTTACCAGTTCCCGAATGGAAATGGGAGCAAATAACGATGGATTTTGTGGTAGGATTGCCTAGAACAACTAAAGGACATGATGCAATTTGGGTGATAGTTGACCGTCTAACCAAATCAGCTCATTTCCTACCAATAATGGTGACTTACTCGATGGATCAACTTGCTGAATTGTATGTGCAAGAAATTGTTAGGTTACATGGAGTTCCAAATACCATAGTTTCAGACCGAGACTCTAGATTTACATCTAAGTTTTGGAAGAGTTTGCATCAGGCTATGGGTACACAGCTCAACTTTATCACAGCCTTTCACCCACAAACAGATGGACAGTCCGAAAGAACCATCCAAATATTAGAGGATATGCTTCGTGCATGCATATTGAATTTTCAAGGTTCCTGGAGCAAGTACCTATCCTTAGTAGAATTCTCTTATAATAACAATTTTCAGGAAACTATCGGTATGGTACCGTATGAAGCACTGTATGGAAGAAAGTGCAGATCTCCTTTGTACTGGGACGAAGTTGGTGAAGCACAGTTGCTTGGTCCTGATATTGTACAACAAACTGTTGAGAAGGTTGCCCTCATCTGCCAGAGGATCTTAACAGCTCAAAGCCGGCAGAAAAGTTATGCAGACAGAAGACGCAGAGAACTAGAGTTTAAAGTAGGTGATGAAGTTTTCCTCAAGGTATCACCATTTAAAGGAGTTGTGAGATTCGGGAATAGAGGCAAGTTGAACCCTAGATTTATTGGACCATTCACTATTCTAAAGAGAGTTGGGAGAGTAGCCTATCAGTTGTAGCTACCGGCTTCTATGGAGGGGATACACAGTGTGTTCCATGTTTCTATGTTGAAGAAGTGCATAAAGGATCCATATCATGTTGTGGAGCAGCAGGGCGTTGAAGTTCATCCTACCCTTACCTATGAGGAGAAACCAGTAAGAATCCTGGACTATACAGTGAAGGTATTGCGCAACAAAGAGGTTCCCTTAGTGAAAGTCTTATGGCATAACCATAACATAGAGGAGACAACCTGGGAACGTCAGCAAGACATGATGGACCAACCTCCAGAATTATTCAGGTACTAAATTTTGAGGACAAAATTCTTTTAAGGAGGGTAGATTGTAACACCCGGTTTTATCAAACTAATTCTCTATTCTTTTAAATTAATGGATGACTAGGCAAGGGCATAAGGGGTAATTAGAAATTTTAAATGGATAACCTATTTAAGGAAAGAGGGTTGGGTTTAATGCACTGTAGCCGCCACCATTTCATACTTTTCCTCTTCGGGTTTTCAGCTCGAGTAGCTGAGCTCTCTAGGCGATTTTCCTTGCTCGATTCTCTTTCAGCCTAAGTAAGTTTTCCTCATTCTCTTGCGTTTTAGCAGTTAGATAACCGAGGGAGTACAATGTGAGGATTTCAAGGATGCTGTTGATGAGAGTAGGTTCGGGTTCTTGAGGAATAAATAGGAATGTGCAAGCAGTAGAGTTCCAAACTGGTTTCCTTGTTCTTCTGGTTAATTTTAGGTAAAGTTTAGCGAAGGTTTGATTGATGTTCTGTTATGAACTTAGGTGAGCGAATTTCTAAGGTAGCTTACAGCCGAGCGATTTCCAGGAGACCAGGTAAGTAAAGTTTGCTTGTGCCTTCGGACCTACATCACAAAACAGTAGGATTATGTGTGTTTGAATGTTTGTATGTCATGCATCATATTTTGAAAATTTATGCGAAAATGAATTTACATGAAATGGCATGGTAAGGAATGAACAGACTGTAACAGTTGTTAAGGGAACTAATCCGCCCATTAACCAAGAGAGAGGATGTATAACTTTGGGGGGAAATGATCCAAACCCCAATTTTACAGGGGAATCAGATCAGTTTGTTAAGGGAACTAATCTACCCCTTAATCAAGAGAGATGATGTATGACTTTGGGAGAAGTAATCCAACTCCCAATTTCACAGGTGGATCAGATCAGAAACGATGTATATGCAACTGAGATGAGAAAGTAGAAACTGCATATTTAGGAATTTATGTTTCAGCATTACATTTCATTATTGCTTTACTTACTTAGCATTAGGCTAATAGTTGAGTTTTGTGATGTAGGTGAACAAGTGTCAACATGTGTGTTCACTGAGTTTGCTGAGGACTAGTCTGGTTGAAGGAGTGCATCTATGTAACAATCTGGCAACTGATGGGGCGGTTTAACTGGTGTCAGTGGATGAGAAGGTTTAGTGAACTGTGATTCAATTTAAGTATGTTGTGAGTTTCTATGACAGTGGTAGTTATGATGTTTGAATTCAATTTGAGACTTTTCTGATAATGATACTCTGTTGGATTTAATAGTGGTGTTTACTAAAGTTTGGAGTAATACATGGATTTAAATAGTTTTGAACGATTTTTAGTAAAATGCTCAAATTCTTTTGGTAGTCAGAGCTTTCCTTGTGTAGAGAGAAAATGCTCGATGAGCTGCTATATAAAGTTGTTGTTCTGTTGACTATTGGAAGATGTCTTCAGTAAAGTCATCGGATGATGTCTTCAGTAAAAGCCATCGGATGATGTCTTCAGTAAAGTCATCGGATGATATCTTCAGTGGAAGCCATCAGAAGATATAAGTAGAAACTGCATATTTAAGAATTTATGTTTCAGCATTACATTTCATTATTGCTTTACTTACTTAGCATTAGGCTAATAGATGAATTTTGTGATGTAGGCGAACAAGTGTCAACAGGTGTGTTCACTGAGTTTGCTGAGGACTAGTCTGGTTGGAGAAGTACATCTATGTAACAATCTGGCAACTGATGGTGCGGTTTAACTGGTGTCAGTGAATGAGAAGGTTTAGTGAACTATGATTCAATTTAAGTATGTTGTGAGTTTCTATGACAGTGGTAGTTTTGATGTTTGAATTCAATTTGAGACTTTTCTGATAATGATATTCTGTTGGATTTAATAGTGGTGTTTACTAAAGTTTGGAGTAATACACAAATTTAAATAGTTTTGAACGATTTTTAGTAAAATGCTCAAATTCTTTTGGTAGTCAGAGGTTTCCTTGTGTAGAGAGAAAATGCTCGATGAGCTGTTATATAAAGTTGTTGTTCTGTTGACTATCGGAAGATGTCTTCAGTAAAGTCATCAGATGATGTCTTCAGTAAAAGCCATCGGATGATGTCTTCAGTAAAGTCATCGGATGATGTCTTCAGGTGAAGCCATCGGAAGATATAAGTAGAAAATTTGTCGTTTTGTAACCGGATGATGTCGAGTAATTTATCCATCGGATGATGAAGGTAAAAGTCTTCTGTCGTTTTGTAACCGGATGATGTCGAGTATTTTATCTACAGGAAGATGTGAGTAAGTATAGTTGTCGTTTTGTGATCGGCAGAGGCTGGATGGAAGATTCATCCGGCTGACGTCATCGGTAGATGCGAGTAGCAAAAACTTGTCGTTTTGCGATCGGCTGAAGTTGGAAGAGTGATTCTTCCGGCTGACGTCATCGGTGGAAGTCTTCAGTTTATTTCTTTTTTTGTTGACCTTGTCTAGCGGCAAATGAGTTTGACTTTTACAATTTTCACGTTTCCACGCTTAAGTCTTGGTTGAACCAATTCCGACTATTTCAATTGATATTTCCAAATATTGATTTACAACCCTGTTTAATCCTTGCTTGTTTTCAAATGATTTTTCTGCTGTGAATTTTAACGTTGTGGTTTCAGTGAACATCAAGTTTTGACTTTCAAGTGAAATTTTAAGTTTGGTCCAAAATTTCCAAGTTATGTTCGGGTTTATGAGTAATGAACTGAGTTTAGAAAACTCGGGGCGTTACAGTTCAGGATAGAACTTTATCATTTCTTCTTCTTTTTCTCAAGTTGCCTCCTGAACGTTTTGATTCTTCCATAGAACTCTTACAAGTGAGATCTTCTTATTCTGCAGCTTCATTTCTTCTGATTCCAGAATTTGTATCGGTCTTTCTTCTTAAGATAAGTTCGAGTTGAGCAGAAATTCTTCAGATCTCATTGGTAAAACATGCGAAGGATCTAGAACATACTTCTTTAACATCGATATATGAAATACGTTGTGCACATGCTTGAATAAATCCGACAATTTTAACTGATAAGCTACTTCTCCTGCTCTTTTTGATATTTCAAATGGGCCAATAAATCTTGGGCTCAACTTTCCTTTCTTTCCAAAACGTATTACTCCCTTTATTGGTGAAATTTTCAAGAAAACTTAATCCCTTACTGTAAACTCTAACTTTCTTCTTCTCCGATCAGCGTAGCTTTTCTGTCTACTATGGGCTGTTGATAACTCTTAAATTAGAGTTATTTTATACTCCATTTAATTGATATAACTTGTATAATTTGAGTGAATGTAAAAAAAAATTATTGAAATTGCTGCAGGATGCTGCAGCATCAAAAGATTGGTTGAATTTAATGTATTTCATGTATATTCTCGAAAAAAACAAGCAGATTTGTGTCACTAATTCGAATTTTATATTTTTTATTTGAATGCAGATTTATTAGCGGGAAAAATACAAAAAAGGAAGATTGACGTTTTAATAGAAAAGCAAATTAAAAGGATGAAGATTATAAAAAGAGAGAAAATAAAATCATTAAAATGGAGATTATTTTTACCAAAAATAATCAACGGAAATCATAGAAAGAAAAGGGGATTTGGCTGCTGAATTACGGAGTGAAGAGGGGGACTTAAAAAGAAGATATCTAAAGGAAGAAAAGAGGACACACTATGCACGCAGAACGAGAGGAGAAGAAGCAATTGGAAAGAAAAGGATTTTTTGGCTGCTGGACATCAACCACAATTTTGCTTCTTCTACTTTTCATTTTTGTTTTCTCTGGCTGAATACTTTTATTAGTTTTTCTATTATCATGATTTTAGGTTAAATCCTTTTAATCTTGGTTAGGAGGGAAAGTACTCATTACATATTTTTATTTTGATCTATGAATGTTACGTATTTTTCACCGAACAATTTCTCATGATTTTTATTGCGTAATTTGAATTGTGTCGATAGACAGATTCAATGTCACATGTTCCTATTGTATCGATAGGTAAATAGGAATTGTAAGATGCATGAGTAATTAAATAAATTAAATTTGTTGCAAAGTTTGTAACATTAATTTATTTGGCGTTAAGAATAGGAATACAAAAAAATTTCAGATTAAGTTTTTGCCTTTTCAAAGCTAAAAAGAAAATTATGAAACGAATTTATCTAGGCAATTCGATAGAACCCTAGAAATGTTATGAATTCTTGCTGTTCTGTGATAAATGCTGTAGCATTTCCGTAACATTAGTAGTAAAATGCATGTAATAAGGAAATCAACCCTAACCAAGACTTTTACCATATTTATCTTTCTAATTCATTTCAATTTGAGTCTTTATTAATTATGAGTAATTTTATTTTATTATTTTTTGCCACTCATCTATTTTCATTATTCTTATTTTTATTTTTATAGAATTTTATAGCAAATTAAATTTAGTTAAGAATATCTTCGTGTGATCGACTTTTACTTACTTTATTACTTCGTTAACGACACGTGTACTTGCGTTAGGGTGCATAAAATCACTAACAAGTTTTTGGTGCCGTTGCCGGAGATATTTCTTAATTGTGTTATTTTGCTATAACTATTTTATTTTATTTTATTCTAATCTTTCTTTTTCAGGAATCCTTGCTTGATGCCTGACGAAGAAAATGACCAGGATCTTGTACCAATAGATCCAGAAATCGAACGAACATTTTGAGCAAGAAGAAGACAGCAACAACAACCTTTTATTAGAGGAGATAATATGGCTAATCTAGAGGAAGAAAGAAACAATGCCGAACATATTATTGATGACAGAGACAGACCTATTCAACATTTTGTCATTCTCACACTTGATGATTTAAATCCTGGTATCGTGAGACCAGATCTTCGTGATATCAGATTCAAGTTTAAACCTGTTATGTTTCAGATGCTTCAAACAGTTGGGCAATTCAGTGGAGTGGTCACCAACAACCTGCACCGTCATCTCAAGGTTTTTGGGGAAGTGAGCGGCTCTTTTTAACTTTCCTGGAGTTTCACTGAAGCATTGATGCTTAAACTTTTCCCATTTTCTTTAAGAGATAGAGCAAGAGACTGGTTGAATAGCATTCCATCAGACCATTACTAAGTGGGGAGATCTTGCCAAGAAGTTTATTATGAAATATCATCCACTAGTGAGGAATGCAAGAATGAGGAACGAAATCACCAGTTTTCAACCGAACGATAGCGAGTCACTATACGAAGCTTGAGACAGATTCAAATAACTATTGAGGCAATGTCCTAATCATGGGATACCACACTGGATTCAGCTGGAGACATTTTATAATGGACTGAACGGCCAGACAAGATCAATTATTAATGCTGCAGCAAACGGAACACTTCTTTCTAAGTCCTTCAATGAAGTCTATGATTTGCTGGAGAGGATGGCAGTGAACAGCTATCAGTGGCCTTCAGACAGAAACCACTCTATTAGGCATGCATTTTTGGTTTATGATTTAGATGAAGTTGCTGCTTTAAACGCAAAGATTGCTATGCTTGAAAATGCGATCAAGTCGATGAACAAACCATCGAAGCCGTCAACAAGGGAGGTTTCCAGCATTTTTTGTAGAGAGAATCACGATGACAACTCATGCCCACTAATCCAGAATCTACAAATTATGTGGGATTTCATAGAAACAATAACTCTTACTCGCAGACCTACAATTCTGGCTGGAAACAGCATCCAAATTTTCAATGGAATTCGCAGCAGCAGAATGCTACAGCACCAAACAGATCTGCAGAAAACTACAAGCAAGGTTTCTCACAGCCAACTCATACTTCAATGCATCAAGAACAATCAGAGAGCTCCGCTTGAGAATATATTGCTAAGACAGATGTGATCTTACAGAACTTGGCCACATCAATGAAGAATATAGAGACACAAATGGGGCAGTTGGCTCAATCTTTAAGCACAAGGACTACAGGGCAACTACCAAGTGGCACGGAAGTTCCATAGAGACCAGGAAAATAGCATTGCAAAGCCATAGTATTGAGGAATGGAAGAGAACTAGAAATTCCAGAGAAGCAACAGAAAGCAGAGGATTCAAGGATTCAAGGAATCAAAACAAGGTGGCTGAACAAGAAGAATCAGACGAAACAGAAAAAAAGGAATCCATTGACTGATGCTACAGCATCACCACAGCGACAGCAGGATGAGTTAAAAATCTAGAAGCCACTACTACCATTTCCTCAGAGACTACAGAAACACAACCAGGACAAGCAGTTTAAAAAATTCCTGAATGTCTTAAAACAGCTACACATTAATGTGCCATTGGTGGAAGCTCTTGAACAGATGCCAAATTATACGAAATTCATAAAAGACATTTTATCAAAAAAAAAAAAGAAAGTTGGGAGAACACGAGATGGTAGCCATGACTGAATAGACGAGCTACATCCTGCAGCATAAGATCATACCAAAATTGAAAGATCCTAGCAGTTTCATCATTCCATGTACGATTGGCAACAATTACTTTGGAAAAGCTCTATGCGACTTAGGAGCAAGTATTAACCTGATGCCCATGTCAATTTTCAAGAAATTGGGAATTGGAGAAGTTCGACCCACAACTATAACTTTGTAACTTGCTGATCGCTCACAGACTCATCCTCAAGGGAAGATAGAAGACGTGCTCGTAAAGGTAGACAAGTTCATTTTTCCAGCAGACTTTATTATACTGGACTATGAAGCAGATCGTGAGGTACTTATCATCCTGGGAAGACCATTCTTAGCCACTAGAAGAACCTTGATTGACATACAAAAAGGTGAATTCACTATGAGAGTAAATGATCAATAGGTCATCTTCAATGTTTTGATGGCCATGAAGTGTCCTTAGGATGAAGAAGATTGTTTTAGTATATGAGAAGAAATAAAGGCAGAAGAAACAAAAAAACTTTGCCACAACTATAGAAAGCAGTTTGAGGCACTAATCAGAACAGAAGATAGCCTAGAGATTCTTCAGCCATCGAGTGAAGAGGCACCAACGTTAGAACTTAAACAACTACTGTCTCACCTCAAATATGTGTTCCTGAGACTTAAAGATACACTTCATGTTGTTATTTCAGCAGCTTTATCAACCACGCAAGAGCAACAATTATTACATGTTCTGAAAAGCCATAAACAGGCTCTCGCATGGACAGTAAAAGATATAAAGGAGATTAGTCCTAGTATTTGCATGCAAAAAATACTATTAGAAGAGGGCTATAGTACATCGATAGAGCAGCAGAGAAGGCTAAATCCAGTGATGAAAGAAGTGGTGAAAAAGGAGATTCTTAAGTGGTTAGATGCTGACATCATTTACCCTATTTCAGACAGCTCTTGGATTAGCCCAGTCCAATGCTTTCTAAAGAAATGAGGAACAACTGTGATAACCAATGAAAAAAATGAATTAATTCTAACAAGGACTATAACAGGAGGATGGAGGATCTGCATGGACTACAAAAGACTAAATAAAGCGACACGTAAGGATCATTTCCTTATGGCTTTTATCGGTCAAATGTTGGATAGGTTGGCAGGCAAGAAATTCTACTGTTTTCTGGATGGCCATTCTGGGTATAATCAGATCATAATTGCTCCCGAAGATCAGGAGAAAACAACCTTCATGTGTCCTTACGGAACATTCGCTTTTAGGAGGATGCCCTTCGGGTTGTGTAATGCTCCAGCAACGTTCCAGCGTTGCAAGATGGCCATCTTTTCAGACATGTGGGAGAATATTTCGACTTATGTTTAAATAATCTGGAGAAAGTTCTGAAAAGATGCATGGAAACAAGCCTAATACTCAACTGGGAGAAATGCCACTTCATGGTTCCAGAAGGAATAGTATTTGGGCATCGAGTTTCGGAGAAAGGGCTAGAAGTGGACAAAGCCAAAGTGAAAATCATTGAGAAATTACCCCCACCGAAGACAGTAAAGGGGATTAGAAGTTTTTTGGGACATGCAGGATTTTATTGCCGCTTTACTAAAGACTTCTCAAAAATTTCTAAACCTCTATGCATATTATTGGAGCAAAACACTTCTTTTAACTTTGACAGTGTAACACCCAGTATTTCGGGTTTCCGGATTTTTCTGTGTAATGGCATTTAATGAGTTATTAGAAAATCTAGTAGAGGGGTAAACTTGTAAATTTGGAAATCAAAGTTTTAAAACAGAAATAAAAACCTCTTTCCCTTCCTACGGCTTTCATTCTGCAGAAAGCAATTCTCTCCAAACCTTTAGGCGATTTTGGCTCTCCTTCAACGTTTCCTCAAGCCGACGCAAATTCTTTCCTCCGACGTCCAATTCCTTCACATTTCCTTCCTAAATCATGACCCTAGGTAAGGTTCTATAGTTTTGGACGTTCGGTTTTGCTATTTTAGAGTTGTCAATAGGTTAGTTTCATTAGAAATTGTTGAGTGAAGTTAGAAATCGTTAGTTATCGAATTGTTGAATGACAATGAGGTATTTATGATTATGGAGGATAGTTAAGTAGAATTAATGGAGTCCGATTATTTAAGCTTGGTTTTAATGTTGTGTATTGTGGATTGACATAGGTGAACAAAGCTTACGAATAGTGCTCGGTGTGCTGAGGACCCAAGGTAAGTCTTCGTGACTTATTTGACCGATTAGGCCAACACCATAGAAGAGTTTATTGATCGAGGATATTTGGTGATTTATTATTTAGTATAGGTTGGATGGGTAGTTTAGGATGAATGTTATGTTATGCTAGAATCGTTTCTAAGTTTTTATGTACTGTTTTATGCTTTCCTTATGTCTAATGCACCGTACATGTCCATGCATCATGTTTTTTTGAAAAAGCATGAAAATGAATTTCCACACTATGTTTTTATAGAAAAGAAAGGATTAATGAAAAGATATGAATGCACGTAACCATGGTCATGTGACACGATTCCGCCTACAAAGGGGTCGTGTTTCTACCCACAACAACCAATTAGCAAAGAAAACATATTTTCGACAACAATAGAAAAACCAGCAAATCCAACAGCAATTTCACCAACCAAACGATATCCAAATTCAACGAATTTTAAGGGATTCTTCAAATATGAGTTAAGATTATGTCCTTAAATTTTCAGGTCCAGATGGTGGGTAAAGAAAAAGTTACAAGAAGAACACCAGATGCTGTCTGATAAGCAATATTTTGTAAGCTTTCAGTATTTACTCTTCCGTGGAAGAATGACAGCAAATAGAACGGGTTAATGGCCACCTTCTTCGTGTATCCTACTCTGAAAAGAGAGGGAAGAATCATGGAACAATAGCTATTCAAGCAACCATGGGCTTGAAAGCGTAAAGGAGAGAACTCTCCTTGGTTCTTGACCGAACCGAGCCTTATCGTTCACCGGTCTTCAAACTCCAAGCACTCAGCCGAAATTAGGTTATTCTCATAGCATCAACAACCATTACAAGCACCAATAACCATGTATTTATAGACCTAATGTTGGCTGGTTGTTGGGTTGGGCTTGGGCTTGCAAAAAGGGGCCATTATGTGTGGCCAATGTTGGGCTTGTCTCCATTCTTTAGCCTAAGTTGGATTCTCTCTATTTTCTTTGCTTCAACCAACTTCCAACCACCATCTAACTTAACATACATCTAATTCTATTGCCTAAGGATGCATGCTTTAATAATTCCTTACAATAAGGCCATTGTTTGCCAAATTAAACACACAAAAATAACCAATAGAACACTCATAATATTCGATTACAATGAGTTGAATTTAGGGAAGACAAGTTCCCTCTTTATCTTCATGATTCCAATCCAAGCCTTTACATATTCAACTCCTACAAAATGAGAGGCAAATGCATTAATAAATTCGTCCTTGTTAATAAATGCACTTACCTTGATTGGTGATGGGGCCTTGGGCACATCATTCTCCCCGACTTCTTGAGAATTTGTCCTTAAATCCAAAGAGTGCACTTTCATATTTCTTTTAGCTTTTCCCGGATCAAAAAGAAAGGTGATTACTAGGTGGTAGACTACATCATTGTGCCCTTCAAAAAAGATGATTACATTAGCAAGAAAATTTGGCCATGGGTTAGGTCGAGCTTGGTAGAGTATTTTTCTTGGCAATTCCCCCATTAGTATAATGTTGAAGATGAGGAAGGCCTCCAATTCATTCAAATTTAACCTCTTTAAGATATTAAATTCTAAGTAGAAAACTAGAAACATGCTAATAGAATTATCAATAAGCTCAAAATTTAACAAGGTTACCTTCCACAAGAACAAATGTTCTATCTTCAAGATAAGAGGTAAATTCATGGATATTCTATCATAATATTTCAAGAATTGATGTAACAAGTCATACAAAATAATAGGTGATACATAAAATGGATCATCTCTCAAATAATCTTTAAAAGAAATCAACAAGGAGGAATTATAAGCATCATATCGAAAAATCCATTCAAGAAGACAATTAAAGTAATCTACTACCTAACCAATTTTAAATAACCGAGCAAGTAGATTATTAGGTGGTACATACCTTATATTAGATAAACAATTCTTTTCCAACATATAGGAAATAATTTCAACTTGGTAGGGAAAAGAATCATAATAACTATTAAATTCAAAAGTAGTAACTCTAGTTAACGAATTAGAATATAGAATCTGAAAAGTCAATGACTCTATACACATGCAAAACCAATGTGGAAATTTCATTTCTTCTTTTAAGCAAGGGCACATATAATATTCATTCATAATCTTACTCTTAATTTTCCTTCTTTTAAGATAAATGGTTTTGAAGCATACAATTCTAAGTTTAAGAACTAGAGTCATATCATTCAAGAATACAATCAATTCTATGGATCTACTAACACAATGTCATGTCATGATTATGCAATAAATTTCCATTGTTTCAAAGCTCAACAAAATAATAGGCATTAAAAATCTGTCCTTAACCATAAACATTAACTTCGTCATAGAAATATTGTTATATTCATCTTCCATATTTACAATGAAGCAAGTAGATAAAGCATAAAAATGTGTGGTGACATAATTTTCTTTAATAACATACTCAATAAAGTTATGCCAACATAAAGATTTAAAACAAAATACAATATAATCTATATTCCATCCGATTCTAAAAAATCAAGTAATTAAATGATTTGGAGGAATAAGTAAGAGTATTATGTCACTCAACATTTTGCTAGACCACTCATCCTTAAAGTTTGGCTCTATGATGCTAGGATGCCTTAAGGTCCTTGAAAGATCCTTTTCATCTTTTGCTAATAAGGCAAGAATAAAAAAACTTTTTCTTTCCAATGCATAATGATCTTTCTCTGTTTGGATTATAAAGGGGTCAAGGTAACTCTCATTCAATTGGTAGATCTCTAATTGAGTTTGGAAAATAGGGATATATGCATATATTGTATCAAAGGGTTCCTCTATAGCATAGGTCAATTTCTCAAAGTCCTTTGCTAAACTATTCTCCATAGGGCTCACATCAAATGGATCATACCAATTTTAACCTCTTGAGTTCCTAAATGTTGGAATTCCTTGGATTTGTACTCTACCTCTAGGGCTTGTAAAACTTCTATAGTTTCCACTATGAGCTCGCTTTCATCCTCTCGGAGAGATTCCTCAAAAAGTTTAAGAATTCCAAAATCTTCAATGGAATCGATTGGTTGGGATTCTATTTCTAGGGTCTTAAAGGTTTTTATGGCTTTTTCCATAAGCTCATATTTATCCTCTAGAAATGATTCTTCAAATAAAGTCTTAATTCTAAATTCTTCTATGCACTTGGTTATAGTAAAGGATCCTACAATGTTTTCTCCAAAATTTATCATTGGTTCATTGTCTCTTTCTTCATAAGAGTTATCATCTAATCCAAGTAATGGTCCTTCCATGGGAGAGATGATTTCTTCTTCTAACCCTTCCTCTTCCTCCTCGCTTAAGGATTCTTCTTTATCCATTGGTTCTCCTTCCTCCTCACTTATGATTTCAACTAACTCATCCTCCTTCTCACTTAAGGTTTCCTCCATAATTTTGGTTTGAGTTTTGACAAGGGAAAGGTTCACACGATATTAAGGTAGGCCAAAGGTTGTAGTCCTTTCGGTAGGGATTTGGGGAGTTTGGCTTATACAAAGGATCATAATTTTGCTCTTGTGTACTAGGTGTAAATTTCCTCTTCATTAGAGCTTTCATTGCTCTCCAAGTACAAATTTCTTCCTCACCATTTCTCCTCCTTTTCACTAGAAGATTATCCCACCAATAACTAGCATAATCGGTTAGTTTTTTTTAGGCTAACTTAATCTTTCCTTTCTCCAAATAATTCTCAAAAGAAAAGTACTTTTCAACCAATTTAATCCAAGAGTAATACTCATTACTATCCAAGGTTCCTCTAAAATAAAGTATGTCAAAAGGTTTATCAACTTCATGGTGACCATTGGAAGTTCTAGGGTTTAACCTTCTTGGGGATTCAGTTTTTCTCATTGGTGTGGTTCTTGGTAAAGGTTCCTTATGATAGTTTGGGAGAATATTATCCATAACAAATCTTAGGCTTTGATTTAGGTCCTCAACTTGTTGACCTAGGTCACTAAACTCTTTGGTTAAATCTCGGAGTTGTCCTTGCATATCATGGCTCGGTTTAGTGGCTCTAGTCTCTCGATTTGATTCAAGGCTTAAGTTTAGGTTTGGTCCATGGAAAATTGACTCTCGGTTTGTTTGGATTTTTCGAGCCTTGAGTGGGCCATAAGTGTTCTTACTTCTAGTGACCATCTAATGAACTCAATGTTAAGAAATCAGCAACTACAAGTTACAAAAACAACAACTACCAACCAACAATGATCACAAAACAACTTAATAAGTCATAAACAGAAAAATACACAAATCAACTCAAAAAATCATGAAATTTTAACAGTAGTTAATTAACATAGTGAGTGATATGCTGTTAAAATTTCAAGTGCAAATTCAGTGTTATCATCAATTTGTGTAACAAACAAAATAGACACAAAGATAAAAATAAAAAAAATTTCTGCTCTCGGTTTTAATATTTCCATTCGGTTTTGTTTAAACACATGCAACCTTAAAACAACCACCACTTTCATGGAATAAAAACAGATTCAAACACGTTTTAAACTCAAAAATCACAGCATATTAGGTGGTCCACACATCAACTTCAGATTTGCCATTTTAGATATCAAAAACATTTTCATCAAAAACAGCTTTTGTGTTACTCTTTTTTTAGTAAACAAACATCAATCACAGCAGAAATCCTTGATTAAATCAAGTTAACTTCAAATTAAATGAGTCTAATACATGCTGGAAGAAAGTTAACACAATAATAAAGTAGCACACAAAAAGTGGTCCCCATTGTCAACATAATACTTTCCCATTTTAGCAAGAACACATGCAGTTAAAAAAAACAGAATATGTCTTTGAAATTTTTTGAAATAACCAGCAATACGAGCACATAAAGTAGGATGTCAACAAGTATTATTCAACCTAAAGGATGCTCAAACATGTTGTAAAGATTTCGTGCTTCATTAATGGTGAAAACAGCAACAAACACCAACAAGAAACAAAGCAGAATTTTTGTGTATCCTAAAAACAGTTTTGTAGTCACTATTATATAAACAGCCGCTAAACGTGATTAACCAACAAAAGTAGCAACTTAAAAACTTTAATTAGAACCTAAAATTTAAAACTTAAGAAGGGAACATGTTCGTTTGAGTGCTGGAAAAGGAATAAAACAGCAGCACAAGTGGCAATACAAAAAGGGAAATAAAAATAGCAAGTACTAAAAGTTGTTAGCAAATGTTTAACCAAAAGAGGAAGCTATTTGCAGCATGAAAATGGTGAAGAAAATAAGCTATTCTTTCATGCTCAAATTCACACATGTTATGAGGATGATTTTCAAAAGATTAATCATTAAAACATCAACTTAAAGCAGCCAAAACAGATCATACAAAACAAAGCAGTAAATTGTTTTTTTTTTTTTTTGGCAATGTTCTTAACCCAAAATGAAAGCAAAAATGCATCAAATAAAACATTCATAAAAACTCAGACCAACATGATTTCTAGCACCATGGGAAAGCTATCCAAGCTCTGATACCACATGACACGATTCCTCCTGCAAAGGGGTCGTGTTTCGACCCACAACAACCGATTAGCAAAGAAAACATATTTTCGACAACAACAGAAAAACCAGCAAATATCAACAGCAATTTCACCAACCAAACGATATCCAAATTCTATAAAATTTTAAGGGGTTATTTGAATATGAGTTAAAATTATGTCCTTAAATTTTCAGGTCCAGATGTTGGGTAAATCAAAAGTTACAAGAAGAACACCAGATGCTGTCTGATAAGAAATATTTTGTAAGCTTTCGGCATTCATTCTTCCGTGGAAGAATGGCAGCAAATAGAACGGGTTAATAGACACCTTCTTCGTGTATCCTACTCTGAAAAGAGAGGGAAGAAGTTTGGAACATAGTTAGAGTTGTAGTCATTGAATGCTTAAGTTATAATTGATGGAGTTGTAGTCATTGAATGCATGAATGGTTGAGTGTCGAGGTACATAGTTAGAGTTGTTTGAACTTTGGAGACTTAGGGATCGCCAGAGATCAATAGGTGACTAAGGTTATAGTAGAATCGAAACGAGTGTTACGAGCATAGTTATGATAAAGGAACTGGAGTGAACCGTCGGGAAAATGTTATTTGGGTGATATAAGTTCAGGTGTATACAGGATTTCTAACACCTGTATAATGAGGGGACATGTATGAAGATTTGTGGATGAACTCTTTGAAAAGGAGTAGTATTCAAGTGAAAGACTAAGGATTTAGTTATCGATGCGGAAAAAGGAAGTAAAGATTTAGTTACAAGAATGTTAGGTTGTCAGACAGTTTTGTAAAGGATGTGTGATGAGACAGAAATTGATGATATAAGATTGAGTACATAAAAAAGGTGAATTAGGATAGGTTGGAATTTACATCATTCGGGTAAGAAATTGTATGATTTTTGGATGAGTATTCCTGTAAGAAAGTCAATGTCCAAGTCCGTGGATGAATGAAGTCTGTGGACAAGAACTGTCGTCCACATCGTTTTCTGCTCTTGTCATCCACGTTACCGTACGCTTCTATTGTCCACGTATCTGCTATTTCAAACGTCCATTCTGCCTCTCAGTTCTGTCGTCCATCCTTTCGATGAAACTCGATAGAAAAGTTGAAGATTTTTACTGTTCAGATTGATGAAACCCGAGCGGGATTAAATGTTGAGCTAGGATATAACGTTGACCGAAACCAGGTTTCATTGTTTTTCTTGAAATGTAAATTAAGTTATATTTTAGTACAAGGTTTATACCTCCTGCTGAATAAGGTATATAGTCTTTATATGATGATAGATGTGAATGAAATGGGACGTTCATGAGATTTTTTAAGGAATAGTAGAAGGATAAATTTAAAGGACGTTATAGGTTGAGCTGTTTTCTTTCTGCAGCTTTAGTAACTTGGAGTAGAGAGAGATTTATAAGAGGTTTGAAGAAGGGGATCGATGACGAGGGTACAGGCAGTTAGGGAGTTATCCAAACCTGCGGAATGCTGGATGTTATGAGTGGTCCCCATGGTTTAGCAGAACATTGAGATCCAACCTACTCTTATACACAAGGAGAAATCAGTAAAAATTCTAGATTATGCAGTGAAGGTTTTACGCAACAAGGAAATTACGGATAAGAATGTTATGTGAGCTACAACGAGGTTGCATAATGGGGAGTTAAAAGAATATTTAGAACCCGAGTTGGAAGTAGAGACTTAAAGTATACCTTGATGGAATAGTTGTTAGATTGAGTATTGAGAGCTTAAGTTTGGGAATAACCAAGCCACGAATTTTGAGGACAAAATTCTTTTAAGGAGGGTAGATTGTAACACCTGGCTCCATTGAACCAATTTACCTTGTCATCTAATAGTGTACATTTTATGGATGAAATTGGAGAATTATTGATTAGGTTAATGAGTGACTAAGTAAGGACATAAAAGTAAATAGAGACCTTTAGTGGATAACGTATTTAAGGGAGGGTTTAATGAGGTTTAGCCGCCACTGTTTTCTCATTTCTTTTTTCCTGCTCTCAGCTCAGTAAAGTGCTCTGGGAGATTTCCCCTTTCGATTTCTCCAAGCGATTTCTCCACCCTAGGTGAGTTTCCTTCGTTTTCCTTGTGTTTTAGTGCGAGATAACAGAGGGTGTACAATGTGTGTGCTTTAGGAATGCCGTGAATGAGAATAGGTTCGGGTTTTGGTGAAAAATCGGGAATCCACGATTATCAGAGTTCCAAACTAGTTCTTTAGATTTTTTGTTGATTTAGGATTAAGTTTAGTGAAGATTAAATTAATGTTGTGTTTATGGCTTTAGGTGAACAAACTTCTGAGGTAGCTTACAACTGAGTATTGTCCAGGAGACCAGGTAAGTAGAGTATGTGTGTGCCTTCGGGCCTACATCACAAAACAGTAGGTTTATGCATGTTTGAATGTTTTCTGTATGTCATGCATCATGTTTTTGGAAAGAATATGAAAATGAATTTACATGTAAGGACACGGTAAGGCATGAACAGATTGTAACAGATCAACAATTAAGGGAACTCATTTTCCCTTTAATCGATGAAGAGGATGTATAACTTTGAATAAAATTGATCCACTTCCAAATGGAATATAGGATCAGATCAACTATTAAGGGAATTCATCAGCCCCTTAATCAATGAAGAGGATGTATAACTTTGGGAAATTGATCCGCTTCATAATGGAATATATGATCAGACCAACTGTTAAGGGAACTCATCCGCCCCTTAATCGATGAAGAGGATGTATAACTTTAGAAAATTGATCCGCTTCTCAATGGAATATAGGATCGAGAATGTATAACTTTGGGAAATTGATCTACTTCCCAATGGAATATAGGATCAGACCAACTGTTTGGGGAACTCATCCGCCCCTTAATCGATGAAGAAGATGTATAACTTTGGGAAATTGATCCGCTTCTCAATGGAATATAGGATCGAGGATGTATAACTTTAGGAAAATTGATCCCACTCCCAATGGAACAGAGTGACTAAGTAAGGGCATAAAAGTAAATAGAGACCTTTAGTGGATAACGTATTTAAGGGAGGGTTTAATGAGGTTTAGCCGCCACTATTTTCTCATTTCTTTTTTCCGGCTCTCAGCTAAGTAGAGTGCTCTGGGAGATTTCCCCCTTCGATTTCTCCAAGCGATTTCTCCAGCCTAGGTGAGTTTTCTTCGTTTTCCTTGTGTTTTAGTGGCGAGATAACAGAGGGTGTACAATGTGTGTGCTTTGGGAATGCCGTGAATGAGAATAGGTTCGGGTTTTGGTGAAAAATTGAGAATCCAAGATTATCAGAGTTCCAAACTAGTTCTTTAGATTTCCGGTTGATTTAGGATTAAGTTTAGTGAAGATTAAATTAATGTTGTGTTTATGGCTTTAGGTGAGCAAACTTCTGAGGTAGCTTACAACTGAGCATTGTCCAGGAGACCAGGTAAGTAGAGTATGTGTGTGCCTTCGGGCCTACATCACAAAACAGTAGGTTTATGAATGTTTGAATGTTTTCTGTTTGTCATGCATCATGTCTTTTGAAAGAATACGAAAATGAATTTACATGTAAGGACACGGTAAGGCATGAACAGATTGTAACAGATCAACTATTAAGGGAACTCATTCGCCCCTTAATCGATGAAGAAGATGTATAACTTTGGAAAAATTGATCCGCTTCCCAATGGAATATAGGATCAGATCAACTATTAAGGGAATTCATCCGCCCCTTAATCAATGAAGAGGATGTATAACTTTGAAAAATTGATCCGCTTTTCAATGGAATATAGGATCAGACCAACTGTTAGTGGAACTCATCCGCCCCTTAATCGATGAAGAGGATGTATAACTTTGGAAAATTGATCCGCTTCTCAATGGAATATAGGATCGAGAATGTATAACTTTGAGAAATTGATCTGCTTCCCAATGGAATATAGGATCAGACCAACTGTTAGGGGAACTCATCCGCCCCTTAATCGATGAAGATGATGTATAACTGTAACACCCGGTTTCAATATAAATCAAAATAAGTTATTAAACGGAGGTATATAATCTTATGGTTTAAAATTGAGTGAAATGTTGATTAGGTTATTAAGTGACTAGGCAGGGGCAATATGGTAATTACGAATTTATATTGTGGATAACGTATTTAAGGAAAGGTTTAGTGAGGTTTAGCCGCCACTATTTTATTACTCTTACCTCTCAGCTCGGCGGACATCCTCTAGGCGATTCCCCTCCGATTTTCCCCAACCAAGGTGAGTTTTGATTAAATTACTTGCTGTTCTAGTGCTTAGGTAGCTGAAGGATTGCAATGTATGTGTTTTCAAAAGGCTGCGAGTGAGAGATTTGGGTTTGGGGTTTATTGATGTATCGGGTATGTTTAATCGGTAGAGCCCCAAACCGGCTTCCTTAGATTTCAGGGTAGTTAGATAAAGTCTAGTGGAGATCTAATCTATAATCTGTCGATGGTTCTAGGTGAGCAGATTTCTGGAGTAGCCTATAGCCGAGCGATTTCCAGGAGACCAGGTAAGTAAAGTATTGTGTGTGCCCTCGGGCCTACATCACAAAACAGTAGGTTTTTGCATGTTTGAGTATTTTCTGTATGTCATGTATCATAAATTTGAAAGTAAACGAAAATGAATTTTCATGTATCATGTGGAGAGGCAAGTTCAGATTGACGGGCATTGGCGGTTAAGGGAACTAATCCACCCCTTAACTGATGAAGAGGATTTATAACATTGGGAGAACTGATCCCACTCCCAAGGGAATTGAGGGATCTGAACAGTTATTAAGGGACCTCATCCGCCCCTTAATTAATGAAGAGGATGTAGACATTGGGAGAACTGATCCCACTCCCAAGGGAATCATGGGATCTGATCAGTAAACAAACGAAGTACAACCGAGATGAGAAAGTAGAAACTGCATATTTAGGATTTTGTTTCAGCATATCATTTCATTATTGCTTTACTTACTTAGCATTAGGCTAATAGATGAGTTTTGTGATGTAGGTGTTGAGGATACCACGGGTGAATTTCCTGAGTACACAGATGATTAGGTGTGGTTGGAGGAGCACATCCATGTCTCGGCTTGGTAAACTGATGAGGCGGGCTAACTGGTGTCAGCAGGTGTTGAGGTTTAGTTGATAATGATCTAGTCTGAGTAGGTCGAGTTTTCATGACAGTAGAGATTTTAGCATTTCGAATACAATTTGAATATTATTGATTCTAGTAACCTGTTGAGTTTTAAGTGTTGGTTTTACTGGATTTGATTAATGAAATGGTTTGAATCGTTTTTGAAAGGTCTTGGAGAGGCAAGAAAATTTCTTTCTGTAGTTAGAGTTGTGTCTGTCTTCTATCGGAATGTGATTTTAATATAGCTATCAGATGATGTCGAGTGTTTTAGTCGTCCGGTGATGTCGAGCTTTTGCTCGTCAGATGATAAGGGTTAAGTCATTCGGATGAGGAGATCATCCGGCTGACGTCACCGGTAGATATAGAGAAAAGTCGTTCGGATGACGAGATCATCCGGCTGACGTCACCGGTGGATGTCCCTGTTAGACTGACCGGATGACCAGATTTATATTTTGTCGTTTAATGACCGGTGGATGTCCCTGTTAGACTGACCGGATGACCAGATTTATATTTTGTCGTTTAATGACCGGTGGATGTCCCTGTTAGACTGACCGGATGACTAAATTTTATGTTTTGTCGTTTAGCGACCGGATGAAGTCTTCAAATAGCCTTCCCCCTTCGTTGACCTTGTTCAGCGGACGACGAGTTTGACTTTTCCAACCTTCAAAGTATTTTCACGGGTTAAACCTTTGCTTCTTAATCGATTATTTCTCAACATTTCCAACGTTTTTTTTATATGGTTTTTGGTTAATTTTATTTTTGTTTAAACGATTTCCGCTGCAAGTTTACATGTTTTATCAAATGTCCAAATTTTGAATTTTTGTACGAAGTTTTAAATTTGGTCCAAGTTTTCTTAGTAATATTCGGGTTATGAGTAACAAACCGGGTTCAGTAAACTCGGGGTGTTACAATAACTTTGAGAAATTGATCTGCTTCTCAATGGAATATAGGATCGAGGATGTATAACTTTGGGAAAATTGATCCCACTCCCAATGGAACCGAGGGATTAGATCAGAGAAAGAATGTGAATGCAACTGAGATGTGAAAGTAGAAACGGCAAGAATTGGATTTATGTTTCAGCTTAACATTTCATTATTGCTCTACTTATTTAGCATTAGGCTAATAGATGAGTTTTGTGATGTAGGTGTTGAGTTTCCAGCAGGTGAATTCTCTAAGTTTACAGAAGAATAGGCGATGTTGATGGAGCACATCTATGCCACGGTTTGGTGCACTGATGAGGCAGTTTAACAAATGTCAGTATGTGAAGTCTTAGTGAACAAGTGTGTTGTTGAAATGTGCTGAAGATTTTAATGACAGTAGTAGTTTTAATGTTTTGACATATTTTGGGATTATCCTGACTATGAAAACATGATTTGGTTTAGTTGTAGATTGTTATTCTGGATTTATAAAGTTGTGGATCTATGTTGTTTGAATAGCTGCTGTTAAAATTTACAAGTTCTTTTAGTAGGCAGAGTTGTCTGTTTGTTTAGAGTGTTACTGTTCACCGGTGGATGTTGTCTATCGGTGGATGTTGAGTGTTACTATTCACCGGTGGATGTTATCTATCGGTGGATGTTGAGTGGTACTATTCACTGGTGGATGTTGTCTATCAGTTGATGTTGAGTGTACTGTTCACTGGTAGATGTTGAGTGATAGAGTCGAGTAGGTGTGGGTAATAGATCTTGTCGTTTTGTGATCGGTGGATGCGAGCGGTAGATGTGAGTAGTAGATTTTGTCGTTTTGTGATCGGTGGATGTGAGCGGTAGATGTGTTCTGTTTTCCCTTTGTCTTCTTTCAACCAACTGTCTCTAATATTTTTATCATTTAATAAATGTTGTTTTATGCAAATAGTTTTCCGTTGCAAGTTTTAATGTTTAAAGGGTCAGATTTTGATCGTTGAATGAAATTTTAAAATTTTCTCAAAATATCATAGTTCGGTTCAGCATTTTGCGTAGCGAACCGGGTTTAGAAAACTCGGGCGTTACAGTATGGTATCAGATACTTTTTGTTAAACCGTTCAAAAGATTACTCATCTGTATCGATCGTCGTATGGGAGCACTCCAACAACTGTAAGTGTTTATGTTAACCTTAGTTATTAGATATTTATGAGAGTAATTAACCTTGTCCAGGAATATAGCAAAATGCCTAGACGACCAAGAAAACCATGAGTATCGAGTATAGGGCCAGAATTGAGCAGTGGGGAGGGTCTGAGTGTGATCAGACAGTTAACAGAATTAGTGCGCCTACAGTCTGAGCAGATAAGTACACTGTTGAACAGAGAAGTACAAAGGATGAAAAGGATCAGTGAGGGCCAGAATAACCATGGAAGAGGAAAGAAAATGCAGAATACCAGGAAGTTTCCTCAGTGTCCGATATGTTTGAAGAATCACCTGGGCGAGTGCAGAATTAGTTCGGGAAAGTGTTTCAACTGTGATGAAGTTGGACACAAGTTCAAAGGCTGCCCGAAGCCTAGAGTCGTTCGGTGCTTTAATTGCAATGGTGTGGGTCATGTTAACAGGGATTGCCCAGCTCTAAAGAAGGGTGCTGTTAAAGTGAAACCGAGGATATCCACTATGATTGAGTCGAGTGTCGATGACCAGCCAGCCGACGCGTCAGGTACGGTGCTGATTAATTCAAAGTCTGCTTAAAGATGGTTAAAGTGAAGTCAGTACTTGGAAAGACTGTCGAGTGTTATGATGAATAGTTTAGAATGGTTTAAATTAGAGACCCAGGGGTTTGGTAATACTAAGAAGTGATCGAAATTTAGTGGAACACTTAGAAATGAGTGGTTGTAAGACGAGTTAAGGGAAGAGAAGTGTTAAAATATGTCTTATGACATAGTAGAAGAATTTAAAGAGGATGAAGTAGCTATCTTATAATCTACTCCCATGGAAGTGATAATTAAGTCCTATTTAGACGAAATAGCTAGTATTTAAGATCCAAATCAGCCGAGTGGTTCATTATTCATGGGGTTGAAAATGGAAGATGGATGACTAGAATACTTACCTTATATTCGGAATGTAGGATATGATGTTCATTACCGAGGAAGCATTACTAGGAATTTGGAATTTAGGACAAACAAAAGTGACACTCTAGATTGTCGACCTACAATCGGTAAGTTCTAAGTTAAGAGAAAATAATAATATAGACCTAAATATTTTAGACCCATGAGAGTTGATAGTCCCGAGGTGAGAAATTACATTCAAGAATCTAATTGAGGTTAATGGTTGGGAAGATATGAATAATAACAAATTTTGAGGATGTAATTTATCACTAATAAGTTGGGGACTTATGTCTTAGTTTGTGGAAAGCTGTACGTTTTTAGGTAGTGAAAGGAGTCGTCGGGTTAGATGTTATTTTAAGAATTGAAATTTATTATTTGAGTACTTAGAAGTTGGGTTTGTTTGGAGACTTAAGGCAAGAATGTTCCTCCTACTTATGTAGCGTAGCTGCATTGAGGAAATTTGAAGGATTTGAAAATAGAAAATTTAAGGGTTGAATGAATTTGTTTCAGGGGACTTAGGGATAAAACTATGTCTGGTAATTTTGAAAGTTGAGGTTATAGTGGATTGGGTGAAGCTAAAGAAATTGTAAATCGCAGAATATAAGAAGGGTACAGTTATGATGATTTAATTTAGACCGAAGGAAAACTCAGTGGTATTTGGAGATGAATGAGGTAAAAGTTAGTCAAATGTAATGAATGTAGATATGGAAGTTCGGCGAGAAAATTGAAGACTGGGGGTGATTTTATGTGCTGCTTCGCTCGGAATTGAACGGACTTAATTCAATAAAACTAGAGCTGAACCTAAGTTAAAGGAGTTTGAATGCTTAAGTTATAATTGATGGAGTTGTAGTCATTGAATGCATGAATGGTTGAGTGTCGAGGTACATTGTGTAACGACCCTAATACTGTACCCATATTTACCCTTAATTACCGTACAAATTTTTAAATTTTTTTATTCACACACTATGCGGAAACTAAATTAATTAAATTAAATAAAACAAAATAAAACATTGGGAGGGCAATAATGTAATTCGGCCAGGGAGAAGAAGCAGCGACTGGTCGCTGACCAGCGACCAGTCTCAGCGCACGATCGCTGAGCAGCATGTCTGCCCAGCGATCGGGCGCTGGCATACTGCCAGCGACCAGTCGCTGGCAGCTCCATGCTGCCAGCGATCGGGCGCTGGCATACTGCCAGCGACCAGTCGCTGGCAGCTCCCTTGTTGCCAGTGCTTGATCACTGGCAGCCATTCAGCTGCCAGCGATCGATCTCTGCACTCCTTGCAGCGATCCAATGCCTTCTTTGATCGCCCTCAGTTTTTCCTTCACAATTGCTCTCTGGAATTCGATTCCAGAGAGTAGAACACTTATAAAATTTCAACCAATGCTCTCTGGAAACCGAATTCCAGAGAGTGAACTTCATATATCTAATGCCTTTTATCACCAATACACCAATCAAATTAGAAATTAAACTCAATCAAAACTTTCTAAATTCAACCCACTCTCAGCGGACTTTGCGAAATCCAACTGCGTGGATATATCTAAAAACCGAGACTATCCGTAACATCCTATAACGGTGTCAAAACTTTCTACATAACGTTCAATACAATTAAAACCAAACAGTTCTACAATGTCAAACAAAATGTCATTATTTAAACAATCCTATAATGTTTATAAATCTATCAGCCGAAAATATCCCTAAACCTCAAAACTCTATACTACTTCCCACGGGTCGGTTAAGCCTCGACTGCAACCAGCACACCACCGCACCATCCTCCGGCAACTGTATCATGCCTCAGGAGGAGGAAATTCCATCCTCCCTGGTATATCAATACGCCTTTCGGCCAATACAATACGCCTTTCGGCACAGTTATATCAATACGCCTTTCGGCCAATACAATACGCCTTTCGGCCAATACAATACGCCTTTCGGCCAATACAATACGCCTTTCGGCACAGTTATATCAATACGCCTTTCGGCACAGTTATATCAATACGCCTTTCGGCCAATACAATACGCCTTTCGGCCAATACAATACGCCTTTCGGCACAGTTATATCAATACGCCTTTCGGCACAGTTATATCAATACGCCTTTCGGCACAGTTATATCAATACGCCTTTCGGCCAATACAATACGCCTTTCGGCCAATACAATACGCCTTTCGGCACAGTTATATCAATACGCCTTTCGGCCAATACAATACGCCTTTCGGCCAATACAATACGCCTTTCGGCCAATACAATACGCCTTTCGGCCAATACAATACGCCTTTCGGCACAGTTATATCAATACGCCTTTCGGCACAGTTATATCAATACGCCTTTCGGCACAGTTATATCAATACGCCTTTCGGCCAATACAATACGCCTTTCGGCACAGTTATATCAATACGCCTTTCGGCACAGTTATATCAATACGCCTTTCGGCCAATACAATACGCCTTTCGGCCAATACAATACGCCTTTCGGCACAGTTATATCAATACGCCTTTCGGCACAGTTATATCAATACGCCTTTCGGCCAATACAATACGCCTTTCGGCCAATACAATACGCCTTTCGGCACAGTTATATCAATACGCCTTTCGGCACAGTTATATCAATACGCCTTTCGGCCAATACAATACGCCTTTCGGCCAATACAATACGCCTTTCGGCCAATACAATACGCCTTTCGGCCAATACAATACGCCTTTCGGCCAATACAATACGCCTTTCGGCACAGTTATATCAATACGCCTTTCGGCCAATACAATACGCCTTTCGGCACAGTTATATCAATACGCCTTTCGGCCAATACAATACGCCTTTCGGCCAATACAATACGCCTTTCGGCACAGTTATATCAATACGCCTTTCGGCCAATACAATACGCCTTTCGGCCAATACAATACGCCTTTCGGCCAATACAATACGCCTTTCGGCACAGTTATATCAATACGCCTTTCGGCCAATACAATACGCCTTTCGGCACAGTTATATCAATACGCCTTTCGGCACAGTTATATCAATACGCCTTTCGGCCAATACAATACGCCTTTCGGCCAATACAATACGCCTTTCGGCCAATACAATACGCCTTTCGGCCAATACAATACGCCTTTCGGCCAATACAATACGCCTTTCGGCACAGTTATATCAATACGCCTTTCGGCCAATACAATACGCCTTTCGGCACAGTTATATCAATACGCCTTTCGGCCAATACAATACGCCTTTCGGCACAGTTATATCAATACGCCTTTCGGCACAGTTATATCAATACGCCTTTCGGCACAGTTATATCAATACGCCTTTCGGCACAGTTATATCAATACGCCTTTCGGCCAATACAATACGCCTTTCGGCCAATACAATACGCCTTTCGGCACAGTTATATCAATACGCCTTTCGGCACAGTTATATCAATACGCCTTTCGGCCAATACAATACGCCTTTCGGCACAGTTATATCAATACGCCTTTCGGCACAGTTATATCAATACGCCTTTCGGCCAATACAATACGCCTTTCGGCCAATACAATACGCCTTTCGGCCAATACAATACGCCTTTCGGCCAATACAATACGCCTTTCGGCCAATACAATACGCCTTCGGCCAATACAATACGCCTTTCGGCCAATACAATACGCCTTTCGGCACAGTTATATCAATACGCCTTTCGGCACAGTTATATCAATACGCCTTTCGGCACAGTTATATCAATACGCCTTTCGGCACAGTTATATCAATACGCCTTTCGGCACAGTTATATCAATACGCCTTTCGGCACAGTTATATCAATACGCCTTTCGGCACAGTTATATCAATACGCCTTTCGGCACAGTTATATCAATACGCCTTTCGGCCAATACAATACGCCTTTCGGCCAATACACAATAAGCCTTACGGCCAATGATCAATAAGCCTTACGGTCGATGCACTGCTTTACGTTATCTTTAAAAACTCTGTGCGGAAGTTCTTTTTCATGTTTTCTTTAAAACGAGTGATGCGTGAACAGTTCAATATCTTACAATAAACAAGCAATAACATATACCATCAGGACTGTAAAGCATAACCTATAAACCTCTAGACCTAGCTACCCAACCGTGACAATTAAACATAAAGCATCTCCAAAATTCCTCGAGACGATTTGACGTACGGTGTAGGCCTATCGGCCAAATAAAATCACGAGAACTTACCTCGTGCACGCTGCAATCTAAGCTTCGTCCACGAGCGCTGTTTACCTAAGCAATTTACAAGGATTGACGTTAAAACGAGTTTAAGCTATCGATTGTCCAAATTTACAAAACCTTAATTTCTCAATTTTTAACATTTTCACAAATTGATTTAATTTCGTCCAATAACGTCAATACGTCTTTTATATCGTCAATCATAATCAAACTATGAATTTCGGATCCTAAATCGACATTTTTATCGAAACCTAAACGAAACCCTAATTATTTAAACGTTACGAAACTCGAAATCTAACGCTCTAAAACTATAGAGACATACCTAAAACGTCGATTGGAGGAAAAAGCGTGAAGAAAACGAGACGAACGGAGGTCGGATCAGAGGTCGGAGCCGTGAAATCGTCGGCGGCCAGAGAGGGTTTGCGCGAGGGAGAAAAGAAAACAGAGAGGAAATGGCATTCTGGAGAAGAGAAAGAAAGGCTTTGCCTTTTTAATAAAAAAAATGATTTGTCAAAAGACAAAATGCCCTTAGCTCTTATTTCTTTCTTGTTTCGTCCTTCGTTTCGTTAATCGTCCAGCGATTCGACTTTTCCAAATTTCCATATTTTGCCAATATATCCAACTTAGTATTTGAGACTTATTAAAACTGTCCGTTCGCAATTCGGACCTAAATTACTATTTTTACGAGAACGTCTTTTACATTACGAAAAGTGTATTTACTCGGAATATAGTGTTTGATCTCCGAAAATTCCCATAATTTCCTTAAAATTCCTATTAATCGTTAGGATCGTAATGACGCTTTCTTTTCGTGAAACGGACCTGATTTGACATATTTACCAAAAAATGCCATTATATAATAAAATAATAATATAATACATTATATCTGAAATCCGTACAAGCCGGATATTACACATTGTTAGAGTTGTTTGAACTTTGGAGACTTAGGGATCGCCAGAGATCAATAGGTGACTAAGGTTATAGTAGAATCGAAACGAGTGTTACGAGCATAGTTATGATAAAGGAACTGGTGTGCACCGTCGGGAAAATGTTATTTGGGTGATATAAGTTTGGGTGTATATAGGATTTCTAATGCCTGTATAATGAGGGGACATGTATGAGGATTTGTGGATGACCTCTTTGAAAAGGAATGATACACTGAGTATTCGAGTGAAAGACTAAGGATTTAGTTATCGATGCGGAGAAAGGAAGTAAAGATTTAGTTACAAGAATGTTAGGTTGTCAGACAGTTTTGTAAAGGATGTGTGATGAGGCAAAAATTGATGATATAAGATTGAGTACGTAAAAGAGGTGATTTAGGATAGGTTAGAATTTACATCATTCGGGTAATGGGTGAAACAGGAGGGAAATTGTATGAGTTTTGGATAAGTATTCCTGTAAGAAAGTCAATGTCCTAGTCTGTGGACGAATGAAGTCTGTGGACAAGAACTGTCGTCCACATCGTTTTCTGCTCTTGTCGTCCACGTTACCGTACGCTTCTGTTGTCCACGTATTTGCTATTTCAAACGTCCATTCTGCCTCTCAGTTCTGTTGTCCATCCATTCGATGAAACCAGATAGAAAAGTTGAAGATTTCTACTGTTCAGATTGATGAAACCTGAGCGGAATTAAATGTTGAGCTAGGATATAGCGTTGACCGAAACCAGGTTTCATTGTTTTTCTTGAAATGTAAATTAAGTTATATTTGTACAAGGTTTATACCTCCCGCTTAGGATAGATGTGAATGAAATGGGATATCACGAGATTTTTTTAGGAATAGTATAAGGATAAATTTAAGGGACGTTACAGGTTGAGCTGTTTTCTTTCTGCAGCTTTAGTAACTTGGAGTAGAGAGAGATTTATAAGAGGTTTGAAGAAGGGGATCGATGATGAGGGCACAGACAGTTAGGGAGTTATCCAAACCCGCGGAATGTTGGATGTTATGAGTGGTCCCCATGGTTTAGCAGAACATTGAGATCCAACCTACTCTTATACACAAGGAGAAATCAGTGGAAATTCTAGATTATACAGTGAAGGTTTTACGCAACAAGGAAATTACGGATAAGAATGTTATGTGAGCTACAACAAGGTTGCATAATGGGGAGTTAAAAGAATATTTAGAACCCGAGTTGGAAGTAGAGACTTAAAGTATACCTTGATAGAATAGTTGTTAGATTGAGTATTGAGAGCTTAAGTTTGGGAATAACCAAGCCACGAATTTTGAGGGCAAAATTCTTTTAAGGAGGGTAGATTGGAACACCCAGCTCCATGTAACCAATTTACCTTGTCATCTAATAGTGTCATTTTATGGATGAAATTGGGAGAATTATTGATTAGGTTAATGAGTGACTAAGTAAGGGAATAAAAGTAAATAGAGACCTTTAGTGGATAACGTATTTAAGGGAGGGTTTAATGAGGTTTAGCCGCCACTGTTTTCTCATTTTCTTTTTTCGGCTCTCAGCTCAGCAGAGTGCTCTGGGAGATTTCCCCCTTCGATTTCTCCAAGAGATTTCTCCAGCCTAGGTGAGTTTCCTTTGTTTTCCTTGGGTTTTAGTGGCGAGATAACAGAGGGTGTACAATGTGTGTGCTTTGGGAATGCCGTGAATGAGAATAGGCTCGGGTTTTGGTGAAAAATCGGGAATCCACGATTATTAGAGTTTCAAACTAGTTCTTTAGATTTCCGGTTGTTTTAGGATTAATGCACTTACCTTGATTGGTGACGGGGCCTTGGGCACACATCATGTCGGGGTGGGGTTCAAATATGGCTGTCCTGAGAGAAGGAGCATGTTTTTCCCCCGGTAGATAGAAAGGGCTATCTAACCGCAAGATGTGCCCTCTGCATCTGGTGAGAGTTAACCCCCAGTGACACCCTCTGCTATGAACTAAAGAATGAAAGGAATGCATGGTTTTCTGAATGTCATATGCATAGCATGCATTTTCGTTTAAGTAGATTTACTGAGCCTTTAGCTCATAGAATGTTTCTATAGTGTAGGTGATATTGAAGCAGGTGAGAATGACATCCCTCTGCAAGATGAATGAGTTGGTTGAAGAGAAATGCCTGTGGCAGTGGGCTGAGTAGTCGAGGCCCTTTTGACCCGTGAGAGCATATGACTAAGTATTTAGGGGTTTTGGGTTTATGTAGGGCTGATGGGTGATTGGTTAGTTAATACTGATGTTTTGATGCTTCTGGATAATTTCATGGATAAAGGTTTATTTTAGATAGCTTTATAAACACATGTACAGAATGCTTATTCTGATATTTGAAATGGATTAGAATTTTGAGGAATTTGATTTATAGTTTGTGGTTTGGTATAGTTAGTGGAAGAGGAAAAGGAATGGAAGAGATGTGTGATGAAGGGGTAGGGGCAGCACTCTGGAATTAAATTCCAGAGAGCTAGCCGATCGATCGCAGGGTAGGCGATCGATCGGCTGATGTTTCATGGGCGATTCTGTCTAAGTTAAGTTAAGTATTTTGGAGTCGAAGACGTCGTCCATTCTTGTGGACGAAGACGTCGTCCATTCCTGTGGACGAAGACGTCGTGAATGTAAAAGTCGTCCGATTCTATGGACGATTATGTCGTCCAATGCTGTGGATGATAACGTATCGTCGTCCGATTCTATGGATGATCACGTCATCCGATACTGTGGACGATAATGCATCAACGTCCGATTCTGTGGACGATGACGTCGTCCAATGCTGTGGACGATAACGTATTGTCATCTGATACTGTGGACGAAAACGTCAACTGATCTCATTACAGAGGTCACGTCGACCCCCACTGTACCATTCGTCCAAAACCAATAAGAAGTGTTGTCTGCCGATTCTACTTGGTAGTTCGTTGATCGATATTAGTCATAGTCAATTCCAGAGAGTTTAAGACGCCAACCGAAACCCCTGTTCTACAGTTTTAGCTCTTGCAATTAAGTTTAGTTTTTACACATATATGGACCTTACGCATTGTATGTCTTCCGCTAAATGAATTAATTGTTTGTACACGAGAAGTATTAAAAGATAAAAATGAAAGTTCAAATTTTATGACATTTTTAGGAATAGTACAAGGGAAAGTTTATGGGACGTTACAGATAGGGACTGTTTGGAAGCATTTAATTTGTTGAAACAAAAGTTGATCACCGCACCAGTGATAGCAGCACCTGATTGGACTTTACCATTCATTTTGATGTGCGATGCAAGTGACTATGCTATGACAGTAATGCTAGGACAGAAGAAAAACAGAGTATTCCATTTCATCTATTATGCCAACAAAACTCTAAATGAAGCTCAAAGGAATTACACAACTACTGAAAAAGAACTACTAGCAGTGGTGTTTGCATTTGATAAATTCAGAGCATATTTGATAGGAACAAAGGTTATTGTGTATACCGATCATGCAGCAATCAAGTACTTGGTTGTGAAGAAGAATGCTAAACCAAGACTAATCCGCTAGGTGCTACTGCTTAAAAAGTTTGATTTGGAAATCCGTGACAGAAAGGGATGCGAAAACCAAGTGGCAGATCATTTATCTCGAATGGAAAATATGAGCAAACAGCAACTTGGAGAGAATATCAAGGAAACATTCTCAGATGAACAGATGTTGAAATTGGATGTATATCTAGTGCCTTGGTATGTAGACTTCGTCAATTATATTGTGAGTGATATCATCCCTCTCGACATATATTATCAGCAGAAAAGGAGTTCTTGAAAGACGTAAAACAATATTTTTGGGATGAACAATTCCTCTTCAAATAATGCGCAGACCAGTTGCTGAGAAGATGTACACTAAAAGAAGAAATGGAGCAAGTGCTGCAGCAATGCCATGCAGCATCATACGGAGGTCATTATGGAAGAACACGTACAGCCGCAAAAGTTCTGCAATCAAGTTTGTACTGGCCTATCCTTTTTAAAGATGCTAATAATTTTGTGAAAAGCTGTGACAGGTGCCAAAGAATAGAAAACATATCAAGAAAACATGAGCTGTCACTGACTAACATCATGGAGATCGAAGTCTTTGATGTCTGGGGGATTGACTTCATGGGACCTTTCCTAGCATCTCATGGGAACCAATATATCCTTTTAGCTGTTAATTATGTTTATAAATGGGTAGAAGCTGTAGCATTGCCAAACAATGAAGGGAAGAATGTGCTCAATTTTTTGCAGAAAAATATTTCCATAAGGTTTGGAACTCCCAGAGCGATTATCAGTGATGGAGGATCTCATTTCTGCAACAGATCCTTCATTGGGTTAGTAAGTAAGTATGGAGTTAGACATAAGGTAACAACAACATACCACCCACTAAGTAATGGCCAAGCAGAAGTATCTAACAGGAAAATAAAACGGATCTTGGAGAAAGTAGTAAATCCAAATAGAAAAGACTGGTCACAGAAATTAGACGATGCATTATGGTATATATAACAACTTATAAGACTCCTCTGGGCACTACTCCATACAACATAATTTATGGAAAAACTTGTCATCTTCCTGTAGAGTTAGAACACAAGGCTTTTTTGAGCAATAAAAACATTGAACTTGGATTTGCAGCAAGCAGAAAGGAGTAGATTTTTACAGTTGCGAGAATTAGAGGAGTTACGAATGAGAGCCTACGAAAATGCAAGGATTTATAAAGAAAAAGTTAAAAAAATGGCATGACAGAAAGATACTACATAAGATTTTTTAGAAGAGACAGAAGGTATTGCACTTTAATTCCAGAATGAAGTTGTTTCCAGGAAAGCTGAAATCTAGATGGTCTGGACCATTTGAAATCATAGAAATATTTCTATTAGGGGTGTACGTGGTCCGATCCGGTCCGGTTTTGAAAAAAATTAAGATCGGACCAATAATATTTGGTTTTCATTTTTTAGAACCGGTACCATCAAAAAAATTCTAAGGACTTGACCAGAACCGGACCAAAATTTCAGTTTCAGTTCTGGTCCGGTTCTGGTTTTCCCATTAAAAAATATTTTTTTAATAAAAAATTCTAAATTAAAAAATTTCGTCAATAGAGCAGTGGATTCTTCACCAACTTTCACCTCCTTACTGCATGATAAGGATAGAGGACAATAAAAACAACGGAAAACAACAAAACAGCAACAAAAAAAAATGAATAAAAATATTCATTCATAAAAAAAAAATGAATGCTTCACAAACTACAAAATACACTAAAACAGCAACAAAAACAATAGAGGACGACAAAAACAACGGAAAACAACAATAAAAACAGCAACAAAAACCAACCAAAGAAAACAACCCCAAAATTAATAGCAAAAAAACATGCTCTCAAAAATTAACAGCAACATGATGAAAAATTCAGGTAAAGAGCAACACGAAATTAACAGCAAATAAACATCCACAAAACAACACAACAAAATCGATGATTAGCAGGTTGTAGGTCGGAAAACTAACACAATCAAATGCTCTCGGTCACGTCCGAAGAGTCTCCTAAAAACAGCAGCACAATGAACGTAAAATAGAGGACAACGTGGAATGATACAAAGTACAAACGATGAGCTGGATGGAATACCTGTACTTACTCAGAGTCCTAGAGAGCTCCGATTAAGATTGAAGGCATCGGCGATGGCTGAGAGAGAAGATTAAATGACAGATTGAAGGCCTCGGCTTCTGCTTCGGTGTAGGCGAGTGAGACAGTCTCTCCTCTCATCTCCTCTGAACTGAACTTCGACAGAACAAAAATTAGGGCTTTTCTTCGACAGAACTGAAAAATCTTCAGTTTTATGTCTCTGTTTTGTGTGGGCCGATTCTGGTTTTTGGGTATTTGTCATTAAACCCGAAAATCGAATAAAAAATTTTGGTTCTGCTGTAGCAGAACCAAAATTCTTTTTTTTTTTAGAAAACTCGACCAGAACCGGACCAAATAGGTCGGTTCTGGTCCAGTTCTTCGGTCCAGGTTGGTTTTGTACACCCCTAATTTCCATATGCACATTGGAATTATGGAACGAAAAGAGTGGCAGAACTTTCAAGGTTAATGGTCAGAGAGTAAAACATTATCATGGTGATTATTGACAAAAATTACGTCAATTTCTCTCAAAGACAGAAAAGAAACGTGAAGTAAGGGAAAGTTAGACTGAAGACTAAACAAAAAAAAAAATCAAGCACTTATTGGGAGGCAACCCAATGTCTAGTATCCTTTTTATATCCTTTAGTGTTCATCTAAAATAATGGTGATGCTACAACATTTGTTGTAGCATCACAGATAATCAAAATAAAAATTAAATACGTAGGTTTAATTGTTAATCTATTTATTTACTTTTATTTTACCATTTAGAATTTTAAAGTGTTTACCTTACCAGCCAGATAATTAGAATAATAATAATAATAAAAGAGGCAAAATAATTAATAATTAGATGTTTTTCTAATTATTTAATGTTAATTGACCGCCTTCACCAAATTTCCCTTTATTTCGAATTTTCAGATTTCTACTTTCCTCTTCTGAAGCTCTAGCGCCACTGTAGCAATTCTTCAAAGTCTTGCTTCTCACGACATTTTCCCTCCCATTTCAGGATACCAAATACTGTCATGAGATGTAAGAGCTCTGAACGAAAATCTGCTAAATACTTGCATAAGCCGGAATTCATCTCCGACACAGAAAAACTTCAGTATGATCAAGGTATGACAAAAAAAACCTTTGCTCTAGAAAAAAAGATTTGTTCTTTCAGAAGGCACCTACACTGGGTACCAGGCCTATATCTCTTCAATAATTCAAGAGCGCCATTGGACGAGATTTTGTGCTCTTCCAGAAGAGGTCATAACGTCTTTGGTTCGTGAATTCTACGCCAACTTTGAGGGCGAGCTACCTCAGATAGTACGGGTCAGAAAACGAAAGGTAAAGATTACGCTGGCCGCGATAAACTCCTTTTATAATTTAGAGGAAGTGGAAGATGAATATTATATGCACGCGGATAATCATTCCCCGCCATTCCTGAAAGCTGTGCTGAAGGAAATCACTAAACCCAACGCTGCGTGGGATGTTTCTAAAACTAGATCCTTCTCTCTTCCTTGCATTAAGCTACTGCCGAAAGCAAAAGTTTGGTATCATTTTATTAAAAGTCGTTTATTACCTTCTTCTCATGGTCATCATGTCACCAAAGATAGAGCTATTTTGTTATACTGCCTTCTGACTAGGAAACGCATCAATGTGGGATTGATTTTATACCGACACTTATGTGCTAGTGCATTACAACCCAAGGGGCAATTTTTCTTTCTCGCTTTCATAACAGGATTATGCGAATATGCTGAAGTGATTTATGAAGACCAAGAAGAAAAATTGACACCAGCATCAGGCATTACTCCTGCAGCATAAAAAGGATTGCACTGACCAAATTGGAGGAAGAAGCTGCTGAGGAGGCACCACCTAGAAAGCAAAACACCCATGCTCCACATGCTGCAGCGGAGCTGCAGCATCAGCAGAAAGCACTATCTACCTGCAACAAATTATGGAGCGCTTGAAGCGGATGAAACATTGGCCAAGCAACAAGAAACTCTACTCATGATCGAACAGCGACTGAGCCAACAAGAGGTCTAACAATTTCACATAAATGCAAGGCTCTGAAGAATGAAACGAAAGAGCAGAGTATTCTGGCGCTACAGCAAACTTCGAGACAGAGCATTAGCCGAGAGTTTGACCAGATCTTTTGCTGAGCCCCGACCAACCTTCCCTCATTTTCCAACCATGCTGCTCCATCACTCCGAGTCTGATCCAGACAATGAAGACTAACAATCCAAGGAAGTTCTTGCCCCCTCTTTTTGCTTGCATTCTATTTTGTTTGGCAGCGGGGACACTGCCAATTTTTAAGTTTGGGGGTAAGGAAATAGGATGGGTAGAAAAGTTAGTTGTTGGTTGTGACAAAAATCAAATGAATAATAATGCAATTTTCAAGTGTTTCCTAATTGAGTAAGTTTATTGAATAATGCCGCTGCCACATATTATTAGAAATTAATTAAGATTTATTCCCATGAGCTTATTTTTTTTCCTAACACACAAACTCCTTTTAGTTGCTTAGGAATATCATTCTTACTAGACCTTACAATTATAGGTAGATGACAACAATTCAGTGTTTGATGAAGAAAATTAACAATAAAAGACTTCTTCTAAAAAAAAGAATAAGTGCAATTTTCTAATCTACTTTCAATTTCGAGTGAGCTTTTTGGATACTCGATGGGTAGAAATAAATTAGAGGAACTTCGTCGCATAATTATTGACTATACTCCTCTATTATTTTATATGAGTATATATCTTTAAGTGACACTACTGAGTAACCGGAGGCCTTCATGACCAAGTTGTCAATCGCGTAAAAAGGTAGTGTGACTTATAGAGAAAGTCAATACAAAAATTGTATATCCCCCTTACTTATTTGTGTATTATATTATCAAAAAGAAGAAGAAAAAGAAGAACCTTTGAAAGCTAATTCACTTAGGAAAAATATTGAAAAATTGGTATTCTATGATATTCATAGTGATATTTAATTTTGATTTTTGAACTTTGCAATTCAATAGAAGTTTGAGCACACACGCACTTTGAAAATTAGTTCATTGAGAAATAAATCTATATTGATTGATTTTAATTGTGATAGTGAAATTTTCAACAAAATTTACAAGTTTTGAAATATTTTGAAATTTACATGGAATTTATTGATGGTACCTTGAAAATTTTATTTTGCATCACTCGAGGACGAGTAATGGTTCAAGTTTGGGGGTATTTGATAACTCTTAAATTAGAGTTATTTTATAATCCTTTTAATTGATATAACACATATGATTTGAGTGAATGTAAAAACAAATTGGTAGAATTTATTGAAATTGCTACAGGATACTGCAGCATCAAAAGATTAGTTGAATTTAATGTATTTCATGCATATTCTAGGAAAAACAAGCAGATTTGTATTACTAATTCGAATTTTATATTTTTTTATTTGAATGCAGATTTATTAGTGGGAAAATATAAAAATGAAAGATTGGCGTTTTAATAGAAAACTAAATTAAAATGATGAAAATTATGAAGAGAGAAAATAAAATCACTAAAGTCGATTATTTTTACCAAAAATAATCGACGAAAATCATGGAAAGAAAAGGGGATTTGGCTGCTGAATTATGGAGTGAAGAGGGGGACTTAAAAAGAAGATATCTAGAGGAAGAAAAGAGGACACACTACGCACGCAGAACAAGAGAAGAAGAAGCAATTGGAAAGAAAATGATTTTTTGGTTGCTGGACGTCAACCACAATTTTGCTTCTTCTACTTTTCATTTTTGTTTTCTCTGGCTGAATACTTTTATTAGTTTTTCTATTATCATGATTTTAGGCTAAATCTTTTTAATCTTGGTTAGGAGGGAAAATACTCATTATATATTTTTATTTTGATCTATGAATGTTATGTATTTTTCACCGAACAATTTCTCATGATTTTTATTGCGTAATTTGAATTGTGTCGATAGGCAGATTCGATGTCACATGTTCCTATTGTATCAATAGGTAAATAGGAATTGTAAGATGCATGAGTAATTAAATAAATTAAATTTGTTGCAAAGTCGCTAACATAATTTATTTGGCATTAAAAATAGGAATACAAAGAAAGTTCAGATTAAGTTTTTGTCTTTTCAAAGCTGAAAAGAAAATTATGAAACGGATTTATCTAGGCAATTTGATAGAACCCTAGAAATGTTATGAATTCTTGCTGTTCTGTGATAAATCCTGTAGCATTCCCGTATCATCAGTAGTAAAATACATGTAATGAGTAAATCAACCATAACCAAGGTTTTTATCATATTAATCTTTCTAATTCATTTCAATTTGAGTCTTTATTAATTCTGAGTAATTTCATTTTATTATTCCTTGCCACTCATCTATTTTCATTATTCTCATTTTTATTTTTATAGAATTTTATAGTAAATTAAATTTAGTTAAGAATATCCTCGTGGGATCGACTTTTACTTACTTTATTACTTCGTTAGCGATATGTGCGCTTGCGTTGAGGTGTATAAAATCACTAACAGCCCTAAAAATTCTTTTTCTGATTAGTGCAACAATCTCCGCTGTCTGTCTCAAAATATCTGGCCCAACTAGCATTCTTTCACCTACTTCATCCCAATGCACTGGTGATCTACACTTTCGGCCATATAAAGCTTCATAAGGTGTCATTCCAATTGAAGTTTGATAACTATTGTTGTAGGCGAACTCCACCAATGACAGATTTTTACTCCAATTTCCTTGGAAATCAATAGCACAAGCTCGTAACATATCTTCTAGGGTCTAAATACTCTTTTTTCAATTTTCCATTTGTCTGAGGATGAAAAGCTGTACTGAATTTCAACTGACTACCCATAATTTTTTGCATACTCTTCCAAAATTTAGAGGTAAAACGGGTATCTCAATCAAACACGATAGAAATGGGCGTGCCATGAAGTCTAATAATCTCCTGAACATAGTGTTGAGCATACTGATCCATAGTATATGTAGTCTTTACAGGGAGAAAATGCGCTGATTTTGTCAATCGATTAACTATCACTCAAATAGAGTTGTGACCCTTAATTATCTTAGGAAGTCCCACTACAAAGTCCGTAGTAATATGCTCACACTTCCATTGAGGCATCATTAGTGGTCGCAATGTACCCGCAGGTCGTTGGTATTCTGCTTTGACTTGTTGACAAGTGAGACACTTCTCCACAAATTTGGCTACGTCCACTTTCAACCCACACCACCAATAATACTGCTTTAAATCTCGATACATTTTTGTTGACCCAGGATGTATCGAGTAGGGGGTGTGCTTCCTCCAATATAGCTCTCTTTAATTCAGCATCATCTGGTATACACCATCTCTTTTTGAACTGGATAATCCCACCATTAAATATGGAAAATTCAGAAACTCTTCCAGAGTCATAGCAGACAATCTCCTAATAGACCAAACAGTACAGTTAGATTTCTGCATCACCTTAGTTAGCTATCCTGGAATCAGCCGTAACAAAGAAATTTGAGACGATGCTCTTCTACTCAATGCATCAACTACAACATTAGCTTTGCCTGGATGATAATTAATTTCACAGTCATAGTCATTTATCAATACTAACCATCTGTGTTGTCACATGTTTAGATTCTTCTAAGTTAGGAAATATTTCAGGCTTTTGTGATCCATATAAATTTCGCACCTTTCTCCATAAAGATAATGCCTCCAAATTTGTAATACGTGAACTACCGCTGCAAGCTCCAAATCATGAGTTTGGTAGTTTTTCTCATGTTCATTCAACTGTCTCGAGGCATAAGCTACCACTTTTTCTTCTTGCATAAGAGTACATCTCAATCCATACTTTGAAACATTACTATACACTACAAATTTTCCTGATCTAGATGGTATAGTAAGTATAGGTGCTGAGACTAACCTTTATTCAGCTCCTGAAAGCTTTACTCGCACTCTTCAGTCCTTGAATACTTGACACATTTCTTGGCTAGCTTCGTAAGTGGGCTGGCTAAGGTTGAAAAACCTTCTACGAATCTCCGATAATATAATGCAAGACCAAGAAAACTCCTTATTTCAATTGCATTCTTTGATTGAGATCATTTACTAACAGCTTCAATCTTCACTGGGTCCACTACTATACCATTTTTTGAAATAATGTGGCCAAGAAAATTCACCTTCTCCATCCAAATTTCACACTTGGAGAATTTTGCATATAGTGTCTCACATCTCAACGTTGATAAAATAATCTTCAAGTGTTCTTTATGTTCCTCATTATCATTTGAGTAGATAATGTAACACCCGGCACTTTGCCATGTAATAGTTTTCCCGGGGTCATTTAACCGCGATTAATATTATATTAATACAATGTATGTTTTGGTTGTAATGATGGAAGGTTTAAGGGAAAACCAAACTAAGTGTGATCAAAACAAGTCAATTAGGTTAAAAGCTAATGGAAGGGTAAATGTGGAAGTAATTAAGGTAGGTGGAAGTAAACCAATGGATGAGTGCCAAGTGGCAACTTGTTGAGGAAGACAAGCCTTCTCTTCCCTCCTACGTGAAAGTTTCCACTTCTCCATCTTCTCTCCCTCTATTTTCTCTCGGCCAGGCGACAAAAGTTCACCCAAACACCTTTGATCTCCTACGTTTCTCCTTGTTTTCTGCCTAAGGTAAACATCTTCTAATACTAACCCATTTGGACACGCAAAAAGTATGCGTTTTGCTGAAGTTTTAGGTTAAGGTATTTAGGAGAAAACTCTCATTTTTTTTTTGTATGGGAACACATTGTGACTTTCTACATGTCTGAATGGAGTTTTCTGCATAATCTTCCAAGTTATTTGTTAGCATTTGCAGCTGTTTGATACCTCTTCATGCATACTACAGATCCGAGCATTCCAGGGACATTCGAGCATCTGACACTGCAGCAAACAGGTAAGTTCATGCATCTACGTTGGCCCTTAAGGCCCTACAACTCGGAGGTACTAGGTCTGGTTCGGGTAGATAGGTTTTAGGTTATGTTTTAAGTTAAACGTGTTTCCGTTATATTCTGTTCTCTGTTGTATTCATTCTGTCACCTGAAATGTTAAGTTTAAGCATCGCACTGATTCATGCATACACGTTTTCCTGTAAAATCATGCAAATGTTTTCAGCACCGGTTTTGAAGTAAGTAAGATAAAATCCTGTAAAGAAAATGTATGGTTAAGTGTGGACGAGGACTGGCATCCTGTCAAGTACTCCTGTTATGTCCTGAAAGTGGCATGTACATCCTGTTGCGCCAGCTCCTCCTCCCACTTATACCTTCCTGTCCAGTGAAACTAAATGTGAAGTGATGTAATGTTCATGTATTTGAAACGTTCATGCACAGCATATGCACCATTGCATCTCATGTTCTTACTGAGCTCTAGGCTCATAGGTGAACTCCCTGTTGTAGGTACGGATACTCTTGATGAGGACCTTGTGCCTCAAAATGGCGAGCTGATGTAGTTGGAGGATCGAGCTCACTGGGGTTGGTTGCTGCAGTCGGATCAATGTTATCCCTGTGAGATTGTATTTTTTTTTTATGTTAGGTCAAGTCCTGTATAGCTTTTGAAACTTTAAAACCAATGTGAAATCTGTATCTTTATGTTTTCAAAACTCCTGTTGTGAAATTCTGGAATGAAGGTCTTGTCTGTTTAGTTCGGTTGTGAATTATAAACGATGTATAGGTTTTAATGGTGGTGTATTTTAAACCTCTGTATTTGACAGATTGTACCCATATATTTTAAATGTTTTGAAAACATTCTGGAACTGCTTGAGTTCTCCATTTTCAGGTCATGCATGGACAGCTTCTGGTTTTAGAGCTATCCATGCAGTTTGTTTTCTTAGAAACCTGTAAATTTTGAATCGGTTTGAAGGTTTGAAGCACTTATACCTTCGTTTTAAGTTCCCGGTTGGAATGTCCTCCTGTTAAAAAGTGGTCCAATTCTGTCTTTAAATGAAGTCTTCCGCCTAGTATAAATATGTCTTCCGGTTGACGTCAGCATAAGTCTTCCGCCTAGTGTAAATATGTCTTCCGGTTGACGTCAGCATAAGTCTTCCGCCTAGTGTAAATATGTCTTCCGGTTGACGTCACGCCCAGTCAAAGTCAATTCAGTCATCCGCCCAGTCAAAGTCAATTCAGTCATCCGCCCAGTCAAAGTCAATTCAGTCATCCGCCCAGTCAAAGTCAATTCAGTCATCCGCCCAGTCAAAGTCAATTCAGTCATCCGCCCAGTCAAAGTCAATTCAGTCATCCGCCCAGTCAAAGTCAATTCAGTCATCCGCCCAGTCAAAGTCAATTCAGTCATCCGCCCAGTCAAAGTCAATTCAGTCATCCGCCCAGTCAAAGTCAATTCAGTCATCCGCCCAGTCAAAGTCAATTCAGTCATCCGCCCAGTCAAAGTCAATTCAGTCATCCGCCCCAGTCAATTCAGTCATCCGCCCAGTCAAAGTCAATTCAGTCATCCGCCCAGTCAAAGTCAATTCAGTCATCCGCCCCAGTCAATTCAGTCATCCGCCCAGTCAAAGTCAATTCAGTCATCCGCCCAGTCAAAGTCAATTCAGTCATCCGCCCAGTCAAAGTCAATTCAGTCATCCGCCCAGTCAAAGTCAATTCAGTCATCCGCCCAGTCAAAGTCAATTCAGTCATCCGCCCAGTCAAAGTCAATTCAGTCATCCGCCCAGTCAAAGTCAATTCAGTCATCCGCCCAGTCAAAGTCAATTCAGTCATCCGCCCAGTCAAAGTCAATTCAGTCATCCGCCCAGTCAAAGTCAATTCAGTCATCCGCCCAGTCAAAGTCAATTCAGTCATCCGCCCAGTCAAAGTCAATTCAGTCATCCGCCCAGTCAAAGTCAATTCAGTCATCCGCCCAGTCAAAGTCAATTCAGTCATCCGCCCAGTCAAAGTCAATTCAGTCATCCGCCCCAGTCAATTCAGTCATCCGCCCAGTCAAAGTCAATTCAGTCATCCGCCCAGTCAAAGTCAATTCAGTCATCCGCCCAGTCAAAGTCAATTCAGTCATCCGCCCCAGTCAATTCAGTCATCCGCCCAGTCAAAGTCAATTCAGTCATCCGCCCAGTCAAAGTCAATTCAGTCATCCGCCCAGTCAAAGTCAATTCAGTCATCCGCCCAGTCAAAGTCAATTCAGTCATCCGCCCAGTCAAAGTCAATTCAGTCATCCGCCCAGTCAAAGTCAATTCAGTCATCCGCCCAGTCAAAGTCAATTCAGTCATCCGCCCCAGTCAATTCAGTCATCCGCCCAGTCAAAGTCAATTCAGTCATCCGCCCAGTCAAAGTCAATTCAGTCATCCGCCCAGTCAAAGTCAATTCAGTCATCCGCCCAGTCAAAGTCAATTCAGTCATCCGCCCAGTCAAAGTCAATTCAGTCATCCGCCCAGTCAAAGTCAATTCAGTCATCCGCCCAGTCAAAGTCAATTCAGTCATCCGCCCAGTCAAAGTCAATTCAGTCATCCGCCCAGTCAAAGTCAATTCAGTCATCCGCCCAGTCAAAGTCAATTCAGTCATCCGCCCAGTCAAAGTCAATTCAGTCATCCGCCCAGTCAAAGTCAATTCAGTCATCCGCCCAGTCAAAGTCAATTCAGTCATCGCCCAGTCAAAGTCAATTTAGTCATCCGCCCCAGTCAATTCAGTCATCCGCCCAGTTTAAAACCCCATCTTCCGGTTGACGTCATCCATCTTCCGGCTGACGTCATCTCCTCATCTGATCTCAGTTACCGTCTGTGTCTTCCGCTTGACGTCACTCGTCTTCCGGTTGACGTCACCACCTCTTCTGCCCAGTTTTATCCAGTCTCTACCGCTGAACCCTGTTCACATTTTTAGTCATCCGGTCGCTGTTCACTTTTTGTATTATTCTCATTATCCATTATTCACATCCAGCTTAAATGTGTTTTCCAGTTTCACTAACAGAGAAGGTTTATACTCTCTGTTAAGGCTTTAAAAGTATAAAGTTTTAAAAAAATATATATATATATGTGCCCGTTTTCTGCAAATGTCCCGGAGTGACGGCTCGGTTCTCGGATCCCGATCGGGTTCGGTTTCGGGTCGTCACAGTAATGGTATCAGAGAGACACGGTTTTAAAACCGATTCTGTGAAGTGTCTGACTGCGCAACCCGCCACGTGAGATCGCTCCACCAACTGTAAGTATTTAGATTACTGTAACTGTCCTGTTTATTTAAAATTAGGTTATTCTGTTATTCTTATAGGACTATCTTAGAAATGGTGAGAGGACATCAGGAAGAATCCAGTGAAAGCTCTCGGGCCATAGACCAATTGACAGAGCTGGTGGGGGTACAATCCCGCATGGTTGATCGAATGATGGCCAGAGAAGACGACAGAAACAATAACCATGGAAATATCAATCGTGATAATGCACCGCGAGACAATAGTGGAGACAGATTTCGGCGACTTCAGCCACCCTCATTTGATGGGTTGTCTACAGACCCGACCCGTGCTGAAACCTGGATTCGAACTATGGAGAAGATGTTCAGTTATGCAGAAGTAGAAGACAACAAGAAGGTTACTTGTGCCACGTTCCATCTCACTGAAAGTGCTGGATTCTGGTGGGATGCAGTACAGTCGTCTACAGTGGCGTTGAGCTGGGAAGGGTTCAAGGGGATTTTCTACGATAAGTACTTTGACCGAGGAGCGAGAAAGGAGAAGTTACTTGAGTTTTCTCGGCTGCGACAGTATGGATCTGTGGCCGAGTATGTTCAGAAATTTGAGTCGCTATCCCGATATGCAACACACATGGTGGCCACTGATGAGAACAAGGTGCACCAGTTTATTCAAGGTTTAAAGATGGACCTTCTGCGAGGAATCACGACTGGAGGTTTTGATGAGGCACCATATGTGAAAGTGGTGGCCAAGGCTTATCAACTGGAGGCCTTAGAAATAAAGTCCCAGAGACAGAGAGAACCACCGAGAGGAATTATAAGAAATACTCCTCAACAACAACAGCAAAAGATTCAGAATGTACATCCTCAACAGCAACAGAACAGGGGCATTAAAAGGCCCAATGAGACCCTTACTTACCAAGACAAAGGGAAGAGACCTATGGGAGCTCCTCAGCCTCCTGTCTGCCCACGTTGCCAGAAGAATCATACAGGAGACTGCAGGCTCTTTACTGGTCAATGTTTCCGGTGTGGTAAAGAAGGCCATCAAGTCCGGAATTGTCCGGTGCCTGACACAAGGCCGGTTGGTGCTATGCCTAGAGTGTTTGCAATGATGGAGGACGTCGATAATGCTGATCAGCACACAGCAATTACAGGTACAATATTAGTATGTAATGTGCCTGCTTATACCTTGTGGGACACGGGGGCCACACATTCGTTTGTGGCCATGGACTTTGTAGTTAGACAAAAATTTTGTAGTACGTCCTCAGATCAGCCCTACAGCGTTATGCTACCGTCCGGAGAGTTTATGCACTCTGAGCAGGTTGTACGGGGTGATATAGTGTCAGTGGGAGACCAGAAATTTTATGCCGATCTTATCGTCATCGGTATGAAAGGGTACGATGTCATTCTGGGGATGGACTGGCTATTTAGACATTATGCCACCATCAACTGTAGGTCCGGGCTTGTGTCATTTAAGCGCCCAAATGAAGTAGAATTCTCTTATCAGGCAGTACCGAAGAAACACCGTATGCCTGTGATATCTTCCTTGAAAGCTCAACGACTGATGAAGTCAGGATGCATCGGATTTCTTGCCCATGTTGTGGATGTTCAAAGGCCAAATGAGGTGGAACTTCAAAACATTCCGGTAGTCCGGGACTTCTCAGAGGTTTTCTTAGATGACTTACCGGGATTGCCACCTGATCGTGACATCGAGTTTGAAATCGATGTGTATTCTGGTGCGGAACCAGTATCGAAGAATCCGTACCGTATGGCACCAATTGAACTGAAGGAGTTGAAGGCTCAGTTGAAAGAATTAATGGACAAGGGTTTTGTGCGCCCTAGTTTCTCTCCGTGGGGTGCTCCCGTCTTGTTTGTCAAGAAGAAGGATGGGTCCCTACGGATGTGTATTGACTACCGTGAGCTGAACAAGTTGACTATCAAGAATAAGTACCCGTTGCCAAGAATTGACAATTTGTTTGATCAGCTACAGGGGGCTCGGGTATTTTCTAAGATTGACTTACGCTCCGGCTATTACCAGTTGAAGGTCAGAGCTGAGGATATTCCAAAGACTGCCTTCAGAACCCGGTACGGGCACTACGAGTTCTTGGTGATGTCGTTCGGGTTGACTAATGCTCCGGCAGCATTTATGGACCTAATGAACAGGATATTCCATGATGTCTTGGATAAATTTGTGATCGTTTTCATCGACGACATTCTGGTTTATTCCAGGAGTGTGGCTGAGCATGAGAAACACTTGGCTATGGTACTGTCAATCCTAAAGCAACATCAATTATATGCCAAGCTGTCAAAGTGTGAGTTCTGGTTAAACAAGATTAATTTCTTGGGCCACGTGGTGTCTGCTGAAGGAGTATCTGTGGACCCGGCCAAGATTCAGGCTGTGAGGGATTGGCCCAGGCCGAGAAATGCAAGTGAAGTACGAAGCTTTATCGGGCTAGCTGGTTATTACAGGAAATTCATCAAGGGGTTTTCTGTGATCGCGAAGCCTATGACCAGCTTAACAAGGAAGGAAATCAAGTTCAAGTGGTCTGAAGCATGTGAGGAGAGCTTTCAGACACTTAAGCAGAAATTAACCATTGCTCCTCTGTTAGTATTGCCAGTTGAAGATGGCAAATTCAGCGTATACTGTGATGCGTCAAAGATTGGCCTGGGATGCGTATTGATGCAAGAGGGTAAAGTGGTAGCATACGCATCAAGACAGTTGAAGAACCATGAACAAAACTACCCTACTCACGACCTTGAGTTAGCGGCAGTTGTATTTGCGCTGAAAGTATGGAGACACCACCTATATGGACAGTCATGTGAGGTGTTTTCTGACCACAAGAGTTTGAAGTACCTCTTTACTCAGAAAGAGTTGAATATGAGACAAAGGCGGTTGTTAGAATTTGTGAAAGATTACGATGTTGAGATCAAATACCATCCTGGTAAAGCTAATGTGGTAGCTGATGCACTGAGCAGGATGCCAGCTACCATGCAACCAGTTATGTCGGCCGTATCAATGCCTTTGAGGACGGAGATACAGAAGTTCGATATGGAGATGGTTTCTGGGCTATCGGCCATACTAGCAGATTTGACGCTACGACCCACCGTCCTGGACCGAATTAAAGAAGCTCAGAAGACCAATTCAAAAGATATGGCTGATATGGTGAGCAAAATACCAATGGCTTCTTCCGATTTCAGTTATTCGGGAGATGGAGTTCTAAAGTTCAAAACAGATGGTATGTTCCGAAAGACGAAGAGCTACGGAAGCACATCTTATCGGAAGCCCACTCATCTCCTTTCTCTGTGCATCCTGGAAGCACGAAGATGTACCAGGATTTGAAACTTCATTTCTGGTGGCCGAATATGAAGAATGAGGTGGCAAAATATGTGGAGTCTTGTATGATATGCCAACAGGTCAAAGCTGAACATCAACGACCAAGTGGAATGCTTCAACCTCTTCCGATTCCCGAATGGAAATGGGAGAACGTTACAATGGACTTCGTTGTTGGTCTGCCAAGAACAGTTAAAGGCCATAATAGCATTTGGGTCATAGTGGACAGATTAACGAAGTCGGCCCATTTTCTACCTGTGAAGACGACGTTCACCATGGATCAGTATGCCGAGCTGTATATTAGTGAGATTATTAAGCTGCATGGCATTCCTGTATCAATCGTCTCAGACCGTGATCCCAGATTCACTTCCAGATTTTGGAAAAGTTTGCAAAGCTCCTTGGGCACTAGATTGGACTTCAGCACGGCATTTCACCCACAGACGGATGGACAATCTGAGAGAACGATTCAGACGTTGGAGGATATGCTAAGATCGTGCGTGCTGGAATTTCATGCTCCTTGGAGTAGATACCTGCCACTTGTGGAGTTTGCTTACAACAATAGCTACCAGGCTACGATCGGTATGGCTCCATATGAAGCACTTTATGGCAGGAAGTGTAGATCCCCATTATGTTGGGATGAAGTCGGAGAAACCAAGCTTATCGGCCCCGAAATACTGCAACAGATGTCTGGGGTAATAACGGCGATCAAGCAAAGAATCCAGGCTGCACAAAGTCGACAGAAGAGCTATGCAGACCATCGGAGAAGAGATTTAGAGTTTGCTGAAGGTGATGAAGTATTCTTGAAGGTGTCACCTTTCAAGGGCGTGATGAGGTTTGGAAAGAAAGGGAAGCTAAGCCCAAGGTTCATTGGCCCTTTTCCCATCTTGAAGCGTGTGGGGAGCGTGGCGTACAGACTACAGTTACCTGCGTCTATGGAAGGAGTACACAATGTTTTTCACGTGTCGATGCTGAGGAAATGTGTACGAGATCCAACTCAGATCGTGGAACGTGTGGACTTTGATATAATGCCGACGCTGACATATGAAGAAAGGCCCATACAGATTCTGGATACCTCAGTCAAGGTATTGCGCAACAAAGTGGTCCCATTGGTGAAAGTTTTATGGCGTAATCACAATGTGGAGGATGCCACATGGGAAAGAGAAGCGGATGTTAGGACTCAATATCCGGATCTCTTTGCTTAGCCAAATTTTGGGGACAAAATTTCTGTTAAGGTGGGTGGAATGTAACACCCGGCACTTTGCCATGTAATAGTTTTCCCGGGGTCATTTAACCGCGATTAATATTATATTAATACAATGTATGTTTTGGTTGTAATGATGGAAGGTTTAAGGGAAAACCAAACTAAGTGTGATCAAAACAAGTCAATTAGGTTAAAAGCTAATGGAAGGGTAAATGTGGAAGTAATTAAGGTAGGTGGAAGTAAACCAATGGATGAGTGCCAAGTGGCAACTTGTTGAGGAAGACAAGCCTTCTCTTCCCTCCTACGTGAAAGTTTCCACTTCTCCATCTTCTCTCCCTCTATTTTCTCTCGGCCAGGCGACAAAAGTTCACCCAAACACCTTTGATCTCCTACGTTTCTCCTTGTTTTCTGCCTAAGGTAAACATCTTCTAATACTAACCCATTTGGACACGCAAAAAGTATGCGTTTTGCTGAAGTTTTAGGTTAAGGTATTTAGGAGAAAACTCTCGTTTTTTTTTGTATGGGAACACATTGTGACTTTCTACATGTCTGAATGGAGTTTTCTGCATAATCTTCCAAGTTATTTGTTAGCATTTGCAGCTGTTTGATACCTCTTCATGCATACTACAGATCCGAGCATTCCAGGGACATTCGAGCATCTGACACCGCAGCAAACAGGTAAGTTCATGCATCTACGTTGGCCCTTAAGGCCCTACAACTCGGAGGTACTAGGTCTGGTTCGGGTAGATAGGTTTTAGGTTATGTTTTAAGTTAAACGTGTTTCCGTTATATTCTGTTCTCTGTTGTATTCATTCTGTCACCTGAAATGTTAAGTTTAAGCATCGCACTGATTCATGCATACACGTTTTCCTGTAAAATCATGCAAATGTTTTCAGCACCGGTTTTGAAGTAAGTAAGATAAAATCCTGTAAAGAAAATGTATGGTTAAGTGTGGATGAGGACTGGCATCCTGTCAAGTACTCCTGTTATGTCCTGAAAGTGGCATATACATCCTGTTGCGCCAGCTCCTCCTCCCACTTATACCTTCCTGTCCAGTGAAACTAAATGTGAAGTGATGTAATGTTCATGTATTTGAAACGTTCATGCACAGCATATGCACCATTGCATCTCATGTTCTTACTGAGCTCTAGGCTCATAGGTGAACTCCCTGTTGTAGGTACGGATACTCTTGATGAGGACCTTGTGCCTCAAAATGGCGAGCTGATGTAGTTGGAGGATCGAGCTCACTGGGGTTGGTTGCTGCAGTCGGATCAATGTTATCCCTGTGAGATTGTATTTTTTTTTATGTTAGGTCAAGTCCTGTATAGCTTTTGAAACTTTAAAACCAATGTGAAATCTGTATCTTTATGTTTTCAAAACTCCTGTTGTGAAATTCTGGAATGAAGGTCCTGTCTGTTTAGTTCGGTTGTGAATTATAAACGATGTATAGGTTTTAATGGTGGTGTATTTTAAACCTCTGTATTTGACAGATTGTACCCATATATTTTAAATGTTTTGAAAACATTCTGGAACTGCTTGAGTTCTCCATTTTCAGGTCATGCATGGACAGCTTCTGGTTTTAGAGCTATCCATGCAGTTTGTTTTCTTAGAAACCTATAAATTTTGAATCGGGTTTGAAGGTTTGAAGCCTTATACCTTCTGTTTTAAAGTTCCCTGTTGGAATGTCCTCCTGTTAAAAAGTGGTCCAATTCTGTCTTAAAATTAAGTCTTCCGCCTAGTATAAATATGTCTTCCGGTTGACGTCAGCATAAGTCTTCCGCCTAGTGTAAATATGTCTTCCGGTTGACGTCAGCATAAGTCTTCCGCCCAGTTATATGCCTTAGTCATCCGCCCAGTCAAAGTCAATTCAGTCATCCGCCCAGTCAAGTCAATTCAGTCATCGCCCAGTCAAAGTCAATTCAGTCATCCGCCCAGTCAAAGTCAATTCAGTCATCCGCCCAGTCAAAGTCAATTCAGTCATCCGCCCAGTCAAAGTCAATTCAGTCATCCGCCCAGTCAAAGTCAATTCAGTCATCCGCCCAGTCAAAGTCAATTCAGTCATCCGCCCAGTCAAAGTCAATTCAGTCATCCGCCCAGTCAAAGTCAATTCAGTCATCCGCCCAGTCAAAGTCAATTCAGTCATCCGCCCAGTCAAAGTCAATTCAGTCATCCGCCCAGTCAAAGTCAATTCAGTCATCCGCCCAGTCAAAGTCAATTCAGTCATCCGCCCAGTCAAAGTCAATTCAGTCATCCGCCCAGTCAAAGTCAATTCAGTCATCCGCCCAGTCAAAGTCAATTCAGTCATCCGCCCAGTCAAAGTCAATTCAGTCATCCGCCCAGTCAAAGTCAATTCAGTCATCCGCCCAGTCAAAGTCAATTCAGTCATCCGCCCAGTCAAAGTCAATTCAGTCATCCGCCCAGTCAAAGTCAATTCAGTCATCCGCCCAGTCAAAGTCAATTCAGTCATCCGCCCAGTCAAAGTCAATTCAGTCATCCGCCCAGTCAAAGTCAATTCAGTCATCCGCCCAGTCAAAGTCAATTCAGTCATCCGCCCAGTCAAAGTCAATTCAGTCATCCGCCCAGTCAAAGTCAATTCAGTCATCCGCCCAGTCAAAGTCAATTCAGTCATCCGCCCAGTCAAAGTCAATTCAGTCATCCGCCCAGTCAAAGTCAATTCAGTCATCCGCCCAGTCAAAGTCAATTCAGTCATCCGCCCAGTCAAAGTCAATTCAGTCATCCGCCCAGTCAAAGTCAATTCAGTCATCCGCCCAGTCAAAGTCAATTCAGTCATCCGCCCAGTCAAAGTCAATTCAGTCATCCGCCCAGTCAAAGTCAATTCAGTCATCCGCCCAGTCAAAGTCAATTCAGTCATCCGCCCAGTCAAAGTCAATTCAGTCATCCGCCCAGTCAAAGTCAATTCAGTCATCCGCCCAGTCAAAGTCAATTCAGTCATCCGCCCAGTCAAAGTCAATTCAGTCATCCGCCCAGTCAAAGTCAATTCAGTCATCCGCCCAGTCAAAGTCAATTCAGTCATCCGCCCAGTCAAAGTCAATTCAGTCATCCGCCCAGTCAAAGTCAATTCAGTCATCCGCCCAGTCAAAGTCAATTCAGTCATCCGCCCAGTCAAAGTCAATTCAGTCATCCGCCCAGTCAAAGTCAATTCAGTCATCCGCCCAGTCAAAGTCAATTCAGTCATCCGCCCAGTCAAAGTCAATTCAGTCATCCGCCCAGTCAAAGTCAATTCAGTCATCCGCCCAGTCAAAGTCAATTCAGTCATCCGCCCAGTCAAAGTCAATTCAGTCATCCGCCCAGTCAAAGTCAATTCAGTCATCCGCCCAGTCAAAGTCAATTCAGTCATCCGCCCAGTCAAAGTCAATTCAGTCATCCGCCCAGTTAAAACCCCATCTTCCGGTTGACGTCATCCATCTTCCGGCTGACGTCATCTCCTCATCTGATCTCAGTTACCGTCTGTGTCTTCCGCTTGACGTCACTCGTCTTCCGGTTGACGTCACCACCTCTTCTGCCCAGTTTTATCCAGTCTCTACCGCTGAACCCTGTTCACATTTTTAGTCATCCGGTCGCTGTTCACTTTTTGTATTATTCTCATTATCCATTATTCACATCCAGCTTAAATGTGTTTTCCAGTTTCACTAACAGAGAAGGTTTATACTCTCTGTTAAGGCTTTAAAAGTATAAAGTTTTAAAAAATATATATATATATGTGCCCGTTTTCTGCAAATGTCCCGGAGTGACGGCTCGGTTCTCGGATCCCGATCGGGTTCGGTTTCGGGTCGTCACAGATAAGGATGTCGTAATAAAGACTATTACGAAGTAATACAAAAATGTCTTGAAAATATGATTCATTAAATCCATGAATGCGGCTAGTGCGTTATTCAATCCAAACGGCATAACTCGAAATTCATAATGGCCATATCTTGTGTGAAACGCCATTTTGAATACATCAGCTTTCTTAATTCTTAGTTGATGATAGCCGGATATGAGATCTATCTTTGAGAAAACTGCCGCTCCCTTTAATGAATCAAATAAATCATCAATTCTTCTTGGCAATGAATACTTGTTCTTAATAGTGACTTTGTTGAGCTCTCGATAGTCTATGCACATCCACATCGATCCGTCCTTTTTCTTCACAAATAGCACCGGTGCTGCCCAGGGTGAGAAACTCGGTTGAATAAATTATTTCTCCATCAAATTCATTAAGTTGAGTTTTTAACTCCTTTAATTCGCTTGATGCCATTCTATAAGGAGCTTTAGAGATCAGTGCCGTTCCAGGTAGCAGATCAATATAGAATTCCACATCCCTTGCAGGTGGTAATTTCGTCAGGTCATCAGGAAAAATATCTGAAAATTCACCAACTATCGGCACTTTATCCAATGTTGTGGCTCCATCAGGTTCAAAACATATAGCACTGGCCAAAATTCCTATGCATCCTAAACCCAATAATCTCCGAGCTCGCATTGCTGATATTACTAGAATTCTTGAATCTTTAGAACTCCCATAGAAGAAAAATGACTCTTTTCCAAACAGTTGGAATTTTACCATCTTCTTGCGACAATCAATAGTCGCATAATGCTTGGAAAGCCAATCCATTCCAATGATGACATCAAAATCAAACATTGCCAAAATAATCAATTCCACTTCCAATTTATTCTCCTCAAGACACACATCGCATCCTCTAATAATAGAGTCGGCGACCATAATTTTGCCGGATGGTGCCTATTACTAGATCTCAAACCAAAACTCAGCCCATAACCGAGGCCCATGACACTTATAACTTATGTACTAATGAATTTATTTATTTTGCAGGTGATGGACCCTTTGGTGACTTGAAGTGGACACCTAGCCAAGGAGACATGGACAAACCTCTTCACACTATTTTCTAGGATGCTAGGGATGAAGGTTACACTTGAGCACCAGTGGAGCATCAGAAGTGGGAATTTGTCTTCCCGGAGACAAATTCTGTAATTTTTATTTATTTTTCATTGTTTTTATGTTTCTTTGAGAAAGACCATTTTGGCCTTAAGCTTATATGGGTAGAACTCGGTTTCAAGTAAGCCATCTTGATGGGATAGGTCCAACCCAATGGAAGACAAAGCTTGAAGATTGAACTTGAAGATGGAGCTTGGAGAGGCCCAATTGCTTTGAGCTTGAAGAGGTATGACTTGGTATCAAAGGACACTTGCTAGTGGAGACATGGATCGATGACATGGCACAAGGGAGAAGAAGCACAATTGATCTTGGCCACCCATAATTTTTTTTTCATCCAATGGCTCACATTTAATCTTGTAAATCTAGCTACCCCCCCCCCCCCCCCCAAACTCTATTTAAGCAATACTCTAGGCCATTGTATGGGTCTTTTGCTAAATTAATCTATTGAGGTATTTTTTTTATTAAGACAAGGTTGTCTTGGTGAAGAATCTTCCAAGGGTTGGTGCCATTGGAATTCTACTTAGGTTGGTGCCAAGGTAGGTATCGGTTTGCTTAAACTGATTAGAGAGAACCTCTATTGCTTCCAAGTGTGTGGTGGCTTGAAAGCTCTTACTCCTTACTCTATTCCAAGTCACCTTGATGCTGGAATCATAAGAGAAGGTCACACCATTCCCAAAGATTGGTCTTCTTCCTTGGAAGAAGTATTAGCCGAGAGGTAACTCAATACCTCTATTGGCCGGTTCAGGGTTTTCTCATTTTCTTTATTTTTCTTCACAGAACACTATCACCACTTTACACGTACTTCATCTTTCATCTCTTAGCTTCATTTTGTCTAAAGAAATTGTTTCATTTTGAGCACTTTAACCTTTTTATTTCTGCTCATACATTTTATTGCTCTCGGGTTAGCCGACCATTGAGCAACCCTTACTCTTTGGGTGATAACTCGCTCATTTTCAGGTCGTTACGCATCATGTAGCTACTGCCAATTTATACTCTAAAGATTCTACTTTGGTTTTTAATTTCATAGCATGATCAAGGGAGATAAATGTAACGACCCCAGAGGGATCGTCACATAATTCATGACTTTCTTAATCATTTAATTCTTATTACTCACACTCTACTCATTTTTGGTAATATATATTTTTTTTGAAACATAACTTAGCTCAAGATGCCATGCACGATTCAATAGGCATCGCTCGGCAGAGGAGTACATTATACATCTGCCGACGGGCAGGGTAAAATGCTCCATCCGATAAAGGACTTCAGCTCTTAAGCTGCACCTACCGATTAAGAAATAAACTTGCATCTGCCGATCATACCCCAACAGATTTCTATACTCAATTACTTACTCCTGCTGGTCGCTACACGACAAGCAAGGAGTTTACATCTTCCGGTAGAGAAAGATTTCATCATCCGATTCGTCACGTGAAACTCGCGTGACTCACTTATCACCGCCTAATAGAGGACATCGTCCGGTGAGCACGAGCTTAACACGTGACCCTTTAAAATTTCACTAGGTAGGAGATATCATCCGATGGGCACGTGCATCACTCGTGGTTCGTTTAACCTCGTTCAGCATCAGCAATACACTACACATGCCGGTCACTAGACGACAAAATAACATCTTCATCATCCGGTGACTTTAATACACTACATCTACCGGTCACTAGATGACAAAATAACATCTTCATCATCCAGTGACTTTAATACACTACATCTACCGGTCACTAGATGACAAAATAACACTCCCATCATCCGATAGCTTAAGCGCACTACATCTACCGATCACTAGACGACAAAATAACACTCTCATCATCCGATAGCTTAACGCACTACATCTACCGATCACTAGACGACAAAATAACACTCTCATCATCCGATAGCTTAAACGCACTACATCTACCGATCACTAGATGACAAAATAACACTCTCATCATCCGATAGCTTAAACGCACTACATCTACCGATCACTAGATGACAAAATAACACTCTCATCATCCGATAGCTTAAACGGACTACATCTACCGATCACTAGATGACAAAATAACACTCTCATCATCCGATAGCTTAAACACACTACATCTACCGATCACTAGATGACAAAATAACACTCCCATCATCCGATAGCTTAAACTTCACTGACTTCAAACTTCAATGGTATAACATTCATATTAATGAAAATCAGTAACTCACCCAGAATTCATATAGCGGAAGACTTAAGTAAACAGACCAACCAATGCTCCTTAAAATTATTTCAGATTCAGTGGTCAATAGACATCTTTAAAAGAAGACTCAATGTTATGAAATAGACTCATCCTACTTAAGCTATCATATTCGTTATCATAACTAAAATCATAAAAACATTAACCAGGGGTCTCGTTTGCCATCCAATCATAGATTTTCTCCCTGAACACCTTCCAGCAACCGAGCTTAGACATCCTCATTAACTTTGAGATCCTCACCTGAAAACTCGTCACCTACATCATAAGGTTTAAACTATAAGCCTAATGCTTAGTAAGGAATGCAGTACTAATAAGTATGCATGAATGCTCATTTTGAGAAAACAAATGCTCATGAATCTTTTGTTATTCATATTCATACTCAAGTCTTCATCCTTGTTCATCATTCATATTCATTGTTCATAATCATCGTTCATATACTTCATTCATATTCATCGTTCATGTTCATTGTTCATCATCATCATTCATATACATCATTCATGTTCATCGTTCATATTCTTCGTTCACGTTGTGTGGATTAAGGGAGGATTTGTGCCGGTAAAGGGGGTTTGACAGTGAGAGTGCACATAGTTCCCTTGCGGGTTGTATCATGGTCCTTCTTTTGGACAGTGACATACGTCAAACCGCCCCCAACCCTCGCTTAATTCACGTTGCATAAATTTTATATTCTTATTTTGTTCATGCGAAGACATGCTCTTAAAACATTTTCATATGCATAAAACATTCATGATGCATGAACATGAAAATTCTCAAATCATCAAGCTACAGAACAGAGTACCATTCGACATGAAGCCTTACCATTGAGATAATCATCAGCATAAACTTTAGACAGTAACATAAGGGAAACTTCTAATCATCGTATGAGTTTCTACCTAGCATCCTTTGATGTAGGGTCCTAATGACCGAGAAACCTACACATTCACTTACCTGGTCTCCTTAGCAATTTGAGCTCCTTTCTCTTCAAACTTCTTCACCTAAAACATTTACATTGCAGTAGTTAAAACAAAATCCTATTAGTTCTAATCACAAGTCATCCTAGGATCTAATAGCTATAGTCACTCTCGAATCCTTAGTATAGTTCTCTGTGCAGTTTGAAATCCAAAACCCAAAACAGACATATTCGATTAGCGATAACTCAGGGTTGGTTGTTTAATGTCCAAAATCGATTCGGAATGACATTACCACTTTCAGATTTTAAAATACCCTTACTAATACTCGGCCATTGAAGAACCCAGAATTTCAACACATAGCAGAAACAGAGCTTAACGACTAAAAGATAGCTACATTGCTAAACTCGTACCTCGAGCACAAAGTAGCCGAGAAGCAGCAAGGAAACCGATCGTCGAAAGAGGGATTTCCAGCTGACAGAGAGCGAGAGCTCGGGAGGGGAAATCGCCGAGAGTAAGAGATGACGGCTATAATGGTTTAAATGAGGTTTGAATCCTTTCCTTTTTCTTTAAATACTGGTCTCAATCCTCCATTATTACAACTTTGCCACTCAACCTAGTTTAAATCCACATGTAATTAATTAAGCTTGGCATAAAATTCTAAATCGTGAAGATTGAATAATCATGGCCGTTAGTTCGGCTAGGAAGTCACCTGGTTGAAGTTGTCGGGTGTTACAATAAAAGAGTGTTTAGCTCCAGAATCAATTAAAATGCTAGAAGATATCCCAGAAATAAAGATCGAACCTGTCACCACAGATGTATTTCCTTCAGCTTTATTCTTAGCCATGGTGAAGACTCTAGCAGTCGTCTTGGTTTGTTTCCCGACATTCTTTGGGCTGTTATTAATATAATGTCCAGGTTGTCCACATTTAACACAAGTGTCAGCCTGAATGCGACACTCTCCAAAATGTGGTTTCTTACATGAGGGACATAAAGGCACATTCGTCCTCATGGGTTCCCTCTTAACAAACTTAGAAGGTCCTCCAGCAAGTCCACCGTTCATAGGTCGCTTAAATTCAATCGATTGTTTTTGTGGAACTTTATTTCGTGTAGCTTGAGTTGTTTGGCTATATCATCTTCGCAACTTCTAGGCTTTCATGACGTCTGTCTCACCTTGCTCTGCAGACAGTGCTTTCTCCACCACAAATGCAAACGGGGAGTTCTTAGAGGTAATGAGACGGATGTCCTTGAGTATCTCCTCCTTAATCCTTGGATGAATCTTTTCACTTTCATAGCATCGTTACCAGCAATATGAGGGACATAACGAGATAATTGCTCAAATTTATGCAGATAATCCATCACGCTTCCGATCTGCTTGAGAGCCATAAATTCTTCAACCTTCGCATTCATCATTGAGTCTGTAAAGTACTTGTCGTTGAATAACTCCTGAAATTTCTCTTAGGTCATGGTAGTGATAGAATGCATTACTTTCACTGAATACCACCAGTAACGCGCCTTCATTCGGAACATAGAAGATGCACAATTTACTTTCTCTTCTTTGGAAATCTTGGCATGCTAAAAAATCTCCATGATAGTCCTTATCTAATTATCTGCGGCTATCATATCTGCCAAATTTTCATTAAAAATTGCAGGATCCAATCTTTGAAATCTGATGAAGTCAATGTCAGCATTTTGGGGCCTATTAGGAATCTGGGCTTGCACATTAATTACTTGGGTTGCTGCAGTAGCTGTCTAGGCTGCTGCATTAGCTGCTTGAGCCAGTTGTTTCATCATCTCCATCATTCGATCAAGTATAACATCCTTACCATTTCCATATTCTCTACAATTGGCCATAGTCTACATCAGCAGGACTTTAATTTAAGAGATCTATCTTTATATACTACTTTGAAATGTACTTATATACTACTTGGAAATGTACTATAAAATTATCTAACATACTTTTATCAAAATATAATTTTTAATACAGACTTACTTGCTGATCGACAATCTTTCAGGTGCACGTGAGCATACAGATAAGTCTATAGAACCGTTTTAAAAATCTAGTGCTCTGATATTGTCACGACCCGAAAACCAACGAGCCGCGACTTACATAATCATGGACGTAAACCTATTCTTGACTCGTATATTTTTTTTTTAACATAATGGAAAGCTACTTGAAAGAAACTTTGCTAAATCGATTGAGAACCATGTTTAAAACTCATTTGAAATCCTTTGAAAATAACTTAAAACAATAAATGATATTGAAGAGAAAACTAGAAAGAAGGACATGCTCGGCATTAAGGTAAAAGAGACGGGCAGCTTGGAAAATAAAAGGGCCCGATCGATCGGCCAAAACAGCCGATCGATCGCCTGCCCGATAAAACACATTCCCGATCGATTACTCATTATTTGGGCGATCGATCACCCCCTTCAAATCATTATAGCCGATCGATCGCTCATCCCTTGAGCGATCGATCGCCCCCTTAGCAAATACAGCCGATCGATCGTCATTTCTGCCGATCGATCGGCATCCTCTCTGGCATCAATATTTTGCCAAAACTTGTGAGCCAATCGATTGCCCCCTTGGCCGATTGATCGGCATCCTCTCTGGTTCCTGTACAAAATTCATTTTTCTTCTTCTCTAATAGTTATGCATCATTCCAACAAAACTTCTTCTAAATTCCTCTAACAAAACTCAACTTAAATCATTCAATCGGGAGGCTTTAAATCCTAAAACTATCCATCATTGAAAATCATACGAAAACAAGACGAGTACATCATAGCGAAAGACAAAACGACAGAAAATCCCTTAGTCATAAAATTTCCTTTTAACTAGAAAGGACTCCAACCATCCTAATACTTGTCAACATATGAGATCATAAGAAAGTTCATTTCTACATAACATCTCTATCATAAACTTTTACCAAACTTGCTAGGAGCACCACTGTAACGCCCCCGAACCCGACCCGGCTCGGTGCGCTACTTTGCTAAGCTATTCCGCGTTTAAAACGACGTTTAAAATAATTTTTGATAAAATTTTGACTCAGTTTTCGAGTTTCTCGAACCCTCAAAAAATGTTGGAAAATGTGCGTAAAATACGTTTAAAATACGCCAGAAAATGTCGGGTCAAAACATTTTGGAAATAGAAAAAAAATAAAAAAAAAATTTATTTTTGGGTGCTGGGCGCGGCGGAGGCGCGCCCCGCGCACGCAGCGCAGAGGGTTTGGCGCCTAGCGTCGAACGCTCGGCACCCTCTCGGGTACCAGCGCGCCAAAATGCCCCGTTTTGTCATTTTTTCGACATTTTCTAATTTTTCTTCATTTTTCGTCAAACCAAACACCTCCAAAAATTCTAAAATTTTTACCACACAATTCCGACACTCTAAACTCCATGTCCCGTAAAAATCTTGATAAACCGACTTAAAACAGTTAATAAAAAAAAATAGAGAAAGTAAACCCGACGTTATTTATTTTAAAATCAAAACGGGCCGCATAACACCTAAAATTATCAAAACCCCAAACCTGCAAATTTAACTATTGTAAAGACTACTCAAACCATTCCCAAAACCATTTACACACCATACTCATAAAGTTATAAACCCATCTTTATTCACAAAATCAAAACAACTTAAAACACTTAAACAATTCCATATCAAACTCCCACACCCAAGGAAGACAGTGGCCAAGACGCCCCGACAATAGCCTGCACCGGCGTACCCCGTCCTCCACCGACTGCGGCCTACTCCTGGGCTGTCTCATCCACCTCACCTGAGTAATACTCGTCACCTACACCATAGAACACGAAAAGTAAGCCTAATGCTTAGTAAGTAGGGAAAAACGAATGCGCACACACACAATGCAACTCAATCCTGTCACATGTAGTTTCTAACTCTCCGTTGTGTTCTTTACATGTTCGTTACATTAATCTTTTAATAAACCGTGTGGGTTAAGTAGGCACACATTTCATAATTGTTTGAGACGGCCACACCTTGATCCACCAAATCAAAACCGGTTAGCTCACGTCCCATAACTGTCTAGGACGGCCAAGCACTGTTGCTATAACCACACCGATTGTAGAACCCTATGACTGTCTAGGAGTTCATACTCACGATGTTTGCCAAACCGTTCCCTCGTAAAATTTCCCGTCGGGGTGCTACACACCAGCACTTATTCCCGACAAGGATAAGTTACCGGAAAACAATGCTTACAATTCTTTTATCTTATTACAATTCACACTCACAATGCAAAACGGTGCACACAACTATGCATGCTAGAATAATATGCAAACACAACACAACGCGAATAAGAAACTGACCGTCAACCCTACTTTTCCATGGTGTAGGCCTAAGGCAACAAAAGGATTCCACTACTTACCTGACTGCTCGGCTTTAAGTTTCTCACTTCTATCGGTCAATTCACTCGTCCGATAACCTAACAAGTATAGAAAATAACTTAGCAATTCACTCATAAAATGCTAAAGGATTCTAAAAAAATTCTAAACCCAAAACTAACCAACAATTCACCCTAAAATCACAAAACCCGATATTTACCCAAAATTACAACGTCCAACTTCGAACGGCTATAACTTTCTCATTTTTCAACGGATTTCGACGTGCCACCCCACTTCGGAAACCTCTACACGTATACCATCCATTAAAACACTTAAATTAACCAAATAGACCACTTGGCCAAACCAAAAATTCAAAAACAGAACCGGCACACTTTGAGTTAAAAACCGGTTTTTCACAACTTACTTCCAATCTTCCATTTCTCTCTAAAAACCACCTAAACTAATCCATTCAACAATTAAAACATCATATTTGGAAAGAAAACACTCCTTTGAAACCAAAATTTTGGACTCCCTAATCTAGGGTTTTCTAACTCTCCCTAAACTCACTCAAAACACCATAAAATCACCACAAACTAACCCTAAAATGTATTAAACTAAAACCCCACATGATTTTACCTTAAAACCTTGCAAACCCTTGATGAGAAGAAGGAGAGAAATTCATCAATGGAGGAAGGAAAGCTTCGATGGAGATGAAGGGGAAAAACAAAGAAATAACACCTTTTAACCAAAAATTTCATTCTCTTTTAAATTTCCTCCTCAAATTTCTTTAAAATTGCAAAACAACCCTCCCTCATTCACTTTAATTTCCAACGTGAAAGCATTCCTAAAACCCCACTTTTTGTTCTTTTTTTTTTATACCTTTAAACTCCAAGTTTGTTTTCTTATTGGTTATTAAATTCTTTTGACTTTTCAAACATATCTAGTTTCAATTGTCAAACCTCTTCTCTACTCTTTGAATCACTTCTAAACTCTTCATCAACTTAACATTAAACTACCCTCACTCCTCTAAATCTAATGCTCCACACGTTATAGAAACATTACGGGTGTTATGTTGTGAGTCAAGCCATAAATAAGCTCCTGCAACAGCTTAAAGAGATCGTTAGCTACTTCGGTGCTCGGCCAAATCGAGTAACCTCGAGAACAGAAAACTAAACGGGCGAAATGCAGAACAATCAGAAACTTAAGTGAGATTGGTGTCGTGCAAGTGAAGTGTGTGTAAGATGAATGGCGTGGTCTAGTTAATTCAACAGAGACTTACACAACCTCAAGTCGGTCAGCTAACTAATGTTTAGCTCTGACAGAACGCTTTTCCAGAGGAAGGCGTCGACTTGAGGAACCGGTTTTGTCCACATCCTTCTGGTTTCCAGCCCTCGATAGGGAGGAGAGGAGAGTGGTGCTAGAGTTCAACAACAACCTCGGGTTGTTGAACTAGGAGGCTGTCTCCTGTTTGGAAAAGCCGAAGCTCACCTGTTGGCGAAATTCCTTCTCGGTTTCTCTCTTAGGGAAACGGTCTACTTGTTCTCATTACCTCAACCAAGCTTTACAGACACCAATTGCCATGATTTATATCATCTTGGTGGCTGGAGAAACATTTGAAAATTGGCCGAGAACCGTTGAAGGCGCGGGAAGAAGAAGCAGAGTAGCCAAGATTCCTCTGTCGCTAGGGCTTCGAGGGTAGCCCGGTTTCTGTCAGCTTGCCGGTTTCCTTGCACGGCAACTTCTCTGACATGAATGCAGTGGCGATTCGGCCCAAAAACGGAAGTTGTCTCCTCCTTCGAGTGCAAACGTTGGGCGCCGCGGTTTCTCTGGTCTCCTTCGTTGAGTTCTGGTTCACAAAAATGAAGCTTCAACCGGGTTTCTTCACAAGCAGCAGCGGCTGGTTTTCTTCAAGCATCAGCAAGTGGTTTTTTTCATAAACCCACTCCTTTGGTTCTTAAGCCAAATAAAACCAAACCAAGCCACATCTATCCTACCAAGCATCTAGCCTTAAATGCCTAACATGCATGCTTATATAAAATCTTAACAAAAATGCCAATGTTTGCCCAATAAGTTTCAAAATAAAAATACATAGAAATCAATGCTCGGGAAGACAAATTCCCATATGAGCTTCTGGTTCTCCAAGCCTTGTCTTCCAAGCAATGACGTGCTTCGGTTGCTCCGGATCTTGAGCTTCCATCTCCCACTTTACATCGGTGAGTACGCCTTCCAATTCAGTGTAAGAAATGTCACCTACAAAAGAGTAAAGTGTGTAAGTATATAAGTTAGATAAAACATGTGATTGTACCTGTGATCGTGTGATGGGCCTATGGGGCACAACATGTTACAACCACCCTCTGGTCAAATCGCCGCCCAGCCACAAATCCCGCCACGAGCACCATCCAGCAACTCAACTTAAACTTCGTCATTTGATTTGAGCTCCTCACCTTCAAACTCGTCACCTACATCATAAGGTTCAAACTATAAATCTAATGCTTAGTAAGGAGTGCAACAAACACATAAAAGCTCATGAATGCATACATCAGAAATTCATATTCTTGTTCGTGATCATATTCTTACTCATCTTTTACTTGGCATGAATTAAGGGAGGACACGGGGAAAAAGGGCAAGGGAATCGTAATCATGGTCCAAACAGACAATAACAGTAACGACTAGTCCGGCCCCCACCAGGGGGAGGATCCGCGAACTATCATGCAGTATCAACCCGGCCCCCATGTAACACCCGGTTTCTATTAACCGATTTACCTTTTTTCAATTATAGAGAATGTTGTAAAATTGAAATTTGGGTGAATTAGTGATTAGGTTAATAGGTGAATGAGTAAGGACAAAATGGTAAATTGAAATTTATTGTGGATAACGTATTTAAGGAAGGGTTTAATGAGGTTTAGCCGCCACTGTTCCTTCATTTTTCCTTCTCGGTATCCAGCTCAAGCTCAACAGAGCTCCAGGCAATTTTTCCCCCCTCCGATCTCCATTTCCTCAAACTAGGTAAGTTTTCCCTTCGTTTTCTCGAGATTTAGTGGCTAGATAACAAATAGACTGCAATGTGTGTATTTTTTTATAATGCTGTGAGTGAGTTGAGTTCGGGTTAGTGTTGAATCAGAAGTGTGTGATGATCCGAACTTCTAAACTAGCTCCTTAGGTTTGCGAATGGTGTAGGATGAGGATTAGTGAAGATCTGAATGGTATTTTGTTTATGACATTAGGTGAACAGGGCTTCCAGAGTAGTTGAAACCGAGCGACTTCCAGGAGACCAGGTAAGTGAAGTTTGCTTGTGCCTTCGGGCCTACATCACAAAACATTAGGATTATGTTTATTTGAAAGTGTCTGTGTATTATGCATCATGTTTTAAAAAAATATACGAAAATGAATTTGAATGCATGTTGGCATGGTAAAGAATGAACATATTGAAACAGATATGTGAACAGATACACTGTTAAGGGAAATAATCCGCCCCTTAATGAGACAGTGGATGCTTATACTTTGGGAAAATTGATCCAATTCCCAATTTCACAGGGGGATCTGAACAGTTATGTGCATCATATTTACTGTTAAGGGAATTAATCCAACCCTTAATGAGTCAGTGGATACTTGTACTTTGGGAGAAGTGATCCAACTCCCAATTTCACAGGGGGATCTGAACAGAAACGAATGCAAATGCAACTGAGATGAGAAAGTAGAAATTTCCATGTTTAGGAATTTATGATTCAGCATTTCATTTTCTTACTGCTTTACTTACTTAGCATTAGGCTAATAGATGAGTTTTGTGATGTAGGTGTTGAGGAGACTGCAGGTGATTTCCTTGAGTGCACAGATGAATAGATGTGGTTGGAGGAGTACATCTATGTTTTGGCCTGGTAAACTGATGAGGCGGATTAACTGATGTCTGTAGTTGGAATGGTTTAGTTGACAGTGTCTCAATCTGAGTATGCTAAGTTTTCATGACAGTAATGTTTTCTTTTTTTAATATTTTGAATACGTTTTGAGATTTTCTGATGATAGTATTCTGTGGAGTTTAAATGTTGGTTCTTACTGGATTTGAATAATGCAATAATTTGATTGTTTCTGAATGGTTTCAGTAAAGTGAGTAAATTCCTTTCCGTAGTTAGAGTTATTGTTCTGTTCTCTGTCGGTAGATGAAGTCTATCGGCAGATGTTGAGTTGTTAATCTGTTCTCTATCGGAAGATGTCCTCAGTGAAAGTTGATCGGATGAATGAATCATCCGACTGACGTCACTGGTGGATGCATGATAAAGTCGATCAGATGAATGAATCATCCGTCTGACGTCACCGGTGGATGCATGATAAAGTCGATCGGATGAATGAATCATTGGCTGACGTCACCGGTGGATGTATGATAAAGTCGATTGGATGAATGAATCATCCGGCTGACGTCACCGGTGGATGTAGGAAGTGTTTTGTCGATTTGTGACCGGATGATGTAGCCAAAGTTTTTTCGCTTTGTCACCAGGGAAGCCTTCTGGTTCCCGTTTCAGCCTCTTTCATTGACTATTGCTCGGCGGTGGATATGTTTGACTTCTGTAACCTTTCAAGTATTTCACGATTTAAACCCTTATTTCCTTTGGCCGATTGTTTCTTAATATTCCAACCGATTATTCAACATTCCTTATATAGTTTTGTTTAACACTATTTTTACTTAAATGATTTCCGCTGCTAGTTCTTTTTAGATATTTCGAGGTTTTAGAAAACGTCAAATTTTGACTTTCGAGCGAAATTTTAAATTTGGTTCAAAGTTTATTAGTTATATTCGGGTTATGAGTAGCGAATCGGGTTCAGAAAACTCGGAGCGTTACACCCCACCAGCGGGAGGATCCGCGAGCCTTCCTGCCAGTCTGGCCCCCACCAGCTGGAGGATCCGCAAACCGTACAAACAAAAACTTGTGAACATAGTCATGGCCAATTCACCTCGTTCTACACTTAATCATGTTTACATGCACATTTCATATTCTTAACTTATTCATATAGGACGTGCATATGATACATAGACATAGATTCACATAGGAGTGACATACTAAAAGGACAAACAATATATCGCGTATCATAACATCACTCAACTCAAATTCATCATAACATAGCGCATGAGAAGTCATAATCGTAAAACAACAACCCAAACAAACCTCCTTAGTATCCTTGAGATGTAGGGCCCTAAAGGCCGGAATCCTAACACACTCACTTATCTGGATTCCTTAGCGAGTCGTGCCTTCATTGTAACACCCGGTTCTTTACGGGATTTTGTAAATTGTTTTTATAATGGTATTTTTGTAATTATGTCAAAATTGGTCAGTTTTGTGAAAAGAGAGCGTTACTATGATCCTAATAATTAATATGGATTTTAAGAAAATTTCAGGAATTTTAGGAGTCGTAACGCTAATTTTACGAGAATTACGTTTATCGTAATATAAAAGATACTTTGGTAAAAATAGTTAACGAGGTCCAAATTGTGAACGGACAGTTTTAATGGAACTCTAGTAATAAGTTGGATTTAGTGGTGAAATAAGGAAATTTAGAGAAATCGAATCGTCGGTTAATTAACGAAACGAAGGACGAAACAAATAGAAATCAAAGGAAGGACGAAACAGTAATTTACAAAGTCAAAATTTTAATTAAAAACAAAACTTTTTCTTCTCTTCTCCCTCATTCACGATTCTCTAGTTTCCTCTTCTCTCTCCCGTGGCGATCACTTTCTCCTCTCACGGCGTTCTCACTTCCGGCGACCGATCTCCTCTCTGATCGTCTCGATTCTTTGCGATTTCTTCTCCAAACTCGACCCTAGGTACGATTCTAAGGTTTTAGCAAAGTTTATTTCGGTTTTTAAGGAGTTTAAATGATTAGAGTTCGTTTAGGGTTTCATTAAAAACGTGATTTAGGGTTTGAAATCGATAGGTTTACCTTAGTTGTGAATATAATGGACGTATTGAATGTTATTGGACGAAGTTAAGTCGATTTGTGAAAAATGTTAAAGTTTGAGAATTTTAGGAGTTTTGAAAAAACTCGTTAATGGAAGTTTTGAGTTATCGAGCGTGAATTATTTGTTAAAGTGCCTCGATTAGTTAAGTTAGAATGTTAGAAAATTTCCTTAGTTAAGGATTTCGTTAATTCGAACGTTTAATAGTTTAAACTCGTATTAACGACAATTTTGGTGAAATTTGCCTTAGGTAAACAACGCTCGTGGACGGAGCTAAAGTTGCAACGGACGCGAGGTAAGTTCTCGTGACTTACTGTGGCCGATTGGCCTACACCATAAGCCAGAGTTGGTTGTTGAGGATACATTGGTGTTCTGTTTGTTTAAGTTGGTCATTGTTTCGTCTTATTGTTTCGGTTGGGTAGTTTAGGTTCGGTTGTCCTATAGGTTGTTTGCTATAGTGTTTTAATGGTATTTGTAGTGTTTTGATGGTATGCTCTTTATATATGTTTATGTTTATATTGAACTGTTCACGCATCATGGTTTCAAAAAGTCATGAAAACGAATTTACGCATTTATTTCATGAAAAGAATGCAAGTAAAGTATCATGTAAACAACCTCATGTATTGGTTATCGGGGTGAGGTTCAGACCCGGCGTTCTGTGGTGAGCGGGTTTTCCTCCCTTCAGATGGTGCGGACTGTCTAACTGCTTGACGTGCCCTATCCATCTGTTGAGTGATATGCTTCGATAACCAAAAGAATGTCACGGTGAGAATGAATGAATGAATGAATGAATGAATGCATGAGTGATGATGTTATAAAAATTGCATACATGATCATGCATTAGCATTTACGTAGAGCTTGCTGAGATTTTTATCTCATAGGTGTCTTTATGGTGTAGGTGATCTTAACATAGGTGAGGACGAGATCCCTCCACCCGAGAAATGATGCAGTTGAAGGAGGATGGCCCGTGGGAGTGCGCTGGGCAGTCGATGATCCTTTTGACCCGTGGGGGAAGTAAGCATATGTTTTGGGAATCTGGTTAGTTGATAGAGTTACGTTTGGATGTTTCAAACGTTTTGGAAACTATTTTAAAACAGGAGGAAATGTTTAGTTTTTAAACCGAATCACGCAATTCGTTTTCGTGAAATCGGGTTATGTTTTAAATGTGTTTTGAGTCGTTTATCGGGTGATTGGTGAAGGGTTAAATGGGTGACGGTTGAGCGATCGTATGTTACGTGTTTACGGAGTAGAATACGTTGAAGTTTTAGTGTATGCTATGTGTATATAAGTATGTAGGAGAAAAAAGAAGGAGAGAAAGGAAAGAAGGAAGGAATGGCAAAGAAGAAGAAAAGGAAAAAGGGTGAGGGAGGCAGTGAACTTGGCGACCAATCGCCAAGTGAGGCGATCAGTCACCAGGGGGATCGCCACGCTCTAGAATTTTTCCAGAGCGTGTGGCGATCGATCGCCCCAAGGGGGGATCGATCGCCTGGTGAACGATCGCAAGGCGATCGTTCACCACAGCGAGGGGCGATCATGATCGCCCTTCCCTTTTATAACTGGCGATCGATCGCCTGAAATAGGCGATCGATCGCCCCATCATTTTAGAGACAAACGTCCCTTTTTGCCCCTGCGATTGTTTTAACTAAGTTTTAATTGTTTTAATTAATTGTCTTAAGTTTTATTTAAATTGTTTTTAAGTTTTGTCAAATGATTTAAAAGCATAAGCTTCAACGATTCCGATCTTAAAAGTCTTATTTCCGCTCGAACGTTAGGTTTAAGTTTGTAAGTATAAAAAAAAAATAATAATTACGGAAAAATAAGGGTACAGTGTTAGGGTCGCTACATTCACTTTAAGCCTTTTCCAACTAAGACGTTTCACATCTCAATATTAAAAAAAAAAAAAAGCAACCCTAAATAATCTCAATTCAAAAGTAGAAAAATCCTAGCTAAAGAAGTTTCCTAAAAATCTAACTTAACTCATTCGGACATTTTAACGAACACTTAGTGTGCATAACTAAACTAACCTATCATTATTAGCATTTACTCCCCCCAACCACCAAAATCTATGAATCAACCAACAATCATCAATACTACATTATAAACAACTATAAATTTGATAGTCAAATCGTTTTCTAACAAAACCTATAACTCCCAAACAACTCCAATCGAAATCTTAGTAAATAACAATCCTTAAAACAATAACTCAATGAATATATCATCTAAGACTTACCTAGGGTTCGAATCCTTGAAGAAAACAGAAGGAGAAATGATTGTTGATGGAGGGAAATTCATGGTCGCTGGAGAGGGAACGCCAAATAAGGAGAAAAATGCAAAAAGGGAGGAAGAGAGTCGGCTGGGAGAAGGAATACGTGAGGGAGAGAGAGATTTTTAGGTTTTAATAAGTTTTGACTAACAAAATTACTTTATTACCCTTTACAATAACCTTTACTTTAATTTCACTAATTTATCCTATGATTTGGTTTCCTCCAAAATATACTTAATCCATTAAAATTTCTAAAAAATCCTTGGGGTTCCAAAAAGACTTTCCCACTCGACAAACGAGTTAAACTATCTATTTTTACGAATATTACTCTATATAGCAGAAAATCGGCAATTCAGGCGTTATAGGTTTGAATTCCTCGAAAATTCCTTTATTTCCCTTACTCTCATGGTTAATCACAAGGAATCCAACGAAACTTCCCGCTCGTGAAATGACCTTAAATTGCTATTTTACAAAGATACCCTAAAGAGTAGGAACCCGAAAAACCCAGGCGTTACAGATATCAAAACTATAACCCCCCAAATTTAAAATCCCCAATTTAATTTTTTCAATTTGAAACCCTAATTTTAGAAACACTTAAATTTTTCCTAAATCGTTTTATCAAATTAAATTCGAGCTTTAAAATCTTAATTTCATAATATTTTGAAATTCTCTTTAAATAATAACTGAAACATTAAATGCACGGAAGCTTTATTAAAATTAAATAATTTTGTCTGAAACTTGAAATAAATACATAATTAACACCATTAATAAAACTTTATTTAACAATAAAGTTTAACATAATTTATCAAAACATGAAATGTATTCGAAAGATTGAAACACACTAATTCAACTCAAAAATATTTCATTCTTTTGCATGCTCATTTACCTCTGGGAGGTTCTCAATCACAGTCTGTTCTTCTTCAGATAAAAAGTCACCTACATCATAATAATACGTAAGGTGAGAAAAACTCAGTAAGTGAGAATACTTGCAGTTCCAAAACATGTACTTTTACCGAATCCTGTTAATTGTTACATACTGGTTGAAAGTCAACATTCTTTTAAGACTTAATCATCTCATGGATTTGTCATATTTTATTTTTATTTTTACTTTTACTTTTAACGTTCAAGCTCTTGCTATCATGTAATTGCCATCAATTTCATCATTTTTAAACACATGCAAATACCCCACAAATTTTATCTTTTAAACTATTCTATATCAATGCCTAAACATAAGGGCTCATATATCAAATCGTGTAATAAAACAATTATAAAAAAAATAACATAAATTTCTTGTGATTTAGGGTCGTAGCCAAAACGTTGAAAAATTTGTATTTTCACTTACCTGGATTACGAGTGAAAGGAAAATAGGTATCGTTCCAAAATTTCAAATAATCTTCTGCCTAAATTATCGGGTATTAAATTCATACCTAAATAAATCTAAATTTCAGAATAATTTGGGCAGAATTTTCTTACGTGTGGTCTTAGGTCGAATCGGATCAAATTAAATTGATTTTGGCAACTCTGGGAAATTTCCTACCTAAATAAAATATCCAATATAAATTTTCCACTTTAATAAATCAATTTTTCAAGAATTGAGGTAGAAATTCCTTACCGGTCTATTTTTGAATCGGTTCGGGTCGATCAGTTCAAAATTAGGGTCGGGTCGCGTTCGGTGCGGTTGGACTGGTCCTGGTTTGGTTCGAATGAACAGTGCCGTTCGAGTGAACAGTGCCGGTTGGGTTGGATGGCTGGTTCGGTTTGGGCTGAACTAGTTTGGTCTGGGCTGAACCGGTTTGGTTTGGGCTTCTAAAAGAACTGGTTCAGTTTTAAAATTAAAACTAAACCGTTCTTCTTCTTCTTCTTCTTCTTCTTCTTCTTCTTCTTCTTCACGAGGGCAGAGAACAGAGAGAGAGTTTCTCTCCTTGCGATGTCGAACGGCGAACAAAGAGAGAGAGAGAGAGAGAGAGAGAGCTCGAAGGGCCGAGAGAAAGAGCGAGACCGAAAGGGTTTCGGTCGGTCGTAGGAGGTTCGTTGCTCTGAGGTGTTCGCTGGAGGAACGCTCGGCCGAAGGGATTTTCACCGGAAACTTTAGTGGTCGGAGGTAAGTTTTCTGGTTTTCAGAATGAGAGAGAGAGAGAGATTTGGTTTCGGTGTGATTTCTCACTCATCGAGCTACCCAATTTATAGGGGAAGCTCCTCTACTGGAAGACGTCTCTTCCTTCGTCAATTTCATCGACTGATGAGTTTTCATCAATTTTGTTCTGCCGGAAGAAATTTTTTTCTTCCTTTTTGTCAAAAACGTCAATTGCACGTTTTTTATGTGTTACATTATCTTACATAGAACAATTTATAAAAGTTTCATATTTTATGAATATTTGTAATTATTAAATTACTTGTGCTTCTAATTTCCTTTTAAAACAGTTTTTGTGTGTATCTTCTTCGATTAATTTAACGGCAAAAGTTAGTCGACAATATTTAGATCTTCATCATCATATTTGTAAATTACGTGATTTATATATTTGACATGATTTAATTTTTTTTTTTAGAACAAATCGAACCAAATCATTTCATCTGTTGGGCCTTCTAGGACATTATGCTGCTTCCATGGTGGATTGCTCTGCCATTTCTTACAGAGTTTTCTTTCATGGCTTCCGTATGTGGCAATTGGCATTAAGCTTCTGATTGGGAGAGTAAAGGGCGTTGAGAAATTGGTGGAGGGAGGAGAGACTGGGAGATCAGAGACGATGATGAAGATGAAGCAAGTGACCATTCCAAAATAAAAAAATAAATAAATAAATAATTTACTATACTTAAAGAAACTCAGTTTCTATCGACGTAATTTGGCTAAATTTTCGTAGAATAATATTCGCAAACTCAAAAATGAAAGAATACTTGTTTCGACTTTAAAGAAACTCAAAAAAATAGTATGAAAACGACAAATGGGAATAAAAAATTTCGGAAACACAATTCCTATTTATTCAAAAAGCAATGGAGTGTCCGAAATGACAATTTTGGACACCCTTGTCAAGAAACCTGTTAAAAGCGAGAAAAATTCCATAATTTCTAAAAACACTAGGAGTATCATTACATTGTTGAACCACAAGTCCGTGAGAAGAAGAGGAGCTGATGAAATAAACGAATTTATTTGAATCAAACACTAGATAGTAACAGAAATATGATTAGAACAGTAAAAAATCCTATCAAGATAAATAAAATGGCTCATATAGGATTGACCAAGCTGCAACAAGTTCCAAAGATATTGGCTAGAGATACTCATTGCTGTGCTCATGGGGCGATGACAAAAAGCGGCTGCACAGACAAGGGTTAACCATTACATAAAGAATTATAATACCACGCGAGGAACAGAGGAGAGAGAGAGAGAGAGAGGTACCAAGTCTACGCTGACAGGTTTTCCATCCTCTACCAGAATCTCAGTAATGGTTCCAGATTGATCAGCCTGTGTAGGAAAAATATGACACAAAGTATGTTGATTTCTCAACTGAGACATATCTTTTCAGCTCGCAAAGATGGAGTGAACCAAAATGTTCAAATCCATAAATAGTATCAAAGCTTAATCTATGAGAAGATAAGGACAAATAAATGCATACCTCAATTTCATTCATCAATTTCATGGCCTCGATTATGCAAATTACCTGGCCTTTTTGCACTTTATCTCCAACCTAAACACATAAAAATAATATTTAAACTCAATATATAGATTGACGAGGACCTGACTATAACTCTTGGCCACTTGTTCAGTGAAGAAAATATATCGATCACAAGATGTCAATGGATGTCTCTTAATTCTACATACTTATAGACCTCTAATTTAGCCTTGCTCTAACTTGGGCTCTAAAGGATCTTCCATTCACTCACTCAATACTCACCTAATCTACACTAAACCTATATTAAGATAAGAGAAGGCTTTTCATGTCATGTTGCAGATTGTAATTTTTTATCCATCAAAACCAGTGCAGGCTTCCATGGATTGTACAACAAAAAGTTAAATCTTTGCTATGTGTCAGAGATAAAGCTGACATACAAAAATGTTGAGATGCTATGGCAAAATGAAATTATTTAACTCACAACAATAAACTCCTTAAAGTGCGATGGTAGACTCTAGTGAACTATGAGACATCATTAAGTTCTGGTTGCAAAATGAGCGAATACATCAAAGCATTATCTTGTCCCATTTTTGTTTAGTGCAAATTTTGTTTCTTAAAAAAATAACTGTGCAGGCTCTCTCAATAAATATCAGAATTATAGAGGAAGCTTAACCTTGACAAATGGGGGTTCCCCTGGTCCAGCACATCGGTAGAAGGTCCCTGCCATGGGGCATTTCAGTGGCGGATGAGATGAAGTGCTTGTTTTTGGCGGGGTAGGCAATGCACGAACAGGTGCGGCAGGAGGGCTTGCTGGTGCAGAAGCAGCCGGGGCTGGCGGAGGTGGAGGAGAATACATCTGAGGAAAAGGAATCGGAGCTGCTTGTGCAGGGGGGACCAAAGCCTCTTTTTTCCGTATTGTGATCTCACAATCCAATTGCTTAAGTTTGAGCTCCATAATGTCTCTCGAATCGACAAGCCTGCACATAAATTTCTGTTAATTGGATTGCTAATATGAAGTAAAGATAAGGGCATTTGTATAAATTTTATTTACTTTATAAGGTCCGATACTTGAGACATGAAGGTTGAAATCGATGCTGCATCTGGAATTGCACTTTCTTTAAAAATGTTTTCTTTGAGGTCGTCCTTTCCTGTGGCAACCGTAGTTAATGGTTTACTGGAAACAGCAGGTGCAGAATTTGAAGAAGTCCCAGCCACCTTTGATCAAGAAAGTACATCACATCAAAACTATTCATTTGAATGTTAAATTTAGACTCAAATCTGAAAATTAGACTACCTCGTTAAGCTTTGCATTTACAGTTAATCCCGCCAATTGCTTCCTAATCGGCCCCTGATAGCACAAGCAAGTCATATAGCTTACAAATAATTCATCTTAGACTTGTAATATGATTTATGAATGTCTCTGACTAATTAAATACAAAGTGTACACAGACTCCACAAATATATTGACAATCTGTCTGTGAAGTTCAAACTTGTAACACAGAAATGAAATTCACGAACATAAGCTACATTGCTAGATTATAGACTACTGCAATGGATTGTGAAGAAAAAAGGTTTTGAATCATTACAAAAGAGTTGGAACTGCAGAAAATTTCCACGTCCATTATCATGCAAGTTGGGCATGAAACATTCAAAAGAGAATCAAAATTAAACACACTCAGTATCCCTATTAAACAATAAGAATCTCATAGCGTCGATCAATCTTTATATAAATGAAACTGCCATCAAAATAAATTCTGTTTTGGCGTATAGTAGATGTTTCACACTTCTAGAAAGTTCTGAGTAAGACTGATAATTTACCTGCTATTAAGACTTTTCAATGTGGATGCCAAACTTGGACATTAATTTTCAAGCGTTATACTTCTCCCAATATGAATTCGATAAGGGAAATGATATGCTTCAGCTGGGCATTATATATGGTATTACATGTAGAGGCTAGCAGTTTCATTTCTACAATTAAACCGTACATGCATGTTCTTCTGCAGCTCCATCATTACAATAAAGACGGGAAGATAAATAGTGGATTTGCTTTTGATTAACAGTATAGACACATAATTAAACAAAGTACTAATATGAAGGACCAAATCATACTAAATAGGGTAATCAGAAGAATACAAACTTACAACTAATTAATATATTAAATGAACAAAGACAATGGATACACCCCTAAAAGCAAAATCTAAACTTAATAATGGGAAAGTATCTTGAAGAAAAATAGTAATCCCCCATATCAGAAAAGTGCATAGAAGAGAGACAGAGATAAAGGTAAATTTCCGCGAATACTGAGGAGATATGTACAGCAATTTGAATAAGCAGAAATAGAAAAACATGACTAAATCACCTGAAATCCAGAAAGATGTGTAGATTTTGAACCCAATCCATAAAGATTCGAAGAGAGATTGTGCTTCCGCAGGTTTGGCAGCGAATCCTTACGCAAAGAATCCTGAAAACCAGCAAGCGAGGAGATCTTGGGACAGGGGACAGTGAAAGAGGCCATTATAGGACAAAACCCAGGATCAAAACAAGCAAATTTCCCCAAATGCGAGCACTACAGACCCAGAAACTACAAACTCCTCGGCGTCGAAATATTGCCAACTTAGTAATCTAAGTAGAATATAACAGTGAAAATAGGCAAATGAAGGCGGAGAAAACAGGGAAAAGGAGAGAGCGAAGAAATGGGCGAAGAGATCCAAGATTAGAACCCACCAAAACAACAACAACAACAATGTTGGGGCGGAAGAGAATGGCGAAGAAAAAATGTTGGATTTGGATTTAGGCTTCGATAATCACAAAGCGACCATCAGCATTGCCGTTTTAACCAACCCTTAACAACTGTCTGTCAATGAAGAAGGGCATTTCAGTTTCCCTCCAACATTTCGCAGGTCCCACACCATTCTCTCTCTTGTTTCTCTCTCTAGAACCGATAGTTCAACTAATCTCGGCCGATATTATATAGATAGGAATTTCGTGTGTTAGACCGCGTAATGTCGTGTTCCAAGACAAGTGGATCTACAGCTCGCGTGTCATGTGATTGATGTGAAATTACATTTCTGTCCTCTCCTTTCTATACACGTGCCATCACTATATTATTACTTGCTATTTTAACTATGTGCGGGTATTATATTATAATCATTCCATCAATAGGCAAATAACTTTAGGGGGTCTTCAAAACTGAATCGGGACTGAAAATCGGACTGGAATCGATGAATTCTGTGCGAATCAGATTGGTTCAACATTATAAGAACTGAATTTCAGCTTAACATTAAGAGAATAGAATTTTGGGAACGATAGATTCAAATTTAAATAACTTAACCGAACTAATAAATTTTAAAATATCCACTAAAAAAACCCAGCCCAATTAACAAAAAACCATTAAAAATTTACTCAAATTTTGAAATCATTGATTTATGCATCGATTTTTATAATATTTTTGTCTTTAAAGTTATATTTGTTAAATATATTAATAAAAATTAAATTTATAATAAAAAAATATTTAAAAATTATTATTTGATACTATTAATCAATCTGGAACCAAACCCCAAATTTTGATTCGATTTCAATTTCTACTTCAAAATCTTGATTCCAAATTTAAAAGTGGTATAACCGATATAAATTAGTTCGATCAGGCACATATATAAAACTAGAGCGTAAAATTATAATTTATACTCAATTTTAGTGAATTTAAATATTAATTTATGGAGAAAATTGCTATCACATCCAAGCATATGATAAATTTTTATACTCGTTTTCGGTTTTAAGGTAACTGATCACATTTTTATCTTTTGATTTCTAACAAATTGTTTAGAGTGAGGTAAGAGTGGTGTTAATTTGAGGTTGATTTTGAAATATTTAGTTTTTATTTTTCAATAATTCATAAAATATTTAAAAATAATAAAAAGTGATTTATATATTATGATCTAGTTTTTCATTTTTTTTATACATTTTAATTATTTAAATTTAGAGGAGCCCATTTCAATGCCCAATATAAATGGGCCGGGTAGAAGAGGAAGAAACAGCTTATCTTGACCACCAGAAACCCTAACAGCCGAGAGGCTCTGTATATAAAGGGAGCGATAAGCAATCGTAACCCTAGCAGAGATTGAGAGAGCTCTCCTGTCCAAGCATAGTAGCTCCTTTTTTCTTGATTCCCAACTATGGCGACTGCTAAGACAGTTAAAGACGTCTCACCTCATGAGTTTGTCAAGGCTTATGCGGCTCATCTTAAGCGATCTGGCAAGGTACTGAAGTTCTCATTGTTTTTCCTCTGTTTTTTCATTGGATTTTGTTCAAATCGTGCTAGAAAGTAAGGAAATATGTGTATGAGCTTTGGCTGTGATCTCTGAAACAAGTTTAAAGATTTTGTTCTCATTGTGTGGTGCGAATATGCCCTTCTTAGACTTTGTCTTCTGTAAGCTTTGGATGTACTGAATAGTTTAATTTATTTTTTACTGTTCAGTTGTTATTTAACTGTATAGTTGTATTTTCATCGCGTTTATCTAATACAAGTTTAGATTTTGATATTGCGCTTTGATATGTTTATTAATCTAAATCTTAAGTTGATGATGGTATCAATTTCATACTAATATTAATGGGATGAGACGATGAGTTTGTACGTGAGTGAACTCAATGTTAACTGCGTCTTTGCAGTACAGCGACTTATTTTTCATTTTTGGCAATAACTGCTATTTTAGAAAGTAGTTTCAAATAATTTAGTGATTCTGTAAAATTTGTGAAATGAGTTAATGTTGTTCCTATTTTTTATGAAGATTCTTTGAATATTATGTTAGTATTAGTTAGAAATGGCTCATTCCATTATTGGATTGCAGTATAATTACGATGTTGTTTTTATATTCTTATTGAAAAAGAGTTAATGTTTGCATACAGTATTCTTGGTTTTTTTTTTCCTAATGTTTCCTTGTCATATTTGTTGTTTATAAACAGATAGAACTCCCTCCATGGACAGATATTGTTAAGACTGCAAAGTTTAAGGAATTGGCTCCTTACGACCCTGACTGGTACTACATCAGGGCTGGTAAGATATCTATGTTTATTGGGTATAGAGCTCAATGTGGAATTCATGTGGGGTACACAACTAGTTAAGTCCTATGGTGTTTAAAATTGTATAACTTTTTTTGCAGCATCAATGGCAAGAAAAATCTACCTGAGGGGAGGTCTTGGAGTTGGTGCCTTCCAGCGTATTTATGGTGGTAGTCAAAGAAATGGAAGTCGCCCCCCACATTTCTGTAAGAGTAGTGGGGCTGTGGCTCGTCACATTCTTCAACAGTTGGAGAAAATTAACATAATTCTTACAGACAATAAGACCGGGTAAGTACAAAATCTTGTGTGCCCAATTTTTAATTTACTATCTCTTATTCTCAGTTGTCTCGGATCAATTTTTTCTTATCATAGCCATGGTCTGGACATGTGAATTTGTCATTTATTTTGATGTGAATTTGTCTTCTTTTCATCCCAAATTTCTATGTTGTATAAGGTTATTCCTCCCTAATGGTCTTCTTAACGCCTTAAATTGTTAATTCTGTTGCTCCTGTATCTATATTAAAACCGGTATAACCTTGGAAATGCAGTGGCAGAAAAATCACTTCGAGTGGTCAACGGGATCTAGATCAAGTTGCTGGACGGATTGCTGTCGTCTCTACATAAATTAGATGTTGAAAGGTTGATGGTGCAACTATGTTTTGATCATTTTAAATTACAATTTGGAAGGATGCTTCGAGAGATTTTTGTTTCAATCCGAGTGATTTTAGACAAATGTTACTCTTTCATGTTTAATATTTAGGTATTTTATCCAGAATTTTCCAAAATTTTAAGTTCCAATTAATAAATATAGTTTTGGGAGCTCACGTATAGACACAATCAAAACAAAGATAATTTCCTTTGATGTCCTCCCACTAATTATGTGTGGTATTGAATAGATCGAATATTCACTTTGTCCTACGCATAAACGCAAACATGAAGGGAAGTTTTGATATGAATTTGACATGCTCTTTATGTGTCGATAGTATCGGAATTACAAGAGTAAAAACCCAGAATTTAATTTGGTTAATAAAAGGAGAAAAGGAATAAAAGCACGTCTTTATCAAAACCTCCTTTCTATCCATTGCCCTCTCATCTACAAAAATGAAATATTGAATCAATTTCAGAGCACCCTTTTGATGAATTTATCATTGTTAGTCTAAAGTTTAGGCTAGGATTCATCTATCCCTTGTTTAATAAGAGGAGTGATTTCTAAGGAAATCGATGATTCATCGTAGTTGGCTTACGTTTTTGTCTTTGAAGTAGTCTCACCTCTGGTTCGTCCATTGCCCATGGAAGATGATATAGAAAATGAATGATCCAAACACAGATTCTCACAAGTTAAAAACAGCTCTCAGGGACAAAATGAAGAAGAAGAAGAAGCCTGAAAGTCAGGAGCTTTAGGTGGCTGTAATCCCAACAATGTCCATTGAAGATGATATAGAAAATGAATGATCCAAACACAGATTCTCACAAGTTAAAAACAGCTCTCATGGACAAAATGAAGAAGAAGAAGAAGCCTGAAAGTCAGGAGCTTTAGGTGGCTGTAATCCCAACAATGTCCATTTAGTTGCTTTGTTCTTCTCTAACGACTGTTCTTCATCTTGCTCAACTATGTCAGATTGTCGTACGCCACATGTTGTGGAGGAAGAGGATTGAAAAATAACTAAGAAATAATACTAAGGAAATAATGAAGAAACAGATTCATGATACTCCCCTCTTCTCTGTTTACATCTTTCACTCTTATAACAAACTTCCTAACCGTTTCCTACACCTGGCCTTTTTCTGGATTGTTCTGCTGGGCCTTCCTTCCCTTGCTGCGTTTCCGTTTGGTTGCTCAACTCCTTAGCCCAGTGAGCCTTTTTCCATGACAATCCTCCCCCTCAGCTTGACCTTGTCCCCAAGGTTGACAAGTCGGATATTGAGCTGTCACCACGTCCGAGTCCACCCAAGTGGCGTCTGAACTTGGCTAATTGGTCCACTGAATTAACCATTGCGTAACCGGAAAGTTACCTCGCTTAACTACCATGGTCTGAAGGAAGTGCTGAGGAAAATTATCCAGGCTATCAGCAAACACATCTGGAGGGAGGCGGGAAGAAGAAATAGCCGACTTGCCTATAGTTTCTTTTAAAAGAGATACGTGAAAAACAGGATGTATCCGGGCACCCTCCGGAAGCTCGAATTTATATGCAACCTGTCCCACCCGAGCAACGATCTGGAAAGGACCAAAATACTTCGGAGAAAGTTTGTGGAACTTCCTAGCCGCTACAGACTGCTGACGATATGGCTGCAGCTTCAAATACACCCAAGCATCAACTGGGAAAGACCTCTCTGTCCTATTCTTATCAACATAAATGTTCATCTTGCTTTGAGCCTGGGCAATGTTTGCTTTCAACAAATTGTCCATGGCATACCTATTGTGGAGAAATGCATCTGCCGCCGCAGAAGTGGAAAGGTTATATGGGCCGAGGGCTAATCGGGGAGGAGGCATACCATAGAGGGCTTCAAACGGTGTCATCTTGATTGCTGCTTGTATGGTAGTGTTGTACCACCATTCTGCCAGGGAAAGCCACTGACGCCAATTGGAAGGCTTCCAGAAAGTCATACAACGGAGGTACATTTCCAAACACTGATTAAGGCGCTTCGTTTGGCTGTCAGTTTTCGGGTGGTACGCTATGGATGTGTGTAAGGACGCTCCCGGGGACAAAAAAACCGATTGCCAAAATTTGGACAGAAAAATCAGATCTCTATCCGAGACCATGGATTGTGGAACTTCGTGGAGTTTGAAAACATTGTCTAAGAAGAGATTTGCAACCTGTATAGCCGTGAAAGGATGTCGAAGAGCCATGAAATAGGCGTATTTGGTGAAGCGATCCACCACTACCAGAATGCAATTGGACTGAAGGGAGCTTGGCAGTCCCTCGATAAAATCCATGGCAATGTGTGTCCACGGGTGTTGGGGACATGGCAGTGGTTGTAGGAGTCCTGGTGATGTAGTCATAAGGAATATTCTCATGTTTGCATTGCTGACAAGTAGCACAGTGCTTGACATAAGTATGGACCTCTGTATGAAGCCCCGGCCACCAAAATAAAGACTTTGCTCTGTGGAGGGTGACTTGTATTCCCGAATGCCCACCTTCTGCTGAATCGTGTAAGGTCTTAAGCACCTGAGTTCGGATATCATTTCCTTTGCCCAAAACAAGCTTCCCTTTGAAACGAATCAAACTGTTACAGTAGGAAAAATCAGGCTTGGACGGATTAATGGATAGTTCTGTTATGAGTTCTGTCGCCCATTTGTCGCCCTCGTAACTGGAAATGACCTCTTTTACCCACGTTGGAGAGTGAACTGTGAAAGTGTTGCACTGTAGTGCAGGTGTCGGAATAAAGGTGGGACCTCAGGAGAGTGTGTCGGCGACGACGTTATACTTCCTCTGTTTGTATTCAATAACGTAGTCAAGGCCTAAAAGTTTGGACAACCATTTTTGCTGAAGCGGGGTGGTAATACGATGTTCCAGTAAATATTTCAATGATTGGTGATCCGTTTGGATTACGAACTTATTGCCTTCCAAGTAGTGTCTCCACAGCTGTACTGCCGAAACCAATGCCAGTAACTCTTTTTCATAGATAGAGAGACCTATACTTTTCATGTTGAGCGGTTTGCTCATGTAGGCAATTACCTGCCTATTTTGCATTAGTACCGCTCCCATTCCTCCACTACACGCATCGGTTTGAATGACAAAGGGTTGAGAGAAATTGGGTAATATCAAAACCGGTGGCTTACTCATCGCTGCTTTTAACTCCTGAAAAGCTTTCTCGGTGTCATTGTTCCAATAGAAGGCATTTGTTTTCAATAGCTCGGTGAGTGGTTTCGTAAGCATGCCATATCCTCTGATGAACTTACGGTAGTAGCCCGTTAGCCCTAAAAAACCCCTCAGCAGCTTAATGTTGACAGGTACCGGCCAACTCACCATTGCCTCTATCTTAGTGGGATCGGCCATGACACCCTCGCCGGAGACAATATGACCTAAATAACACACTTGTTACTGGCCGAATGTGCATTTTGATTATTCTTTGGCCACTAGCGCATGGCTGCGTAGTAAAGTCAAAACCGCTCGCAGATGAGCACAATGAGTCTCCATGGACGGACCGTAAACTAGAATGTCGTTGAAAAAAACTAAGACGAACTTCCTTAGGTAAGGTCGGAAAATCTCATTCATCAATGCCTGAAACGTTGTCGGCGCGTTGGTGAGGCCGAACGGCATAACTTTGAATTCATACAGACCCTGGTGCGTTTTGAATACCGTCTTATGACAATCGTCATCTCTAACTCGAATATGATGATATCTGGCCCAGAGATCGATTTTTGAAAAAATCGTGGACCCGTGGAGTTCATCCAACAGCTCATCTATAATTGGCATCGGGAATTTATCTTTGACTGTGAGGGTGTTGAGCTGCAGATAATCCACACAGAATCTCCATTGGCCATCCTTCTTTTTTACCAATAGCACAGGGGAAGTGAAAGGGCTGTTACTTGGGGCAATAATTCGGTCTTGCAGCATTTCCAGGACGAGCTTTTCAATTTCCGTCTTCTGTGAGAAAGGACATTGGTACAGAACGATGCGGAAAGGTTTCGCATCCGACAATAGAAAAATTCGATGATCATGGCTCTGCTTCGGAGGAAGACCAGACGGTTTGTTGAAAACATCGGTGAACGTTTGAAGAATCGTCTTAATGCTTGCTGGAATATCGACTGTAGTGGTGGACTGCTCAGTCCCCATCTGGGCTATATAACCATACGGCCTTGTTTTCCAAAATGCCTTCATTGTCTTAGGGCTGGCCATTGCTGAAGCTTCCATGTTGTTAGAGTATGGAATGATAAGTGGGTTGCCTTCATAGTGGATCTGTATTTGTTTCCGTGGTGGATCGAATGTGACAGGGCTGTGGGCCGCGATCCAGTCGATACCTAAAATTAGGTCACTCCCTCCGAATCGCAAAGTCCGCAAAGGATAGGTAAAGCCCAGGTCTAGCATTCATCATGTAACTGGTTCAGACAATTCCTTGCTCTGCAGTGTTTCGCTGTTGGCCACCCTTACGTTGGCGGAGCTGCCGAATTTGGTCGGAAGGTGGAAGTGGGTGGCGAGCCTTTCTTCAATGAAGCTATTCGTACTTCCACTGTCAATCAAAATCGAGATTGGCTGCAGTCCTAATTTTCCCGAAATCCATACGATGGAGGTCGTCGTTAGACCCGTAAGGGCGTGAAGAGAGATTTCCAGCAGTGGGCTCTCCTGGAAAGTGTCTGCACTGTCGTTGCCGTGCGAGTCGGGTTGTTCCTCCTCCACCGAATCAACAATCAAAACACTCAAAGTCCTGTTCTGGCAAACATGCCCCGCGGTGTATTTTTCGTCACATTTAAAACAGAGGCCCATCCTCCGCTTAAGTTGTAGATCGGCCTGAGGTATTCGCTGAACTCTAAAATGTGGCTTGGAAGAGTGTGTAGTGGTATCATTGTGGTTCGTCGTCCCCAAAGTGGATTTAGGCATCTCTATCCATCTAGGTGGGATGAAGGATCCAAGCAGTTTGGGATACTTGTGAAGTACCCCCAGTGCAGATTCCTGTAAGGCGGCCACCTCTATGCCCTGTTCCAGAGTCGAGGATCATGCTATCTTGACCATTGCTCGTATTTCTTCTTTCAGACCACTAGTGAACCCGGCAATCCAGAAAGTCTCTGGCATCTCTGGCAGTTGAGGTTGTGCCTGGGCTTTAAGCTCTTCGAACTTTTCCAGATAATCCGCCACAGTTCCGGTTTGTGTAACCTTGTTGAGGGCCTCGAGGATGTCTTCATCCGGATTAGTCGCAAATCTCTTGCATAGAGCTGTAGTGAACTCTCTCCACGTAACTGTAACGACCCCAAACCACCTAGGGCCGCCACGACACTCAACCTAACGTTGAGTTTGAATTTCACATTTTGGATGGGAAATTTTTTGACTTTCTAAAACTCTAGAACATTTAATATGGCAAAACATAAAATTGAAGGCACAATTTCAGATGACATAAAATGGAAGACTTCAACTTTGGAAGACAAGAAATCGGAAATCTTAACGTTTGGGAAAAACATAAGTCAGAAGATATAAAATTGGAAGACATGAAATCGGCAGACATGATGTTCAGGAAACAGAAGTTGGAAGATATAAGACATAAACACAGAGAAAGCCTTCTCTGGAATTGAAGTCTGGATAAATGACAGAAGAAAAACAGGGTGACAGAATGCTTTGGACGTTTTAGAAAAGAAAACAGAATGGATGACAGACATGCAAAGGAAGACTTAATAAAATGGGAGACAGAAACTAGAAGTTATGCCGTGGACGTTTGAAAGCAAAGACAGAATCTATGGACAATCAGAAGACGTGGACGTTTAAAATCAAAGACAGAATCTGTGGACAAACAGAAGCTGTAGACGTTTAAAATCAAAGACAAAATCTGTGGACAAACAGAAGTTGTGGACGTTTAAAATCAAAGACAGAATCTGTGGACAAACAGAAGCTGTGGACGTTTAAAATCAAAGACAGAATCTGTGGACATACAGAAGGCGTGGACAATCGGGAGCCGTGGACAATCAGGTGCTGTGGACAATCAGAAAGTGTGGACAATTGAAAACTGTGGACAATCGGGAACTAAAGGCAGAATGGACGATAAAATTTAAAGGCAGTATGGACGATAAAATTTTAAAGGCAGGATGGACGACTGAGATCGAAGGCAAAATGGACGACGGAAATTTGAAAGGCAGAATGGACAATTGAGTCCGAAGGCAAAATGGACGACGGGATTTGAAAGGCAGAATGGACGACTAACACTTAGCCGAATACTTGAAAACTCGAAAGACAGAAACTGAAAGGCAGAATGGACGACTAAATATAAAGGTAGAATGGACAACTGTTTTATAGAAGGCGTGGACGACTATTTTACAGAAGAAAATGACAACTGTTTTATAGAAAGCATGGACGACTATTTTATAGAAGGCGTGGACGACTGTTTTCTTTTGAAAAACTTGAATGACTTTAAAGACATAACATATACTCCGCCTGTAACACCCGATTTTATGGAATTATATTATTCCAATATAATGTGGCATTTTCGTAAATATGTCAAATTGAGTCCGTTTGGCGAACGAAAAGTTTTAATGGAGCCTTAATAATAAATTGGAATTTATGATGAAATGAAGAGATTTGGAGAAAACGAATCGTTAACTAAATAACGAAACAAAGGACGAAATAAATATAAATCAAAGAAAGGGCGATAAGGTAATTTGACAAGACAAAGGTTATTAAAACAATGAAAATTTCTCTCCTCTCCCTTCATTTTCTCTTACTCCACGAACGCCAGAAGACTTCTCTGGCAATTTTCTCTCCTCTCCGGCGTTCCCTCACGATTCATCGTTGTAGCTCCTCCGATCGACAAGTTTTCTTCTCCAATCCCGACCCTAGGTATGATTCTACTATTTTGGAAGGTTTATTTTCAGTTTACGTGGAGTTAAACGGTTAGAGTTTTGTTTAGGGTTTTCGCGAAATAGCCGGGTTATGTTAGAAACGGCTAGGGTTGCCCTATTTATGACTTTAGTGAACGTATTAATGAACATTGGAAGTAGTTGGGAGAGCTAATGGTCATTAATGCAAATTTTGGGTTGTTGGAGAGCTTAAAAGCTCCATTAATGGAGGTTTTGTAATGTCGAGTATGAATTGCTCGACAAAATGCCTCAATGAGTTGATTTAGAGTTTTAGGAGATTTCTTTAGTTAAGGTTTCATTAGTTTGGAAGTTTAATGGTGTAAACTCAGTTTTAAATGACGAATGTTGTGAATTGCCTTAGGTGAACAACGCTTGTGGACGGAGCTTGAATTGCAACGGATGCGAGGTAAGTTCTCGTGACTTACTACGGCCGATTGGCCTACACCGTATGTCGAAGTCGTGTTGAGGAATATTGGAGTTGTTTGTTTAATTGCTTTGGTTGGGTAATTAGGATTAATTGCTTTTATAGGTTATACTTTTATTGTCACACCCCTAGATCCGTACCCATATTTCCGTAATAAAATGTTTCATTTTAACTTTAAGCTTATACTTGAGCGGAAACTAAATCAGAATTTAAAACGGAATCGAAATCGGACCTCCAAAACATTTAAAACAAGACGTTTAATAATTAAATAAAAACTTAAAACATTTATTTAAACATTTAAAATCGTTCAGAAAAGTGGGAGGGCAGAATTGGGATTCTGCCCCCAAAATTTCAAGCAGCGATCAGGCGCTGTGCATAGCAGCGACTGATCGCTGCCATGCATTGATCAAGCAGCGCGGCAGAGACCGATCGCTGATGGTGATGATCGCCGCATATGGCTGCCAACGCAGCAAGCAGAGCAGCGATCGATCTCTGCTTGCTGCAGAGATCGATCGCTGCACACCTTATGCAGCGATCGCCCAAGCGATCAGACTTCTCCCTTGTTTCTTCCTTTTGTTTTCGTTCAGTTTTCGTTCAATACATAGCTCTCTGGAATTCTAGAGAGCAGAACACAATCTCAGCTCTCTGGAATCCGATTCCAAAGAGCAATTCACTTCGTTTTTTTCCTTCAACATTTTCACATTTCATTCATTACATTCATCAATATTATCAACCAACTCATAGCTTCAATCCCACTCAAACGTATTCTAAACTCAATCGTATTACGGCGGACTTGGCGAAGTCCAACTGCGTGGATAGCTCCAAAAACCGAGCATACCCGTAACCATTTAAAATCATTCAAAACACTTCGATAACACTAATTAAACTTTAACAAACGTTTTAAATACATTTACCAAACAGTTATAAACCAGGTTTCAAATCGTCCAAACATAAACCTATTAACCAACCAGACCAAACATCCTAATATATTCAATTCACACAATTCATATCACGTCCCCAAAACATATACCTACGTCCCCACGGGTCAAAACGCGCCTCGACTACTCAGCACACTCCCGCGGGCCATCTTTCTTCAACCGATCATGCCTCGGGTGGAGGGATCTCATCCTCACCTGTGTAGAGGTCACCTACACCATAAACATAAGTCGTGAGCTTAAGGCTCAGTAAGTCTACGTGAATGCAATGCATGCCATGCGTGCAGATCATAAAACATGTTTCCTACCTTTTCGCTAATCATTTCATTCCATTCCATTCCATTACTTTTACTTCACCGTGGCCACACTCTCGCTAGATAGGAACGGCACATCCCGCGATTGGATAGCCCCTCGTATCTAACCGGGGGGAAGACATGCTCCCCAAGCAGCCATGTCTGAACCACCACCACCGTCGACAACAGATTACATTCATTCATATCATTTCATTATCCTTTTCCTTTTCATGAAAACATGCGTGGAAATTCCTTTTTCGTGCTTTTCAGAAACATGATGCGTGAACATGAGCAATACTATAAACATAATTAAAACATGAACATATAAACCATCATACGTACCATCAAGACACTCAAGCATAACCTACGAAAGAACTAATCCTAACTACCCGACCAAAGCATTTAAACAAACAATTTTCCAATTTCCTCGAACAACAAAATATCGTATGGTGTAGGCCAATCGGCCAAACAAGTCGCGGAGACTTACCTGAAGTCCTTAGCAAATCGAGAGCCGTCAGGGAGCTTTGTTCACCTAAGCCAATTTACAACAGTTTTCGTTAAATTTAGTTTAAACTCCTAAACGTCCAATTTAACAAAACCTTAACTAAAGAATTTTCCTAAAATCTTAACTTAACTAATCGAAGCATTTAAGCCAACAATTAATGCTCGATAGTCCGTAATCCAAATTAACGAGTTTTGCCCTAAAACCCGAAAATTAACCAATTTATAACATTTTCACAAATTGATTTAACTTCGTCCCATAACGTCCAATACGTTCAATATATACCTAATCACGGCTAACCTATTAATTACGAGCCCTAATTCGCATTTTTAACGGATTTAAATCGAAACCCTAACTTTCTAAAACATCGTAAAACTTGAAATAAAGGCTCTAAGATTATAGACACATACCTAGGGTAGCGAGAGAAGGAAGAAACGCGAAGGAAACGGAACGAACGGGAGGCGAAACGGAGCTCGGATCGACGGAACGTCGTCGGCCAGAGGAGAGAGCTTGCTCTCTGGTCTTCGCGCGGGCAGGGAGAAATGAAGAAGCAGGGAGAAAGAGAATATTAGGTTAGGTTTATATTTTTGATTTTGTAAATTACTATATTGCCCTTCTCACTTAAATCTTTTTATTTCATCCTTCGTTTCGTTAATTGGCTGACCGTTCGGATTCTCCAAATTTCCTTATTTCACCAATAAATCCAACTTATGATTTGGGTTCTAACAAAACTGTCCGTTCGCAAAACGGACCTCGTTTACTATTTTTACGAAAACGTTCATTATATTACGAGAAACGTAATTCTCGTAAATTTAGTGTTTGAACTCCTAAAAATCCCATAATATTCCTAAAATCCTTATAAATTATTAGGATTCTAATGACGCTTTCTTTTCGTAAAACGGAGTTAATCTGACATATTTACGAAAATATCATTTTATATTAAAATAATAATATCCCATAAAGCGGGATATTACACTCCATCCACCTTATTTAAAATTTTTACTCAAAATTTAACTCAGCTCATAGTCCTTGGTGTCACTGTCTCTCGTCCTGTAGTCTTATACCTTGGCTTAAAATCTCTCTATTTCTTTCAAGTCTCTACCTCTATCATTTCAAGGTCGAATTCTTCCTATAAAAGCTCTGATCCTGTTGCACTTAGGGTTAACCTCCATGGTTCTAAGCCAAAATTCCTACTATACTCTTCAACCTCAGCATTAAATTCGTATTCTCTACTCTCAATTGGACCGTACGCCCCTTCACTTACACTCTGAATCTCATCAAATTCTCCAAGTCACACATTTTTCTAGACAAATTTGCTAATTTCGCTAATTATTCCGTGATAGGTTTCACAACTAAATCGACATTGTTATGCTACTTTAACTATGCAACCGGGATTCCCTTAGATTTCGCACTCAGTCTAAGTTTCGTTCTCGAATCCAATCGCTATATTCTTAACTAAATTTCTCATACTACTTGCGTTACACTCATTCGTCTATCTCGGATCTCTATTAACTCCGAGTGCCGTTAATTTCCAGAATTCCTACCATCTTCTTCTCCTCTTCCTTAATTTCACGCAAGGCTAAATTGAATTTACTAACTAAACTTACCATCTTTTGCTCGTTCCTGTCCGGTTCTAACTATTCTATTTGACCATTAACCTCAATTTATCTCTTGAATTCTATTTTCTCTTAGACACTCTCAACTTCATACGAATTCCCAATATACGATTTCTACGGTATTCCTTCATCTATTTAAATATACTCTCGGCATTCTAACGATCTAAGGTACTCCTCTATAGTTTTATATCTAAACGTTCGTCTTTCATGATTAGTCGCATTTTAATACTTGAAGAGGTTGCCAATTAGGAACAATACCTACCTACTTGAAACTCATACTTCATAAGGTGTATTTCTCTAATTCTTAGTAAACCTTAAGTGTGAAAACTCCGTTGATTAAATCCAAGTGATCCTACAAATGTATAACCATATTTCTATTTGGTCTTTATTGTCTTACATGTAGACTACCATCTCCTCGTCAAGGTTCCCCTAGTAACCACTCTTACCCACATAATATTCTCTTCCTTACAAATTTCAGGTCTATACATTTTATCTATCATATGCATAACGCCATACAAGTAATTAAAATAATACCTGGAATAGTAGAAGGCTGGGCCCCATCGTCGGCGTCGCTGGGCTCGATGAAAGCAAAGACTCTTGGTCCAACCTTTCTTTGATCTCTGTTCTGTTGATCTCTGCCTGGTTGATTTCGGTTCGATAATGGGCAGTTCATGATATAGTGGCCAGCTTCCCCACATCGATAGCACCTATTGGTACGCGTCAAACAGTCACCGTAGTGCTCCTTCTGGCACTGCGGGCAAAGAGGCTTTTGTGTAGTCCCTTGCACTTGCTTCCCTTTTTTCCGGTCGCCCCTACCATCGGAAGGCCTCATATTGCCCCCTTGTTGTTGTGGCTGTTGTTGCCCATTCGATTGCCAGTCTCGGTCCCACGACTGAGGTTGGAGCTCACGAAAGAAGCCCTTAGCTGGCTCCTTCGGCCTAACACAAGTCGCTCTAGCAGCCTCGATATCCAGAGCCTTGGCCGTAACTTCCGAATAGGGCACATCTATAATACCTGAGACAATAACATGCATCCGAATCTCAGGATTAAGTCCCTCCATAAACTGGTGTACCTTCTCCTCGTTATCGCTGACAAGACGTGGGGCAAATCGTGATAAGGCCTCAAACTTCCGTATGTAATCGGTAACCGAGCCCGTCTGCTTTAACTGTGTGAACTCATTCCTCTTTGCCACCCTCACTGTGCGGCTGAAGTATTTATCAAAGAATAAAAACTTGAACCGATCCCAAGTCATAACTGATACATTCGTAGTCGACTTGATCGAGTCCCACCAGAAACGGGCATCCAACGCTAAGTGAAAAGTGGCATAAGCCACCTTGCTCCCGTTGCCAACCTCTGCGTAATCCAGCATATCCTCCATCACTCGGATCCACTCCTCAGCACGAGTCGGATCCGATGACTGGCCATCGAATACTGGAGGTCGCAGGCCTTGGAACCTCTGCATACCCTGATTATTGGGCACTACCAGCTCCTGAGCTTTTTGATTCTCTCGCTGGTTCTATCGATTTACTAGATCCGCTATCTGCTGTGCTTGCCGGTCCATATGCTGAGACTGGCGATCTAACAATTCCGTAAGACGATCCATCGCGTCGTCTCTCGGATCCCTTCCTCGAGTCATACTTATAAACTCCTATAAAATTTAAAACAAGTAATCCTAAGAAACTGAAATCAAACAAAGCAGTAAACAGACTTACAGTTGATGAAGGATGTCCGCGTAGTGGCTGTGCAGTCGAGCAGTCTACATAATCGATTTTAAAACCCGGGGGCTCTGATACCATAACTGTCACACCCCTAGATCCGTACCCATATTTCCGTAATAAAATTTTTCATTTTAACTTTAAGCTTATACTTGAGCGGAAACTAAATCAGAATTTAAAACGGAATCGAAATCGGACCTCCAAAACATTTAAAACAAGACGTTTAATAATTAAATAAAAACTTAAAACATTTATTTAAACATTTAAAATCGTTCAGAAAAGTGGGAGGGCAGAATTGGGATTCTGCCCCCAAAATTTCAAGCAACGATCAGGCGCTGTGCATAGCAGCGACTGATCGCTGCCATGCATTGATCAAGCAGCGATCGGTCTCTGCCGAAGGCAGAGACCGATCGCTGATGGTGATGATCGCTGCAAAAGCAGCGATCGATCTCTGCCAAAGGCAGAGATCGATCGCCGCATATGGCTGCCAACGCAGCAAGCAGAGCAGCGATCGCCCAAGCGATCAGACTTCTCCCTTGTTTCTTCCTTCTGTTTTCGTTCAGTTTTCGTTCAATACATAGCTCTCTGGAATTCCAGAGAGCAGAACACAATCTCAGCTCTCTGGAATCCGATTCCAGAGAGCAATTCACTTCGTTTTTTTCCTTCAACATTTTCACATTTCATTCATTACATTCATCAATATTATCAACCAACTCATAGCTTCAATCCCACTCAAACGTATTCTAAACTCAATCGTATTACGGCGGACTTGGCGAAGTCCAACTGCGTGGATAGCTCCAAAAACCGAGCATACCCGTAACCATTTAAAATCATTCAAAACACTTCGATAACACTAATTAAACTTTAACAAACGTTTTAAATACATTTACCAAACAGTTATAAACCAGGTTTCAAATCGTCCAAACATAAACCTATTAACCAACCAGACCAAACATCCTAATATATTCAATTCACACAATTCATATCACGTCCCCAAAACATATACCTACGTCCCCACGGGTCAAAACGCCCCTCGACTACTCAGCACACTCCCACGGGCCATCTTTCTTCAACCGATCATGCCTCGGGTGGAGGGATCTCATCCTCACCTGTGTAGAGGTCACCTACACCATAAACATAAGTCGTGAGCTTAAGGCTCAGTAAGTCTACGTGAATGCAATGCATGCCATGCGTGCAGATCATAAAACATGTTTCCTACCTTTTCGCTAATCATTTCATTCCATTCCATTCCATTACTTTTACTTCACCGTGGCCACACTCTCGCTAGATAGGAACGGCACATCCCGCGATTGGATAGCCCCTCGTATCTAACCGGGGGGAAGACATGCTCCCCAAGCAGCCATGTCTGAACCACCACCACCGTCGACAACAGATTACATTCATTCATATCATTTCATTATCCTTTTCCTTTTCATGAAAACATGCGTGGAAATTCCTTTTTCGTGCTTTTCAGAAACATGATGCGTGAACATGAGCAATACTATAAACATAATTAAAACATGAACATATAAACAATCATACGTACCATCAAGACACTCAAGCATAACCTACGAAAGAACTAATCCTAACTACCCGACCAAAGCATTTAAACAAACAATTTTCCAATTTCCTCGAACAACAAAATATCGTATGGTGTAGGCCAATCGGCCAAACAAGTCACGGAGACTTACCTGAAGTCCTTAGCAAATCGAGAGCCGTCAGGGAGCTTTGTTCACCTAAGCCAATTTACAACAGTTTTCGTTAAATTTAGTTTAAACTCCTAAACGTCCAATTTAACAAAACCTTAACTAAAGAATTTTCCTAAAATCTTAACTTAACTAATCGAAGCATTTAAGCCAACAATTAATGCTCGATAGTCCGTAATCCAAATTAACGAGTTTTGCCCTAAAACCCGAAAATTAACCAATTTATAACATTTTCACAAATTGATTTAACTTCGTCCCATAACGTCCAATACGTTCAATATATACCTAATCACGGCTAACCTATTAATTACGAGCCCTAATTCGCATTTTTAACGGATTTAAATCGAAACCCTAACTTTCTAAAACATCGTAAAACTTGAAATAAAGGCTCTAAGATTATAGACACATACCTAGGGTAGCGAGAGAAGGAAGAAACGCGAAGGAAACGGAACGAACGGGAGGCGAAACGGAGCTCGGATCGACGGAACGTCGTCGGCCAGAGGAGAGAGCTTGCTCTCTGGTCTTCGCGCGGGCAGGGAGAAATGAAGAAGCAGGGAGAAAGAGAATATTAGGTTAGGTTTATATTTTTGATTTTGTAAATTACTATATTGCCCTTCTCACTTAAATCTTTTTGTTTCATCCTTCGTTTCGTTAATTGGCTGACCGTTCGGATTCTCCAAATTTCCTTATTTCACCAATAAATCCAACTTATGATTTGGGTTCTAACAAAACTGTCCGTTCGCAAAACGGACCTCGTTTACTATTTTTACGAAAACGTTCATTATATTACGAGAAACGTAATTCTCGTAAATTTAGTGTTTGAACTCCTAAAAATCCCATAATATTCCTAAAATCCTTATAAATTATTAGAATTCTAATGACGCTTTCCTTTAATAAAACGGAGTTAATCTGACATATTTACGAAAATGTCATTTTATATTAAAATAATAATATCCCATAAAGCGGGATATTACATTTATCGTCTTGATGGTACGCATGTTGTATGTTTATTTTATGCATTTAATTGTTCATGCATCACGTTTTTCAAAGAGCACGAAAACGAATTTCCACACGTGTTTAAGAAAAGAAATGACCAATGAAATGAATCTACGTAATCTGTTATCTGGTCATGGCGAGGTGGGGTTCAGACATGGCTGTTTACGGATGTAAGTATGTTCACCCCCAGTAGATAGAAAAGGCTGTCCAACCGCAGGACGTTGTAGGATTGGAATTGTCTAAGAGTGGGGTGAATTAGACTTTTTAATTTTAATTGCGATTCAACCTAATTTCTCTTCTTGATTAAACTTAGATTTAACACAAGTAATCAAATAATATAAAGAGAGAGAAAGAGAAATTCGACACCAGTATTTTTACGTGGTTCGGCCAAACTGCCTACGTCCACGCTCCAAGGCTCTCCCTTGAAGATTTCTTACTTCTCCTCAACGAGAAAGTCTGATCGAACTTACGGGCTTCGATCCACAGCCTTTCACAATCCTGGATTGAACTTAGCGGGCGTCAATCCACTGCCTTACAGGATTTTCAGGTTTGAATGATAGATTACAATAATCTACAAACTCTCAAAAAAGAATCTCAAGTTTTGGAGTAGAGAGATGTAGATTTAGAATACAGAGTATGAATTTCACGTTAGCGCTCAGGAAATCAAATTCGCAAAAGTTAGTCTTCGAGCCTTTTCTTCTGCTTATATACTCTGTATAAAATTGCTTCAGAGAATTGAATGCTTCTTTCTTCAAATGTTAAAATGTTACCGTTGGGAAGCATTCGTACTAAAGCAGCTATCCGTTGCTTCTGAAAATGTTGTTCGTCGTCGCCATTAAAGGTCTGGAGTTAATGCTGAAAACGACGTCACTGTAGCTTCGCGGCTAGCTTTGAATTCTGGCGGAAGTTCACCGGCAGATGCAACTAATGAAGCAGAGACACGCCATCGGTGGATGCAGCTTTGAATGCCATCGGCAGATGTATCCTTAAATTCCATCGGCAGATGCATCCTTAAATTTCATCGGCAGATGCATCCTTAAATTTTATCGGTAGGTGCATGCTTTAGTTAGCATCTCCTTTTGTCGTTTAGTCAATCGGCAGGAGCTGCTTCAAACATCATCGGCAGATGTGGCTTCAAACACCATCGGCAGATGAAACAGATAAGTGCTTGACACATCATCGGCAGAAGTCTTCATGACGCTATTGGCAGATGACTTCAAAACTCTATCGGCAGATGACTTCAAAACGCTATCGGCAGATGACTTCAAAACGCTATCGGCAGAAGAAACATATAAGCACTGACCACGTCATCGGTAGATGCTCGCTTAGAGCTTCACGGGCAGATGAGACTTGTAAATTTTATCGGCATATGCATCTCAACACGTCATGAACCGGCATCGACAGGAGTAGCTTCAACAGCTATCGGCAAATGCACCTTGACATAACATCGGCAGATGTCTTCAAAAACACTATCGGCAGATGCATCATTTCTTTGTTGTGTAGCGATCGGTATATGCAAGCCTGTTTTGCTATTTAATTCTGTATACTCAAACCGATTTATTAGACAACTAAAATACCCTTTTTAAGGGTATTTCCAAATAAACTCATATTCATTATTCTCTTTAAATACACATAATCAAATTGTACACTAATTATACAAATACATAATCAAAAACAAATTATGACTTAAACAATCTATAAGTCAACAATCTCCCCCTTTTTTATTATGACAATATAAATTTGATTAACTTTGATACTCCCCCATAATTCTAGCCGCTCCCCCATAGTATATGCATTTTATTCAATTAACCATTCAGAGCAATTTCAAAAAACACAGAGTATATCCAAAGAATGATATATCCATAGACTATTATCTAGTCAGACTCAATCAAATATAGTATTCTCCCCCATTGTCATTATCAAAAAAAAATAATGCATTCAACATCAGAGTATGTTTAGGAAAAAAAATAGTCATTAAAAAGAAACAACTAAGAAAAAAAAATGTATATAACTAAAAATCACTATTTGAAGAGATCTAAATGACGATTCCAAAAGGCTCTCTGAACATAGGAGGGCACGTCACGGTGGGGATTGAAAAATGCATCCACCATAGTTTGAAGAAAGGCAAGATCTCGTGGGAGAGGTGATTGATAGACCACCATTGCCAAACACGGAGCAGGAGGTGGAGAAGGCTCTCGGGACACCTCCACTTCCAAGCAAGGAGGAGACTCGACAGAAGGACGAGAACACACATCCATGCATGGTGGAGGAGAAGCTTCCAATGGATAGGCTGGAGGAGAGGAAGATGTAGGAGCAGAGGAAGATGTAGGATGTGTGAACTTGAGCTCAGCCTCATGAATATCTAGGGACATGAAGCGCACATCTTCAATAACAGCAGGCCTGGAGAGGGGAAGAAACAAATCTTCATAGCAAGCCTCGGGAACATTGAGACCAGAACTTGATGGTTTGGGTTCAGGGTCAGGTTTAGGTGTCAAAGCGGCAATGGAAGATTGGAGTTTCTCAAGTTCCCTGACAACCATTCGCCTATCACCATCAACTTTCGTAGACAGCAGGCCAAGACCTGTATCCAAAGCAATGCCCATGTCCTGATGATTCTTATCAATTTTACTTTGGAGGGTACTGAGGGCAGTGCCAAGGTTGGTAATAGAGGCTTGCATCTCATTATACTGAGCCTCAGTGAAGAAAAATCTCCTGTGATATGTCAGGGGAGTTGCAGGAGTATTAGAGAGAAGGGGTTGGACTTGCAGAGCGATTGGAGCAGGTTGAACTGGTGATGGAGGGAGCACCTCGTGCTGATCGGGAGATGGAGGAGCTGAAGGTGCATGGATTGGAGATGGAGGAGCTGAAGGTTCATGGAGTGGAGATGGAGGAGCTGAAGATTCATGGGGTGAAGATGGAGGAGCTGAAGATGGTAGAGCTGGAGGACCATGGGTGAGTATCGAAGAAATTGCTCGCATCACCAGAGAGATGGAAGGAAAAACAGGCTGAGAAGGTAGTATGAGAGAAGGTGGAGGTGAAAGAGGGTGTTCAGGAATAGGTAGAGACACAGATGAGGGGGCAGAGGTGGCCTCTGAAATAGGTGCTATGGAGGAAGGAGCAATCCTGCGCCTACGCACTAAAGGAGAAGGTGGGGGGCTGGAATCCTGAGATTGAGAAATAACACGGTCTGGACTTACTGTTTCATCTCCCCCTTCAGCAGTTGATTCATCTGGCAGGATAAGTTTCCTTTTTCCACGCCTGACAGGTGCTGCCAAAGAAACCTTTTTCTTAGCCTTATCCACAGCTGGTTTTCCTTTTACGATTTGTTTGAATCCCATCCTGTTGAGAGTGGAATAGGAATAGAAATTGGAGGGCATAAGTCTAACAGGCTCCTCCTCCTCAGGAAGGACAACCTCAAGACGAGCAAATAACCGCATGAGAAGCAGATTATACGGTAGTGAAGTAGCCCTGGAGGATACAGCTAGAATCATCCTTCGAACAACTATATAGCCAATGTTGAAGGGTGTCTTGAAATAGATTGCAAATAGAACAAACAATTCCATTGCGCTCACCTCGTCATAATGTCCACCCTTGGGAACAATATTGAAATCAATCATATGACGAAAAACTCTGGCTCTAGGGGTCAGATGTTTGCCCTTTAACTGATCAGGGGATGAATTGGGGTCCACAACAATTTCCCTTAGAAACTGTAGTCCTTCAGGCGTTCCAAAGAAACGTAGCTCAGGGCCTGTCACATACTTGTAAGGGCAGTTATCCAAATGAGGAGCTCCCAGAAGGGCATTTATGGACTTAGGAGTAATTTCTATGTGAGTGTTGTATACGTAGCTCTTAATGGAAGGGTAATCAGAGGTAAAGCTAAGGTTTGCATAAAACATCCTAATCGCTTCCGGGTAGTAGAATGATTCGGTCTCAAAGAGACCTATTAACCCGAGATTCGTCAAGGGTTCAATAAAGTCCATTCCGGCTAACTCTTCAAAAGAAATACCCTTACTAGGAATTAACGATTTGAACCGATAGTCATTGTGGTACTTTACCTCAGCAGCTTGAGTAAGAAAGTAGAAGGTTGGCCACTCCGTTCCACGCGGAATCTCTCGGGAAGGACGATCAGAAACTTTGGCCTTCTTCTTGGTCGGTTTGGAAACGGCGCGAGATGATTGACCTTGAAATTCCATTTCTAGAAGAGGATTCGACAGAGAAGATTTAGTAGGGCAGGGGTTTACAGAAAGAGCGCGAAAAGTAAAGTGTCTGGGCGAAGAAGAATGAATTTAAAAGAAATAGCTCATCGCCAGACGAAGAAGACATACGTGTCGGCAGATTGGGGAATACATCTTCCGATGGATTACACGTGTCAGCAGATTGAGCAGTACAGCTTCCGATGGGATAGAAAACACTGCATCTGCCGATAGAGATGTAACTACCGATGACTAGAGAAATACACAGTATCTACCGGTGCTTCACAACACAGAAACACTCAATTACATAGGATCTAATAACAGAGAAGTACCCTTAGTTTTTCTCAACCCGAATGAGTCCTAGCCTGATTCTAATATTATTGAAGGTCTTCTCATCCAAAGGCTTGGTAAATATGTCTACAAGTTGATCTACAGAATTAACAAACTCTAGAGTGATATCTCCTCTTTGAACATGATCTCTAATGAAATGATACCTAACATCAATATGTTTGGTTCTAGAGTGCTGAATAGGATTTTTAGAAATGTTGATGGCACTGGTGTTATCACACCGAATAGGAATCATATCATAAAACAGATTATAGTCTTCTAGTGTTTGTTTCATCCATAACATTTGTGCACAACAACTGCCTGCAGCAATATATTCACTTTCTGCAGTTGAGAGTGCAACAGAATTCTGTTTCTTAGAATACCAAGACACTAGAGATTCTCCTAAGAATTGACAAGTGCCACTGGTGCTCTTTCTATCAATTAGACTACCAGCATAGTCAGAATTGAATAACCTACTAGATCAAAGGATGTGCCCTTCGGATACCATAAACCTAAATCATGAGTCCCACTTAAATATTTGAAAATTCTTTTGACAGTTGATAAGTGAGATTCCTTAGGGGCAGCCTGGAATCTAGCACACAGACAAACACTAAAGAGTATATCTGGCCTACTAGCAGTCAGATACAACAGAGAACCAATCATACCACGATATTTCTTGATATCCACACTTATACCATTTTCATCCTTGTCCAATTTAGTAGTGGTACTCATGGGAGTTTTAGAGGATTTGACAGTTTCTAATCCGAATTTCTTAAGGAGTTCCTTAATGTACTTTTCTTGACAGAAGAAAATTCCATCAGGAGACTGATTAATCTGGAATCCTAAGAAGAACTTTAACTCCCCCATCATACTCATTTCAAATTCACTTTGCATGAGGGAAGAAAACTCATTACACATGTTGACATTGGTTGATCCAAAAATAATGTCATCGACATATATTTGAACCAGCAGAATGTCCTTATCCTTTTGCCTGGTAAACAGAGTTGAGTCGGTGTTACCCTTTTTGAAATTCCTTTCCTCAAGGAAATTCCTCAATCTGTCATACCAAGCTCTAGGAGCCTGCTTAAGACCATAAAGAGCTTTCATAAGTCTATACACATTATTCGGTTTAGCAAAGTCTTCAAATCCTAGGGGCTGCTCTACATAAACTTCTTCCTGAATATAACCATTTAAGAAGGCACACTTTACATCCATTTGAAAGAGTGTGAAGTTTTTGTAGCAAGCATAGGCTAAGAGCATCCTAATGGATTCTAATCTAGCAACAGGTGCAAAGGTTTCCTCAAAATCTATTCCTTCTTCTTGATTGTAACCTTTAGCAACTAGCCTAGCCTTATTTCTGACCACGATTCCATTTTCATCCAATTTGTTCTTGTAAATCCATTTAGTTCCAATAATGGGATGATCCTTAGGCCTTGGAATAAGTTCCCATACCTTGCTCCTTTCAAATTGATTTAGCTCCTCTTGCATAGCTAAAATCCAGTTTTCATCACACTCGGCCTCTTCAAACTTCTTAGGTTCTACTTGAGATATAAATGCCATATTGGCACAGAGATTCCTAAGAGAGGATCTAGTCTTAACTCCTAAAGAAGGATCACCTAAGACCTCATCTATTGGATGATTTCTGACATATTTCCAATCTCTAGGTAAAGTAGGATTTTCATCCTTGACAGAAATTATATCAAGAGATGTAGAAGATGGTTCTAAAGATTTTTCTGCTTGAGAGGGATCAGTAGGTTTTTCTAAGGAAAGAGAGTCTAATTGACAATCTACACCATCATCCTCATCCACATTTATTGTGGGCTGAGGAGACTCATCAAAGTTGACATGAACGGATTCCTCTACAACAAGAGTTCTTCTATTGAAAACTCTGTATGCTTTACTGGTCAAAGAATATCCTAGAAAAATTCCAAGATCGGATTTGGAATCGAATTTTCCTAAGTTATCCTTAGTATTAAGAATGAAACATTTGCAACCGAAAGCTCTAAAATACTTAACAGTAGGAGTCTTGCCATTCCAAAGTTCATAGGGAGTTTTCTCTAGAATAGGTCTTATGGAGACCCGATTAAGCACATAGCAAGCTGTAGCAACAGCTTCAGCCCAGAAATACTTAGGAAATGAATTCTCATTAAGCATAGTCCTAGCAAGTTCTTGAAGGGACTTATTCTTCCTCTCAACAACACCATTTTGCTGAGGGGTCCTAGGAGAAGAGAAATTGTGCTCAATTCCATATTTGAGACACAGGAGTTCAAATTTCTTATTTTCAAACTCTCCACCATGATCACTACGAATAGCAACAATGGTGAGCTCCTTTTCATTTTGAACTCTTTTTCTAAAACTAGAAAAGGTGTCAAACGTCTCATCCTTAGACTTCAGAAAATGAACCCAAGTAAATCTAGAAAAGTCATCAACAATGACAAAGGCATAGAATTTGCCACCTAGACTAGCAACATTTGAAGGACCGAAGAGGTCCATGTGAAGGAGTTGGAGAGGCTTAGAAGTGGAGATTGCATTCTTTGATGCAAACGAACTTTTGATCTGCTTGCCCATTTGACAAGCTTCACAGATTTTATCCTTCTCAAAGGATATCTTAGGAATACCTCTAACTAAATTCTCCTTAGTAATCTTAGCTAAGGTATCCATCCCTACATGTCCTAATCTTCTATGCCAGATCCAAGAGTCAAGAGAAGAGTTAACAGCAAAACATTTTTCATCAACATGCTCAATAATATCCAAGTCAATTATATAGATATTATCTTTTCTATAGCCAGTGAACAGAGATTTGTCATTAGATGCATCTTTAATTAAACAAGAGTTTGATTTAAAAATCACTTCATATCCTTAAACAAACTGACTAATACTAAGCAGATTATGTTTTAATCCCTCAACTAAAAGCACATTTTCAATAGTAGGATTAAAGCTGTTACCTATGTTGCCGATGCCAACAATTTTACCCTTTTGGTTTCCACCAAAAGTAACGCTACCTTTCTTTTTGTTGACAGCAGAAAACATGGTTGAGTCTCCTATCATATGCCTCGAACATCCACTGTCGAGGTACCACTGGTTCTTTCCAGGAGAGCACTCAACCTGTAAAACAGAAATCAATTGGTCTTCTTAGGTACCCAAATCTTTTGGGTCCTAGTGTTAGGTCTGGTTCCCTTGGGAACCCATTGGAATTTACCAGTTGATTTCATATAGTTTGCTTTTAACGGACATACAAAAGATTTATGTCCAGCTTCATTACATGCATGGCAGACAGAGGGTTTAACAAAGAAGTTTTTAAAGACTTTCCTTTTATTAGACTTGTTATACCCTAATCCTGTTCTGTCAAAATTTGCTCTCTGACCTGCTATTACCATCTTAAATAATTTGTCGCCCTTAGTGAAGTTTAGAATAATATTATTCAAATCTTCGTTTTTGCTTTTAAGCTTATCAATTTCCTTGATATGTAAGTCTACTTCTTTAGCATGCTTTTCTAATAAATCTGTATTCTCATTTTTCAACAGATTGTATTTATTTTTCAGCATGCCAAACTGTTTAACTAAGTCATTAAAAGCATCAATTAGTTCACCTTCTTCATTATCACTTTCACTGTCACTTAACACACTTGAAGAAGAAGTGCTTACCTTATCTTCGTGTGCCATGAAGCACAGATTTGCAACTTCCTCATCTTCTGAAGATGAAGTGTCACCTTCACTGTCATCCCAAGTGGCCTTCATAGCCTTTTTCTTGAATTTTTTGGGACCTTTAGCTTGTGGACAGTCAGCCTTCATGTGGCCTGGCTTTCCACATCCAAAACAGGTAAACTCCTTGTATTTGGATTGCTTTTCATTCTTGGGAAATCTTCTTCCCTGCAGCTTCTTCCTTCGAAGGAACTTGCTGAATCTCCTAGTGATAAGAGCAATGTCCTCATCCTCTTCTTCTTCTTCATCCTCAGAGACTTCACATTTACTTGAAGAGGCTTTCATAGCAATATCTTTTCTTTTGGAAGTCTCTTTTTCCTTAAGGTCTTCTTTCTCGTTTGACCTCATTGTGATCTCATGTGTCATGAGAGATCCAATGAGCTCTTCAAGCTTTAGAGCTTTAAGATCCTTTGCTTCCTGAATTGCAGTCACCTTTGGCTGCCAGCTTCTTGGAAGACACCTGAGGATCTTCCTGACCTGTTCTTCACTAGAATAAGATTTACCAAGAGCTTTCAAACCATTAGTAATATTAGTAAATCTTGTAAACATGGAAGAGACAGACTCATCTTTGGGCATAGAAAATAATTCATACTCGTGAATGAGCATATTCAGTTTGCTCTCCTTTACTTGATTTGTGCCCTCGTGTGTGACCTCTAATAAGTGCCAAATTTTTTGAGCACTTTCACACCCTTGTACCCTATTAAATTCATCTCTATTTAAGGCACAGTACAAGGTGTTTACTGCCTTAGCATTAAGGCTTAGATTTCTCTTATCGGACTCAGTTAACTCAGAAGAGTCCTTAGGGATACTTTTCCCATCAACAGTTTTCATGGCCTTAAAAGGACCATTTTCTATAATACACCAAGTCTCATAGTCTATGGCTTGAATGAATATTTTCATTCTAGCCTTCCAATAGACATAGTCACTACCATCAAAGAATGGAGGTCTATTTGTTGCCTGACCTTCTATTTGTGTGTTGTTAATGTTGAATGCCATTGAAAAATATAACACAGAGTGTTTAGACGGAGCTTAGACAATGAATAACCTGCTCTGATACCAATTGTAGGATCGGAATTGTCTAAGAGGGGGGTGAATTAGACTTTTTAATTTTAATTGCGATTCAATCTAATTTCTCTTCTTGATTAAACTTAGATTTAACACAAGTAATCAAATAATATAAAGAGAGAGAAAGAGAAATTCGACACCAGTATTTTTACGTGGTTCGGCCAAACTGCCTACGTCCACGCTCCAAGGCTCTCCCTTGAATAGAGAGTAGTTAGAATACAGAGTATGAATTTCACGTTAGCGCTCAGGAAATCAAATTCGCAAAAGTTAGTCTTCGAGCCTTTTCTTCTGCTCATATACTCTGTATAAAATTGCTTCAGAGAATTGAATGCTTCTTTCTTCAATGTTAAAATGTTACCGTTGGGAAGCATCCGTACTGAAGCAGCTATCCGTTGCTTCTGAAAATGTTGTTCGTCGTCGCCATTAAGGTCTGGAGTTAATGCTGAAAACGACGTCACTGTAGCTTCGCGGCTAGCTTTGAATTCTGGCGGAAGTTCACCGGCAGATGCAACTAATGAAGCAGAGACACGTCATCGGCAGATGACTTCAAAACGCTATCGGCAGATGACTTCAAAACGCTATCGGCAGATGACTTCAAAACGCTATCGGCAGATGACTTCAAAACGCTATCGGCAGATGACTTCAAAACGCTATCGGCAGATGACTTCAAAACGCTATCGGCAGATGACTTCAAAACGCTATCGGCAGATGACTTCAAAACGCTATCGGCAGATGACTTCAAAACGCTATCGGCAGATGACTTCAAAACGCTATCGGCAGATGACTTCAAAACGCTATCGGCAGATGACTTCAAAACGCTATCGGCAGATGACTTCAAAACGCTATCGGCAGATGACTTCAAAACGCTATCGGCAGATGACTTCAAAACGCTATCGGCAGATGACTTCAAAACGCTATCGGCAGATGACTTCAAAACGCTATCGGCAGATGACTTCAAAACGCTATCGGCAGATGACTTCAAAACGCTATCGGCAGATGACTTCAAAACGCTATCGGCAGATGACTTCAAAACCTGAAGATTTCTTACTTCTCCTCAACGAGAAGTCTGATCGAACTTACGGGCTTCGATCCACAGCTTTCACAATCCTGGATTGAACCTTAGCGGGCGTCAATCCACTGCCTTACAGGATTTTCAGGTTTGAATATAGATACAATAATCTACAACTCTCAAAAAAGAATCTCAAGTTTGGAGTAGAGAGATGTAGATTTAGTATAGAATACAGAGTATGAATTTCACGTTAGCGCTCAGGAAATCAAATTCGCAAAAGTTAGTCTTCGAGCCTTTTCTTCTGCTCATATACTCTGTATAAAATTGCTTCAGAGAATTGAATGCTTCTTTCTTCAAATGTTAAAATGTTACCGTTGGGAAGCATCCGTACTGAAGCAGCTATCCGTTGCTTCTGAAAATGTTGTTCGTCGTCGCCCATTAAAGGTCTAGAGTTAATGCTGAAAACGACGTCACTGTAGCTTCGCGGCTAGCTTTGAATTCTAGCGGAAGTTCACCGGCAGATGCAACTAATGAAGCAGAGACACGTCATCGGTGGATGCAGCTTCAAAACGCTATCGGCAGATGACTTCAAAACGCTATCGGCAGATGCATCCTTAAATTTCATCGGCAGATGCATCCTTAAATTTTATCGGCAGGTGCATGCTTTAGTTAGCATCTCCTTTTGTCGTTTAGTCAATCGGCAGGAGCTGCTTCAAACATCATCGGCAGATGCATCCTTAAATTTTATCGGCAGATGACTTCAAAACGCTATCGGCAGATGACTTCAAAACGCTATCGGCAGATGACTTCAAAACGCTATCGGCAGATGACTTCAAAACGCTATCGGCAGATGACTTCAAAACGCTATCGGCAGATGACTTCAAAACGCTATCGGCAGATGACTTCAAAACGCTATCGGCAGATGACTTCAAAACGCTATCGGCAGATGACTTCAAAACGCTATCGGCAGATGACTTCAAAACGCTATCGGCAGATGACTTCAAAACGCTATCGGCAGATGACTTCAAAACGCTATCGGCAGATGACTTCAAAACGCTATCGGCAGATGACTTCAAAACGCTATCGGCAGATGCATCCTTAAATTTCATCGGCAGATGCATCCTTAAATTTTATCGGCAGGTGCATGCTTTAGTTAGCATCTCCTTTTGTCGTTTAGTCAATCGGCAGGAGCTGCTTCAAACATCATCGGCAGATGTGTTTTCAAATATCATCGGCAGATGTGTTTTCAAATATCATCGGCAGATGTGTTTTCAAATATCATCGGCAGATGTCTTCAAAAACGCTATCGGCAGATGACTTCAAAACGCTATCGGCAGATGACTTCAAAACGCTATCGGCAGATGACTTCAAAACGCTATCGGCAGATGACTTCAAAACGCTATCGGCAGATGACTTCAAAACGCTATCGGCAGATGACTTCAAAACGCTATCGGCAGATGACTTCAAAACGCTATCGGCAGATGACTTCAAAACGCTATCGGCAGATGACTTCAAAACGCTATCGGCAGATGACTTCAAAACGCTATCGGCAGATGACTTCAATATCGGCATATGCATCTCAACACGTCATGAACCGCATCGGCAGGAGTAGCTTCAACAGCTATCGGCAAATGCACCTTGAAATAACATCGGCAGATGTCTTCAAAAACGCTATCGGCAGATGCATCATTTCTTTGTCGTGTAGCGATCGGTATATGCAAACCTGTTTTGCTATTTAATTCTGTATACTCAAACCGATTTATTAGACAACTAAAATACCCTTTTTAAGGGTATTTCCAAATAAACTCATATTCATTATTCTCTTTAAATACACATAATCAAATTGTACACTAATTATACAAATACATAATCAAAAACAAATTATGACTTAAACAATCTATAAGTCAACAGACGTACCCTCTCCATCTAGTGGGCTGAGACCTCAGTGACAATCTGTCTGCGACGTAATGATTAAAATGTCTGCACGATTTACAAAACTCATATGCACAGCATGCATTTGCATTTACGAAACTTACTGAGCCTTTAGCTCATAGTTGTCTGTATGGCATAGGTGATTTTGATATAGGTGAGGATGAGATCCCTCCACCCGAGGAATGAGCAATTGAAGAATGATGGCCCTTGGGAGTGTGCTAGGCAGTCGGTGCGCATTTTGACTCATGGGGATGTAAGTAAGTGTTTTGGGGGTATTCGGGTTATTTTCGGTTGATGGAGGATTAGATAGGATAATTGTATAGTTAGATACATTTTAGGCTGTTTGGGATCTGGATAATTAACGGATCTATATTTTGATGTTTTATAAAACGTTTTGTTAAACCTGTCATTTTGATAATATTGAACTGCTGGATTGTTGAATTTTGTAGGAGTTTTTGTTTGGTTTTCAAATGGTTCCACGCAGTTCGTTTTCACGATATTTATTACGTTTTGAATGTGCGTCGAGGGGATGGGTCGGCGGCTTATGAGTTGAGGAGGTTACGTGAGTGTAGTGTATTTTGTGATGAATAAAGTTAAGGTATTGGGTTGATGATTATGAAGCGTTTTTGTATGTATATGATATTGAGGTTTAAGGAGAAAGAAGAGGAAGTGTAATTGTGCAGGGAAGAAGAGAAAAGGGAGAAGCAAACTCTCTGGAATTTCGGATTCTAGAGAGGTTGCCGATCGATCGCCTAAGGGGGCGATCGATCGGCAAGAATTGGTAGCTTCTCTGGAAAAATCTAGAGAAGCTGCCGATCGATCGCCCAACAAGAGGCGATCGATCGACTGGTGATCGATCATAGGGGCGATCGATCGCCTATATGTGGGACGATTGATCGCCCCTTATGTTTTTCAATAGTCGATTGATCGGCTGAAATGACCGATCGATCGGCCATGACATTTTATGGGTAGTTTCCCTTTTTGCTCTCGTTTCTGCTTGGCCGATTCCTCTTATGTTTTTAATGGTTTTATTTAAATGGTTTTTAAATATGTTTCAACGATTTATACTTTGATTTAACGCTTTAACGAAAGGGTTCACTCGAAAATGTTTAAAAAGAAAAATTTGTACGGGGAATAGTTTAAGGGACGCTACACAGCCGATCTATCGGTTACCCCAGGCGATCGATCGGCTACCTCTCTGTTTGACAACTTACATCTTTTGACACAAAAGCATCAAAACCCTAAAACCCGATTCAAAACACAGTTTTAAAACATGCTAGAAAACACGACAACAGTTGGAAAATATGACAGAATTCAAGAAATCAAACTGCATGGATAGCTCAAAGACTTGAGACAATCCATGCACAACCTAAAAGGAAAAACTCCGAACAGTTCCAGAATGTTTCAGAACATATATACAACTGTCCAATACAAAGGTTTAAAAACTTAAACACCAAAACCTATACATTATCAAAATCCCAACAAAATTCCCACATAGACTATATAGACATGACATTCATTTAAAAAGAACTTCACTCTCGGGTCAGAAATATGTCTGGCTGCCACAACCAACCCCCACAAGCTCGTGCCACCAACTACCTATTCGTCGGCTTGAGGCCCAAAATCCTCATCCACGGGATCCGTACCTACAACAGGGAGTTCAACTATGAGGTTAGAGCTCAGTAAGAACATACAATGCAGTGATGCATATGCTATGCATGAACATTTCAAATACATGAACATTACTCTACACTTCAATGGACATGGAGGTATAAGTGGGGCTTATAGAGGAACTGGAGCAATAGGAGTACACGACAGGTACTTAACAGGGATAACAGGATGCCAGTCCCCGTCCCACACAAACCGTACATTACATTACAGGTTTTATTTTTCTTAACTTCAAACCATGTGCATAAAACATTTGCATGACTTTCAGGAAAAACGTGTATGCATGAACATATACAGTGCTTAACATCACATAAACAGGTGACAGGATATTGAAGCAGAACATAAAGCAAAACACACTTAACCTAAAACATAACTTATGGTTTAACTACCCAATAGCAATCCCGACAGCATAAAACCTAGTACCTCTGTATTGTATGGCCTTAAGGACCGAACCTATACGTATGAACTTATCTGCTATCCGTGAGTTGCAAGTCTTGAACGTCTCGGTGAGTCTCAAACCTATATTATGCGTAAATGGTCCATTAACCCTAAAACTTCAACAACACTTAACAAATAACTAACCTAAACTTGCTAATAACGTAGAAGGTTATCTTCAACAGGAAAATGGTGAAAAACAGGAGAAGATAAAATTTGGAATTCGTCACACGTCGTCTGGAAGAGAGAGAGCAAAGAAGAGAATGAAAGATGAGAAGTGTTTCACGTAGGAGGAAGAGAAGAGAAAGAGAGAGGGGCTTGGCTTCTTCAACAAGCCTGGACACTTGGCTCTCATACATTGGCTTCCTCCCACCAGCCTTAATTCCTACCTAAACTGCCCCTCCATTGGTTTTCTAAATAAATAATTTGTTTTAGTTACATTTTTGTTTAGTTTTCCACTAAACATCCCAACAAATTTCACCAAAACATTCATTATATTAATATACACCTAATCCCATTCGATAATTCGATGGATAATTTCCCGGCCAAAAATGTCGGGTGTTATAGTAATGCCGAGGCGAGTTGACACCCATCCATGAAACCACACGTCGGCTTTCTCTCTTAGAAACAGCTCAGCCATTTCTAACTTCTGCCTATCCGCTGTGCGATGCAGGTCAAAATATCTGTCTGCTTTTCTTATCCATTCTCAGGGGTTGTCCCCTGAAAAAAAAGGTAGCTCTAATCTTGGGAATCTAGGATGTTGAAACTCGTACTGTGGATGCTCGGCGGGTAGTGGTGGCAGTCTGGCCGGCGGATTCTGCCACGAGTTCCATGGGTTTTGCTGATGGGAAGATGGAAACGGGGAATGGAAATATATCGGCTGGAGTGGATCTTGGTGGACGTGTTGTTTCTGTTTGTGTTGCCCAGTTACAGGCGGTCTAAATCCGGCCTCCGCCGTGGGAACCGGAGATCTTGAAGAGGGCAGTTGCGAGTCTCCCCTCCCCGGTTGTTTCGGTTTAGGTTCATATCTATTCTGGGCGATATTAGTTAACAAAGTTAGCAAGGCCTCCTGCTATACTGTAGAATCTCTCATATACGTCTGGAAGGAATGATCCATTCTTTCTTGTTTAGCCTGCAGTTCCTGAAAATGTTGATCCGATGTAGTTAGCTAGGATGTGATCTCGGCAATGACTTTCTGCAGCTCTTGGTAACCCCCTGATAATTTCTTCATATTCTCTTCCTGGGTTTTTGCTCTTGTTTCCACCATGCCGATCGTATTGGCTCTGATACCACTTGTGGAGTAAGACGATTGGAAAATAACTAAGAAATAATACTAAGGAAATAATAAAGAAAACAGATTCATGATACTCCCCTCCTCTCTGTTTACATCTTTCACTTTATAACAAACTCCCTAACCGTTTCCTACATGTCATGGATTGGGCCATGAATTGCATAGTTGGGCTGCCAAGAAGAAGAGAAGCAGGCGGATCAGGCCAACGAGGGCCCAAGCCCAAGCCCAACCTGCCTAGCAGCTGTAGCACGCAGCTGGATATCGACGTGTCCAAACCGTTAGAAGGCAAAGCATTATAAACAGAAGAGAAGGAGGAGAAGAAAGTGTGGAAAAGAATCTATCTGTTTTCATTTTTACTATTTTCATTTCGTTTTATGCTTTTTTCGTTGTAAACTTTCACTGGTAATATAGAGAGTTTTCCCATTTACATTGTGAAATCCCTGGATTACACAACAGTGGTATCAGAGACATAAGATCGGCAATGGCCGAGACTCGAGCAAAATCGAATGATGATACGCTAAAGAAACTTACCGGGGGATACCAGGAGCTACAGAAGGCCGTTTCATAGATTGCTTCTCAGTTAGCTTCATTGGACCATAACTTTCATGAGCTGTAAGCTAGACAGGAGCGTTCCTTTCAGGAGTTGCAAGCTAAACAGGAGCGTTCTGATCACTCTTTCAACACCTTTAGGCAGGACTCGACTGTCAAACACGAGGCTCTACTATCCTTGCTAACCAAAATTTCTCAAAACTAACCTGACCTGAGGCAAAACAACCGATGGGAACCGAACCTTGGCAACAACCGCCGGAGAAGGGTGAGTCATCATTGCCCTCTTCTAGCACCCCAGTTCCAAGTAATCCCAACCTACATCCCTACCAAAACATTCCCGTGCCCCCAAATCACTTACCCCACCCATGGAGTCCATGGCAGAATCCCCCTACCCGATTACCATTTTATCCGCCAACACCTGTTGAACCCCCGCACAATGACCAGCAGCTGATGAGACTACCGAAGCTTGAACTTCCTTATTTCATGGGTGATAATCCTCAGGAATGGGTACACAAGGCAGATCGTTCTTTCAACTTACACCGAACAGTTGAGCACCAAAAATTGGAACTAGAAGAATTTTACTTGCGAGAGAAAGCAGACGTATGGTACCAAGGGTGGATAGTTACTAGAAACAATGTTACCTGGAGACAGTTTACATTAGCGCTTTGTAAGCGTTTTTCAGCTAAACCAGGAGAGGTACATACTGGAGTCACTTAGTAAAATCACTCAGATGGGTACGGTTTCGGAATACTTAGAGCAGTTTGAGGAATTGAAAGCCCAAGCATAGCCTTACCTACCCGAAATGCCAAATACTTTCTGGATTGCAGGTTTCGCCAGGGGGATGAAGGAGGAGATTAGAGCGATGGTGAAAATCACCCGATCCTCGACCCTGGAACAAGCAATTGAGGTTGCCAGCCTTCAGGAAACTGCACTAGGGGTATTACACAAAGGGTGTGACAACCCCAGTTGGAGTCGCCACGTAATTCATAACTTAACCTCTTAATCAATCGGTTCTTACTTCATGCACCTTGTTCATTGTTAGTGTTATATATTTTTTTTTCTTCAAAAACATCTCCTAAACTGCATCTACCGATAGAGTCATAGACTCACATCGACCGATGGTCATGTGCCCGCCACGCGACACATCTGTTTCTAAACATCTCTTAAACTGCATCTGCCGATAGAGTCATAAACTCACGTCGACCGATGGTCACGAGCGTTTCACGTGATTCGCAGACATCATCCGGCAGAAGACTTATTCACTTCTGCCGATCGCTAGGCGACAAAGAGTATCACTTACATCGACCGGTAGCAAACGACAACTATTATGCTACTTCTACCGATGGTAAAACATCTACCGGTCACTAGACGACAACACAACACTTACATCATCCGGTAATTGAGATACACAGCATCTACCGATAGACATGTGCAATCCACGTGCTCTTTTAAGACATCTTCCGATAGAGAACATCTATCGGTGGATGCAAATTCCTAACATCATCCGATAGAGTACAGCTATCGGTGGACATAGATATGCACAAACTTCTAACTTCATTGACTAATCACTCTTATAAATGAAAATCAGAGACTCATCCAGAATACATATAACGGAAGACTTAACAACAGATCATTTAATAATCTTTATAATCATTCCCAGACTCAGTAGTCAACCAGACAGTTTCAAAACTCAATGTTATAAAAGTAAACTCATCCTGCTTAAACTACCATATTCATAATCATAACAAAATCATAGAGCATTAACCAGGGGTCTCAATTGCCATCCAGCCACAGAATTTCACCCTGATCACCTTCCAGCAACCAGACTTAAACATCTTCATTAGCTTTGGAATCCTCACCTGAAATCTCGTCACCTACATCATTAGGTTTAAACTATAAGCCTAATGCTTAGTAATGAATGCAATACTAACATGTATACGTGAATGCATAGTTGCAAGAAAATCATGATCATGTTCGTTTCATGCTCTTTTCTTGTTCTTATTCGTGTTCTTGTTCATCACTTTCATCATATGGATTAAGGGAGGATTTGTGCCGTAAAGGGGGGATGACAGTACAAGTGTACATAGTCCCTTTTGGGCCGTATTCATGGTCCTTCTCTTTTGACAGTGACATATGCCAAACCGCCCCCAACCCTCACTTAATCCGGTTGCATAAGTTTCATATTCATTCTCATATCTTGTTCATGAAAAAAAAACATGCTCATAAATCATTTTCATATGCTTGAGAAGTAAATCATGATGCATGACATGAATGCTCTTAATCATCAAAATATGGAAATTATCATTCTAGACAGTTGATTTCATAGGCTCAACAGAACATCACATTATATAGCTCTCAAACATCCGTAAATCATCCAAGTACAACCATCTCACTAACTTAAAACAAACATCAAGCACATAACTAATTTAGTACTCTTAAGATGTAGGGCCCTAGTGGCCGGAAGTCTTAATACATTCACTTACCTGGTGTCCTTTGCAAATGGAATACTCCTTTCAAATCTTCTTCACCTAAATCATTTCACATTACCAAGTTAAAAATAAAATCCTAATAGTGCTAACCAAAAATTATCCTAATGCTTAACCTACTTGTATTTCTATATTCTTCTGTCGAGCACCTTGTATGCGTGGATTAAATTTCTACAATCTAAATGACCAGATTCAGCCCAGTAACTAATCGCATACAACTATCTAAATGTCTAGAATCAACTCGGAAATGCCTTTACTAAACGCATAATAGAAATAATCCTATACTCTGCCATTAAAGAATCTGAAACCTCGGGTTCTAACCGAAAACTGAGCTCAAAGTATCTACCAGTAACTGCATTCATTAAGTCTTACCTGGTAAGTTGAGTATCGGTGAGAACGAAGGAGAATCGGTTGTTGATGAAGAAGGCTACCTGCTGCGAGAGAGAGAGTTCTGGGAGGATGGGAATCGCCGAGAGAGAATGTCGGCTACAATGGGGTTTTTGTGAGGTTTAAGAGTTTCCATTTTCTACTTATACCAAATAAATTCCTCCTTAATTACAATTCTACCACTACAATAGAGATCCAATAAACTTTGGCATATAATTATTAAATAAAAGGTCAAATAAAGAGGTGACCGTTAATTCCGTTAAGAAAATCACCTGACTGAGAATGTCGGGTGTTACAAAGGGTGGAGACAAATACGTCAACCATTATTCCCGAAGTGGGCCGACGGCCCTAGAGCAACCCCACCTAACTATGTTCACGGCAAAGCCGAGAATACGAGACCAGCAGTCAGGATGCAGCGAGTACCGCAATCGGACCTCCAACTTAAACGGAAACTGGGCCTATATTTTAAATGTGATGAAAAGTACTTCGCCGGACATATCTGCAAGAACCGGGCATTGAACTTACTCATCATCGACCCAGTCGAGGCAGAGGAGGAACAATCAACGGGAGACGACAACCCGGATGGCGTTACAGACCCCGTTCCATTAGAGGTCTCTCTTCACGCCCTCATCAGCCACACGACAAACTCCACCGTACAAATTTCCGGGCAGCTCGATCACCAAAATATTTCCATCCTCATCGACAGTGGCAGTACCAACAACTTTATTGATGAAAGGCTGGCAGCTCATTTCTGACTCTCGACGGAACCGGGAAAGATAGCCGACGTGGTGGTGGCCAACGGCGAGAAGTTGAGTAGTAAGGCATTATCCGAACCCGTGACGTGGAAGATGCTGGGACTTCCATTTACCTACCCTCTGCGAACATTGAAATTTGGAGGTAGTAATTTAATATTGGGCATCGACTCGATCGCAACCCACGGCCCAGTAACTTTTGACCCACCTCATCGGTAATTATTGATCTAGTACGAGGGGAACCCTCTTCGTATACCTTATGCTGACCTCGCTGATTTCGGCCTGGAGTCCAACCCGAAAGCGCTGAACTCGAATTGGAAGAAACAGCCCAATGGTTTTATTGCCCAACTTCGACTTATAGACACTGAACCCACATTACCGGCACTGGAAAGTGTGAAGGCAATCGTCCATGAATTTGTCGACGTCTTTGCCCATCTGTCAGGTTTGCCACCAGAAAGGAGTCACGACCATCGGATTCCGCTTCACCCTGACGCCCGACCTTTCGGAATTGCGCATTATCGATGCCCGTTCTCGCAGAAGACAGAGATAGAAAAACTAGTCCAGGAGATGCTCCGAGACGGCATAATTGTCTCAAGCAATAGTTCTTTTGCATCGCCGGTATTGTTGGTAAAGAAGAAAGACAAGCAGTGGCGATTTTGCGTGGACTACAAACAACTAAATGCTCTTACCATTAAGGACAAATTCCCGATGCCCATCATCGACGAATTGCTGGATGAGCTGCATGGGTCCGTGGTTTTCTCCAAAATCGATCTTCGAGCTGGTTATCATCAGATTCGTGTGAAAGAAGAGGATTGTCATAAGACGACATTCAAAACCCATCAAGGGTTATATGAATTCAGAGTCATGCCCTTCGGGCTCACGAATGCTCCAGCAACGTTTTAGGCACTCATGAACTCCATCTTCCAACCATTTCTGCGTAAGTTCGTTCTCGTTTTTTTATATGATATTCTGATTTACAGCCCCTCTGTGGAAACCCATTGTGAGCACTTGCAAATTGTTCTGAGCTTGCTACGCCAGCATAAACTAGTCGCCAAAGAATCTAAGTGTACATTCGGCCAGGCGGAAGTAGGTTACCTGGGCCACATTATCTCCAACGTAGGGGTCAAAGCCGATCCGGCCAAGATTGCAGCTATGATGCATTGGCCATCTCCTTCCAATATCAAACAACTGCAGGGCTTCTTGGGCTTAATCGGCTACTATCGGAAGTTTATCCAAAGCTACGGCATCCTGGCAAAGCCTCTCACATCTCTTCTGAAGAAGAATGCTTTCAGTCTGGAACACAGCGGCAGAAGACGCCTTCTAAGCTCTCAAATCCGCCATGAGTGAACCCCCAGTTTTAACCCTGCCAGATTTCTCACAATCATTCACGATACAGACAGATGCATGTTAGGGGGGAATGGGAGCCGTATTGATGTAGAACCGCCAAGTTATAGCATTCATGAGCAAACCATTTAATTAGAGGAATATGGGGCTTTCCATCTATGAGAAAGAACTTCTTGCTCTGGTTCCTGCAGTCCTACTCTGGCGACACTATCTGGAAGGCAATCATTTCATCATACAAATCGACCATCAGTCCCTGAAGTATTTGCTAGAGCAACGTATTACCACTCCATTGCAGCAAAAGTGGCTTTCTAAACTGCTGGGTTTGGATTACCAGATTGAGTATCGGCAAGGCAGGCACAATGTCATGGTGATGCGCTCTCCTGCGCCCCTTTTTCTCTACCGCCGACCCCTCCAGAATGCCACAGTCTTTCACTTAACTCCCCACAATGGGTGCGGGAAGTCCTCTCCAGTTATGATGGCGATACTTGGGTGGCGGAGTTGCTTACCAAGCTTTCTGTGGACCCTTCCTCAGACTCTTCTTTCTCCGTTTCAAATGGATTCCGATTTTAGGGCAAACGAGTCTTGGGTCAAGGCAATTCCATTCGTACTAAAGTCCTCAAGACTGTACATGACTCGGCAGAAGGAGGTCATTCAGGTATACAGGAAACCCTACATCGCACCAAATCCCTATTCTGGTGGCCTGGCCTTTCCTCCAACGTTCGATCGTATGTCACCACATGTGATACTTGTCAGCGATGCAAGCATGAACACGTCCACTATCCCGGTCTGCTTCAGCCATTGCCGGTTCCCCATCAACCTTGGACCCACATCGCCATGGACTTCATCGAGGGCCTCTCCAGCTCCCTTCAATCCAACTGCATATTGGTCGTGGTGGATTGCTTTACCAAATATGCCCATTTTCTGGCCATTCATCATCTTTTCATTGCGGTCCAGGTTGCCAACATTTTTCTCGATAATATTTTCAAGCTGCATGGTATTCCACTGTCTATGGTCTCCAACAGGGATCCAGTCTTTCTCTCTGCTTTCTGGCAATCTATTTTCTCCTCTCTGGGCGTGGAGTTAGATACCTCCACTGCATATCACCTAGAGTCAGATGGTAAGACGGAGCGACTTAACCAATGCCTCGAAATGTATCTCAGTTGTATGACGTTTCGGATGCCGTCAGCTTGGCGGCAGTGGCTTCCCTTGGCGGAGTGGTGGTATAATACCACTTTACAGATGGCCATTACAATGACACCGTTCGAAGCTCTTTACGGGCAGCCTCCTCCCCGTTTAGCATTGGGCCCATACCTGCCATCCACCTTCGCCGCTGCATATGGCTACCTTCGTGATCGCCATGCCATGAATACACTGCTGAAAGAAAACATTTTACAAGCTCAGCAGCGTATGAAACTCTATGCTGATCGCAACTGCACCGAACGAAGTTTTCAGCCGACGGATTAGGTCTACCTCAAGCTGCAGCCATACCGCCAGCAATCAGTGGCCGCCAGGCCATCTCACAAACTCGCTCCGAAATACTTCGGCCCATTCCAGATTACAGCGCTAATCGGCCTAGTTGCCTACAGATTGGCTTTATCGGCTGGGGCCCGTATTCACCCAGTTTTTCACATCTAGTTATTAAAAAAGACAATTGGTAGCCACGCCATTTCCTCGCCCACTCTGCCCCTTGATGTCTATGCAGATACATCGCCGGAGATTCCTCTCCGCCTCTTGCAAACCTGGGTTGTGAAACATGGCAACTTCCCTATCACTCAATGATTGATTCAATGGACGGAACGGCCTGTCTCCGATGCCACATGGGTAGACTCTGACGTTATTTCTGCTCATTTTCCTGATTTCTGACCATGGGGACAAGGTCTGTTTGAGAGGGGAGACAGTCATGGATTTGGCCATGAGTTGCATAGTTGGGCTGCTAAGAAGAAGAGAAGCAGGCGGATCAAGCCAACGAGGGCCCAAGCCCAACCCGCCTAGCAGCTATAGCACGCAGCTGGATATCACGTGTCCAAACCGTTAGAAGGCAAAGAATTATAAACAGAAGAGAAGGAGGAAAAGAAAGTTTGGAAAAGAATCTATCTGTTTTCATTTTTACTATTTTCATTTCGTTTTATGTTTTTTCGTTGTAAACGTTCACTGGTAATATAGAGAGTTTTCCCATTTACATTGTGAAATCCCTAGATTACACAACACTACACCTGGCCTTTTTCTGGATTGTTCTGCTGGGCCTTCCATCCCTTGCTGCGTTTCCGTTTGATTGCCCAACTCCTTAGCCCAGTGAGCCCTTTTCCATGACACCACACAAACACATTTATTTACAGTCAATTTTCGATCTACCCTGATTCTCTTTTTTGGAGTTCTTTTTTGCGACTACAAAGTTTCGCTCCCCTGTCTTGTTTCTTGGTGAATAAAAGATCAAATTCGCACCTTTGGTGGCAGATTTCTGCGACTTTGCTGATTTAATCTCGGGAGAATTCATTGGGTTTTGACTGGGGATTGAACCATAAACATTAGGATTCGTGCTCCCCTTGCTTTTTGAGTTTTCTTGGATCTGGTTCGATACACGCGTCACCGTTCTCGCATTCTTGTTGCCCAAATCCATCGGCATTTCGCCGAAAAATAATGGACTGTGGGAGAAAGGAGGGACGGAAATGGTAGTGAGAGAATCTGATTTTGATGAATTTGAATTTCTGTTAAGTTTTTTTGGCCATTGAAAATTTCCTGATTAAGGGCTAGGATGATGAAAATCTAGATTATAATCGAACTTAGTGAAATTAAATGTTCTCAGTTCCATTTTTGAAAAATTGATCAGAGCTAACCCACACAAGTATTACGAGTGTATTTTGATTTTTTTGTAATTTTTATTTAGTTATTACTAGCAAAAAAATCAACCAAAATTGAAATCTCAAATTCAAGCTGTAAAACGAACTAAGCGAAACCAAAAAACACAATGCTCAGTTCATTTCCAGTGCTTAAAATTAAAAATCAAAGCTAAGTGGTTCAATTCACATTTTTTAGTGAATCGAATTGAACTTTCACACTCTAACGGGATACTTCTGACTCATTATCATTAATTTGTTGGTACATTTAAATATATTTAATATTAGTCTTTAAAACATATTCAACAAGTATTGGTTGAGATAATAGCGAATTTTGTTATATGAAAATAGTGAAATTTATTATAATAATAATGATAATCTAACATTGAACTATTAAATTAAAGAGTTAAAATCATTTTAACACTCGAAGTTTGCTTTTGGATTAAAAACACCTTCCAAGTATGTTTATGCTAAAATAAACCTTAAACTGTCATAAACCTATATAAAAAAAAATCATGGCAGTTAACCGATAACCTCCCGTTCTGAAATTTACACATAGAACAGGGGACCGTTCTATCCGGGGTGTTCCTCCATGTGCAACGCACCGGAGAATGGGGGGTGCGTTTGGGGTAGACACCCCCCCCCCTCCGGGACCTAAAACAGGGGCTGCGTTTGGGGGTAGACACCCTGTGCACGTGCTGGAATGTGTCCAACATGTACGTGCGGGGGGGCTCCAACCGTACACCCCCCCCCCGTTCTCCCCGTGCCCCTCACGTGTGCGCTAGAATGGGGGGGGGGGGGTGCGTTTGAGGGTAGAGACCCCTGCGCGCTAGAACGGGGGTCTTGACGTGCCTCGGGTTGCAATTAAAAGGAAAATCAGTAAAGTCCCAAACTTTAAATCATCTTCCTACTTATTACGTGTTTTTTTCTTTTGTAGGTATAATTATGGAAGGAATGCATAAGGAGCACTTGGAGGATTCACCACTTGGCCCATGGGAATTTGTCTTCCCGGCCTATTAATTTGTAATTTTTATTTTTCGAACTTATTTGGCATACATTCGCCTTTATTGTATGGATTATATATTTGCATATCATGCATTAGATTGTGTGGTTAGGGTTAGATGTATGATGGTGGATTATGGGTTGAAGAAATTCAACCAATTATTCAAAGGAAGAAGACATCAACATAAGGGAGCCCAAAGGAAGCCTTGGCCCTAATGAAGAGCCCACATTTAAATGTATGATTTTGCAGGTACAAGAGTTAGTGGCAACATGGATTGATGATGTGGCAAGATTCCCTCCATTGATCCATTTAGGCATGACATTCATCTCCTCCCTAGGATGTGTGATTGTTTGCCTTGATCTTGGCCATCCATCATTTTTCATCCAAGGGCCACCATTCATTCATCCTTATGGAAACCCTAATCATCCACCCTAGGATTTTCTATTTAAGCATAGGATTGGTGTTTGTAAACAACTTTTGCTCATTTATAAAATTTCTATTTCTCTACTCCAAAGTGGTTAGCCTTAGGTGTTTTTCCTTGGTTCTTTGAACCAAGTGGAGTAGCCCTCCATTATTAACTTAGCTTGGGTTGCTAAGTTAATTCTTACTCATTCCCTCGCCTTCTCCATTGGGAGTCGGAGTTGAGGACGAAAATCCCGGCCTACGGTGGTCATTTTTCCTCTGGGAAAATAGTTCACTCGAGAGCTTAAACCGTAAGATCGCTCTACGAATCCGCCAAGGGTATTTCCTTTACTTTCTTGCCATCACTTTTCACACACCAACACCTTTTATTTTCGGCCACACTTTCCACACACCTCACCCTTTATTTTCTTGCATTTATTTTCCTTCATCTCCTTCTCCATTTCTTCACCTTTTCACACACATTTTCACACCTTTATTTCTTCTATTTTTATTGCATATCATCCCTCTCCTCTCCACTATTTTCGGCCATATATCATTCACACACCATCACCTCATTTTCTTGCATTTATTTCCATGTTATTTCATCTCATTTTCGGTTATTTTCACAACCACACACCCGAGCACAATTTTGCACATTTTGTGGGTTTCACACGGACCCTTCTCTAGGAGTTCCCGTGTCAAGTGGTATCAGAGCCAAAAGGCTTCCCACGATGCGTTTTAGTTGCCATGACAATAGTCTAAAATCGGCACAAAACCGGGATAGCGGCTCCTTTACTTTCTAGCAATTTTCAGTCCTATATTTGTGCTAATTTATGCAATATTTTCCTTGATATTTGCTGCCAATATTATTGTCATTTAAATTCTTAATATATTGTGGAAATTATGGTATACATTTAAGGAAAATCTCGGCCAAGGTAGGCATCTCATTTCCTTTCACTTTCCTTCTCGATTTTTAGCTTATTTAGCGGCGGATTTTGTTCATCTTTGCCTCTGTTTTTCTATGCTACTTTTCTATGTTTGGACCATGATATTCATTTGAAATATTTGCTGCAAACTTGCCTCAAAAATCGAATTAAAAGGAAGCTTAAAATCGGCCTAAATTATTGCCATAAAAATCAGATATTCCATGTTAATTGCTTATTTCGGTTTTTCCTATTTTAATGCCTCGATTTAATGTTATTTGCAGGATAATTTGCTGAATGTTTGCACTTGGATTTAGCTTATAATTCATATATTATATGCTGTAATTTAATTGCACAAAATTATATTTACAAGGATAATTAAATTGCAAACTAGAAATTGGGAATATTGATTTATGTTAACATAAAAAAAATTCTGCTATATTAACATTAAGATTTCAGCATGTTATTATTGGCAAAACTTGTGTTTTAATATGTTTTCTTGCTGTTTTTGATGTTATTTAGTTGATATTAATATTATATTGGGTGATTTTAGCTTAAAGTGAGTAACTTGATTGAAATTGATTAGAATTGTGTTAATTGCAAATGTTGAAAATTTAATTATAAAATTAGTTTACTAAGTGTTTTGAGAATTTCTAAGTTGTTTATTTGATTTCCAAATTTTCATTGATAAGTGAGCATGACCCCTATTTTATTATTGTCTTAACTAGGAAACATCCCTTAGTGCTTAAAATTTTTCCTAAGACCTTAAATAAGATATTCACCTCACTAATTTTTTTGGGAGAAACAACTTAGTCAAGAACTTAAACTTAAAATTTAAAAATACTTAGACATGGCTAATAGGAACGGCTTTGCACGTGACACACCCCATAAAGAATCAAATCGTGCAAGGGGCACTCCCCCTCCCGAAACTACACGTCACGAAGGTGAAACTAGCGCTCAAGGAGGCATGCAAGGACAAATCAATGCCTTAGCGAGCGTAGTTAACAACCTTGCCCAACAAGTCCAATCTCTTTTAAACAATCCTCCCCGAAAAGAACCCCATGAACAAGTTCCTTCACAAGAGACCTCCTCTAGGATCATTCCCGAACGTCCTAGATGTCGTAATCATACCCCACAACCACCTATAGAGGAAGAATGGGCTGAACCCCATAGAAGGAGACCACTTTATTCGGAGGATGAGGATTGGGTTGATGATGAAGAGTATCGCCCAAATCGTCGTAGGGACAACGATGACCTCCGTAACATCAAGATTACAATTCCCCCTTTTAATGGAACGTGTGACGGGCACACATACCTAGATTGGGTTGACAAAGTTGAGAGAGTTTTTGAATGCCATGATTACTCCGAGCGAGTAAAAATCCAACTAGCCTCTCTTGAACTTACGGGCTAAGCCGCATTATGGTGGTCCAACCTTAAGGCTCAAAGAATGAGAACGTTAGGTTATCCAGTTACTACTTGGACTTCCATGAAGGAAATGATGCACCATAGGTTCATCCCTCGTCATTATAAACATGAACTCTTTCATCAACTCCGTGACTTAAAACAAAATAGCCTCTCGGTAGACGAATACCTTACAGAATTTGAAACCCTTAATATGCGATGCGCAATTGATGAGCCTGAGGAACAACTCGTCGCAAGATTTATAAGAGGCTTAAACCGCGACATATGAGATCTTGTCGAAATGCAACAATTGGAGACAAAGGAATCGGTCATTCAATTAGCCCTCACGGTGGAGAGGCAATTAAAGAGGAAGCTGTAAGACCGACCTTCCTAGGTTTCCACTAAGAAATTACAATTCCGACAAGATTACCCCAAGACAAGAAGACAAGAAACCCTTTAATAAAAATTGGTCCCCGAAAGGACCCAATACTCCTCACAATCCCCCATCAAACAAAACCCAAGAACCTCAACCTAAAGGACCTAGAGCACATGATGTCCAATGCTTCAAATGTTTAGGAAAAGGACATTATGCTAACGAGTGCACTAATCACCGTGTGATGGTCATCAAGGAATCCACAAAGTGAAGAGGACGAAGGCCAATACAATAAAGTCGATAAAGATGAGGTTGAAGTAGAAAGTGAAGAAGAAGCTGATGAATGCAAACTTCAAGATGGACCTTTACTGTTGGTCATAAGGCGGGCATTAATATCTAAGCACGTAGACAAAGACTGTCAACGTGAAATTTTTTTCATAGTCGATGTGCTGTGAGAGATAAAGTTTGTTCTATGATAATTGATGGAGGATGTTGCATAAATGCGGCCTCCCAAGACATGGTCGATAAATTGGGATTAGAAATCATTACCCATCCTACACCTTACAAGCTTAGTTGGTTGGACGATAGAAATGAACATGAGATTACCAAATAAGTAATCGTTGATTTCGTTATAGGAAAATACAAGGACTCGATTATTTGTGATATTGTCCCAATGAGTGCCAGCCACATCTTACTTGGACGACCATGGCATTTTGACCGTAGAGTCAACTATGACGGATTCCTCAACCGCTATACATTTGATTTTGGAGGAAGAAAAATTAAATTGCTACCAATGACTCCCGAGCAAGTGGCTCAGGATGAGGCCACCCGCAAAGAATGGAAATTAAAAGAAAATCTATTATTATCAAAATGCGGGTTGATTGAAGGTCAAAATCCCACTCATATCAATTGGCACGATAACCCCTTATACGAAGAAGAGATGTCATATTCCTTGGAAAATGTTGAGGAAAGCAAAATAAGTGAAGAAAGCATTTTTGGTATGGGAAATATGCTAGTAGCTCCATTCCCTTCCTTTCTAAATTTTGAGAAAATTTCTTCCTTTATCAAAGGACACCTAAATTCCTTGATTGACGACGAGACGTCTTGCCAATTAGAGAATGAAATTACTTGGCCTCATAGGAAAATGGAATTAAGTGACGAAATTATTTTTGGACTAGGTAGCATGATCATCACTCCCTTTCTATCCTTTCCAAGACTTGAGGGAATTTTCTTTCCATTTGCATCAATTAGGAAGAAATTCATTTATGAACTAGAACCAATCTATCACCTTCCTACAACCTTTCTTAGAGCTACACAAACATGTAGGAATTTTATTCCCTTTGTAAACCACAAATGCTCTATACTTCAATTTGGTGGTTACCTAAAACCCCATTTCCCATCATTTGACTACCACAAATTCTACCAAAGAACTAGAGTTAAGGTTCAATTGGTAAGAAATTTTATCTTTGAGGTCTTAAGAATAATTGGATTATTTCTTTGGTCGGAGGACTTTAGCATTTCCACTTCACTATTTGTCGGATTCACCTACGTTGGAAAATTTCCTTTCATCACCTGAGCAATCGCCCTCCAAAGTAGCCATTGAATTCAATTTCACCACCCCCACCAAAGAAAACATTAGTAAGACCATCCTTACCCTTTTTCATTTCGAACATCTCTTGGTGAAGCACACTAAAACGAAAGACCATGCCCTCATGACATTCAAATTCGAACCTTCAAGGAGTAAACAAGAAATCGTATGAGACATTTTTGGGACGAAGTCAACCAACTGAATTTGAGGTAAAATCCTCAAATCACCCGGAGAGGATGACGTGCCTCGGGTTGCAACTAAAAGGAAAATTAGTAAAGTCCCAAACTTTAAATCATCTTCCTACTTATTACGTGTTTTTTTCTTTTGTAGGTATAATTTATGGAAGGAATGCATAAGGAGCACTTGGAGGATTCACCACTTGGCCCATGGGAATTTGTCTTCCCGGCCCATTAATTTGTAATTTTTATTTTTCAAACTTATTTGGCATACATTCGCCTTTATTGTATGGATTATATATTTGCATATCATGCATTAGATTGTGTTGTTAGGGTTAGATGTATGATGGTGGATTATGGGTTGAAGAAATTCAACTAATTATTCAAAGGAAGATGACATCAACATAAGGGAGCCCAAAGGAAGCCTTGGCCTAATGAAGAGCCCACATTTAAATGTATGATTTTGTAGGTACAAGAGTTAGTGGCAACATGGATTGATGATGTGGCAAGATTCCCTCCATTGATCCATTTAGGCATGGCATTCATCTCCTCCCTAGGATGTGTGCTTGTTTGTCTTGATCTTGGCCATCCATCCTTTTTCATCCAAGGGCCACCATTCATTCATCCTTATAGAAACTCTAATCATCCACCCTAGGATTTTCTATTTAAGCATAGGATTGGTGTTTGTAAACAACTTTTGCTCATTTATAAAATTTCTATTTCTCTACTCCAAGGTGGTTAGCCTTAGGTGTTTTTCCTTGGTTCATTGAACTAAGTGGAGTAACCCTCCATTATTAACTTAGCTTGGGTTGCTAAGTTAATTCTTACTCATTCCCTCGCCTTCTCCATTGGGAGTCAGGAGTTGAGGACGAAAATCCAGGCCTACGGTGGTCATTTTTCCTCCGGGAAAATAGTTCACTCGAGAGCTTAAACCGTAAGATCGCTCTACGAATCCGCCAAGGGTATTTCCTTTACTTTCTTGCCATCACTTTTCACACACCAACACCTTTTATTTTCGGCCACACTTTCCACACACCTCACCCTTTATTTTCTTGCATTTATTTTCCTTCATCTCCTTCTCCATTTTTGCACATTTTCACACACATTTTCATACCTTTATTTCTTCTATTTTTATTGCATACCATCCCTCTCCTCTCCATTATTTTCGGCCATATATCATTCACACACCATCACCTCATTTTCTTGCATTTATTTCCATGTTATTTCATCTCATTTTCGGTTATTTTCACAACCACACACCCGAGCACAATTTTGCAGATTTTGTGGGTTTCACACGGACCCTTCTCTAGGGGTTCCCGTGTCAGGTCTCCACCCTCAAACGCACCCTTCGCGTCAACGTGATCAACACGTGCCCAAACCATGAATGTTCTAAGAATGGTTTGCTGCGTTCGTAGAATTGTCCCCATTCTAAGAACACGCGGGGGGTGTTCACCTTCACACAGTTTACCGTTCTGCATTAGTATATAAGGAAACATATTAGTTTTCTTCAGAAAACCCGAGTTTTCTCTCGTCCAAACCCTTAGATCCGTGTGTTTTGTTGACGAAATCATCAAATCCAATTTTTTTTCATCGAAGTCTACTGAAAAGCTTCGAGAAAATCCCAAAACCGAGAGAAAAATTGCTAAAAACCAAGGGTTTGTTTGCCAAAATAAAAAATTTGGGATTTTTTCGCATTGAAAATCCCCAAATCCAATCTGTTTTCTAGCCGAAAATCTCAAAAAACTCGAAAATGGCCCCCCAAGAATGTTTATTGGTCGAAAGGCTCCCCGGATGTCATAAGGTGGCCTATCAAACCAGGCGCCAGATCAAGTGCTGCAACCGCCTCTTGTTTTTTTTTCCATGGAATTTTATAACAAGGGGTGTCAAGAATAGTACAAGCGGGATACGAGAATCCGCTCGATTATTTATAGGAAGACTAACAACTTTAGCGGTTGGGAGTCTTTTGAGGTCAAGGAGATGTTTGATAACATCTCCTTGCATGGGATATACAACATTAAGGGCAACAGCTGCGATAGAGTTGTTCGCCTGTTTTATACAAACTTTGTTAGCACTAGGAGATCCGGGTGGTTGAAGACGTACCTATTCGGTACAGAAGTTTTCATCTCTCCAGCTATTATCAATGAATTGGTGAGATTTGCAGACGATGAGGCAGAGAGATACTATCATAGTTCCCGAGAGTGTGATTTCTCTAGAACAGCAGAGGGACTAGAGTTCCTTATGCAAATCCACCGCAATTTGGACATTGCAGTGAAGTCGTGATCGAAGGCTCTGAACGTCAAAGCTCGGGTGGTACACAACCTGATCAGCCACACCATCCTGCCGAGGGATGGTCATATAGATCTTGTCAGCTGGATGGATTTATACATCATGGAGAAGCTCTACAGCGACACTGATGTTCGACTCGGGATACATGGTTATAAGTCGCATGCTTGAGGTCGGGCGAACCAGGAATAAAAATCTGTCGTTTGGGACTTTGATTTGGAAGATCATCCAACATTTTCAGATTTAGGTACCCAGTGGAGAGTAGATCAGATCACACAGATCTGTCGATCTATTTGACAGGATCCATTTGACTCGGATAGGCATATTCGAAGTCGATGGGTCTTGGATGGAGGACGCCCCCACCGCCGAGGACACCACCACCACCAAGGACGAGACCACACCACCATTTGCCTCTCAAGTTCATAGTAGCTGGGACATGATGCAGCATATGCAGCAGATGTATGAGATGTAACAGCAGATGCAACAACATATGCAGCACATGTATCAGATGCAGCAAGAGAGGAAGAAGTAGAGGGACCAAGGGATGGAGTCCCTCATAGGCAGGGTCAGAGAGATCACCGCGAGCTAGCAAAAGGTGGTTGAATCACAGGACTATCTCAGTGAGTCCCTTAGAGAGCTCACTGACAGGTTGACAGATTGGATGGTGGACGGAGATTTGATTGTCAGTTGCTCAGCGGAGAAAAGCCGAGCGACATTCCTATTGTCAGAGAGTTCTCTGGGATCTTTCTTGATGATCTTTCCGGGTTACCACCAGACCGGGAGATCGAATTCACTATTGATGTCTATCCAAACACCGCGCCGAGGTTTAAGAACCTGTATCGGTTGGCACCAGCTGAGTTGAGGGAACTGAGGACTCAGCTTGACGAGTTATTAGAGAAGGATTTTATTTGACCCAGTGTTTCACCTTGGGGTGCACCTATTCTGTTTGTTAAGAAGAAAGATGGGACCCTCAGGATGTGCATCGATTACAGAGAACTGAATAAACTTACAGTGAAAAATAAGTATCCACTGCCCCAGATTGATGATTTATTTGATCAGCTGCAAGGTGCCCGAGTATTTTCGAGGATTGATCTACGCTCGGGTTACAATCAGCTGAAGGTCCAGAAGGTTGATATACCGAAGACGGCATTCCGAACGAGGTATGGGCATTATGAGTCCCTTGTCATGTCTTTTGGACTTACTAATGCCCCTGCAGTGTTTATGGATTTGATGAACTGTGTCTTCAAGGAGTATCTGGACAAGTTCGTGGTGGTTTTCATCGACGATATTATGATCTACTCTAAGACGAAGGAAGAACACGAGGAGCATTTGAGGATTGTTCTGAGGACCCTATGTCAGCACCAGTTGTATCCGAAGTTCTCCAAATGCGAATTTTGGTTGGATCAGATCAGTTTTCTTGGCCATGTCATATCGTAGGATGGAGTTTCTGTTGATCCGAGCAAAGTTCAGGTGGTTAGAGATTGGCCACAGCCGAAGAACGTACGTGAGGTGCGTAGATTTCTTGGATTAGCTGGTTATTATCGGAAGTTCATAGAGGGATTTTTGAAGATCACACTTTCTCTTTCACGGTTGAGTCGGAAGAACGAGAGATTTGTATGGTCGGCTGCCTGTGACAGCAGTTTTAGGGAGCTAAAGGAGAGATTGACCACCGCTCCAGTATTGGCGTTACCTGTTGAAGGTGACAAGTTCAGTATTTATTGTGACGCGTCTGGAGTTGGACTCGGCTGTGTATTGGTGCAGGAGGGGAGAGTTATTGCATATGCTTCTCGGCAGCTGAAGCCGTACGAGCAGAACTACCCTACGCACGACCTTGAGTTAGCAGCTGTGGTCTTCGCACTGAAGATATGGAGACATTATTTATATGGGCAGCAGTGCGAGATATTTTCAGACCACAAGAGCTTGAAGTATCTATTTACGCAGAAGGAGCTGAATATGCAACAGAGACGATGGCTCGAGTTCGTCAAAGATTACGATTTTGATATCAAGTACCATCCAGGAAAGGCGAACAAGGTTGCTGATGCTTTGAGTAGAGTGCCTTCTATGAGTCAGTCTTCATTAGCAGCGATGTCAGTTACGCTGCGGTCTGAGATTGAGAGGTTCGACGTGGAGATAGTGGCAGAGTTGTCCAGTATGCTCACCAACATTTCTCTCAGGCCGACTATTCTGGATCGGATACGTGAGGCTTAGCAGAAGGATACTGAGTGTGAGGAGCTTCGATCCAGCATGACATTGGGAGACTCGTAGATTTTCATTTATTAGATGATGGTATTCTGAAGTTCAGGCATAGGTGGTACGTGCCTAATGACGAGGACCTGAAGAAGGAGATATTGGCCGAGGCACATCCTTCGGCATATTCTGTGCACCCGGGAAGTACTAAGATGTACCGGGATTTGAAGCAACATTTCTGGTGGCCAAACATGAAGAGAGAGGTCGCCAAGTACGTTGAAACCTGTCTAGTCTGCCACCAGGTAAAGGCAGAGCACCAGAGACCGGCCGGAACATTATTGCCACTGCCGATTCCGGAGTGGAAGTGGGAGCAGATCTCCATGGATTTTATTGTGGGGCTCTCGAGGACGACGAAGGGCCATGACGGCATATGGGTTATCGTGGACTGATTGACAAAATCGGCCCACTTCTTACCTATGAGGATGGCATCTTCTATGGATCAGCTCGCCGAACTTTATGTACGGGAGGTTGTCAGACTTCATGGAGTGGCAGTATCGATAGTCTCAGATCGTGATCCGAGATTTACTTCGAAGTTCTGGAAGTGTTTGCACAAAGCTATGGGGACTCAACTTAATTTCAGCACGACATTTCATCCTCAGACTGATGGTCAGACAGAGAGGACGAATCAGATTCTTGAGGATATGCTCAGAGCTTGTGTGTTGGAGTTTCAGGGCTCGTGGAGCCGATATTTGCCTCTGATTGAGTTCTCGTACAACAACAGCTTCCAGGCTACTATTGGCATGGCACCGTATGAGGCTTTGTATGGTCGCAAGTGTAGGTCTCCGTTGTATTAGGACGACGCTGGCGAGGCCAGCGTCGTTGGTCCTGAGATTCTACAGCAAACAGCAGAGAAGATTGCCATTATCCGACAGCGTATAGAGGTAGCTCAGAGCTGACAGAAGAGCTATGCTGACATGAGACAGAGAGAGCTAGAGTTCGAAGAAGGTGACGAGGTTTATCTTAAAGTTTCTTCGTTCAAAGGCGTTATGAGATTTGGAAGGAGGGGTAAGTTGAACCCTCGTTATGTGGGGCCCTTTCCTATTCTGGAGAGCATCGAGAAGTTGGCATACAGATTACAGCTTCCGGCTTCTATGGAGGGTATCCTTGATGTATTCCATGTATCCATGCTTCGGAAGTGCTTGCGTGATCCATCATATGCCGTGGAGGCAACGGAGATCGAGGTACAGCCTACCTTGACTTACGAGGAGAGGCCCGTACGTATTCTGGAGTCATCCATTAAGGTATTGCGCAACAAAGAGATCCCGCTGGTCAAAGTTTTATGGCAGAACCACGAGGTGGAAGAGGCTACGTGGGAGCGACAGCAGGATGACTAAATATCCTGAATTATTTGTATGATTTAATTTTGTGGACAAAATTCTAAATAAGGTGGGTGGAATGTAATATCCGGCTTGTACGGGATTTTATATTGTAATATATATTGGCATTTTTGTAAATATGTCAAATCAAGTCCGTTTTACAAAAAGAACGCGTCATTAGAATCCTAATTATTAATAGGAATTTTAAGAAAATTATGAGATTTTTCGGAGTAGTAACGCTTAATTCCAGGTAATTACGTTTCTTGAAATGTGAAGGTTGTTTTAGTAAAAGTAGTAAACGGTGTCCGATTTGCAAACGGACAGTTTTGATGAATTCCAAATAATAAGAATGACTTATTGGTGAAATAAAGAAATTTGGAGAAGCCGAATCGTTAGGAAATTAACGAAACAAAGGACGAAACAAAATAGAAATAGAAGCTAAGGGCATTTTGGTAATTTGTCAAACCAAATTATATTAAATCAAAACTTTTCTTCTTCTCCCTCACTTCTCCTCCTTCTCTGTTTCACGAAAACGACAGAGAGTGATTTTCCTCTTTGCCGCGACGATTCCTCAACACGCCGAACTTTGATTCGTCCTCCGATCGTCCCGTTTTCTTCGTGTTTTCTCCTCCTCTCGTAACCCTAGGTATGAATCTATGGTTTTCGAACGTTGGTTTTCAAGTTTTGGGTCGTTTTAAAGTTAGGGTTTCCGTTTAGGGTTTCGTCGAAAATGCGAATTAGGGTTCGAAATTTATAGATTTACCGTGATTAAGTATATATAGAACGTATTGGACGTTATTGGACGAAACTAGATTAATTTGTGAAAATGTTCGATTTTGAGAAATTTCGAGATTTAGGGAAAAACTCGTAAATTGGATTTGAGTTGCCGAGCGGGGATTGGCTTGATAATATAGCTCAATGAATTGGATTAAAGCTTTAGAAAATCTCCTTAGTTAAGGTTTTGTAAATTTTGGACGTTTAGAAGCTTGAACTCGTTTTAATGTCGATGTTGTGTTTTGCCTCAGAAAAACGACTCTCGTGGACAGAGCTCGAAGTTCAGCGCGCTCAAGGTAAGTTCTCGTGACTTACTCTGACCGATTGTTCTACACCGTACTTCGATGTAGCGTCGAGGATCTTAGTGGATTGTTTGTTTTAAATTGCTTTGGTTGGGTAGTTAGATTTAAATGTTTTGTAGGTTATTTCATTTACAGTCTTGATGGTACGCATGCTTGTTTGTTTACATTTATATTGAACTGTTCATGCATCACGTATTTTAACTTGGCATGAAAATGAATTTTTGCACAATGTTTTCAGAAAATTAATGTGGCCCAGAGATTGGGGGCTATTGATCTATCGTGCGGGCCGATTAAGGGTCTGGCCGATACCACATCTCATGTACTGTAATTAATGAACGTAATCTGTTATCTGGTCACGCGAGGTGGGGCTCAGGCACGGCTGTACGTGTTGTAAGCGTGTACCCCCCTCCTCTAACCGCACGGGGTAGTCCGACCACTGGATGGGCCCCCTTCGGTTAGGGGGATGAGATCTCGGTGATATAATGTCTATGACGCTCTGTATGTTATGCATGATTTCCGAACTCCATATGCACTGCACGCATCTGCATTTACGTAGAATTTACTGAGCCTTTAGCTCATAGTGTGTCCGTATGGTGTAGGTGACGTTTTAGGTGACATCGAGCCAGGTGAGGACGACGTTCCTCCTCTTGATGTGTGAGGCAGTTGACGGAAGATAGGATTGCGGTGGTATGTTGCGCAGTCGATGCTTAACCGACCCGTGGGGATGTATGTATAGATTTTGAGGGTTTTTGGACTGATAATTGTATAGACATTTTAGGATGCTTGGTTCTGGTAGTTGATAGGTTTACGTTTTGAGTTGTTTATAAAACGTTTTGAAATGTATTTTGTAAATATATGGTATAAGGGGATGCTCAGTTTTTAAACAGAACCATGCGGTTCGTTTTCTTAAATTTGATTCGGTTTAAAAGTGGGTTGTGTGCGTTTTGCGATTTGCATGTAGGGAAGGAGAGAGTTGTTTTATAGTCAGTTTTGATGAAGATGTATGGAAGAAAATGTTGGGTTAGCTCTCTGGAATCTCGGATTCGAGAGAGTAAGATCGGGCGCTGCAATATGAAGCGACTGATCGCTGCATAAGGCAGCGATTGGGCGCTGCATTATGCAGCGACTGATCGCTGATCGCTGCATTGCAGCAACCAGTTGCTGCTTCTCTTTTTCATCTGCCTTCCGGTTCTGCCCTTGACCAATTTGATAAATGTTTTAATTGTTTTATTAATTGTTTTAAATTGATTTAAGTTCATAAATGGTTTTGTTTTAAGTGGTTCAAAATGTAGACTTCAATTCCGCTTAAGTTTAATTAAGTATTAAAAAAAAATATGTACGGGAAAATGGGTACAGTTTTAGGGATGTTACATTGTCGATCTGGTATTTGCAGCCACATTTGAGGACCGCTCATGGCTTGAATAAACTGTGAGTATATCTGCATGTAAGTTTCCCGGTAATAGCATGGATGCACGTAATTTTCTGGTGCCACTCTCATGAAATGCATGCATGGAATGGAATGGACACACAAGATTGCAGTAAGCTCCCTCCTGGTGCAGTTCTACACACCCGTATTCATGTTGACCACGTATTGTTCATAGCCGTTGCCGACCTTAAATCTTGCACCTCCCCCAAGCTGAGCACTTCAATTTCGAGCTGCACTTTCTCACTTCTCAAGCTTTTTCTTTATCTTGTGACACACGAGGCCTGTTGATTGGGCTATCTTCTCAAATTTATTCACAATGCAAGTCATTATGTACTTTCGGATCATCTCGAACATGGTCAGAATCGGTTTGTCCCTGACCGACAATAGAAGTGCATTGAATGACTCGAACAAATTATTCAATTCCAGAAAAGACTATACTGGACAATCTCCTAGATAGAATTATCTTTCTAAGTAAGTTCTAAGGAAAGGCTGGAGGGGTCACAAATGGTCTCACTTAAATTCCAGTCTCCTAGACAGAACTTATTTATACAGTACAATTACACCACTAAAATTTGAAAAGAAAAACAGAGTGAACATCAAACAATATAATTAACACAACACCCTTATTTTGAAATAACAATTGGAAATGTATTATACCTTTTGTCGATAGGAAATAATTGTCCACCCTCGCCCCGATTCAATGTTTAGGTCTCGCTTCAATATTTGCAAGAACCACGTCCATGTGTGTAACTTTCTAAAAAATTATCCCTAAAATCAAATTAAAATTAGGGTTTAATTTCCACAATTTAACCCTAATTAATCTGTCAATTAAATCAATCTCACAATTTCAGCTCAATCACTACCTAGCTAGAAATCTAACCTAGCCCTAATTAGCAGATAATTAAATCTAATTGCCCCAATTTCAGCTCAATCAACAGCAATCCAACCATAATTTCAATCAATTATATGAACGCTAAGGGAAATCATTCTGTAAACAGTAGGGAAACCGATTCATACCTTATTTTTCTTTGAATCTGTCCATTTGGAGAATTCCTACCTTATTCGTCTTTGAATCTGTCCATTTGGAGGGTCAGATTCATAATACTCCTATGGAAAAAAAAATTAGAGGAGCAGGTTGAACCTCTCTTATAAATAGAGAGGTTCAGTGAAGGTAGAAACCACACTCAGCTCTCTTGTCCCTCTCGAGTTCTTCCGTCAGAGAACTTACCTCAGTTTGCAGCTCCGATCACTGCAGCAAAAAGCTCCGACCGAGGGACAATAACTTCCTTTGACTCTGCCCTCCACCGTCGAACTTCCCTATCTTAACTTTCATTGACAACTACCTTTGGTGTAAGACTCCTCATCTTTCTCCTCTTTGGATCTCTCTCTCGCACTTTAATTCTATCTCACTCACTCGATCTCTCTCTCTGAAACTCTCTCTCTCTCTCTCTCTCTCTCTCTCTCTCTCTCTCTCTCTCTCTCTCTCTCTCTCTCTAAGTTCTGTAAACAGAGAAACAATCGGAAGTTCTTAACTCGCCAGACTTTCGACCACCACCAACTATCTAGACTCGGCTGAAATTCTCCTCCGATGGAAAATCCCTCACTCTGTTGAAAACTTCTGTTTGACCACACCTTCTGGCCACGCTCAGGTGACCTCTAACAGATTTGTGATTCTCTAAGCCGAACCCATCTCTGCGTGGCCAATTTCTCTTCGGTCTCCGTCGACAACCATCATCATCGTAAGACTTCCCTCTCTCGCTCACTAAGTGTTCGTCCTCATCTCTTTCGTTCTCTGTTTTCATCTCATTCGCTCGGTCTCTCTCTCTCTCTCTCTCTCGATAAAATAGAAGACGAAGGAGGAAGAAGGAGGTTAGTTCAAAATTTTTATTTTGAACCAAAATGGGCAACAGTGAACTGAACAGGTTCGACAACCCGAATCGAGTTAATCGACCCAAAAAATTCGTACATATCAAAATCAGATACTTTTGAATCATTGAGGACGTCTAATCGATCCGAAAATCAGATAGTGGTAAGGAATTTCTACCCATATTAAATTCAATGATTATTTTGGGGATGAACGAAGAAGTTTAAATATCTTTAATTTTTAGGCAAAGAAGATTTATTCAACGCTCGGGAAATCCAATTAAAATCATATTCCCTAATCGCTCGGAATCCAGGTAAGTATAAATACAACGTTTTGCAATGTTTTAGCTACAGCCCTACATCACAGGATAAATATTATTTTTATTATTATTGTTTTATTTTATCACACGTTTTCAACGCTTGATAACACATGTTAGGGCATTGGTATAAAATTATTTAAAAGATAAAATGGGTAGGACATTTGCATGTGTATGAAAATAATAGAATTGACGGCAAATATGTGATAGCGAGAGCTTGAACGTTAATAGTAAAAGTTAAAGTAAAAGTAAAAGATAACGAAGTCATAAGATGGATAAGTCTTAAAAGAATGTTGGGTTCTAACCAGTTTGTAACAGTTAACATGATTCGATAAAAGTAAATGTTTTGCAGCTTGCACGTTTTTTCACTTACAGAGTTGCTTTCACTATTTTGTAACTTGTGATGTAGGTGAATTTTTATTTGAGGAAGAAATGGCGCTGATCGAAAATCCTCCAGAGGCGAGCGAGCATACAGAGGAAGAAGTTGTTATTGGTTTCGAATAAAAGCTAAAGTTATGATTTTCTATAGTTAAAAAGATTTTACACATTTAGTTGCATTTAATTTCATTTTGTTTACTCTGAAAAATCAGTTGTTGGAATTTTCAATTAAAATACGTTATTGTTTTCAAATTAATAAGTGAGATTTTATTTAACGTTGTTTAGTATTTAAAGTTGATTTCAATAACGTTATACGTTATTGATTTAGTATTTAAATGATTTCTGTTAATTTCAAAAATTCTGAATTAAGAAAAATTTGGGTTTTATAACAATCCGACAGAACCTAATTTGAAAATCAATTTGAGAAAAATTTTAGGGTCGTTATCGTTGATATCAGAGCGGTAGGTTTTAAATTGTTCTGTAGACTACTCTTGTAACACCCGATTTTAAGGATTTTTAAATTGTGCACGCAATGGCATTTTTGTAAATAATTAAAATATGCCCATTTTGCGAATTTTAATAGAACCCTCATGATTAATATGGATTTTAGGAGAAATATGGGAATTTAAGAAATTCAAACCGAAATGTTATGTTCGAACTTCCGTTTTTGACCTATGGCGATTTAATTCATAAAAATAGTAAATTAAATCCGTTTGACGAACGGAAAGCCTTATTAGGGCTGTAGTATCAAAATGGAATTATTAGAGAAATAAGAAAATTTTGGAGAAACCGAACTGACAGACGAACAATGAGATAAACGGAGAGTTGAATAGAGGGGCAAATTTGTCATATGACAAGCCAAATGAATTAAAATACACAAACCCTCTTCCTTTCCCTCACTTAACGAAATTTTCCAAAGCTCCCTCCCCCTCTCTGGCGACTCTCCTTCTCTAGGCGACGATCTCCCACGGCTCTTCACCTATTTCTTCTCCAATCAACTCGGTTCTTCATGTTTTCCTCTCCCATCACGGTTCTAGGTAAGTTTCTAGTGTTTTCGGGCTTTGATTCTCGATTTTTAGCTTGGTAAATGGTTAGAGTTTTGTCGGATTTTCGTGAAATTAGTCGGGTTTCGTTGGAAATAGTTAGGTATCGTTGTATTTACGATTATTGAGCATTATTTGGCGATATAATGGATGATTTGGGCATTTGTTTGTGAGCATAAGTTGCTCGATGAAATGCAAGAGATAGATTAATTAGAGTTTTAGAAAATTTCCTTTAGTTAGGAGTTTCGTTAGTTTACGAAAATTGAATGTTATGCTCGATTTTAATCATGGATGCTATGGATTGACTTAAGTGACAAAGCTCGAAACGAGGAGCTCGGTGTGCAACGGACACGAGATGAGTTCTCGTGATTTACTTTGGCCGATTTGGACCTACACCATAAGATTATGTTGGTTCGAGGAATTTGGAGATGCTTGATTGTTTTGGGTAATAGGTCGGGTAGTTAGCTTTAGTTTATATTGTGAATGTTTTCGTTCGTTGCTTGTTTATGATTTGATGTGGTTTATAGTATCGCACGTGTCCATGCATCATTGTTTCTAAAAAGCACGAAAAGGAATTTCCATGCACGTTTTCATGAAAAGGAAAAAGATAACAAAAAGGTAAAATGTATGAATGATGGTCATGTCGGGGATGGTGGTTCAAACATGGCTGTCCTACAGGTTAAGCGTGTTTTCCCCCTGGGTAGATGAAAGGGGCTATCCAATCGCCGGATGTGCCATTTTTATCTACCGAGAGTGAAGCCCCGGTGACTTATATAGGATACAAACCGCATATGCATAGCATTCACGTGCATTCACGTAGACTTACTGAGCCTCTAGCTCACAGTTTATTTCTATGGTGTAAGTGATTTAGAGCAAGGTGAGGAGGATTTCCCTCCACCTGACGAGCCTATAGCTTCAAGGAGAATGCTCGGGGAGCAGTTGGCGTAGTCGATGTCTACATGACCCGTGGGAGCATAGGTTATGTATTTTGTGGTTTTGGGAATATGATGGGCTGATGGGTAGAAATATAGGACGAAATATATAGAAACATATTTTAGGATGCTTGGTATCTGGATAGGTTATAAACCGTTGTTTTGATGATTTTGACTAGCTTCGGCTATGTACGGACGGTTGTTGATGAAATAGAAAGGATATTGATGTTTTAATGTGTATTTGGATGAATATCGATGAATGTAGATGTTCTGGTGAAATAGAATGGATTTTGGACGAGTTTTGATGTTTTGAAAGTCGGTTTGTGGTTTTAAGTTGAATTCGAAGTTTTGTGTTGGGATTGGATGATTTTAGGTTAGATGTTCGGTTTTTTGGATGTGTAATTTAGTTGGATTATTGATGAATATTTTGAGGATGAAATTTGAAGTGTTATTAGGTTAAGAAGGAGGTAAGCTGATGAAGTGATGAAGGTTTGGAGAGGAAATGGTGAAGTGTGTATGAGGGAAATGGGGGCGTGAGAAAAGGAAGAGGAAAGGAAAGGAAAAGAAGGGAAGGGGAAGAAAAATGAAGGAGTCGTTCGATCACCAGAAGAGGGGCGATCGAGCGTAAAGTTCTCTGGTTTTCCAGAATGTTTTCCGATCGTTCGCCCAAAGAGGGGCGAACGATCGCCTGTTATGCGGTTAAGCGCTCTGGTTTTCCAGAGCGCTAGCCGATCGATCGCCCGAAAGATGGCGATCGATCGGCTGCTCAAGGGCCGATCGATCGGCTATTACATGGCCGATCGATCGCCCCTTTCATTTTATTGTTTCAGAGGTTTTTGTCCTCGGTCCTTTACACTGTGATTCCCCTCAGTTTCACATGTCCTTTTAAATAGTTTTCAATACGGTTTAACGACTTAGATTGTGATTTAGAATTAAGAGGGAGTGGTTTTGGGTATGTTCTAAGTTAAAGCCAAAATGTCGATAGATACGGATTAATTGCCCGAGTTTGTTCTCTAACGAATGAATGAATGCATAAAAAGAAAAAGAGGGAAAATGGAATTAAATGAATAAAAAGAAGAAAAACTTTTATGAGAGCTGGCAAGGGTAGTACGTATGCACGTGCACAGCATAGATCTTGGGGGCACTGACGCGGGGTTGGGGTTGTCACAATAGTTGGTATCAGAGCTCCCGGGTTTTAAAATCGGTTCTGTAGAATGCTTGACTGCGCAAGCCACTTCACGGACACGCTTTTTCAACTATGAGTACATTCTTAAGATTTATTTGTTTTGTTTCTTAAAGTTATTGTTTCTAACTTGTATAGGTTTACAAAATGGTGCGTCGAGGGAACGATAGGGATGAGAGAGATGATACGATAGACCAATTGAGAGAGTTTATAGCTCAACAGTCCCAACACTTAGACCGACAGGCTCAGCATATGGAAAAACAGTCTCAGTAGCTTGACACGCTGATTAACCGTGAGAACAACAAAACTCAGGAAGTGGCAACTCCTAGTAATCGGGGAATGGAGAGATTTCAAAAGCTGCAACCCCTGGTGTTCAATGGACAGTCTTCGGATCCTTCTTAGCCGAGGAGTTGATTCGAACTATGGAAGACATGTTGGCTTATGCAAATATAGAGGATGGGGAGAAAGTCGCGTTTGTCAGCTATCACTTGGCTCTGGATGCCCGTTTCTGGTGGGATTCAATCAAGGCAACCACAGATGTAACCGTGATGAGCTGGAGCGGTTTAAAGCCATATTTTATGACAAATATTTTAGCCATACGGTACGGGAGGCAAAGATGATAGAGTTTATGCAATTGAGACAGGCTGGCTCAGTTGCTGAATACGTCAGAAGGTTTGAGGCCCTATCCCGGTTCGCACCACGCCAGGTCAGTGTTAATGAAGACAAGGTGCGTCGGTTTATGCAAGGACTAAGTCAGGAGATCAGAAAAAGTGTCATTATATCAGGGGTGCAGAATGTGCCATATGCTGAGGTTGTGGCGAGAGCGCTAGAGATTGAGGCCGTTGAACAGACTTATGTCAAACTGAGCGAGCCAGGTAGAGGGTTCTTTCAGGAGATACAGCCTCGGCACCAGAATAGGGGCTGGCAACCGAGGGGACAGCCACAAGCAACAACAGAGAAGTACTAAGAGGCTCTACGATGGTAAGGGTGACCTAGGGCAAGGGGAAACAAGTCCAAGGGGCTACTCAGAAGCCTATTTGTCCTAAGTGTCAGAAGGAATATTTTGGCGATTCTCGGATGGGCACTGATAGATACTACCGATGTGGTGAAGTTGGCCACTACGTCATGAATTGCTCGTTAATGAACCGAAGTCAGTCAGGCGGGGATCAGAGAAGAGTTTTCCCGAGAATTTTTGCCTTTATTGAGCCAGGTGATATTGATGACGAGGCCCAACCCTCCGTTATAGCAGGTACTTTTTTGGTCACGGGAGTAGCCATATTTTCATTGATAGATACGGGTGCTACGCACTTGTTTATTTCTACTGCATGCGTAGCCAGACTGAAGATAGTGCCTAAGTTAGCAGAGTACGAGTATCGAGTAATGCTGCTTTCATGGGAGTTTATGCAGTCAGATCACATCTTTTAGGGCAACGTCGTCTCTGTAGGGAACAATACCCTTTATGCCCGGTTGATAGTTATGGGCATAGAGCGGTATGATCTTATCTTGGGGATGGATTGACTATCTCGCCATTTCACCACCATCGACTGCCGATTCGGGTTGGTGACTTTTTGACCCCCGAGTAAAGAGGAATTTGCTTACCAGGCAATGAATAGATTGAGTGGATTACCAACTTCCTACTCGATGAAGGTCAGAGAGAATTTTAGAGGTGAATGCTCGGTTTACATGGTTACTGTGGTCGACACTCAATTACCTAATGGGGTAACGCCAGGTGACATCCCAATTGTCAGGGAGATCACTGGAGATTTTTCGCGACGAATCTTCCCAGATTGCCACCGGACCGGGAGATAGAGTTTGTAGTTGATGTTTATCCAGGTTCAGAACCTGTATCTAAAAATTCGTACAGATTGGTGCCTGCCGAGCTAAAAGAGTTTAAATCTCAGCTAGAAGAGTTGTTGGATAAAGGATTCATCCGACCTAGCTTTTCTCCTTGGGGTGTGCCAGTTTTGTTCGTTAAGAAGAAAGACGGAACTCTCCGTATGTGCATCGACTATCGAGAGTTGAAAAATTGACAGTGAAAAAGAAGTACCCGTTGCCCTGAATAGATGATTTGTTCGACCAACTGTAGGGTGCCCGAGTGTTTTCGAGAATTGTGTAACACCCGAGTTTTTCGAGTTTTCGCTCCAAGGGTAGTTTCGTAAATAAGAAATATAGGTCCGTTTTCTGAGCGGACAATTTTATTAGAGCCCTAGGAATTTATGAAGATTTTTAGAGGAATAAGTAAATTTTTAGAAATCCAAATTGATAGTGTAACGCTATGTTCTGTTTTCAGCCCTATAGTGTATTAACTCGTAAAAATAGTAAATTAAGTCCGTTTTGCAAACGGAGAGTTTCGTTAGAACCCTAGGAATAAGTGATAATATTGGAGAAATAAGAGAATTTTGAAGGAACCAAATCAATAGACGAAATAATGAATTAAGCGAATAATTGGATGTAAGGGGTAAAAGGGTAATTGTGAGGTTTGATTTATTAAAACACAAAGCTCTCTCTTTTCTCTTCTCCATTTTCACACAAGTCTCCAGAGAGCAATTTGCTCTTCATTTTTTTGGCGACATTTTTCTCCCCCCTGGCCGTTTTCTTTAACGCCGATCAACGCTCTCCTTCCGACGATTTCCTCTTCGACTTTCTTCCCCAAGTCGATACTCTAGGTAAGTTCTAAGCTCTAGACTCCTTTGTATGTTGTTTTAGGGATTTTATTTTATTAGGGTTATTGATTTAGGGTTGAGGATTATGGGGTTTTAGTTAGAAATCCATGGTATTGTGCTTTTATGCTTATTAGTGATACATTTGTCGTTATTTAGGTAGATTAAATGAATTAATGGTTATTGGTGGATTTAGGTTAAAGTTTGGATATTAGAGATTATTGAAAAACCATTAATGGAGGTTAAGTAAATTGTGAGCACAACGTGTTCGATGAAATGCCCGAATGGAGAAAATGAAGTTTTAGGAAAGAATTTCCTTAGTTAGGAGCTTGGTTTAAGTTTGGGATTCGTTTATTTAGGATCGATTTTAATGCCATTATTTGTGAAATGCTTTAGGTGGAGACGACTTTTGGGACGGTGCACGGCTTGCTACGGACGCCAGGTAAGTGGGTGCTAGGTTCTCGGCCCTTAAGGCCCTACATCGTGTCAACGTTAGGCTTTTGTTATTTTGATGATGATTTTCTGATTGTGGGGTTTAATGAGTCGGGTAGTCTAGGATGTTAACTATTAGTTGTTTGTAAAGTTTGCTAAAAGTAATGTATGTCCATGTACGTTGTGATTTGTTTGGCGATATGTTTTGATGATATGTTATACGTAGATTCCTCATGCAACATGCTTTCTCAAATGTCATAAGAAACGTTCCATGCATGATTTATGTAAACGAAAGGTAACGATTAAGTGTGGGTTGGGATAGTATGGCCATAACAACAAAACCAATGTCACTTCCATGTGATGGAACATGAATACGGCCGAAAGGATTATGTACACGCACTTGGCCTACTCCCTGGCACATCCCCACCTTAATCCATGTCGACGAAAAGAAAAAGAATAAGAACAAGTAAATGAACATGTTTTATGAAAAGAATCATGCATTCATGCATATTTCATGTGTAGTACATTCCCTTACTAAGCATTAGGCTTAATGATTATGTTGTATGATGTAGGTGACAGGTGAAAACGTGAGAGTTTCTCTTGATGACAAGGAATAGGTGGTCGACGGAGGGTGCTCGTGGCGACGGGGTGTGTTTTGACAAGGTTCGATGATCGTGGGTGTGCTCCGAGCTATTTTGGGTAATTAATTAAGGCCCTTACATCGTGTCACCGTTAGTTTTTTTATTTTGATGATGATTTTCTGATTGTGGGGTTTAATGAGTCGGGGTCGTCTAGGATGTTAACTATAGTTGTTGTGTTAAAGTTTGCACTAAAAGTAATGTATGTCCATGTACGTTTGTTGATGTGTTTTGGCGATATGTTTTGCTGATATGTTATACGTAGTCTTCCTCATGCAACATTGCTTTCTCACATGTCATAAGAAACGTTCCATGCCTTGATTTATGTCAACGCAAGGTAACGATTAAGTGTGGGTTGGACAGTATGGCCCCTAACAACTAATAACCAATGTCACTTCTCCATGTGATTGGAACATGAATACGGCCGAAAGGATTATGTACACGCACTTGGCCTACTCCCTGGCACATCCCCCTTAATCCATGTCGACGAAAAGAAAAGAATACGAACAAGTAAATGAAACATGTTTTATGAAAAGAATCATGCATCATGCCTATTTCATCAGGTGAAAACTGAGAGTTTTCTTGATGACAAGGAATAGGTTGGTCGACGGAGGGTGCTCGTGGCGACGGGGTGTGTTTTGACAAGGTTCGATGATCGTGGGTGGTGCTCGAGCTATTTTGGGTAATTAATGCGAATTTTTGTGATGTTAGAATGCGAGGGATTCTAAGATATTAGGAGAAGTTTGATAGTTTGGGAGTGTTTAGTGAATGTAGGCTCGAAGTTGTGTCGTTTCGAATGTATAGGTGGACGTGTTTGTTTTGGAGATGGATTTGAAGAAACGCCATTTATATGTGGTTGATGGTGTCTTGGAGGTTTTGGTTTGGTAATAATTGGATGATTTTAAGTATTTAGACATGTAAGGATTGGCTCGGTTTTAGAGCGATCCACGCATTTAGTTTTTGTAAAATTTGACTAAGTATAACCTACGTTTTGTGTCATATGTTTTAGGTAACTGGTGAAGTTGTGTTATGTTTATATAAAAAGGGATATGGTGATTTTGTTGAGTGTTGTGAAGGTGAAGTAACGAAGAAGTGTTTGCAGGAAGTTGTGAGGAGAAGAAGCATGGCTCTGGAATTCAGATTCCAGAGCCACTGGCGATCGATCGCCTATAAAAGGGGCGATCGATCGCCCCTCATGTTGTTGGTGGTGGCGATCGATCGCCCAAATATTGGCGATCAATCGCCCCTCGTTTTTCCTGGCGACTGATCGCCAATGAGGATGGGCGATCAGTCGCCCCTCTTTTGGCCGAGCACTTTACGGTTTTGCCCCCCCTCTTTAATTGAACTTATTTATTTGGTTTTTATTCAATTTAAAGTGTTATAGAAAGTGTTTAAAAAAAAAGAATTTCTACTTATGGAGGCTAAGTTAGGAGTAAGTTATGGCTAGGCCGTGACGGCCCTGACCGGGTTGGGGTCGTTACAAATTGACCTACGCTCGGGTTATTATCAGTTGAAAGTCCGACGGGAAGATATTCAAAAGACGACATTTCGAACGAGGTACGGACATTATGAGTTTCTCGTTATGTCTTTTGGACTTACGAATGCCCCTGCAGCATTTATGACTTAATGAACCGCGTCTTCAAGGAGTATTTGGACAAATTTGTGGTTGTGTTCATTGACGACATCTTGATCTATTCAAAGACAAAAGAGGAACACAAATAGCACTTACGGATTGTTCTGGGAGTTTTGCAACGACACCAGCTTTACCCAAAGTTCTCTAAGTGTGAGTTTTGGCTGGATCGAATTAACTTCCTCGGCCACATTATATCTCAAGAGGGGATTTTCGTAGACTCAAGTAAGATTCAAGTTGTAAAAGATTGGCCGCAGCCTAAGAATGTGTGAGAGATACGTGGATTTCTCGGATTGGCCGGGTATTACCGGAAGTTCATCGAGGGATTTTCAAAGATCGCAGTCCCTCTTTTGCGTTTGAACAAGAAAAATGAAAAGTTTGTATGGTCTGCTGCATGTGAAAAGAGCTTTCAGGAGCTGAAGCAGAAATTGACCACGGCTCTAGTTTTGACACTGCCTATTGAAGGCGGCAAGTTTAGCATATATTGTGATGCGTCTAAAGTTGGACTTGGATGTGTGCTTGTGCAAGAGTGAAGGGTTATTGCGTATACTTCTTGGCAGTTGAAGCCTTACGAGCAGAATTACACAACGCATGACTTGGAACTAGTGGCGGGTGTCTTTGCATTGAAAATTTGGAGACACTACTTGTATGGGCAGCAGTGTGAGGTGCTCTCAGATCACAGGAGTTTAAAATACCTGTTTACACAGAAAGAACTAAATATGCGGCAAAGAAGGTGGTTGGAGTTCGTTAAAGATTATGACTTTGAAATCAAATACCACCTAGGGAAGGCAAATAAAGTCGAGGATGCCTGTAGCAAAATGCCTACTACGAGTCAGCCTATGCTTGCAACGATGTCGGTAACGTTGAGGTCTGAAATTGAGAAGTTTGATGTGGAGATTGTGGCAGAGTTGTCCACTATGCTTGCAAGTATTTCATTACGGCCGACGATTCTAGATAAAATACGAGAAGCTCAACGGAAAGACTTAGAGTGTGACAAGCACAGTTTGAGCATGACATCTGAGGATTCTTCCGATTTCAGCTTGTTGGAGGATGGCATATTAAAATTCAGGCATAGGTGGTACGTGCCAAATGACGAGGAGTTGAAGAAAGAAATTTTAATGGAGGCACACTCTTCAGCCTACTCGGTGCATCCAGGAAGCATCAAAATGTATCGTGATTTGAAACAACATTTTTGGTGGCCAAACATGAAGAGAGAAGTGGCCAGGTACGTAGAAACCTGTCTGGTTTGTCAGCAGGTCAAGGCAGAACATCAGAGGTCGGCAGGAACTTTGCAACCCCTGCCTATCTCGGAGTGGAAATGGGAGCAGAGTTTCAGACCGAGATCCGAGGTTTACTTCAAGATTTTGGAAGAGTTTGCACAAAGCCATGAGAACTTAGTTAAACTTCAGCACGACCTTTCATTCTCAGACTGATGGTCAGACTGAGCGAACAAATCAGATTCTCAAGGATATGCTTAGAGCATGCATGTTGGAATTTCAAGGCTCGTGGAGCAGGTATTTACCATTGATCAAATTCTCATATAATAACAGCTTTCAGGCTACGATTGACATGGCTCCGTATGAGGCGCTATATGGGCGGAAGTGCAGGTCACCGCTGTATTGGGATGAGGTTGGTGAGACTAGTATTATTGGCCCCGATATTCTACAGCAAACAACGAAAAAGATCGCAATTATCAAACAGCGCATTGAGATAGCTCAGAGCCATCAGAAAAGCTATGCCGACAATAGAAGAAGGGAGTTAGAGTTTAATGAAGGTGACAAGGTATATTTGGAAATTTCTCCATTCAAAGGCGTCATGAGATTTGGAAGGAAGGGCAAGTTAAGCCCTCGATACGTGGGGCCCTTCCCTATTTTGAAGATGATTGGGAAGATGGCATATCGATTACAGCTTCCGGCATCTATGGAGAGCATCCACAATGCCTTTCACGTATCCATGCTTAGGAAATGCGTGCGTGACCTGTCGCATGTCGTAGAAGCACAAGAAATTGAGGTACAACCGACGATAACCTACGTGGAAAAGCCGGTACAAATTCTAGAATCATCTATTAAGGTGTTGAGAAACAAAGAAATTCCGCTGGTCAAGGTTTTATGGCGGAACCACGGCGTAGAAGAAGCTACCTGGGAGAGGCAGCAAACTATGATGGCTAAGTATCCAGAATTATTTGTGTAATCAATTTTGAGGACAAAATTTCAATTAAGGTAGATGGAATGTAACATCCAGTTTTACGGATTTTTGAATTGTGCGTGCAATGACATTTTTGTAATTAATTGAAATATGTCTGTTTTGCGAATCGAGAGTTTTAATGGAACCCTCATGATTAATATAGATTTTAGGAGAAATATGGGAATTTAAGAAATTCAAACCGAAATGTTATGTCCGAACTTCTGTTTTTGACCCTATGGCTATTTAATTCGTAAAAATAGTAAATTAAATCTGTTTGACGAACAGAAAGTCTTATTAGGGCTGTAGTATTAAAATGGAATTATTGGAGAAATAAGAAAATTTTGGAGAAACCGAACCGACAGACGAACAATGAGATAAACAGAGAGTTGAATGGAGGGGCAAACTTGTCATTTGACAAGCCAAATGAATTAAAATACACAAACCCTCTTCCTTTCCCTCACTTAACGAAATTTTCCAAAGCTCCCTCCCCCTCTCTGGGGACTCTCCTTCTCCAGGCGACGATCTCCCACGGCTCTTCACCCATTTCTTCTCCAATCAACTCGGTTCTTCACGTTTTCCTCTCCCATCACGGTTCTAGGTAAGTTTCTAGTGTTTTTGAGCTTTGATTCTCAATTTCTAGCTTGGTAAATGGTTAGGGTTTTGTCGGATTTTCGTGAAATTAGTCAGGTTTCGTTGGAAATAGTTAGGTATCGTTGTATTTATGATTATTGAACGTTATTTGGCGATATAATGGATGATTTGGGCGTTTGTTTGGAAAATCGATTTTGGAGAGCTTAGAAACCTCCATTAATGGAGGTTTAGGATTTGTGAGCATAAATTGCTCGATGAAATATCCGAGAGAAATTAATTAGAGTTTTAGAAAATTTCCTTTAGTTAGGAGTTTTGTTAGTTTACGAAAATTGAATGTTAGGCTCGATTTTAATCATGGATGCTATAGATTGACTTAGGTGACAAAGCTCGAAACGAGGAGCTCGGTGTGCAACAGACACGAGGTAAGTTCTCGTGATTTACTTTGTCCGATTTGGCCTACACCATAAGATTATGTTAGTTCGAGGAATTTGGAGATGTTTGATTGTTTTGGGTAATAGGTCGGGTAGTTAGCTTTAATTTAAATTGTGAATGTTTTCGTTTGTTGCTTGTTTATGTTTTGATGTGGTTTATAGTATCGCACGTGTCCATGCATCATTGTTTCTAAAAAGCACGAAAAGGAATTTCCATGCACGTTTTCATGAAAAGGAAAAAGATAACGAAAAGGTAAAATGTATGAATTATGGTCATGTCGGAGATGGTGGTTCAAACACGGCTGTCCTACAGGTGAAGCGTGTTTTCCCCCGGGTAGATGAAAAAGGCTATCCAATCGCCGAATGTGCCGTTTTTATCTACCGAGAGTGAAGCCCCGGTGACTTATATGAAATGAAATGACTAGCGAAAAGGTAGAATGCATGATTTACGAACCGCATATGCATAGCATTCACGTGCATTCACGTAGACTTAGTGAGCCTCTAGCACACAATTTATTTCTATAGTGTAGGTGATTTAGAGCAAGGTGAGGAGGATTCCCCTTCACCTGAAGAGCCTGCAGCTTGAAGGAGGATGCTCGGGGAGCGGTTGCCGTAGTTGATGTGTACATGACTCGTGGGAGCATAGGTTATGTATTTTGTGGTTTTGGGACTATGATGGGCTGATGGGTAGAAATATAGGACGAAATGTATAGAAACACATTTTAGGATGCTTGGTATCTAGATAGGTTATTGTAACACCCCTAATACTGTACCCATTTACTCGTACAAATTTTTCATTTTATTTTACACTTTAAGCGGAAACTGAATCGGAATTGAAATCGTTAGTGTGGTTTGGAAAACCATTTAAAACAAACATAAAACTATTTAATAAAACAATTAAAACTATTTAATAAAACCAATTTTGATTAAAACAATCGGGAGGACAAAACTGTCCAACCCGTGGCAATTAAGTGCAGCGAACAGTCGCTGCAGCATGCAGCGACTGAGCGCTGCAGCATGCAGCGACTGAGCGCTGCAGTTGCTGCAGCAAGCAGCGCCCGATCGCTGCATTGCTGCAACGATCGAGCGCTGCTAACACCCCTAGTACCGTACCCATATTTTCCGTATTATTTTTTTATACTTTTTACTTTTCTATTCTTTAAATAAAACTTACTGTGTAATCTAAACTGAGGTTGAAATCGGAACTGAAATCGGAATTAAAACTGAACTTTAAAAGCATTTAAAACATACCTTTAATAAATAATTAAAACTTAAAAACATTTATTAAAAACTTTTAAAAACAAATAAAAAGAAGGGAGGGCAGAATCGGAATTCTGCCCTCAATAAGGCAGCAGCTACCGGGCGCTGCAATTTGCAGCGCTCGATCGCTGCGTGCGCTGCATAATGCAGCGACTGATCGCTGCATCGATCGCTGCATTATGCAGCGCATAAGCGCTACTGGCAGCGCACCTGATCGCTGCCTTGCAGCGATCAGTCGCTGCCTGCCTGCCTGTCTGCAGTCGTTGCCTCCAGTCGCCATTGCCTTCATCAAAAGGCTTGGCAAAATACTTAGCTCTCTGGAAATGAAATTTCCAGAGAGCAACCCTTCACAAATTCTTTACCCAATTTCCTATTCCTTATCCCTTTCTCATCTTTTTCTCCTCTTTAAACCCACTCGATTTATATTTTAACTTAACCGACTTACAGCGGACTTTGCGAAGTCAAACTGCGTGGATAGCTCTAAAAACCGAGCTTACCCGTACCAATCCCAAAACGAATCAAAACACTTCATAACGTTTATCAAAACAGTTTAAACCAAAGTGTTTTACATACAATTACCAAAATATTTTCTAACTCCTATCCAGATCCAAACAACCTAAAATACTCTATACGATTATCAGTTCAAAACATCTCAAAATAACCCCAGAGTCAATACATACATCCCCACGGGTCATATCGCTCCTCGACTACCCAGCGCACTCCCACGAGCATCATCCATCAGCTGCTCCTACATCAGGGGGAGGAATATCATCCTCACCTGGGTCAACGTAACCTAGAACGTCACCTACACCATACAGACACATATGAGATATTGAAATCTCAGTAAGCTACGTAAATGCAGATGCGTGCATGCGTATGCCATTCAGAAAACATGCAGATTTCAGATTCATATACAGATACAGATTCATTACATCGCAGACAGATTGTTACCGAGATATCAGCCCTATAAATGGAAAGGATACATCCCGCGGTAGGACTACCACTTTCGATTTAGAGGAGGGGGGTACATGCTCACAAACCCTACAGCCATGCCTGAGCCCCATCTCGCGTAACCAGATACAGATTACGTATTTTCGTTCATTATTCATTTCATTTGAAAACTTGTGCAGAAATCCATTTTCATGCCATTTTGAAACACGTGATGCATGAACAGTTATAAGCATAATGTAACCATACAATAAACAAACACATGAATACCATCAAGACCGAAATAAACTAACCTATAAAATATTAAACCTAACTACCCAACCAAAAGCAGATTAAACAAACAACTCTTCAGGGATCCTCGATACGACATCGAAGTATGGTGTAGACCGATTGGTCAAAGTAAGTCACGAAAACTTACCTTGGGCGCACAAAATCTCGAGCTTTGTCCACGGGAGTCGTGTGTCTGAGGAAAACACGATATTCGTAGTTAAACCCAATTTGAATTATAAACGTCCAAATTACGAAATCTTTAACTAATGAATTTCCTAAAATTCCAACTTAATAATTCGAAGTATTTAACAACGACATAATGCTCGATAACCTGGAATTCCGATTAACGAGTTTTTCTCAAAAACTCAGAAATCTACCAATTTTTAACTTTTTCTCAAATTGATTTTTCCTCGTCCAATAATGTCCAATACGTTCAATACGTACTTAATCAAGGCTAACCTATTAATTACGAACCCTAATTCGCGTTTTTAACGAAAACCGATCGAAACCCTAATTAACTAAATCTCTGTAAAACTCGAAATAAACGCTTGAAGACCGAAGCTGCATACCTAGGGTAGCGAGAGGAGGAGAAACCGTGAAGAAATCGGAACGAACGGAGGTCGGACGGAGGTCGAAATGTTGATCGGTGTCGGCGGCCGAGAGAGGAGGGAGCTCTCTGTCGTGCGATCCAGAGAAGAAAAGAGAGAAAGTGAGGGAGAGAAAGATTTTGTGATGTTTAAATAAAAATTGATTTTCAAATTACCATTTTGCCCTTCTCACTTAATTCAATTCGTTTCATCGTTCGTTTCGTTAATCGTCCAACGATTCGGATTCTCGAAAATTCCATATTTTGCCAATAACTCATATTTATCACCAGGGCTTTATTAAAACTGTCCGTTCGCAATTTGGACTTCATTTACTATTTTTACTAAAACGTCCTTTAAGTTTCGAGAAACACAATTACTCGAAATATAGCGTTTAAACTCCGAAAATTCTCGTAATTTCCTTAAAATTCCAATTATTCGTTAGGATCATCATGACGCTTTCCGTTTGCGAAACTTACCTGATTTGACATATTTACCAAAAATGTCATTATATAATAATATATTGAATAATATATTAAATCCAAAAACTTGTACAGGCCGGATATTACAGTTATAAACTGTTGTTTTGATGATTTTGACTAGCTTCGGCTGTGTACGGACGATTGTTGATGAAATAGATAGGATATTGATGTTTTAATGTGTATTTGGATGAATATCGATGAATGTAGATGTTCTGGTGAAATAGAATAGATTTTGGATGAGTTTTGATGTTTTGAAAGTCGGTTTGTGGTTTTAAGTTGAATTTGAAGTTTTGTGTCGGGATTGGATGATTTTAGGTTAGATGTTCAGTTTTTTGGATGTGTAATTTAGTTGGATTATTGATGAATATTTTGAGGATGAAATTGGAAGTGTTATTAGGTTAAGGAGGAGGTAAGCTGATGAAGTGATGAAGGTTTGGAGAGGAAATGGTGAAGTGTGTATGAGGGGAAATGGGGGCGTGTGAAAGGAAGAGGAAAGAAAAGGAAAAGAAGGGAAGGGGAAGAAAAATGAAGGAGCCATTCGATCGCCAAAAGAGGGGCGATCGAATGTAGAATTCTCTGGTTTTCCAGAGAGTTTCCTCCCCCTTGCGATTTTCATCGCCTCCCTCAGATTCTTCACGGCTCCACGGCAGTTCTCCCTCTAATCAATGATTTCTTCCGCTTTTCTTCCTTAATCGACGTCCTAGGTAAGATTGTATGGTTTTGGGCGGTTAGTTTTCGATTTTTAATGTTTAAAAAAGTTAGGATTTTGATTAGAGTTTTGTTGAAATAGTCAGTTTATGTTAGAAACAGTAAGGTTTACCGTATTTATTACTTTAATGGATGTATTTGTGATTATTGGTAAAAGTTTAGTGAATAAATGTGTGTTGTTGGAGTTTTGGTGGTTGGGAATGTGTAAAAACACCATTAATGGAGGTTGTGGAATTTGTGAGCGCGAATTGCTCGATGAAATGCTCGAATGAAGTAGATTGAGGTTTTAGGAAAATTGTTTTAGTTAGGAGTTTCGTTTGGTCTTTGGAACAATTTATTTGGATTTAGCCTTAATGACCGAATGGTGAAATGTTTTAGGTGTTGAAGCTCAAAACGAGGCGCTAGGTTTGCTAAGGACGCAAGGTAAGTCTTCGTGCCTAGTTTGACCGATTTGGCCTACACCATAAGAAAGTTTATCGATTGAGAATTTGATGATTTAGGTTATTTTGGGCATAAATAGGTTGGGTAGTTAGGTTTTGTTAAGTTATCGAATGTTGTATTGTTCAATGTTAGTTTTAATGTCTTTAATATCGTTATAGTATAGTACATGTCCATGCACCATGTTTTCTGAAATAGGATGAAAAATGAACTTCCGCATTACAGTTTTCATGAAAAGAAATTACTAATGACAAGAAATGAATGCACGTAATCCCAATCACGTCGAGGTGGAGTTCAGACATGGACTGTCCTACAAGTGAAGCATGTTCTTTCCCCCGGGTAGATGGAGAGGGCTATCCAACCGCAGGATGTGCCGTTTCTATCTGCTGAGAGCGAACGCCCGGTGACATCCCGTTATGTAGCGTAATGAATAAATTGACTGTATGATTTTATGAACTGCATATGCATAGCATGCATTCTCATTTACGTCGATTTACTGAGCCTTTAGCTCATAGAATGTCTCTATGGTGTAGGTGAACTTGAGGAAGGTGAGGAAGACGTTCCTCTACCCGATGAACGAACAGGTTGAGGAAGGGTGGCCCGTGGGAGTGCGCTGTGCAGTCGGTGCAATTTTGACCGCTGTTGCAAGGTGTTGACCGGTTTCAATACAAAGAAAAACCAGAACCTTTTTAGGAGTCGACCACTATTATGAAGTGTCGACCGAAAGCTCTGGGGGTCGACCAGGGTGCTGTTTATAATGTTAAACTTGAGATTTTGGTTAATTTTATCTTGTAACGAGTCTTCCACGCACAGTAGTCTTCTGCCGAATGAGGTTAATTGTCTCTAAACAAGTGAGATTAAAGGATTGAAACCTTAGACGAGTCATTTTAGGTATGTTTAAGTTCGATCCTGAATGTCGATAGAAATGGACTAAACGCCCGAGTCCATTCTCTAACGAGCGAAACGAAAGAAAACGAATAGACAAATGATGAACGAATGAAAAATACAATGAAAGAGAAATGATAAAGATTTAAGTGAGAACAGGCGAGTAGTATGCGCGTATGTATGTAAGCACGAACGACACAGGTCATGGCGGCACCAACGCAGGGTCGGGGTCGTCACATGTTGTTTATCGGTGGATGTTGAGTGTACTATTCACTGGTAGATGTGAGTAGTCGACGTGTCGTCAGTAGATGTGAGCGGTAGATGTGAGTAGTAGATTTTGTCGTTTGTGATCGGTGGATGCAAGCAGTAGATGTATTTTGTTCAGCTTCTACCGCTGAGACTCTTCTATTTCTGCTTCTACCACTGACACTGTTTAGCGGTGGATGTCTTCTATTACTGCTTTTACCGCTGACTCTGTTCAGCGGAGGAGGCCCTCTATTTCTGCTTCCACCGCTGATACTATTCAGCAGAAGAAGTGTTCAAATTTTAAGACTTTCAAACATTCAATGCCTTACGCCCCCGTTTCTTTTGCAGATTGTTTCCATTATATTTACTGTTAATTAAGTATTATTTTATAGCTTTGTTTAATCCTGTTTTACGTAAAAGGTTTTCTTTTCCGCTGCAAGTCTTGATGCTTTAAATAAATGTCAAATTTTGACCATTGAGCGAAGTTTTAAAAATTTACCAGAATTTCTTAGTCATGTACTGTGTTATGGGTAACGAACCGGGTTTATAAAATTCGGGGCGTTACAAATGGTTACTTGTTCGCTTACCTTTATGTCATTTCTATGATTCAACCATTTCAACTTGTATGGTTGAGGGTGTTCAACCGTTTGCAAGCCTAGCTTGTTGACCATTTCTTGCGAAGCAATATTCACTCTGTCCTTAACTTCACAACGACTATGAAAAATATTTTCCCTTTGGCAGTTCTCTATTGTATCCTTGGTTAGAAGTGCTCGTCGAATTACTAAGAGTAGAGGTGCATCCTAAGGTGTAACACCCGAGATTAAATTTAAAAGAATAATCAAATAGGTTGTTTTTAAGTAATTGAGTTTTAATTAATTGAAATGTAAAGTGAATAAATTTGATTGAAATTAAGTCGGGGATTAGGTTAATTTAATAACGAGATTTAACAAAATTTCGAATGGTCGAAAACACGAGCGGGGAAAACAGTAATTAGTTAGTTTTAATTAAAGAAATAGTTTTAGTTTATTATTATCATTTATTATTAATATTAATTAAAAAAAATAATTAAAAACTAACGACAGAATAGCCGAAGCTATTCTGTCGAGCACCCGAGCGCTGAGGGCCGAACAGGGGAGAAGGGGGAAGGCGACCCGAGGAAGGCGACGCGGCGCCGATCACCGGCGACTTCCGACTGATCTCCAGCCAGACGAAGACGAGGAGCAGGTTTCCGGCCTTCTCCGCGCGCGAACCGACTGGTAAGGTTTGATTTTTGCCATGTTTTCCGTTCTGTCGTGGCCGAGAGTGACGAGCTCGATTGAGCTCCGATCACCGGCCGATTTTGGGTGTTTCCGGAGTTGGTTCGCCGACCCTTGGACCGGCTTCTGTCGTCTGGTTGTGAGGAGCCCGATTTGGGCGTAAAACAGTGAAGCCCTCTTTAGGGCATTTCGGGTTTTTGCTTGTAGTCTGAGATTTTTGGTTAGTTTATGCTAATTGAGGGGATAGGTGGTTGATTAGTGAAGAATTGAGTGAGAATTGATGGAAAATCAAAAAGGGGGATTTTTCATGGTAAGGGACAGTTCGGGTGTTTGCCATTTTAACCTAGCTACGGTCGTTTGTTTTCAAATTCTTTTTGGCAGGTTAAAATAGGTTATTAGAGGAGTACGTGGCCGCTGGAATCGTTCGATTCTGATATCTGACGCAAAAGTTACAGGCGTTTGAAGTTCGGGTCGGTTTTTACCGAACCCAAATTGGTGGCCCATTTAGTTAGGCTTTCATTGGATTAGGTTAAAAATAATAGTTTGAGAGTAAGTTGGTGTATGTAGGCTTAATTTTAAAGAAGTTTGAATCGTTGTAGTTAGAGTTAGTTTAAATATTCTTTAGAAGTGAATAATGATGCTTAAGTGAATTTTTGTGAATGTGATAGGTTACCGAGTGGGGAAATGTACATAGCCAAAGCGAGTAAGTGCGGTGCCAGAGTTCAGGTAAGTAGAGGACGTTTGTTTTGCCTTAGGGCCTACACCACGGAACGGTAGGAGATTCTTTGTTGGTTTGGTTGCTTTATTCTGATTTGGTTGCTTGTAGTAGATTGTTTGCTTGCTTGCTTGGTTTTGTTTGGTTGTTGTGTGATTGTTGTGTTTATTGGAGGTTGTGCATTGGTTGACTTAATTGAGTTGTGAGCTGACTTACATTATAGTTAGAGCCACGAAAATTGAGTTGTGAGCACGTGTTTGAAGTGTGAGCACAAATTGTAATGAGGTAAGGAGAATGCAAAGGGATTCCGAGTAGAGTTGCCTCTCCAGGGGAGTAGTGCTCGTGGAGCACCTCGGGAGGATCTCTGCAAGGGTCATTGCAAGTGGCACTAGAGAGTTAAATGCCTCGATGTTAAAGTGCATGACGCACCAGAGGATTTAACGTCTCGATGTTAAAGTGCATGACGCACCAGAGGATTTAACGTCTCGATGTTAAAGTGCATGACGCACCAGAGGATTTAACGTCTCGATGTTAAAGTGCATGACGCACCAGAGGATTTAACGTCTCGATGTTAAAGTGCATGACGCACCAGAGGATTTAACGTCTCGATGTTAAAGTGCATGACGCACCAGAGGATTTAACGTCTCGATGTTAAAGTGCATGACGCACCAGAGGATTTAACGTCTCGATGTTAAAGTGCAAGTGGCACTAGAGAGTTAAATGCCTCGATGTTAAAGTGCATGACGCACCAGAGGATTTAACGTCTCGATGTTAAAGTGCATGACGCACCAGAGGATTTAACGTCTCGATGTTAAAGTGCATGACGCACCAGAGGATTTAACGTCTCGATGTTAAAGTGCATGACGCACCAGAGGATTTAACGTCTCGATGTTAAAGTGCAAGTGGCACTAGAGAGTTAAATGCCTCGATGTTAAAGTGCATGACGCACCAGAGGATTTAACGTCTCGATGTTAAAGTGCATGACGCACCAGAGGATTTAACGTCTCGATGTTAAAGTGCAAGTGGCACTAGAGAGTTAAATGCCTCGATGTTAAAGTGCAAGTGGCACTAGAGAGTTAAATGCCTCGATGTTAAAGTGCAAGTGGCACTAGAGAGTTAAATGCCTCGATGTTAAAGTGCATGACGCACCAGAGGATTTAACGTCTCGATGTTAAAGTGCAAGTGGCACTAGAGAGTTAAATGCCTCGATGTTAAAGTGCAAGTGGCACTAGAGAGTTAAATGCCTCGATGTTAAAGTGCAAGTGGCACTAGAGAGTTAAATGCCTCGATGTTAAAGTGCAAGTGGCACTAGAGAGTTAAATGCCTCGATGTTAAAGTGCATGACGCACCAGAGGATTTAACGTCTCGATGTTAAAGTGCAAGTGGCACTAGAGAGTTAAATGCCTCGATGTTAAAGTGCATGACGCACCAGAGGATTTAACGTCTCGATGTTAAAGTGCAAGTGGCACTAGAGAGTTAAATGCCTCGATGTTAAAGTGCATGACGCACCAGAGGATTTAACGTCTCGATGTTAAAGTGCAAGTGGCACTAGAGAGTTAAATGCCTCGATGTTAAAGTGCAAGTGGCACTAGAGAGTTAAATGCCTCGATGTTAAAGTGCAAGTGGCACTAGAGAGTTAAATGCCTCGATGTTAAAGTGCATGACGCACCAGAGGATTTAACGTCTCGATGTTAAAGTGCATGACGCACCAGAGGATTTAACGTCTCGATGTTAAAGTGCAAGTGGCACTAGAGAGTTAAATGCCTCGATGTTAAAGTGCAAGTGGCACTAGAGAGTTAAATGCCTCGATGTTAAAGTGCAAGTGGCACTAGAGAGTTAAATGCCTCGATGTTAAAGTGCAAGTGGCACTAGAGAGTTAAATGCCTCGATGTTAAAGTGCATGACGCACCAGAGGATTTAACGTCTCGATGTTAAAGTGCATGACGCACCAGAGGATTTAACGTCTCGATGTTAAAGTGCAAGTGGCACTAGAGAGTTAAATGCCTCGATGTTAAAGTGCAAGTGGCACTAGAGAGTTAAATGCCTCGATGTTAAAGTGCATGACGCACCAGAGGATTTAACGTCTCGATGTTAAAGTGCAAGTGGCACTAGAGAGTTAAATGCCTCGATGTTAAAGTGCAAGTGGCACTAGAGAGTTAAATGCCTCGATGTTAAAGTGCAAGTGGCACTAGAGAGTTAAATGCCTCGATGTTAAAGTGCAAGTGGCACTAGAGAGTTAAATGCCTCGATGTTAAAGTGCATGACGCACCAGAGGATTTAACGTCTCGATGTTAAAGTGCATGACGCACCAGAGGATTTAACGTCTCGATGTTAAAGTGCATGACGCACCAGAGGATTTAACGTCTCGATGTTAAAGTGCATGACGCACCAGAGGATTTAACGTCTCGATGTTAAAGTGCAAGTGGCACTAGAGAGTTAAATGCCTCGATGTTAAAGTGCAAGTGGCACTAGAGAGTTAAATGCCTCGATGTTAAAGTGCAAGTGGCACTAGAGAGTTAAATGCCTCGATGTTAAAGTGCATGACGCACCAGAGGATTTAACGTCTCGATGTTAAAGTGCATGACGCACCAGAGGATTTAACGTCTCGATGTTAAAGTGCAAGTGGCACTAGAGAGTTAAATGCCTCGATGTTAAAGTGCAAGTGGCACTAGAGAGTTAAATGCCTCGATGTTAAAGTGCATGACGCACCAGAGGATTTAACGTCTCGATGTTAAAGTGCAAGTGGCACTAGAGAGTTAAATGCCTCGATGTTAAAGTGCAAGTGGCACTAGAGAGTTAAATGCCTCGATGTTAAAGTGCAAGTGGCACTAGAGAGTTAAATGCCTCGATGTTAAAGTGCAAGTGGCACAAGAGAGTTAAATACCTCGATGTTAAAGTGCATGACGCACCAGAGGATTTAACGTCTCGATGTTAAAGTGCAAGTGGCACAAGAGAGTTAAATACCTCGATGTTAAAGTGCATGACGCACCAGAGGATTTAACGTCTCGATGTTAAAGTGCAAGTGGCACAAGAGAGTTAAATACCTCGATGTTAAAGTGCAAGTGGCACTAGAGAGTTAAATGCCTCGATGTTAAAGTGCAAGTGGCACTAGAGAGTTAAATGCCTCGATGTTAAAGTGCAAGTGGCACTAGAGAGTTAAATGCCTCGATGTTAAAGTGCATGACGCACCAGAGGATTTAACGTCTCGATGTTAAAGTGCATGACGCACCAGAGGATTTAACGTCTCGATGTTAAAGTGCAAGTGGCACTAGAGAGTTAAATGCCTCGATGTTAAAGTGCATGACGCACCAGAGGATTTAACGTCTCGATGTTAAAGTGCAAGTGGCACTAGAGAGTTAAATGCCTCGATGTTAAAGTGCAAGTGGCACTAGAGAGTTAAATGCCTCGATGTTAAAGTGCAAGTGGCACTAGAGAGTTAAATGCCTCGATGTTAAAGTGCATGACGCACCAGAGGATTTAACGTCTCGATGTTAAAGTGCAAGTGGCACTAGAGAGTTAAATGCCTCGATGTTAAAGTGCAAGTGGCACTAGAGAGTTAAATGCCTCGATGTTAAAGTGCAAGTGGCACTAGAGAGTTAAATGCCTCGATGTTAAAGTGCAAGTGGCACTAGAGAGTTAAATGCCTCGATGTTAAAGTGCAAGTGGCACTAGAGAGTTAAATGCCTCGATGTTAAAGTGCATGACGCACCAGAGGATTTAACGTCTCGATGTTAAAGTGCAAGTGGCACAAGAGAGTTAAATACCTCGATGTTAAAGTGCATGACGCACCAGAGGATTTAACGTCTCGATGTTAAAGTGCAAGTGGCACTAGAGAGTTAAATGCCTCGATGTTAAAGTGCATGACGCACCAGAGGATTTAACGTCTCGATGTTAAAGTGCAAGTGGCACTAGAGAGTTAAATGCCTCGATGTTAAAGTGCAAGACGCACCAGAGGATTTAACGTCTCGATGTTAAAGTGCAAGTGGCACTAGAGAGTTAAATACCTCGATGTTAAAGTGCATGACGCACCAGAGGATTTAACGTCTCGATGTTAAAGTGCAAGTGGCACAAGAGAGTTAAATACCTCGATGTTAAAGTGCAAGTGGCACAAGAGAGTTAAATACCTCGATGTTAAAGTGCAAGTGGCACTAGAGAGTTAAATGCCTCGATGTTAAAGTGCATGACGCACCAGAGGATTTAACGTCTCGATGTTAAAGTGCAAGTGGCACTAGAGAGTTAAATGCCTCGATGTTAAAGTGCAAGTGGCACTAGAGAGTTAAATGCCTCGATGTTAAAGTGCATGACGCACCAGAGGATTTAACGTCTCGATGTTAAAGTGCAAGTGGCACTAGAGAGTTAAATGCCTCGATGTTAAAGTGCATGACGCACCAGAGGATTTAACGTCTCGATGTTAAAGTGCATGACGCACCAGAGGATTTAACGTCTCGATGTTAAAGTGCATGACGCACCAGAGGATTTAACGTCTCGATGTTAAAGTGCAAGTGGCACAAGAGAGTTAAATACCTCGATGTTAAAGTGCAAGTGGCACAAGAGAGTTAAATACCTCGATGTTAAAGTGCAAGTGGCACTAGAGAGTTAAATGCCTCGATGTTAAAGTGCATGACGCACCAGAGGATTTAACGTCTCGATGTTAAAGTGCAAGTGGCACTAGAGAGTTAAATGCCTCGATGTTAAAGTGCATGACGCACCAGAGGATTTAACGTCTCGATGTTAAAGTGCAAGTGGCACTAGAGAGTTAAATGCCTCGATGTTAAAGTGCATGACGCACCAGAGGATTTAACGTCTCGATGTTAAAGTGCAAGTGGCACTAGAGAGTTAAATGCCTCGATGTTAAAGTGCAAGTGGCACTAGAGAGTTAAATGCCTCGATGTTAAAGTGCAAGTGGCACAAGAGAGTTAAATACCTCGATGTTAAAGTGCATGACGCACCAGAGGATTTAACGTCTCGATGTTAAAGTGCATGACGCACCAGAGGATTTAACGTCTCGATGTTAAAGTGCATGACGCACCAGAGGATTTAACGTCTCGATGTTAAAGTGCATGACGCACCAGAGGATTTAACGTCTCGATGTTAAAGTGCAAGTGGCACTAGAGAGTTAAATGCCTCGATGTTAAAGTGCAAGTGGCACTAGAGAGTTAAATGCCTCGATGTTAAAGTGCATGACGCACCAGAGGATTTAACGTCTCGATGTTAAAGTGCAAGTGGCACTAGAGAGTTAAATGCCTCGATGTTAAAGTGCATGACGCACCAGAGGATTTAACGTCTCGATGTTAAAGTGCAAGTGGCACTAGAGAGTTAAATGCCTCGATGTTAAAGTGCAAGTGGCACTAGAGAGTTAAATGCCTCGATGTTAAAGTGTAGTGATTTAAAGGAGTCTAGGCACTAGGTATGACCTAAAAGAGTTTTAGAGAATTTAGTTTAAATCCTGCGGTGTTAATTTTATTTTTTTTAACTTAGGTTTTTAGCGTGGGATTTAGTTAGCCAAGTAGAGCCTCGAGCCCGGGTGGGTTCGAGGGGTGTTACATAAGGTGCGACAATCATCAACTATCGGTTGCCACCTCTCCTCTTTGATCCTCATTTATCTTCCATGTCGTAGTGACCATCGGAGTCCTCGTTTTTTCACTCGCCATGGGCTTTTCCCTCTTATTCACCATTACCCTTTTCTATTAGGGCACTCTTTGGCATAATGACCTTTTCCCAAACATTTGTAGCATTGGACTTCATGTGCCTTTTGAGTAGTGGGGTTGTTCCTTAGTGGGCCAATTACGGTTAAAATGCCTCTTTGCATCATTATTTTGTAGTAGTGGTAGTCTTTGTTAGTGATTTTTTGCACCCTAACGCAAGTGCACGTGTCACTAACGAAGTAATAGAGTAAATACAAGTCGATCCTACGAGGATATTTTTAATCAAATTAATCTTGCTATAAATTTTTATAAAATAAAGATGAAAATATTAAAAACAGATAGATGGCGACGGATGATAAAATAAAAGTATTCAGAATCAATAAAAACTTAAATTAAAATAAATTGAGGCAATAAATATATTAGAAACCTTGGTTAGGGTTGATTTCCTCATTACATGTATTTACTACTGATGTTACAGCAATGCTACAGTATTAGTCACAGCACATCGAGAATTCATAATAATTCTAGGGTTCCGTCGAGTTGCCTAGATAAATTCGTTTCAGAATTTTCTTTTTGACCTTGAAAAGATAAAAAAACTTAATCCGAATTTTCTTGTAAACCTATTCTTAACGCCAAATAAATTAATGTTAGCTACTTTGCAACAATTTTAATTTATTTAATTACTTATGCATCTTCAATTCCTATTTACCTATCGATACAATAGGAATATGTGAAATCAAAATTGCCTATCGACATAATTTGAATTATGCAATCAACATCATGAGAAATCGTGCGATGACAAATACGTAGCATTCATAGATCAGAATAAAAACATATAAAGAGTACTCTCTTGCCTAACCAAGATAAACAAATTTAGCCTAACATTATAATAATAAAACAAAAAATAATAATAATCATAAACAACATCCACAATAGAAGAGAAGAAGAAGAAGAATGTGTAGATCTCTTTGCGCAAACTCCTTTCTCCTTTTCTTTCTTTTCAAAATCCGTTATGGTCTCTGTTTTTGCATGTCGTTCCCTCCAGATTTCCCCCCCTTTGTTCTACGTGCCTGCTCTTACGTTTTTTTTCTTTCTCCTTTAGATTTTCTTTAATTTTGTTTGCTTGATTGTCGCCTCCTCTCTCTCTTCTTCATATTCCCCATCATTTTACAGAAATGTTTCCTTGATTTAAGTCCTTTATTTTTTGTAACAATCATCTTCTTGATTTGCTATCTCTATCTTCATAATCTTAAACCTTTGAATTCGATTTTCCCGCTATTAACTTGCATTCAAATAAGAAAATATAAAACTCGAATTAATGTTAAAAATCTGCTTTTAATAGAGAATATGCATGGAATATATCAAATATGATCAAAGCATTGATGCTGCAGTATTATGTAGCAATTATAGTAAATCCTACCAATTTCTTCTTACATTCACTCAATTCATATAAGTTCTATCAATTAATTATCGTATAAAATAACTCTAATTTAAGAGTTATCGGTCTTGTTGAAATTTTGGGCCTTAGATGTGAATTTAGAAGGATAATGGCTTGCTTTCTTTCTCTTGAGTTGCCTTTCAACGGTGAGAGTTAGTTGGATGACCTTATACATGGTCTCCAATTATTGCAACTCGACAACGTCGCCAATATCTTGATTAAGTCCACGAATGAACCTAGCCACTTCTTGCTCCTCAGGCTCGTCTAATCCACAACGCATCTTAAGTGTCTCAAATTTTGCGAGATACTCATCCACTGACTGGCTATTTTGTCGGAGGCTATGCAATTGTTGGTAAAGCTCATGCTTGTAGTGCTTTGGTATGAACCTCTTTCTCATGAGGGTTTTCATCTCCCTCCATGTAGTGATAGGATCACCATATTCAAGTAACTTCTTGGCCTTGAGGCCGGCCCACCATAGGGCGGCATGGCCCGATAACTCAAGAGAGACCAACTAAATCTTAACTCTCTCGGAGTAGTCATGGCATTCAAAGACCTTTTCAACTTTGTCTACTCAATCTAGGAATGTGTTTCCGTCACATGTCCCATTGAATGGCGGGATAGACAATTTGGAATTTCGTAGATCGTGGTCATATTTACGGCTACGTGGATGGTAATTCTCCTCTTCATCCAACGTCCATTCATCATCTTCAAAACAGTCATATCCTCATAATCTTCTTCTTTGGCGTTCAGTCCATTCATCATCCTCTTGGTGATATCGAGGATCTTGTTGAGGATTTCTTCCATGGGGGCGTTCTATCCTTCGTTGGATTGAGGTTTCTAGTGAGGTGTCCCTTGAATGGATGTCCCTACGAGGATTGTGTGTCCTTGGTTCGCGGGATTGATTGAATCTTAAGTCCATGTCCTCAACTCATTGGGTTAGGGAAGTCACCACTTTAATCAAGCCTTCGATTTGACCATGCATGCTTGATTCACCCTCGTGATGGATGGAAGGTTCGGTAGATGGAACTTCTTTTCCACAAATGGCGTCCATGTTTTGAGCGTTTTCACGGATAATTCCTGTAACGACCCCTTATCCCAGCAAGATATTGTCCGCTCTAGGGATTGGGCCGTAGCCCAATATCCTCCCCTCACGGCTTTGTTTAGCGAGGACTTCCCAGTCGGTCACCCAACCTGGTACTACTCTCGCCGAAGCACTGTAACACCCGGAAACCTTGACTTCTAGTTTTAAGTTATAATTGCCGAGTTTTAAATTGTAAGCCATATGGGGTTTTAATTCGTAGAAATAGTAAATCAAGTTCAAATGGCGAATGGGAAGTTTTGTTAGTATCCTAGGAATAGAATAGAATATTTGGAGAGATAAGAAATTTTGGGAGAAAACCGAACTGATAGAATAAATACTAGTTAAGTAGAAAGTTAAGTAAAAAGGGTAATTAGGTAATTTATTAAGTAAGATTTTATTAAAAAGGTTAAAGTCTCTCTCTCCTTCCTCACTATCTCCTCCACGCACGCGAGCTCCTCTTCCTTAGGCGATTTTTCTCCTCTTCCATCGCCATTTCCATTGACCCATCCTCTCCTCCATTTTTAGGCGTTTTCTTCTCCAAGTTTCTTCAACAAAACAACGTGCTAGGTAAGCTCTACGTTTTGGTTAAGTTTATTTGTGGTTTTAGGGTTATTTCGATTTAGGGTTTGTGAGGAAAAATTAGGGTTTTTGTTAGAAATTGTTAGGGTTGTTTATGTATTACTCATTGATGATATATTAATGATTTTTGAGGTTGTTGAAGTAGAGTAATGATGTTTGATGATGTTAATGTGAGATCTAGGTTGTTGGAAATGTGGTTGAAAGACATTAATGAGTTTTGAAGCTTGTGAACACCAAGTGTTTGATGAAATGCCTAAAAGAAAAGAGTTTGAGTGTATAGAAGAATTTGTCCTAGCTAGAGAAGTCAATTGTTTAGATTTGATGTTCGTGAGTCGATATTAATGGTTTGTTGTTAAATGCCCTAGGTGACTCAAGCTCAAGGGCGGTGCTCGGCATATTTAGGACGCCAGGTAAGTGAGCGTTAGGCTTTCTGGCCACTAAGGCCCTACGTCGTACAATGTTGATGATGTTTGATGTGATGAAAAAGGTGGAAATAAGGGTTGGTAGAAAGGACGGGTAGTTTCAAGTAGTGCTTTAGTGATTTAAGTAGTGCCCGTTTGATAGGTTTTTCCTTACGTATGTATTACCTCATGCATCAGGTTTTACTAAAGTGCATACGAACTATTTATGAGCATGTTTTATGAAAATGTTGAATTAATCAATGAAACGAAAATGTTTTATAAATGTCATGCATATATATGAAATGTCATGTTTAGCACGCTCCTTACTAAGCATTAGGCTTAATGTAGTTATTGTATGATGTAGGTGACGGGAACGAAGGTGAGGAACCTCCCTATGAAGATCAAGTGTAGAGGGTTTGTGGCGGAGCTCGTGGCGGCGGAGCATGTTTTGGCTTGGCTTGAAGACTCATGGTTAGATGAATTTTTTGAGAGTCTTTGGGTGAAGTTGGGATAATGATGACCTTGATGGATTTTAGTACGTTTTGATATGTTTTGGGATGTATGGGGATTGAATAGATTGTTTATAGTGTTTTAAATAGTTTTGATGTTTTTCAAACAGGATGGATATGTTAAATGTTTAAATGGAACCACACGGTTCGTTTTTATGAAATTTGATTATGGTTAAAGTAAATTGTGTCGTTTTGAGAAATTGGGTAAAAGTTATGTTTAAGGTGTGTTTTATGGAGGTAGGAAAAGATTGTGTAAAAAGGGGTGAGATAGGTGAAGGGTTTAATTGGTGTTGAGTGAACTGTGTTTAAAGGTGAAGTGCAGGGGCGAAGGATGACGAAGAAGGGAAAAAGAGGTATGGCTCTCTGGCGAAATCCAGAGAGCCTGGCGATTACTATTCACTGGGTGGCGAGTAATCGCCCCTGTGGCAAAAAGGGGCGCCACTCTCTGGAGAAAATCCAGAGAGTGTGGCGACTGTTCGCCACAATTGTGGCGAACAGTCGCCTATGGCGCCCAGTCGCCACCCATGCTGCCATTTTAAAAAAAATATATATATATTTTATTTAAATTGTTTCCTTTATTAGTTAATTGTTTTAATTAATTAAGTTTATTGTTTTAGTAATTGTTTCAAATGGCTTACCAAACGAACTCCGATTTCTATTTCGATTTCAATTTTGATTAAGGTTTCCGCTTAAGCACAGTTAAAGTTAAAGTTTTAAAAAAAAAAAAATTTATTTACGATATCACAGGTTACGGGTCGTGACAAACTTATGGTATCAGAGAGATAGAGTTTTAAAAGCGATTTTGTGATATGCCTGCCAAACACACCGCCGTACGAGGACTCTCCATCGACTGTAAGTGTTTAAGTTTAAGTATGATTCCTAGATGTTTATTGTTTTATGTTGTCTAATATGTTTAGGAACGAAAAAATGCCGAGAGCACCTAGACCGCCTCCAGGAAATCCTATGGACCAATTTATGGGTATATTGCAACAACAGTCGGATCAGATTGGAGTTTTACTAAATCGGGATGGAAATGGTAACGGGAGTGGACAAGGGAGTTCTTCCCGGGACCAAAGTGGAGAGAGATTCCGACGCCTTGGGCCTCCAGCTTTTGATGGACAGTCTTCAGATCCCTCGAGTGCAGAACAGTGGATTCGTAAAATTGAAAGCATGTTTGCCTATGCAAAGGTGGAGGAAGCCGATAAAGTGATGTTTGCATCGTTTAATTTAGAAGAAGATGCACTATTTTGGTGGAAACACGGCTCATGTTCTAATTGATACTGGGGCAACCCATTCCTTTATAGCACAGAATTATGCAGTTAAGTGGAGTTTAGATGTCGTCCAAGCTGATCATAGTTATAGTGTTATGTTGCCTTCCGGAGAGTATCTTCACTCAGATCGAGCGATTGAGGGTGAAGTCATATCTGTTGGTGGTAGGCAGTTGTATGCAAACCTGATTGTCATACGTATGAAGGGGTATGATGTGATTTTGGGCATGGATTGGTTGTTCAGGCACTACGCCACAATCAATTGCAGGTCGGGAGTAGTAGGTCTTGGACCTCCGAGTGGGGAAAGTTATGACTTTACAGCGACCCTCAGATCTAGTGATATGCCTCTTGTTATGTCAATGAGTGCCCGGTACTCCACAAAACCTCAATGTTTCAATTTTGTGGCGAGTATTGTGGATGTAAGGAAACGAGAAGAACTAAGGTTGAATAACATGATGGTGGAGGGAGATTCTACTGAAGTATTCCTTGATGAGTTACCCAGCTTGCCTGTGTGCGCTTTGAACTCGATGAAGCATGGATGCTTTGGGTTGATAGCGAACGTTGAGGAAGTAAACATGCAAGAGAAGTTGAAAATTTGTGACATTCCAGTTGTAAGAGATTTTGCGGAGGTATTCCTGGACGAGTTGCCTGGCTTGCCTCCGGATCGAGAAATGGAGTTCACCATTGAAATTATTCCTGGTTCAGCGCCAGTGTCCAAGAATCCTTACAGAATGGCGCCGGTTGAACTTAGGGAGTTGCAAGTTCAGTTAAAGGAGCTAACAGATAAGGGCTTTGTCCGACCGAGCGTTTCTCCTTGGGGCGCTCCGGTGTTGTTTGTGAAAAAGAAAGATGGCTCCTTAAGAATGTGCGTGGATTACCGCAAGTTGAATAAGCTGACCATAAAGAATAAGTATCCATTACCGAGGATAGATGACCTGTTTGACCAGTTACAAGGTGCTGCAGTGTTTTCTAAGATTGATTTGCGTTCTGGGTATTATCAGTTGAGGATTAGAGCCGAGGATGTACCAAAGACTGCCTTCAGAACACGTTATGGGCACTACGAGTTTATGGTTATGTCCTTCGGTTTGACCAATGCTCCAGCAGCATTTATGGACCTCATGAACAGAGTGTTTCGGGAGTTCTTGGACAAGTTTGTTATAGTGTTCATAGATGACATATTAATTTATTCCCGAAACGACAAGGAGCATGCAGAGCACTTAAAAGCCGTTTTAACTACTTTGAAGCGACATCAGTTGTACGCTAAGCTTTCTAAGTGCGAATTCTGGCTGAATCAGGTGAATTTCTTAGGCCACGTGATTTCAAGAGAAGGCGTTTCAGTGGATCCGGCCAAAATTCAAGTGGTAAAGGATTGGCCTCAACCGAAAAATGCAGGTGATGTACGGAGTTTTGTAGGCCTAGCAGGGTATTATCGGAAATTTATCCAAGGGTTTTCGGTAATTGCTAAGCCGTTGATGAACTTGACAAAGAAAGAAGTAAAGTATGAATGGACTAAGGGGTGTGAAGAAAGCTTTCAGACCTTGAAGCGGAAGTTGACCACAGCACCTTTATTGACTCTGCCAGTGGAGAATGGGGTATACTGTATTTATTGTGACGCGTCCAAAGTTGGTTTGGGATGCGTGTTAATGCAGGAAGGAAAGGTCATTGCCTATGCTTCGAGACAATTGAAAAGTTATGAAGAAAATTACCCAACGCATGATTTAGAACTGGCAGCGGTGGTATTCGCATTAAAGATATGGAGACACTACCTTTATGGACAGAAATGTGAAGTGTTTTCAGATCACAAAAGTTTAAAATACATGTTCACACAGAAGGATTTGAATATGAGACAGAGAAGATGGTTAGAATTTGTGAAAGACTACGACTTCGAAATCAAGTATCACCCCGGAAAAGCAAATACAGTGGCAGATGCTTTGAGCAGGATGCCTAGAACAGAGGAGTCAGTTGTTTTCTGTATGTCAGCTTCATTGAAAAAGGAGATGCAAGAGTTTGAACTCGAGTTAGTTCCAGAACTTTCGGCTCTTTTAGCTGACTTGACAATACGGCCTACTCTGTTGGACAAGATAAAAGAGGCACAACAGTTAGATACAGAGGAAAAGATGGCCATTGTAGCAAAGTTGTCAGTTGTACCTTCAGATTTCAGTTACTCAATGGATGGCCTTCTGAGATTTCGTGACCGCTTGTACGTTCCGAAGGATGAAGGGTTGAGGAAGATAGTCATGTCAGAGGCTCATTCATCTATGTCCTCAGTGCATCCAGGTAACACCAAGATGTACCGAGATCTGAAAGTGCACTATTGGTGGCCGAATATGAAGCGTAATGTGGCCGATTATGTACAATCATGTCTTGTCTGCCAACAAGTTAAGGCAGAACACCAGAGACCAGGTGGGATGTTGCAACCACTACCGATTCCCGAGTGGAAGTGGGATCAAATTGCAATGGACTTCGTGGTTGGACTACCGAGGACAGTAAAGGGGCACGACAGCATATGGGTCGTGGTTGATAGATTGACGAAAGCGGCTCATTTCTTGCCTGTAAAGATGACTTACACGATGAATCGGTTTGCCGAACTCTATGTCCAAGAGATTATTAGACTACACGGGGTTCCTATGTCGATTGTTTCAGATCGGGACCCCAGGTTTACATCGAGATTCTGGAAAAGTTTACAGAGCGCTATGGGAACTAAGCTAACTTTTAGCACGGCATTCCACCCATAGATCGACGGACAGTCTGAAAGAACGATTCAGATACTCGAAGATATGCTAAGGGCATGCGTGTTAGAGTTTCAGTCGTCATGGAGCCGATATTTGCCTTTGATCGAGTTTGCCTATAATAATAGTTATCAGTCCATGATCGGAATGGCTCCATACGAAGCGCTTTATGGCAGAAAATGTAGGTTGCCACTATATTGGGATGAAGTGGGCGAAGCTAGATTGATCGGCCCTGAGATTTTACAACAATTGTCCGAGAAGGTTTCATTGATTAGACAAAGAATGGAGACCGCACAAAGTCGCCAGAAGAGTTACGCAGATCGAAGAAGAAGAGATTTGGAATTTGCGATTGGTGACGAAGTATTTTTAAAGGTTTCGCCATTCAAGGGCGTGGTTCGATTTGGTAGAAGAGGGAAGTTAAATCCACGGTATGTCGGACCGTTTCGGATTACAGAAAGGATTGGAGCTACAGCGTATAGGCTTCAATTACCGTTGTCTATGGAGGGCGTACATAATGTCTTCCACGTGTCGATGTTGAGGAAGTGTATGCGGGACCCTACGCACGTGGTAGAGCCAGTGAATCTTGAAATACAGCCAACGTTGACCTATGAAGAAAGGCCGATACAGATTTTGGAATCGTCAGTTAAAGTCCTGCGTAATAAGTCAATCCCTCTCGTTAAGGTATTATGGAGAAATCAGAACGTAGAGGAAGCAACGTGGGAGCGACAACAGGACATGATGGACAGATATCCGGATTTATTCAGGTATGAAATTTTGGGCGCAAAATTCCAAATAAGGAGGGTAGGATGTAACACCCGGAAACCTTGACTTCTAGTTTTAAGTTATAATGGCCGAGTTTTAAATTGTTAGCCATATGGGGTTTTAATTCGTAGAAATAGTAAATCAAGTTCAAATGGCGAATGGGAAGTTTTGTTAGTATCCTAGGAATAGAATAGAATATTCGGAGAGATAAGAAATTTTGGGAGAAAACCGAATTGATAGAATAAATACTAGTTAAGTAGAAAGTTAAGTAAAAAGGGTAATTAGGTAATTTATTAAGTAAGATTTTATTAAAAAGGTTAAAGTCTCTCTCTCCTTCCTCACTATCTCCTCCACGCACGCGAGCTCCTCTTCCTTAGGCGATTTTTCTCCTCTTCCATCTCCATTTCCATTGACCCATCCTCTCCTCCATTTTTAGGCATTTTTCTTCTCCAGTTTTCAACAAAACAACGTGCTAGGTAAGCTCTACGTTGTGGTTAAGTTTATTTGTGGTTTAGGTTATTTCGATTTAGGGTTTGTGAAGAAAAATTAGGGTTTTTGTTAGAAATCGTTAGGGTTGTTTATGTATTACTCATTGATGATATATTAATGATTTTTGAGGTGTTGAAGTAGAGTAATGATGTTTGATGATGTTAATGTGAGATCTAGGTTGTTGGAAATGTGGTTGAAAGACATTAATGAGTTTTGAAGCTTGTGAACACCAAGTGTTTGATGAAATGCCTAAAAGAAAAGAGTTTGAGTGTATAGAAGAATTTGTCCTAGCTAGAGAAGTCGATTGTTTAGATTTGATGTTCGTGAGTCGATATTAATGGTTGTTGTTAAATGCCCTATGAATGATGAATGATGAATGATGAATGATGAATGATGAATGATGAATGATGAATGATGAATGATGAATGATGAATGATGAATGATGAATGATGAATGATGAATGATGAATGATGAATGATGAATGATGAATGATGAATGATGAATGATGAATGATGAATGATGAATGATGAATGATGAATGATGAATGATGAATGATGAATGATGAATGATGAATGATGAATGATGAATGATGAATGATGAATGATGAATGATGAATGATGAATGATGAATGATGAATGATGAATGATGAATGATGAATGATGAATGATGAATGATGAATGATGAATGATGAATGATGAATGATGAATGATGAATGATGAATGATGAATGATGAATGATGAATGATGAATGATGAATGATGAATGATGAATGATGAATGATGAATGATGAATGATGAATGATGAATGATGAATGATGAATGATGAATGATGAATGATGAATGATGAATGATGAATGATGAATGATGAATGATGAATGATGAATGATGAATGATGAATGATGAATGATGAATGATGAATGATGAATGATGAATGATGAATGATGAATGATGAATGATGAATGATGAATGATGAATGATGAATGATGAATGATGAATGATGAATGATGAATGATGAATGATGAATGATGAATGATGAATGATGAATGATGAATGATGAATGATGAATGATGAATGATGAATGATGAATGATGAATGATGAATGATGAATGATGAATGATGAATGATGAATGATGAATGATGAATGATGAATGATGAATGATGAATGATGAATGATGAATGATGAATGATGAATGATGAATGATGAATGATGAATGATGAATGATGAATGATGAATGATGAATGATGAATGATGAATGATGAATGATGAATGATGAATGATGAATGATGAATGATGAATGATGAATGATGAATGATGAATGATGAATGATGAATGATGAATGATGAATGATGAATGATGAATGATGAATGATGAATGATGAATGATGAATGATGAATGATGAATGATGAATGATGAATGATGAATGATGAATGATGAATGATGAATGATGAATGATGAATGATGAATGATGAATGATGAATGATGAATGATGAATGATGAATGATGAATGATGAATGATGAATGATGAATGATGAATGATGAATGATGAATGATGAATGATGAATGATGAATGATGAATGATGAATGATGAATGATGAATGATGAATGATGAATGATGAATGATGAATGATGAATGATGAATGATGAATGATGAATGATGAATGATGAATGATGAATGATGAATGATGAATGATGAATGATGAATGATGAATGATGAATGATGAATGATGAATGATGAATGATGAATGATGAATGATGAATGATGAATGATGAATGATGAATGATGAATGATGAATGATGAATGATGAATGATGAATGATGAATGATGAATGATGAATGATGAATGATGAATGATGAATGATGTTCCTAGCTAAGAGAAGTCGATTGTTTAGATTTGATGTTCGTGAGTCGATATTAATGGTTGTTGTTAAATGCGCCTAGGTGACTCACGCTCAAGGGCGGTGCTTGGCATATTTAGGACGCCAGGTAAGTTGCGAGTTAGGCCCTTTTTTTTTCCGGCACTAAGGCCCTACGTCGTTCAATTGTTGATGATGTTTGATGTGATGAAAATGTTGGAAAATAAGGGTTGTATGAAAGGACGGGGTAGTTTCAAGTTAGGTGCTTAGTGATTTAAGTAGTGCCTGGTTTGATCGGTTTTTCCTTACGTAGTATACTTCATGCATCAGGTTTTACTAAAGTGCATACGAACTATTATGAGCCTGTTTTATGCAATGTGTATTAATCAATGATACATGAATGATGAGTGGTGACTGAATGATAATGATGAATGATGAATGATGAATGATTTGAATGATGAATGATGAATGATGAATGATGAATGAACTACGGGGCAAGTCATAAATGTACTACGGGGCAAGTCACGAATGTACTACGGGGCAAGTCATGAATGTACTATGGGGCAAGTCATGAATGTACTACGGGGCAAGAAAATGGTTTAAAAGAAATGAAACGAAAATGTTTTATAAATGTCATGCATATATATGAAATGTCATGTTTAGCACGCTCCTTACTAAGCATTAGGCTTAATGTAGTTATTGTATGATGTAGGTGACGGGAACGAAGGTGAGGAACCTCCCTATGAAGATCAAGTGTAGAGGGTTGGTGGCGGAGCTCGTGGCGGCGGAGCGTGTTTTGGCTTGGCTTGAAGACTCATGGTTAGATGGTTTTTTTGAGAGTCTTTGGGTGAAGTTGGGATAATGATGACCTTGATGGATTTTAGTACGTTTTGATATGTTTTGGGATGTATGGGGATTGAATAGATTGTTTATAGTGTTTTAAATAGTTTTGATGTTTTTCAAACAGGATGGATATGTTAAATGTTTAAATGGAACCACACGGTTCGTTTTTATGAAATTTGATTATGGTTAAAGTAAATTGTGTCGTTTTGAGAAATTGGGTAAAAGTTATGTTTAAGGTGTGTTTTATGGAGGTAGGAAAAGATTGTGTAAAAAGGGGTGAGATAGGTGAAGGGTTTAATTGGTGTTGAGCGAACTGTGTTTAAAGGTGAAGTGCAGGGGCGAAGGATGACGAAGAAGGGAAAAAGAGGTATGGCTCTCTGGCGAAATCCAAAGAGCCTGGCGATTACTCGTCACTGGGTGGCGAGTAATCGCCCCTGTGGCAAAAAGGGGCGCCACTCTCTGGAGAAAATCCAGAGAGTGTGGCGACTGTTCGCCACAATTGTGGCGAACAGTCGCCTATGGCGCCCAGTCGCCACAAATTGTGGCGCCTAGTCGCCACAAATTGTGGCGCCCAGTCGCCACCCATGCTGCCATTTAAAAAAAAAAATAAATATTTTATTTAAATTGTTTCCTTTATTAGTTAATTGTTTTAATTAATTAAGTTTATTGTTTTAGTAATTGTTTCAAATGGCTTACCAAACGAACTCCGATTTCTATTTCGATTTCAATTTTGATTAAGGTTTCCGCTTAAGCACAGTTAAAGTTAAAGTTTAAAAAAAAAAAAAATTTATTTACGATATCACGGGTTACGGGTCGTGACAAGCACTTTTAACTTCGGGGTTCTTTTGGGATCCATTGCCAATTGTGCTCCAAACGCGTCTTGCTATCTTGAGAGGGTCTCTTTACATATGTTTCATTTCCACATACTTCCCCAAGCAATGTAGAATTGTGACGACCCCCTTTTTACGACCTGTCACCTTCCGATTCGCCCGAGCAGACGTACCGCCATCTGGTTCCGATTCGTGCAGCCATCGTACCATACTTACACATCCGGGTCATCACAATCACCCCCCCCCCTCGGGGCCCAACATCCTCGTTGGCCACATTTCTGGTTGGGTACAGAATCTGATACCATTTGTAACGACCCTTTATCCCAGCAAGATATTGTCCGCTCTGGGAATTGGGCCGCAGCCCAATATCCTCCCCTCACGACTTTGTTTGGCGAGGACTTCCAGTCGGTCACCCAACCTGGTACTATTCTCACCGAAGCACTTTTAACTTCGGAGTTCTTATGGGATCCGTTGCCAATTGTGCTCCAAAACGCGTCTTGCTATCTTGGGAGGGTCTCTTTACATATGTTTCATTTCCACATACTTCCCCAAGCGATGTGGGATTGTTTACGACCCCTCACCTTTCAGTTCGCCTGCACGGACGTATTGCCATCCGGATTCCGGTTCGTGCAGCCATCGTACCATACTTACACATCCGGGTCATCACAATTTCCCTCTTTGTCTTAACCATTTACAGCTTAGAAATAGGTAATTACAAGTGTTGAAGTACTTAAAGTTTATTATAGGAAAGGTATTAACTTTAAGTCTTAAGGATTTTTGGAGGGAAAATTTGAATTTGAATTTGAATTTAATTTTTTTTTAATTAGTTAAAGTTGATTACTTTTAAGGAAATAGGGATATGATTAATTATTAAGGTCTTAGGAATGCTTAGAATAAACTAAGGCAATAAAATAAACTAATAATAACAATAAATTTCATTAAGTAATTTTAACGAACACCTTGTATGCAATCCTAAGATAGATTAATAAACACTCAAGTTAATGACTTTATACAAGATTTTGTTCTTATAACTTTAGTACTTAGTCAATGTATCAATATTAAAGAAGTTCTCCTCGGGCGTACCTTACCCGATTGGAAAATCAAGTCTAATTCTAAAAAACCTTAAATAAGATTCTTATATTAATATTTAAGGTTAAGATAAGATATAAAACTTGCTGCAAATGTGAAAATACAGAATGAAAATGACGAAAATAACAATCAAAAGAAAAGGAACAAAAGCAAACAACAATCGGGTAAGAGAAACCCAAACCCGCGGTCAAAGATGTGCTCTAAAATTCAACCGACTCTCATTAAACTGAAAAGTGATCAACTAGAGATTAGTAGGGGACTAAAGGATGAAGAGAAAGAGGTCAAATGTGATAGGAAAAACTGTTGGAAATTAGTTCAGATCTAAGGGAACAGTAACGTGTAAAAAATGTTTTGAAAGAAAAACCCAAATGTGCTTCACCTGATTTTTGAGTCACTTAAAAACGATTTTTGTGCTGAAGTTTTGATCAATTTTATTTGCAATAAAAATGTTCAGGGGAAGCCTCAAGTAGTAATTGTCATGTGATAACTCCACAATGGGCCAAGTGGTAGTCACCACTATAACGACCCATTTTCCCAGTAAGATATTGTCCGCTCTAGGGATTGGGTTGTAGCCCTATATCCTCCCCTCACAGATTTGTTTGGTAATGACTTCTCAGTCGGTCACCCAACATGGTACTGCTCTCACCGGAGCACTTTTAACTTCGGAGTTCTTATGGGATCTGATGTTAATTGTGCTCTAAAACGAGTCTTACTATCTTATGAGAGTTTTCTTACATATGTTTCATTTCTATATACCTCTTAAAGCGATATAGGATTGTGATGTAACGACCTGCCACCTCCCGGCGTTCCCCTCAAGGGCCTCCCCAGAGGTACAACCATCGTACACAATTGAGTCATCACAATCACCCCTCTTTAGGGGCTTAACGTCTTCGTTGGCCACATTTTCGGTTGGGTACAGGCTCTGATACCATTTATAATGACCCATTTTTCCAGTAAAATATTGTTCGCTCTAGGGATTAGGCCGTAGCCTAATATCCTCCACTCATGGATTTATTTGCCGAGGACTTCCCAGTCGGTCACCCAACATAATACTGCTCTCACCGGAGCACTTTTAACTTCGGAGTTCTTATGGAATCCGATGCCAATTGTGCTCCAAAACACATCTTACTATATTAGGAGAGTTTCCTTACATATGTTTCATTTCCATATATCTCCTCAAGCGATGCGGGATTGTGATGTAACAACCTGCCACCTCCCGGCGTTCCCCTCAAGCGCCTCCCCAGTAGTACAGTCATTGTACACAATTGGGTCATCACAACCTCAATCAAGCCACCATACGTGACTAAGTCTAAATGGTGATAAAAGTCTAACTAATGGCTTAGAGTTTGCCAAATAAAAGAAAAAAGAAAAAAGGCTAAAATTATATGGAGTTGTCTCCCAGAAGACAAATTTCGGCTTCTAATACTCCAGCTGGTGCTCTAATGATTTCTTCATGGTAATCCGAGCTCTCCAAGGAGGTACTCCATGTCAGAAGGTGAAGGGGATGATTCATGTCCATTAAGCAAGTTTTCCACATGCATTCCTCTCATAGATTCATACCTGCAAAAGAGACATGTAATGAGTAGAGAGAATAAATAAAGTTTGGGCCTTTATCGGATTTTCATGTGATTGGGCCCCTAGGCATGTCAAAGTGATAAAAGTTTATATTTTCATATAAAAGTTTGATGATTTTTGTAGTTGATTTTAAAGTAAGTAATTTTCCTTTTATTTTTTTGCAAATACTTTTATAAAATCTTAAATATGTTTTGAAACTGTAATATATATTTTGTTTAAGAACTTCAACTATTTATTTAAAGCAATTTCGAACTATCTCTGTGATGTAGATCTGTCCCTAATCTAAAATAACCACTACTCCCAATTAAAAGATTTGATCCCGATTAATAAACTTCCTTAAAACAAATGTAAACCCTAAAGCCTAAGGTACGCATAAGACGCAAGTAAATCATGATTGGGTGTTTGTGTGACGACCCCGACCCCACGTCGGTGCCGCCACGACCTGTGCCGTAACATACGTACATACTACCCTTGCCCGTTCTCATTAATTTTTTTCTTTTCTTTTTGTTTTCATTTTCATTTCATTCATCATTTCCTTTTCATTTCATTCGTTTAATCATTAGAGAACGGACTTGGGCAATCCATCTATATCTATCGACATTTTGGCTCTAACTTAGAACATTTAATCATACATGCATAGGGGTAATTAACCCCAATCAACGAAGGACTATTTGCCTGTGGAAATCCCTAGCGGAAGACATATAATAATCAATACGTAGGGTCCATATATATAAAATAAGCTGAACTTAATTGCAAGAGTTAAAACTGTAGAACAGGGGTTTCGGTTGTGTCTTAACTCTCTGGAATTGACTATGACCAAAATCGGTCGACATGGCCTAATGCTAAAAAGAACAGTAAGGCATAGTTTCAGTCGACGCTTTACATTCGGCAGACAATGCTTCCTCTCGGGTTCATCAATTTGAACAGTGTCGGGATAAATAACACTTAACTTCTCTCGGGTTTCTTCAATTTAAATAGTGGGGGTCGGGATAAATAACAGTTAACTTCTCTTGGGTTTCTTTAATTTAAACAGTGGGGGTAGACGTGGCCTCTGTAATTAAATCGGTCGACGTTCTCGACAGAACACTTATCGACCGAACTTCACCCTCAAATGGTCGACGTTATCAACCGAACTTGTCCCTGAAATGGTCGATGTCGTCAACCGAACTCCTTACTAAATACCTTCATCCAAATCATTGATTAATCGGTCGACGTTATCGACCGAACTCTCAAATAAAACTTAACAACTTAATTTAATATTTCCTGCCCGACATCGATCGAACTCTTAATGAAAACTTAACACCATAATATTAACTATTTGGTCGACGTTATCACCCGTAACTTTGGATGACAACTTTGATCGACGTTATCGCCCACAACTTTGGACGACATTTCTCTACCAGAATACTTAACCGAGACTTGTACAATTTCCATCCCTGTATCACCTATTACCCGAACGATCGCCCCTTTCTGGCGATCGATCGGCTAGCTCTCTGGATTTTGTCCAGAGAGCTGTTTTCACCTTCTTTCCCTGTGTAACCTAAAATCATCAAACCGACCTAAAAACGACACTTCTCAACTCAAATCATCAAACCTATTTTTAAAGCATCAAAACTCATTCCAAATCATCAAAATCAATCTCTAATTCATCAAAGCCTAATTCGTACATCAATATCAGACCTATTTCATCAAAACATCAATCTATTCATTCATATATAACGGAAGCTAATTAAATCCTCAAAATACATCAAAACAACATTTTTTTTTTCTTTAACCTATCCAGACACCAAGCATCCTAAAAAGAGTATCTATACAATTCAATCTACATTATCAACCATCCGCCCGTTTCAACCCAAAACTACCCAAAACACTTAACCTATAACTCCCACAGGTCGTGTTCGCATCGACTACGCCAGCACGCTCCCACGAGCATCCTCCATCGAACTGCAGGCTTGTCAGGTGGAGGGATATCATCCTCACCTTGCTTATAGTCACCTACACCATAAAGACACCTATGAGATAAAAATCTCAGCAAGTTCTACGTAAATGCTATGCATGAACATGTATATGCAGTTTTCATGAAAGTCGTCCATATCATTTCATTTATCAGTACGTGTCAGTCTATGGTTATCGGAAACGCTCGACAGATGGATAGGGCACGTCAAGCGGTTAGATAGCCCACACCATCTTAAGGGAGGGAAACCCGCTCACCACGAAACACCGGGTCTGAACCTCATCCCCAATAACCCCATGCCATGGTTATTTACTGTGATACTTTACTTTCGTTCTTTACATTTCCATTTTCATGAAATCAATGCACAAATTCCTTTTTCATGACATTTATAAACAATGATGCATGACAAACAATAGCATAACATAAACATACATCGTGTATACCATCAAGACGATAAAAGCGTAACCTATAAAAGCAACTAATCCTAACTACCCAACCAAAGCAATTAAACAAACCAAACACCAACAATCCTAAACACAAATTCCAATATATGGTGTAGGCCAATCGGTCACAGTAAGTCACGAGAACTTACCTGTTGTCCTTAGCACACCGAGCTTCGTCCTTAAACTTTGTTCACCTAAGCCAATCCACAACACACGGCATTAAAACCGAGCCTAAACAATCAAATTTCAAGACTAGCAAAACCCCTAATTAAAGGGTATCTCCTAATACCACAATACTCTTTTCTCGGGCGTTTTATCGAGCAATCCGAGCTCAACATATTCTAAACCTCCCTTAGTTGTGTTTTCAGAAACCTCACAACCGAGCTTAACAAAAATCTACATATATCTATCCTTTCAACCTAATCATCTCCAAAAATCATAAATACTGTGTCTCTATCGATTTATAACATAAATCTTCAATTTCATTCAAAACCCAAATCCGAAACCCGAAGCTATAATCTCTCAGAACCGAAGTCTAACGCCTCAAATCCATAGTATCTTACCTAGAGTGCCGCTTGGAGAAGAAAACGTGAAGAATCGATCACCGGAGGGAAGCAAGTTATCGGCGTGAAGGAGAAGTTGGAAGGGCATAAGAGAAATCGCCAGAGAAGTTCTCTCTGGAGGAATTTCGTGAATGTGAAAGGAGAAAGAGGGATTTATGATTTTTAAGTTAAAGTTGATTTGTCAATTATAATTTCACCCTTCAGCTTAATTACCCTCCTAGTTCGTTATTTAACTATCGACTCGGTTTCTCCAAGTTTTCTTATTTCACCAGAAATTCCAATTTATTCTTAGGGTTCTAACAAAACTTTCCGTTTACAAAACGGACCTAGTTTACTAAAATACCCTTTATATCATGAGAGATATCAAAACTCATAAATAGGCATTACGTTACATCTCCAAAAACTCCAATTCACCCATATAGTCCTAATAAGACTTCTCGTTCGCAAAACGGGATAAATTTGACATATTTATGAAAATACCATTACACGGCAGATTCCAAAACCTAAAAATTCGGGTGTTATAGTTTGAGTATAAAACAGCACCAACCTTGCTAGTATCCTAACTAGTTTATGGACTCCTCCAAGAAAACTTTGGAATATTGGCATGCAATGGTTAGAGTCTAAATTATGAAAATACATTAGTCCCAACTTGTGTAACCCCCCCGAACCCACCTCGGCTCGGTGCGCTACTTTGCACAACTTTACGACAATTAAAACGAAGTTTAAAATAATTTTTGATAAAAATTTTACTCGATTTTTTGGATTTTTTTAACCCTAAAAAATGGTTGGAAAATGTGCGTAAAATACGTGCAAAATATGTCGAAAAAGGTCGGGTTAAAAAATATTTGAAAATGGTAAAATTTGAAAAAAAAAAAAACCAAAATGGCCACCATGGGCGTCGGCGCGCACATCGCGCGCTGCCGCTGCACATGTGCGCAACCCGCACGCACCTGGGGCGATTGATCGGCGTAAGAGCCGATCCATCGGCGCAAGAGCCGATCGATCGGCGCAAGAGCCGATCGATCGGCGCTGTGCATGTCCCAACAACGCGCACCAGCCATGCTTGGCCAGCGCGCCCTCTGCGCGCCACCTCCGGTCACCAGCGTTCCTCCTACACCTTTTCTCCATTTTCTTCAAATCTCACACAACCAAATCATCTAAAATTTACCCACAACTTTTTCCAACATTTATCACTTCTTGACACGTAAAAATCCCAGAAACCCGACTCTAAAACGTCAACAAAAACGTGAAAATGAGTTAAAACAAACGTCGTTTATTTTATGAAAAACAGAGCAGCATAATGACTAAATTTTCTAAACCAAAACCCTGAAACAAATGTTTATACACAAACTCCCAAAAAAACATCCAAAAGAGTTATAAAAATATCATCGTTTATACAACCAGCAATCCTAACAAACATCTAAAATACCAATCTCACATATCTCCCAGAAGCCCATGGTCGATACGCCTAGACAAATACCCGCACCGGCATGCCTCATGCGTCGCCAACTGTTCCCTAGTCCTAGCCTCCCTCATCTAGCTCACCTACAATCACGTTGTCACCTACACCACAGAACACAAAACGTAATCCTAATGCTTAGCAAGTAGAGAATAATGAATGTAGAAACACAATGCACACTCAACCCCTAACACATGCAGTTTCTACTCGCTCTGCTGTTCTTGTTTTGTTTTCGTTTCATTAATCATTCATAGAGCCCCTCGCAAGTGCTAACCTAGCACCCTAACGCGACTGAGCGACTCCAATAGAGTCCCTCGCAAGCGTCACCCTAACACGATGGGGCGACTCCAATAGAGTCCCTTGCAAGTGTCACCCTAACACGATGGGGCGACTCCAACTTTATTGTTCTCGTTTTGTTTCTTTTAGAGTCCCTTGCAAGTGTCACCCTAACACGATGGGGCGACTCCAATAGAGTCCCTCGCAAGCGTCACCCTAACACGATGGGGCGACTCCAATAGAGTCCCTCGCAAGCGTCACCCTAACACGATGGGGCGACTCCAATAGAGTCCCTCGCAAGCGTCACCCTAACACGATGGGGCGACTCCAATAGAGTCCCTCGCAAGCGTCACCCTAACACGATGGGGCGACTCCAATAGAGTCCCTTGCAAGTGTCACCCTAACACGACGGGGAGACTCCAATAGAGTCCCTCGCAAGCGTCACCCTAACACGATGGGGCGACTCCAATAGAGTCCCTCGCAAGCGTCACCCTAACACGATGGGGCGACTCCAATAGAGTCCCTCGCAAGCGTCACCCTAACACGATGGGGCGACTCCAATAGAGTCCCTTGCAAGTGTCACCCTAACACGACGGGGAGACTCCAATAGAGTCCCTTGCAAGTGTCACCCTAACACGATGGGGCGACTCCAATAGAGTCCCTTGCAAGTGTCACCCTAACACGATGGGGCGACTCCAATAGAGTCCCTCGCAAGCGTCACCCTAACACGATGGGGCGACTCCAATAGAGTCCCTCGCAAGCGTCACCCTAACACGATGGGGCGACTCCAATAGAGTCCCTTGCAAGTGTCACCCTAACACGATGGGGCGACTCCAATAGAGTCCCTTGCAAGTGTCACCCTAACACGATGGGGCGACTCCAATAGAGTCCCTCGCAAGCGTCACCCTAACACGATGGGGCGACTCCAATAGAGTCCCTCGCAAGCGTCACCCTAACACGATGGGGCGACTCCAATAGAGTCCCTTGCAAGTGTCACCCTAACACGATGGGGCGACTCCAATAGAGTCCCTCGCAAGCGTCACCCTAACACGATGGGGCGACTCCAATAGAGTCCCTCGCAAGCGTCACCCTAACACGATGGGGCGACTCCAATAGAGTCCCTCGCAAGCGTCACCCTAACACGATGGGGCGACTCCAATAGAGTCCCTTGCAAGTGTCACCCTAACACGATGGGGCGACTCCAATAGAGTCCCTCGCAAGCGTCACCCTAACACGATGGGGCGACTCCAATAGAGTCCCTTGCAAGTGTCACCCTAACACGATGGGGCGACTCCAATAGAGTCCCTCGCAAGCGTCACCCTAACACGATGGGGCGACTCCAATAGAGTCCCTCGCAAGCGTCACCCTAACACGACGGGGAGACTCCAATAGAGTCCCTTGCAAGTGTCACCCTAACACGATGGGGCGACTCCAATAGAGTCCCTTGCAAGTGTCACCCTAACACGATGGGGCGACTCCAATAGAGTCCCTTGCAAGTGTCACCCTAACACGATGGGGCGACTCCAATAGAGTCCCTTGCAAGTGTCACCCTAACACGATGGGGCGACTCCAATAGAGTCCCTTGCAAGTGTCACCCTAACACGATGGGGCGACTCCAATAGAGTCCCTTGCAAGTGTCACCCTAACTTCTCTCAACAACTTGATTCTTCCTCCCTTAAACTCTCTTCTTTCTCTTATGTTTTCATTTACATTACTTTCAACCACAACAATCACTAACCACTCCAACTTTATAGTTTTCTTCCCAAATTCTCTTCAAATTTTCACTCTTAACTCTTATACTTAAAATAACCCTAGTATTAACGTGAAGCTCCCATAACACATCTAATCTAAGGGCTACGTACGTTAGATGACAAATCCCGGGTGTTACACTTGAACATTTTGAATATAAGAGCTTATATATATATATATAAAAATAAGGATAATGTAATCTTTGAATGTAAGAATTATCAAATTCTCTAATTAAGGATTTCCAGAAAATAAGAGATAGAGTAATATTATGGATTAATTTAGAAATCTTAGACGAGATAAGGAATGATAAAAATAAATTTAAGGATACTTAGATGTTGATACCTACTCTTCAGAATTTGGTAACCTCAGCTCCATTAACAACCATTTATGAATCTTTTTTCGGAGTACACCATTATCTCAAGTTTTAGATTGAACTAATCGTTTAACGCAAATAGTTCATGGGAGAAAATCGAGTTATTTGGGCCCCAGAGGATTAACATGGCGAACTGATAGTTTTTGGATACGAGATATCCATCCTAGTCATTATGGACGCATTTGCCCAACTGACATGTCTGAAGAAATTCATGTCTCTAGCAACAATTTGCCCATAAAACTTATACTATATAAAGATTTCTAAAAAAATATATATTGTTTTAGTACTTAGAAGTTAGATTTGAGTTAAGAAATTATTGAGGTGGATAAAGTTAATCAATGGGAAGTTGATGAAACAAAAGATGCTAGAATATACGTTACGATTTAGTTCAAAAATTCAATGATTTTATCTTAAATATTTATTGAGTTGTTTTTGTTTTAAATGACTTGAATACATAGAAATGATATTAGATATTATTTTGAGGCTTTAAAGAATCAATGAAAAGTCAAGAAATTTATGTGTAGAGTTATATTCAGGTGACTGGATTTGATCATTACTCTAGAAAATTGATATCATTTTAGAAAATAAATCTAGGAAGAGCAATTTAATGATGTGAGAATTTAGAATCATCATGGTATAGGAAAAAGCTTGATAAAATTTGAGGTGACCAATAAGTAGTGAAAGTATTGAGGATCTTGTGATGGAAAATATATTGGAATGTTTAGCTTAAGAAAAAAAATTGAGAAAGAATTAATGTTGGATTATATTTGACAAATTGTTGGAATATAATTAATTAGATTAAAGCTGAGAATTTACGACAAGAATTTTATCTCCTAAGTATTCAGTGTTGCTCAATTTAGGAAATATGGAAGTTAGACTTTATTTAAGGAATTAGTATATCATGAAAAATATAGTCTATTAAAGAAAAATTTAATGTGAAATGATTATGGAGATTTATGAAAGTTAAATTTAGTGAAACTTTTAAAGATATTGAATTATGAATTTGAGAATTAGAATAAATTTTGTCCGATGAGACATAGAAATGGAGTTAAATTAAATAACTTTGAAAATTTAGGTTATAGTTGAGGAAGCTATGATCGATTGAGTGTTAAAGTGTATAGTTGATAACTCTTAAAAAAGAGTTATTTTATACTATTTTTATTTGATATAACTCGTATGATTTGAGTAAATATAAAAGGCAAGTGGTCAAAATTTTAGAAATTGCTATAAGTTGCTGCAGCATTGAAAGATTTTACGAATTTTATGTTTATTTTTTTTAAAAAAAATCAGATTATTAGCACTAATTTGAATTTTATTGTTATCACGTTTGGTTACAAATTTACTAGCATGAAAGTAAAAAAGAAAGATTAGATTTTTATTTGAATGACAAAAGAGCAAATATTGGAGAAATAGCTAGAATCAAGGAGAGAGAAAATTTGACATGCCAAGGAGACCCAAAGCTAAATCACAATCCAAGACCCATTGTGACTGTAACACCCGGAAAATTTTGACTACGTGTCTAGACCTAAGTTAGTGATGTATGAGAGTGCTTTGTGAGGGGTTTAGAAGGTTATTAGAAGAGAAAGGTGATTAGTGGAAAGTTTGACAAGTCAAACCCAATTGCGATTGGTGGAGAGTTTGAGTGTGACTTGTCAATGTGTCAATGTATGTTAACCAATCAAATTGTGAAGGTGATGGGAAGAAAAAGTGGTGGTTTAGAGGTGGGTTTGGCGTTGGATTAAAGGTGAAAAGGGGAGGGTTAAATGGTAAATTGACTTGGTGAATTAAATGAAGGAATAAAAAGAAAAGAAATGGTTTATTTTTCACTCATCTTCCTCTCCTCCATCGTGTCTCTCTCCTTTCCTCCATAGCCGACGTTTCCTCTCCTTCTTTCTTCAATCTTTCAAGGCGATTTCAAGGTAAAATCGATTGGGTTTTGTTTTGCATAGTTTTAGCTGAAGTTTGAGAGTGTTTTTGGGAGTTTTAGTTGGATTTTAAGAATGTTGGAAAACCCTAGGTTAGGGATTCCGAAAATTGAGTGTAGATGTTAGATTTCTTCCCTATTTTGATGTTTTGGTTGTTGGATGACTTAGTTTAGGTAGATTTGAGGGTTAGATTGAAGATTGGTGAAATGTTTCACAAAAATGGTTGAAGAACACCTATATACCCGGTTCTGTTTTGGCATGTCCGACTTAGCCCTTGTGCTTGGATGGTTGATTTGAGTGATTCAATGGATAGTAGACGTGTAGAGATTTCCGAGTTGGGTTGGCACGTCGAAATCCGTTGTAAAACGAAGGAGTTATAACCGTTTGAAGTTAGACGGTCAATTTTGGGGTAAAGATCGGGTTGGGGGTTGTGTTATAGTTCTATTAGTTAGGTTAAGAATTTCCTTAGAGTTTGTAAATTTCTAAGTTGATATCTCATTATTTTTAGGTAATCGAACGTGTGATTTTGTTGGACGGACTGAACGAGAAAGTATCGAGCAGCAACCAGGTAAGTAGTGGATGAGTGTTTGTTGCCTTCGGGCCTACACCATAGAACGGTAGGGGTTGGTTGTTTGTTTGTTATGTTTTGCTTTTGTTATGCATCGGGTGTCATGCATCATTGTTTTCTAAACTACGAAATCACGAGTTTTTGCATGTTTGAGTGGTGAGGATGATGTGGAAGAAAGATAAGAAGTAATATGCAACTTGGTCTCGAGTAGAATAGCTTCATCGGGCAAGTGGCTCGTTGAGCACCCCGCGAGGGATTCTATTCGAGATGCCCTGTTAATGTACGTAATGTGTCGTGAGTACGAATTACTTGACCTGTTCGTGCTTGAAGTGCACAATGAGGATTCTACGATCGATTGGAGGAGATTCGTGTTGGCCGTCCTGGACTGTGTTGGGACGTGTGCCTCCGGTCTAGCTCCGTGGATCAAGGCGTGGCCGTCCTGGACTGTGTGGGGGCGTGTGCCTACTTGATTCACTTGAAAATGAAAGATAATTGCAACCGAAATGAAAACAAAGCAACAGAGTGTGTAGAAACTGCATGTTAGGGTTGAGTCGAGCATTTAGTGTGTTGTTGTGCATTATTTCCCTACTTGCTAAGCATTAGGCTTATCTTTTTGTGTTCTGTGGTGTAGGTGATGAGTGTTATACAGGTGAGGTCGATGAGACAGCTCAGAATTAGGCCGCAGTCGGAGGAGTACGGAGTCCGCCGGTGCAGGCTGTTGTCGGGGCGTCGGGACCACTGTTTCTCGGGTAGTGTGGGAGGTGAACATTTTGATAGATGGTTGTTTTCGCGTTCGTAATGTTTTTGTATGTTGGAAGTAAGATAGAACAAGTGGTGAACGGTTTATAAACTTAAAACTTATTTAAAATAATTATTAAAACAATTAAAACATTTATAAATCGGTGGAGGGTAAAATCGGAAAGGACAGAGGAACAGAAGAGCAGCATCACTTAGGCGCTGCACAAATGCAGTGCCTGATCGCTCGTGGTGCAGCGATCGGGCGCTGCATGGTGCAGCGATCGGGCGCTGCACAACTGCAGCGCCTGATCGCTGCATTGTGCAGCGACCAGTACTCTCTGGAATCCGAGATTCCAGAGAGCTAACCCGTAATTTTCTTCCATACTTTTACATCTTTACACCTTGTTTAAACATTATAAATTCACGTTGAACATTCATAAAAACGAACTGCATGGATACGTTTAAAAGTTGTCTAACCCTCCTGTTTCAAATTCCAAGCAGTTCCAGTAAAAACTATAAAAACACAGATTATAAACAGATTTCCAAAAACGTTTAAAACCTCAACATAAATCTAACTTCTAGCCAGATCCAAACATGTTCATCTATACATTTGTTAAATTCGCCAAAATACTTACGCAGACATCCCCACGGGTCAAAACGCGCACCGACTTCCCAGCACGCTACCACGGGCCATCTTTCTTCAACCGATCATGCCTCGGGTGGAGGGATCTCATCCTCACCTATGTAGAGGTCACCTACACCATAAACATAAGTCGTGAGCTTAAGGCTCAGTAAGTCTACGTGAATGCAATGCATGCTATGCGTGCCGTTCGTAAAAACATGCTTCCTACCTTTTCGCTATTAATTTCATTTCATTACATTACAGATACGTCACCGTGGCCTCACTCTCGCTAGATAGGAGCGGCACATCCCGCGATTGGATAGCCCCTCGTATCTAACCCGGGGGAAAACATGCTCCCCAAGCAGCCATGTCTGAACCACCGCCACCTCCTTGACCAGATTACATTCATTCATATCATTTCTTTAACCTTTTCCTTTTCATGAAAACATGCGTAGAAATTCCTTTTTCGTGCTTTTCAGAAACATGATTCGTGAACATGAGCAATACTATAAACATAATTAAAACATGAACATATAAACCATCATACGTACCATCAAGACACTCAAGCATAACCTACAAAAGAACTAACCCTAACTACCCGACCAAAGCATTTAAACAAACAATTCTCCAATTTCCTAGAACAACAAAATATCGTATGGTGTAGGCCAATCGGCCAAACAAGTCGCGGAGACTTACCTGACGTCTGTTGAAATGCTTGCTCCGTCCACGAGCGAGGTGCACCTAAGGCAATTCACAACAATTATTATTAAAATGCGATTGAACCGTTAACGTCCAAATTAATAAAATCCTTAACCAAAGGGGTTTCCTAAAATTCCAATTTAACTAATCGAGGCATTTTATCGAACAATCTACGCTCGATATCACAAACCACCATTTACGAATTTTTCTCTAAAACAACCCTAAATCTCACCAATTTCGACTTTTCTCACAAATCGCTATAATTTCGTCCAATAACGTTCAATACATCCTTTATATCTATATTTACAGTTAATCTATCGATTACGAAACCTAATCGACATTTTTAACGAAATCCTAAACAAAACCCTAATCGTCATAAATCTTAGAAATCGAAACCTAATGTACCAAAGCTACGGAATCTTACCTATAGCGCTGAGTGGAGAAGAAAACGTGAAGATCTGCCGGAGATTGGAGGAGAATCCGTTGTCGATTGAGGGAGAAACGGCGAAGGGGAGTCGCGGCTAAAGAGAGAACTTCTCTCTCTGGAGAAGTTTCTTCACGAATGAAGAAACTGAATAGGGAAAGAAAAGTATTTAACATTTTAATAAATTTTAGATTAGCAATTACCTTTTTGCCCTCATTGCTTTATATTCTATTTCTTTCGTTGTTTCGTCTATCGATTCGGTTTCTCCAAACTTTCTTATTTCATCCATAAGTCCAACTTATTATTAGAGTCCCAATAAAACTGTCCGTTTGCAAATCGGACCACATTTACTATTTTTACTAAAACGTCCTTTACGTTACGATTGAGGTAATTACTCGGAATATAGCATTATTACTCCGAAAATTCTCATAATTTCCTTAAAATTCCTATTAATAATTAGGATCCCAACGAAACCCTCTGTTCGCAAAACGGGCTCGATTTGACATATTTACAAAAATGCCATTTATATTAAAATATTAATATCCCGAAAAGCCGGGTATTACAACTTTAAACCTCGATAACGCCTTCAATTCTTATCCGATTTCAACGATTCAACATGTTTTGAAAACCTTATAATGTCTAATTTAACGTGGAATCAACCAATTATCAAAAGAGAATCGGTATAAGGTCAGAATTTTGCAAACCGAACTGTTCTCCAAAATTTTCCAGTTTTTGTACTATAACTTCAAAAATTCATAACTAAATCAATTCTTAATGAAATCAAGTGGTTCAAGTTGCTATGAATTCCTCTAAGAGTCCCCTATCCAATGATACAATCCATTTAAGAAATTAGAATCAAGAGCTAGGTCAGTTCTCAAGAAAACCGAAACTCCCCAGTTTTTAAGTCATAATTTTTATCTAACTTCAAAATTTCGTAATAAATTGAATACATGTCCGAATTTGATGGTTCAAGGTGCTATACAAACCTTAAAGTATCTAGTTTATAATGGTTAAATTCGTTCAACAACCCACTATCATTAGCATAGACAAATTTGGCTGAAACAGGAACTGTCCTGTAAATCTTCAAATTTTTCTTTTTGTGAAATAGAAGAAATTTGATGCTCTTCATCCTTTTTATCAATAACAACAAACAATAATCGATAATAATACGGTATAATAAACGAAATCCGAAACCCTAACTAATTTCGACCTCAAAACCGAAACTAAAGCTTTAGGTTACTTAGATTCTTACCTAGGTTTGATTGTGGAAGAGAACGGAGGAAGAAAATCACCGGAGGAGTGCCAAATCGACGTCGGGCCGTGGAGGGTGTCGCCGGCAAGCAAAATCGCCAGAGGAGAGCCCTCTGGTGATTTATCTTCGCGAAATGAAGAATCAAAACAAGGGGGGGCGGGGGGGGGGGGGGGGGGGGGGGAGGGTATATTTATTAATATAAAAATTATTATTACTTAATTACAAGTTTGCCCCTCACCTCAATTTTTCTACTTAATTCTTTATTTAACTATCAATTCGTTTTCTCCAAATTTTCTTATTTCATCATTAATTCCAACTTATTATGAGGGCTCCATTAAAACTTTCCGTTCGCAAAACGGACTTCGTTTACTATATTTATTAAAATATTTTTTATATTACGAGAAATGCAAAACCCTTAAAATTCGGCGTTGCCTTCCAAAATTTTCATATTTCTCCTAAAATCCTTATTAATAATTATGATTCTAATAAAGCTCTCTTTTCGCAAAACAGACTTAATTTGACATATTTACAAAAATGTCATTATATATATATATTGTAATATTAATCCCGTAAAAAAAACCAGGTGTTACACCCATAATCTACTTAGTACTTTTACTAATGAGTTTGCTTTTCCTTTTCTTGCAGGAGTTTATCTTGATGGAGACCTCACTTGGAGCACTTGGAAGGATTCATCATTTTGCTCATGGGAATTTGTCTTCCCAGCCCATGAATTATTGTAATTTTTGTTTTGAACCTTTATTGCAAACTCTAGCCTTTTTGTATGAACTATTTATAATTGCATCATGCATTAGATTGTTGGTTAGGATTAGATGTATGATGGTGGATGATGGGTTGAAGACTTATTTAACAAAGGAGAAAGTCCTTCAACAAATGAGATTCAAACGGAGGCTTGGTCCAAAGGAGAGCCCACATTTAAGGTATGAAATTTGCAGGTACAAGTGTTAGTGGCAACAAGGATCAAAGACTTGGAAAAATTTCAGTCTTTGATCAAGAGATGGCTCAGCCTTAACCAACACCATCGATCTGGCGCACGTGCAGGGCAGCAACAGGTGGCGCAGGCAGCAGCGAGTGGCACGGGCAGCTACATCTGGCCGTTGATCGGGGGCACGTGTGGATTACAATCTGGGCCGTTGGTTGGAGCGCGCTACTGTGATTCTAGGCCATCGGATTGGCGCGCACGGGATAACCATCTACGCTGTTGATGAGGCGCGTTGCTGCAGCTCCTGGATTGTCAGATGGCACGCGCGCAGCAGCTTCTGGTTCGATGATGGGCGCGCGCACGGATGTTGTATCCTAGCCACCGATTGCTCTTCCAATCTTAAGGCTCAAATTCACTCTTCCAATTGCCAAACCCTAATCATCCACCCTAGGATTTTCTATTTAAGCATAGCATTGCTGTTTGTAAACTACTTTTGACCATTTTATGAGAATTCTCTTTCCCTAATCGACGTGTTAGAAGACCTTCGGGTATTCCTTGATTTTAGTGGAGCGGTCTTCCATTGTTCCCCTAGCCCTCGGGTTGCTAGGTGAACTCTTAAGCTTTCCCTCACCTTTTTCTCTCTTGAGAGTTTAAGGTTCGAGGAAGAAAATCTAGACCTACGGTGATCATTTTTCTCTAGAAAACCGTGCACTCGAGAGCACACGTAAGATAGCTCCCGGGTCCGCCAAGGGTATTCCATCTTTTCCTTCATTTTATGCATTACTTTCATCTTCATATTCGGCCAACACCTCACACACTTCACTTTTAATTTTTTGCTTGCATTTTCTTCATCTCCTACACCTATAATTTCATTTCGGTTTTTGCACACTTCACCACCACCGAGCACCTCATTATTTTTCATCTTTTTCTTTATCATTTCATGCAAAACATTCACCTTCATTCTCAACCATAAATCGCACACCTCACTCTTCACTTTGGTTGCGTCATTTTCTCCATTTTCTACCTTTCTTTTTCAGTTTTGCTCTTCACACTCTCACCCGGGCACTTGAGTCTTCTTGTGGGTTATATACGGCCCCCTTCTCTAAGGGCTCTGTTCAAAATTGGCTGGAGAATCCTCTAAAATCCAGGTGAGAGAAGAAGGTAGGCTAAAGAAAAAATAAAACAGAATAAAAAAGGAGATCTAAAAAAAAATGATACACATGCAGAACGAAAAGTGAGAGACAAGGAGAAAAATGAGGAAAGCTTGGTTGCAAGGGCAAAGGGCTGCTGGAGATTGGACTTCAACCATTATTCTTCTTCTTCTACTTTTTATACTTTTTTTTATTGGGTGTTTTATTGACATGATTTTTGGCTAGACTTTTTATCTTGGTTAGGAGAGAAAGTACTCGTTATGTGCTTTACTTAGATCTATGAAAATTTTTGTATTTTTCATTGAACAATCTCATGATGTTTATTGCTTAATTCGAATTGTGTCGATGGACAAATTTGATGTTACATATTCCTATTGTATCGATATGTAGATAGGAATTATAAGATGCATGATTGATTAAATAAATTAAAATTGTTACAAAGTTATTGACATTAATTTATTTGGCATTGAGAATAGAATTTCAAAAAAATTCGAACCAAGTTTTATTCTTTCAAAGTCGAAAGAAACTCTATGTCGAATTTAACTAGGCAATTCGATAAAACCCTAGAAAAATATTCATTCTTGCTGTTCTGTGGAAAATGTTATAGTTTTCTGTAGCATCGATAGTAATTTGCATGTAACGAAGAAATCGACTCTAACCAAGGCTTCCATCATCTTTATCTTCTTAATTTATTTCAATTCAAGTCTTTATTATTTCTGAATAAACTCTATTTTTATCGTTCCTTGTCACTCACGCCATTTTTATATTATCCGCATATTTATTTTACATAATTTTATAGCAATTAAATTTAGTTAAGATTATCCTCGTAGGATCGACTTTTACTTACTTTTATTACTTCGTTAGTGACATGTGCACTTGCATTGGGTGTAGAAAATTGCTAACAAATTTTTGGCGCCGTTGCCGGGGATAATTCTTAATTATTTTATTTTGCTATAATTTTAATTTTTTTTGTTTTATTTGTTGTTCTTCAGGTACCATTTGCTTGATGCCTGGCGAAGACAACAAGGATCTTATTCCACACGACCTAGAGATTGAACGGACATTTCACGCAAGAATGAGACAACAACAACAACAACAACCACTTATTGAAGAAGACAATATGGCCAACCAGGAAGAAAGAAGAATTAATCCTGATCATATCATTGATGACCGAGATCGGCCTACACAGGATTTCGCCATTCCCACGCTTGATGATCTGAATCCCGGTATTGTTAGACCAGATTTACATGCTATCAGATTTTAGTTAAAACCAATCATGTTTCAAATGCTTCAAACAGTTGGGCAGTTTAGTGGAGTGGTATCCGACAATCCTCATTGTCATCTCAAGGTTTTTGGAGAAGTGAGCGATTTGTTCAATTTTCTTAGAGTTTCAACTGAAGCATTAAGGCTCAAACTTTTCTCATTTTCCTTAAGAGACAGAGGACGAGATTGGTTAAATGACATTCCATCTAATACTATCACTACATGGGGAGATTTAGCCAAGAAATTCATTATGAAATATCATTCACCAGTGAGGAAAGCCAAAATGAGGAATGAAATTACCAGTTTTCAACAGAGGAATGGTGAATCACTTTATGAGGCCTGAGACAGATTCAATGAACTATTAAGGCAGTGACCTAATCATGGAATGACACATTGGATTCAGCTGGAGACATTTTATAATGGACTTAATAGTCAGACCAGATCAATCATCGATGCTGCAGCAAATGAAACTCTTCTTTCAAAATCTTTCAATGAAGCCTATGATTTGTTGGAAAGAATGGCAGTGAATAGTTACCAATGGCCTTCAGACAAAGTTTACTCTACAAAGTGTGCATTTGGAGTTTATGATTTGGATGAAGTTTCTGCTTTGAATGCAAAAATTTCCATGCTGGAAAACACCATCAAATCAATGAACCAGTCATCAAAGCCAACGACAAGAGAAGTGTCATGTATTTTCTGCGAGGAATATCACGATGACAATTCATGTCTTACTAACCCAGAATCTGCAAATTATGTAGGATACAACAAGAACAACAATCCTTACTCTCAATCGTATAATCCTAGCTAGAAACAACATCCAAACTTTCAGTGAAATTCCCAGCAGCAGAACACTACAGCGCTAAGCAGACCCACAGAAATTTACGCCCAAGGATTCTCTCAAACGACTCATAGTTCGATGCGTCAAGAGAAATCAGAAGGTTTTTCCAGAGAATACGCCTCTAAAATAGATGTAATTCTACAGAATATGGCTGCGTCCATCAAAAATATTGAAACTCAAGTGGACAGTTAGCTCAATCCATTGACACCAGGAATGCAGGGCAGTTACCGAGTGATACAGAAGTGCCACAAAGACCAGGAAAGAAGCATTCCAAGGCCATTGTATTGAGGAATGGAAGAGAACTGGAAATTCTAGAAAAGCAACAGAAAGCAGAAAATTTAAAGAAACATGATGAGTCGGCTGAACAAGAAGATTTGGGAGAACCAGAAAATAGCAACTCAGAGAATGATGTTGTAGCGACACCGCAGCAGCAGCAGCAGCAGCAAAGTTAATTGAAAACTTAGAGGCCACCACCACCATTCTCTCAAAGACTGTAGAAACACAATCAAGACAAGCAGTTTAAAAGATTCCTTGATATTCTTAAGCAACTTCACATTAATGTGCCCTTGGTGGAAGCACTTGAACAAAGGCCTAACTACGCAAAGTTTATGAAGGATATTTTGTCCAAGAAAAGAAGGCTAGGAGAATTTGAAATGGTTGTCATGACTGAAGAAACAAGTTGTATCTTACAGAATAAGATCCCACCTAAATTGAAAGATCCAGGCAGCTTCACCATTCCATGCACGATCGGCAACAACTATTTTGGGAAAGCACTGTGTGATCTAGGAGCAAGCATTAATTTAATGTCTATGTCTATCTTCAAGAAACAGGGAATAGGAGAAGCTCGACCTACCACAGTTACCTTGCAACTGGCTGATCGATCATTGACGCATCCTCAAGGGAAGATAGAAGACGTACTCGTGAAGGTAGAAAAATTTATTTTTCAAGCATACTTTATTATTCTGGATTATAAAGCAGATCGTGAAGTACCCATCATATTGGGAAGACCCTTTTTAGCCACGGGGAGAACGTTGATCGATATTCAAAAAGAAGAACTCACAATGCGGGTGAATGATCAACAGATTACCTTCAACTTTTTTAAAAGCCATGAAGTGCCCTTATGATGAAGAAGACTGCTTTAGTGTATCAGAAAAAACGAAAACAAAAGAAACAGAGCAGATTCCCCGAGGTTACAGAAAACAGTTTGAAGCACTAGTGAGAACGAAAGATAAACCAAAAAGTCTACAGCCATCCATTGAAGACGCGCCAGTACTGGAACTTAAACAACTGCCTTCTCACCTCAAATATGCAATTTTAGGACTCAATGAGACTCTATTTGTTATCATTTCGGCTGTTTTGACAACCAAGCAAGAAGAAAAATTACTCCAAGTATTGAGAGCTTACAAACAGGTCTTGGCATGGACAGTGAGAGACATTAAGGGGATTAGTCCTAGTATTTGTATGCACAAGATACTCCTAGAAGATGGATACAGCGCATCTATAGAGCAACAGAGAAGGTTGAATCTAGTGATTAAGGAAGTTATGAAGAAGGAAATTCTCAAATGGTTGGATGCTGGAATCATTTTCCCCATTTCAGATAGTTCATGGATTAGCCTAGTTCAATGTGTTCCAAAGAAAGGAGGGACAACAGTTATAACCAATGGAAAAAATGAGTTGATCCCGACGAGGACAGTAACAGGATGGAGAATTTGTTTGGGCTACCGAAAATTAAACAAAGCCACAGGAAAAACATTTCCCGCTATCGTTTATTGATCAGATGCTAGACAAGTTGGCTGTTAAGAAATTCTATTGTTTTCTTGATGGGTATTCAGGTTATAATCAAATCACGATTGCTCCCGAAGATTAAGAGAAAACTACGTTTACATGTCCTTATGGAACTTTTTCATTTCAAAGAATGCCTTTTGGACTGTGCAACGCTCTAGCAACGTTCCAGCGTTGCATGATGGCTATATTCTCAAACATGGTCGAAGAATGTTTGGAGACTTTTATGGATGATTTTTCTATTGTGGGAGAGTCTTTTGAAGCATGTTTGATGAACCTGGAGTGAGTTTTGAAAAGATGCCAGGAGACAAACATGGTACTGAATTTGGAGAAGTGTCATTTTATGGTTCCCGAAAGAATAGTGTTGGGCCATCAAGTCTTAGAAAAAGGTTTAGAAGTGGATAAAGTGAAAGTAGAAATCATCAAAAATTTACCTCTACCAACCACAGTAAAAGGGATTCGAAGTTTTCTAGGACATGCAGGATTTTATCGACGTTTCATTAAGGACTTCTTAAAAATTTCTAAACCTTTATGCAGGTTACTGGAGCAAAGCACTTCATTCAACTTTGACAAAGACTATTTGGAAGCTTTTAATATGCTGAAGTATAAATTAGTGACTGCGCCTGTGATAGCAACACTCGACTGGTCTATGCCTTTTATTCTGATGTGCGATGCTAGCGATTATGCTGTGAGAGTAGTGTTAGGACAGAAAAGAGAAAAAATATTCCATTTCATTTACTATACCAGCAAAACTCTCAATGAAGCTCAGAAGAATTACACAACTACAGAGAAGGAGTTGCTTGCAGTAGTATTTGCTTTTGATAAATTCATAGCGTATTTGATAGGAACAAAGGTAACTGTATACACTGATCATGCAGCCATCAAATATCTGGTTACGAAAAAAGATGCTAAACAAAAATTAATTTATTGGGTACTACTTCTTCAAGAATTTGATTTGGAAATCCGCGATAGGAAGGGTTGCGAGAATTAGGTTGCTAATCATTTATCTCGTCTGGAAAATATGAGTGAATAGCAATTTGGAGAATGCATAAAAGAAACATTTCGAGATGAACATATGTTAAAAATGGATGTTATTTCAACGCCATGGAATGCAGATTTTGTTAACTACATTGTAAGTGATATTATTCTTCCTGAAATGCAATATCAGCAAAGAAAGAAGTTTTTGAAAGATGTGAAACAATATTTTTGGGATGAACCATTCCTCTTTAAACAAGGCGCTGACCAGTAGTTAAGGAGATATGTGCCAGAAGAAGAAATAACTTCAGTGCTACAGCAATGCCATGCAGCACCATATGGAGGCCACTATGGAGCCACACGCATAGCTGCAAAAATTCTGCAATCAGGTTTGTTCTGGCCCACTTTTTTTAAGAATACTAACACTTTCGTGAAGAATTATGACAGGTGCCAAAGGGTAGGAAATATCACGCAGAAACATGAGCTACCACTTACGAATATTATGGACATCGAAATTTTTGACGTATGAGTGATTGATTTCATGAGACCATTTCCAACATCTTTTAGTAATTAGTATATCCTCTTGACTGTAGACTATGTTTCAAAGTGGGTAAAAGCAGTAGCGTTGCCAAACAATGAAGGAAATGGTGATCTAAAATTTCTACAAAAAAATATATTTACCAGATTTGGAACACCCAGAGCAATTATTAGCGATTGAGTATCTCATTTCTGCAACAGATCGTTCAATAGATTATTAAGCAAATATGGCGTCTGACACAAAGTGACTACATTATACTATCCACAAAGCAATGGCCAATCGAAGGTTTCCAACATAGAGATAAAGAAATATTCTGAAAAAGTGGTGAATCCTAATAGGAATGATTGGTCTCAAAAGCTGGATGATGCATTGTGGGCATATAGAACAGCTTATAAAGCTCCCCGGGGCACTACTCCCTACAATTTGATTTATGGAAAAGCTTTTCAATTACCAGTAGAACTGAAGCATAAGGCATACTGGGCAATTAACGTTTTAAATTTGGATTTACAGAGAGCAAGAAAACATCAGTTTCTGCAGTTGCAAGAATTAGAAGAATTAAGGATAGCAGCTTATGAGAATGCTAAAATTTACAAAGATAAAGTGAAGAGATAACATATCAGGAAGACACAAAAGAGGGTATTTGAAAAAGGCCAATCTGTTTTACTTTTTAATTCAAGATTGAAGCTTTTTCCAAGAAAGTTAAAATAACGATAGTCTGGCCCCTTTGAAGTAATAGAAGTTTACCCACATGATGTTTTGGAATTACAAGATGAAAAAAGTGGTAAAAGTTTTAAAGTCAATGGCCAAAGAGTCAAATTATATCTTAGAGAAAAATTGACAGAAATTTCGTAAATTTCTCTAGAGGACAGAAAAGCGACGTAAAGCATGGGAAAGTCAGGCTGATGACTTAAAATTTAAGCTGTAACACCCGAGATTAAATTTAAAAGAATAATAAAATATGTTGTTTTAAGTAATTGAGTTTTAATTAATTGAAATGTAAAGTAAATAAATTTGATTGAAATTAAGACGGGGATTAGGTTAATTTAATAACGAGATTTAACAAAATTCGTATTGGTCGGAAACACGGGAGGGCAAAACGGTAATTGAGAATTAATTAACGGTTAGTTTTATTATTATTATTATTATTAAAAAATAAATAAATAAAAACACAACAGAATGGACGAAGCCATTCTGTCGTGTTCGAGCACCCGAGGGAGCAGGGGAGACGGAGTTATTATTATTATTATTATTATTATTATTATTATTATTATTATTATTATTATTATTATTATTATTATTATTATTATTATTATTATTATTATTATTATTATTATTATTATTATTATTATTATTATTATTATTATTATTATTATTATTATTATTATTATTATTATTATTATTATTATTATTATTATTATTATTATTATTATTATTATTATTATTATTATTATTATTATTATTATTATTATTATTATTATTATTATTATTATTATTATTATTATTATTATTATTATTATTATTATTATTATTATTATTATTATTATTATTATTATTATTATTATTATTATTATTATTATTATTATTATTATTATTATTATTATTATTATTATTATTATTATTATTATTATTATTATTATTATTATTATTATTATTATTATTATTATTATTATTATTATTATTATTATTATTATTATTATTATTATTATTATTATTATTATTATTATTATTATTATTATTATTATTATTATTATTATTATTATTATTATTATTATTATTATTATTATTATTATTATTATTATTATTATTATTATTATTATTATTATTATTATTATTATTATTATTATTATTATTATTATTATTATTATTATTATTATTATTATTATTATTATTATTATTATTATTATTATTATTATTATTATTATTATTATTATTATTATTATTATTATTATTATTATTATTATTATTATTATTATTATTATTATTATTATTATTATTATTATTATTATTATTATTATTATTATTATTATTATTATTATTATTATTATTATTATTATTATTATTAAAAAATAAATAAATAAAAACACAACAGAATGGACGAAGCCATTCTGTCGTGTTCGAGCACCCGAGGGAGCAGGGGAGACGGAGGCGAGGAGGGGAGGCGACGCGGCGCCGATCACCGGCGTTTTCCGACGTTTTTCGACCAGATAACGTCGACGGTGCTAGAGCTGCGACTTCCGGCCGTCTTCGCGCAGGACCGACTAGGTTAGACCGATTTTTATCCCCTGTTTCGGTTCTGTTTAGGGCCGACGGCGACGAGCTGCTAGAGCTCTGATCGCCGGCCGTTTTTGGTTGCTCTCGGCGTCAAATTGCTAAGCTCGGTGTTGGCAAGGAATGCCGAGCAGTGGGCAGCTCGGGAGGAGCTAAAAACCGAGGGCTCCAATTTAGGGATTTCGGGTTTTCTGAATTGGAACTTCGATTTTAGGTTAGTTTATGCTAATTGGGTATGTGAGTGGTTGATTAGTGAGGAATCGGTGGAGAATTGATGGAAAATCAGAATGAGGGATTTTTCGGGTAATGGGGCAGTTCGGGTTTTGTGATATTTGACCTAACTAGGGTAGTTTGTTTTCAAATTCCTTTGGGCAAGTTAAAATAGGTTATTAGAGGAGTACGTGGCCGCTGAAATCGTTCGATTCCGATAACCGACGCAAAAGTTACGCGCGTTCGAAGTTTCGGGTCAGTTTTACCGAACCCAAATTAGTGGCCCATTTAGTTAGGTTTTAGTTGGATTAGGCTAGAAATGGTAGTTTGTGAGTGATTGGGAATGTAGGCTTAATTTGAATGAAGTTTGAATTAATGTAGTTAGAGTTAGCTTAAATATTCGTTAGAAGTAAATTGTAATGCTTAAGTGACTTTTGTGACTGTGATAGGTTACCGAGAGTGGGGAAATTTACATAGCCAAGCGAGTAAGTGCAGTGCAAGAGTTCAGGTAAGTAGAGGACGTTATGTTTTGCCTTCGGCCCTACACCACGGAACAGTAGGGAATGTCGTTGGTTGATTTCTTTGCCTTGTTTGAATGTTAGTTGGTGCTTTACTTGGTTGAATTGTGAATTGGTTGCTTTGCTTTGTTTGTTTTGGTTAGGCATGGTTTGGTTGTATGGTGGAGTTGAACGCCTCGTCGTTAACGTGCAAGATGCACTAGAGGGTTTAACGTCTCGTCGTTAACGTGCAAGAGCACTAGAGGGTTAACGTCTCGTCGTTAACGTGCTAGAGAGTATGCACTAGGGAGTTGAACGCCTCGTCGTTAACGTGCAAGATGCACTAGAGGGTTAACGTCTCGTCGTTAACGTGCAAGATGCACTAGAGGGTTAACGTCTCGTCGTTAACGTGCAAGAGCACTAGAGGGTTAACGTCTCGTCGTTAACGTGCAAGAGCACTAGAGGGTTAACGTCTCGTCGTTAACGTGCAAGATGCACTAGAGGGTTAACGTCTCGTCGTTAACGTGCTAGAGAGTATGCACTAGGAGTTGAACGCCTCGTCGTTAACGTGCTAGAGAGTATGCACTAGGGAGTTGAACGCCTCGTCGTTAACGTGCAAGAGCACTAGAGGGTTAACGTCTCGTCGTTAACGTGCTAGAGAGTATGCACTAGGGAGTTGAACGCCTCGTCGTTAACGTGCTAGAGAGTATGCACTAGGGAGTTGAACGCCTCGTCGTTAACGTGCTAGAGAGTATGCACTAGGGAGTTGAACGCCTCGTCGTTAACGTGCTAGAGAGTATGCACTAGGGAGTTGAACGCCTCGTCGTTAACGTGCTAGAGAGTATGCACTAGGGAGTTGAACGCCTCGTCGTTAACGTGCAAGAGCACTAGAGGGTTTAACGTCTCGTCGTTAACGTGCTAGAGAGTATGCACTAGGGAGTTGAACGCCTCGTCGTTAACGTGCAAGATGCACTAGAGGGTTAACGTCTCGTCGTTAACGTGCAAGAGCACTAGAGGGTTAACGTCTCGTCGTTAACGTGCAAGATGCACTAGAGGGTTAACGTCTCGTCGTTAACGTGCAAGAGCACTAGAGGGTTAACGTCTCGTCGTTAACGTGCAAGATGCACTAGAGGGTTTAACGTCTCGTCGTTAACGTGCAAGATGCACTAGAGGGTTAACGTCTCGTCGTTAACGTGCTAGAGAGTATGCACTAGGAGTTGAACGCCTCGTCGTTAACGTGCTAGAGAGTATGCACTAGGGAGTGAACGCCTCGTCGTTAACGTGCTAGAGAGTATGCACTAGGGAGTTGAACGCCTCGTCGTTAACGTGCAAGAGCACTAGAGGGTTAACGTCTCGTCGTTAACGTGCTAGAGAGTATGCACTAGGGAGTTGAACGCCTCGTCGTTAACGTGCAAGATGCACTAGAGGGTTTAACGTCTCGTCGTTAACGTGCTAGAGAGTATGCACTAGGGAGTTGAACGCCTCGTCGTTAACGTGCAAGAGCACTAGAGGGTTAACGTCTCGTCGTTAACGTGCAAGATGCACTAGAGGGTTAACGTCTCGTCGTTAACGTGCAAGAGCACTAGAGGGTTTAACGTCTCGTCGTTAACGTGCAAGAGCACTAGAGGGTTAACGTCTCGTCGTTAACGTGCAAGATGCACTAGAGGGTTTAACGTCTCGTCGTTAACGTGCAAGATGCACTAGAGGGTTAACGTCTCGTCGTTAACGTGCTAGAGAGTATGCACTAGGGAGTGAACGCCTCGTCGTTAACGTGCAAGATGCACTAGAGGGTTTAACGTCTCGTCGTTAACGTGCAAGAGCACTAGAGGGTTTAACGTCTCGTCGTTAACGTGCAAGAGCACTAGAGGGTTTAACGTCTCGTCGTTAACGTGCAAGAGCACTAGAGGGTTTAACGTCTCGTCGTTAACGTGCAAGAGCACTAGAGGGTTAACGTCTCGTCGTTAACGTGCTAGAGAGTATGCACTAGGGAGTTGAACGCCTCGTCGTTAACGTGCAAGATGCACTAGAGGGTTTAACGTCTCGTCGTTAACGTGCTAGAGAGTATGCACTAGGGAGTTGAACGCCTCGTCGTTAACGTGCTAGAGAGTATGCACTAGGGAGTTGAACGCCTCGTCGTTAACGTGCTAGAGAGTATGCACTAGGAGTTGAACGCCTCGTCGTTAACGTGCAAGAGCACTAGAGGGTTTAACGTCTCGTCGTTAACGTGCTAGAGAGTATGCACTAGGGAGTTGAACGCCTCGTCGTTAACGTGCAAGATGCACTAGAGGTTTAACGTCTCGTCGTTAACGTGCTAGAGAGTATGCACTAGGGAGTTGAACGCCTCGTCGTAACGTGCAAGATGCACTAGAGGGTTTAACGTCTCGTCGTTAACGTGCAAGATGCACTAGAGGGTTGAACGCCTCGTCGTTAACGTGCAAGATGCACTAGAGGGTTTAACGTCTCGTCGTTAACGTGCTAGAGAGTATGCACTAGGGAGTTGAACGCCTCGTCGTTAACGTGCAAGATGCACTAGAGGGTTTAACGTCTCGTCGTTAACGTGCTAGAGAGTATGCACTAGGGAGTTGAACGCCTCGTCGTTAACGTGCAAGAGCACTAGAGGGTTTAACGTCTCGTCGTTAACGTGCTAGAGAGTATGCACTAGGGAGTTGAACGCCTCGTCGTTAACGTGCAAGATGCATAGAGGGTTTAACGTCTCGTCGTTAACGTGCTAGAGAGTATGCACTAGGGAGTTGAACGCCTCGTCGTTAACGTGCAAGATGCACTAGAGGGTTTAACGTCTCGTCGTTAACGTGCTAGAGAGTATGCACTAGGGAGTTGAACGCCTCGTCGTTAACGTGCAAGAGCACTAGAGGGTTTAACGTCTCGTCGTTAACGTGCTAGAGAGTATGCACTAGGGAGTTGAACGCCTCGTCGTTAACGTGCAAGATGCACTAGAGGGTTAACGTCTCGTCGTTAACGTGCTAGAGAGTATGCACTAGGGAGTTGAACGCCTCGTCGTTAACGTGCAAGATGCACTAGAGGGTTTAACGTCTCGTCGTTAACGTGCTAGAGAGTATGCACTAGGGAGTTGAACGCCTCGTCGTTAACGTGCAAGATGCATAGAGGGTTTAACGTCTCGTCGTTAACGTGCTAGAGAGTATGCACTAGGAGTTGAACGCCTCGTCGTTAACGTGCAAGATGCACTAGAGGTTTAACGTCTCGTCGTTAACGTGCTAGAGAGTATGCACTAGGGAGTTGAACGCCTCGTCGTTAACGTGCAAGATGCACTAGAGGGTTTAACGTCCCGTTGTTAACGTGCATGAGCAAATAGTGGAAACTGTATGTGTTGTGCTGTAGTGTGGTGGCATTGTTGTGTGGTGTGGCATTGTCTGGCGTGGCAAAGAATAAGGCATCCTTTGAGTGCGGGCAAATCTGTGTTTTGTTTCGTGTCGTTGTGTTGTTTGGTGGTTTTGTTCAACGGTATGTGTAGCTTGCATTCCATTTAGTTGTATGTGTTAATCTCTACTTGCTAAGCGTAAGCTTACGTGTGTGTGTTTTTTTCTGTGGTGTAGGTAACGATGCGGTTACAGGTGAGCTGAGCGAGTGAGCCATGACTTGGGAGCCGTCGGAGAAGTACGGGGCATGCCGGTGCAGGCAGTTGTCGGGGCGCCTCGACCATGGTCTTCGGGAGTGTGGGCTTTGTATTTTAATAGTATTGTAAATGTCTATCTGTGGAATTGTTGGAAATGCGTAAAGTTTTTGGTTGACAGTTATGAGATAGCTATGTGTCGGGTGATGTTTTGCTAGTTAGGAAATGTTAGTATTTTATAGTCTCCTATTTACTGTTGTTTGGAGGTTTTTATATGTAGGATTGTTGAGTGGATAGTTTAGGAAGAATATTCTGGTTGGGAATTGGTTTGTGTGCAGGTACCTAGCATTTTGAAGGCGCCATTTTTCAAGCGTTACTTTGCCAAAATTTTCGGGAAGGACGCCGTGGTGCTAAAAGGTTAGGGGTAAGACACCGATCACAAAACGACAAAATCTATTACTCACATCTACCGATCACAAAACGACAAAATCTATTACTCACATCTACCGATCACAAAACGACAAAATCTATTACTCACATCTACCGATCACAAAACGACAAAATCTATTACTCACATCTACCGATCACAAAACGACAAAATCTATTACTCACATCTACCGATCACAAAACGACAAAATCTATTACTCACATCCACCGATCACAAAACGACAAAATCTATTACTCACATCCACCGATCACAAAACGACAAAATCTATTACTCACATCCACCGATCACAAAACGACAAAATCTATTACTCACATCTACCGATCACAAAACGACAAAATCTATTACTCACATCCACCGATCACAAAACGACAAAATCTATTACTCACATCTACCGATCACAAAACGACAAAATCTATTACTCACATCTACCGATCACAAAACGACAAAATCTATTACTCACATCTACCGATCACAAAACGACAAAATCTATTACTCACATCTACCGATCACAAAACGACAAAATCTATTACTCACATCTACCGATCACAAAACGACAAAATCTATTACTCACATCTACCGATCACAAAACGACAAAATCTATTACTCACATCCACCGATCACAAAACGACAAAATCTATTACTCACATCTACCGATCACAAAACGACAAAATCTATTACTCACATCTACCGATCACAAAACGACAAAATCTATTACTCACATCTACCGATCACAAAACGACAAAATCTATTACTCACATCTACCGATCACAAAACGACAAAATCTATTACTCACATCTACCGATCACAAAACGACAAAATCTATTACTCACATCTACCGATCACAAAACGACAAAATCTATTACTCACATCTACCGATCACAAAACGACAAAATCTATTACTCACATCCACCGATCACAAAACGACAAAATCTATTACTCACATCTACCGATCACAAAACGACAAAATCTATTACTCACATCTACCGATCACAAAACGACAAAATCTATTACTCACATCTACCGATCACAAAACGACAAAATCTATTACTCACATCTACCGATCACAAAACGACAAAATCTATTACTCACATCTACCGATCACAAAACGACAAAATCTATTACTCACATCTACCGATCACAAAACGACAAAATCTATTACTCACATCTACCGATCACAAAACGACAAAATCTATTACTCACATCTACCGATCACAAAACGACAAAATCTATTACTCACATCTACCGATCACAAAACGACAAAATCTATTACTCACATCTACCGATCACAAAACGACAAAATCTATTACTCACATCTACCGATCACAAAACGACAAAATCTATTACTCACATCTACCGATCACAAAACGACAAAATCTATTACTCACATCTACCGATCACAAAACGACAAAATCTATTACTCACATCTACCGATCACAAAACGACAAAATCTATTACTCACATCTACCGATCACAAAACGACAAAATCTATTACTCACATCTACCGATCACAAAACGACAAAATCTATTACTCACATCTACCGATCACAAAACGACAAAATCTATTACTCACATCTACCGATCACAAAACGACAAAATCTATTACTCACATCTACCGATCACAAAACGACAAAATCTATTACTCACATCTACCGATCACAAAACGACAAAATCTATTACTCACATCTACCGATCACAAAACGACAAAATCTATTACTCACATCTACCGATCACAAAACGACAAAATCTATTACTCACATCTACCGATCACAAAACGACAAAATCTATTACTCACATCTACCGATCACAAAACGACAAAATCTATTACTCACATCTACCGATCACAAAACGACAAAATCTATTACTCACATCTACCGATCACAAAACGACAAAATCTATTACTCACATCTACCGATCACAAAACGACAAAATCTATTACTCACATCTACCGATCACAAAACGACAAAATCTATTACTCACATCCACCGATCACAAAACGACAAAATCTATTACTCACATCTACCGATCACAAAACGACAAAATCTATTACTCACATCTACCGATAAACAACATCCACCGATAGACAACATTCACCGGTGAACAGTAACACTCTACATTCACCGATAGACAACATCCACCGGTGAACAGTAACACTCTAAACAAACGGACAACTCTGCCTCCTAAAAGAACTTGTAAATTTTAACAGCAGCTATTCAAAACAACATAAATCCACAACTTTATAAATCCAGAATAACAATCTATAACTAAAACCAAATCGTGTTTTTATAATCAGAAAAACTCTAAAATTATTAAAAACATTAAACTCCTGCTGTCATTAACATTCTCAGCATACTAAAACTGAATCATTGTCAACTAGACTTTCACACCTACTGACATTAGTTAAACCGCCCCATCAGTTCACTAAGTCGAGGCATGAATGTGCTCCCCCAACCAGCCTAGTCCTCAACATGCTCAGAGAACACACATTCTGAGGCTTCTTCACCTACATCGCAAAACTCATCTATTAGTCTAATGCTAAGTAAGTAGAGCAATAATGAAATGATACGCTGAAACATAAATCTTAGTCATGCAGTTTCTACTTTCACATCTCAGTTGCATTCACATTCTTTCTCGGATCTGATCCTTCGGTTCCATTGGGAGTGGGATCAATTTCTCAAAGTTATACATCCTCGATCCTATATTCCATTGGGAAGCGGATCAATTTCCTAAAGTTATACATCATCTTCATAAGTTAAGGGGCGGATGAGTTCCCTTAATAGTTGGTCTAATCCTATATTCCATTGGGAAGCAGATCAAATTTCCCAAAGTTATACATCCTCTTCATAAGTTAAGGGGCGAATTAGTTCCCTTAATAGTTGGTCTGTTACAATCTGTTCATGCCTTACCGTGTCCTTACATGTAAATTCATTTTCGTATTCTTTCCAAAAACATGATGCATGACATGAAGAAAACATTCAAACATGCATAAACCTATTGTTTTGTGATGTAGGCCCGTAGGCACAAACATACTCTACTTACCTGGTCTCCTGAAAAGTTTGGTTGAAGTCTACCTCAGAAGTTTTCTCAAACCTAAAACCATAAACAGAACATTAATCAAATCTTCTCTAAACTTAAAGCTAAATCAACCAGAAATCTAAGGAAACTAGTTTGGAACAATGGTTTTCGAGCATTCTTGATTCACAACAAAACCCGAACTAACTCTCACTTACAGCATTCTTAAAATCACATTTATAATCCCCTCTACCATCGATAGTTACAATGTAGTAAGAAATCGAAGTAGAACTCACCTAGCTTGGAGAGAATGGGAGAGAAAATCGCCGAGAGGAACTCTGCTTAGCTGAGCTGAATGCCGAGAAAGGAAAATGAAAAATAGTGGCGGCTAAACCTCATTAAACCCTCCCTTAAATATGTTATCCACTATAGATCTCTATTTACCATTATGCCCTTACTTAGTCACTCATTAACCTAATCAATAATTCTCCCAATTTCATCCATAAAGTGTACACTATTAGTTGACAAGGTAAAATCGGTTCGATGGAACTGGGTGTTACAATCTACCCTCCTTAAAAGAATTTTGTCCTCAAAATTAAATACCTGAATAATTCTGGATGTTGGTCCATCATGTCCTGCTAGCGCTCCCAAGTTGTCTCCTCCATGCTCTGGTTATACCATAATACTTTCACCAGTGGGACCTCTTTGTTGCGTAACACTTTCACAGCATAGTCAAGGATCTTTACTGGTTTCTCCTCATAAGCAAGAGTAGGATGAATTTCAATGTTCTGCTATTCCACAGCCCGAGTTGGATTCCGCATACACTTCTTTAGCATAGAAACATGGAACACATTGTGAATCCCTTCCATAGAGGTTGGTAACTGTAATTAGTAAGCTGTCTTCCCAATCCTCTTCAAGATTGAGAATGGTCCAATATATATAGGGTTCAACTTGCCTGTCACGACCCTAATACTGTACCCAATTTGTCGTACTATATTTTTTTTATCCTTATATCCTAAATAAATGTCGTACGTGTGAGCGGAATTAAAACTTTTTAAATCGGAATCGGAGTTTGTTTAGAAAATAGGTTTGAACAAATCTTAAAACAAATTAAATAAAAGATTAAAACCATTAAAGTTATTAACTAATTAAAATAAAACTAATTAAAACCAATTTAATCATCGGCCGAGGCTTTGAGGGCATAAGGGACAATTTGTCCCAAAATGCCAAGGGCGATCGATCGCCCAAATAGGGCAATCGATCGCCACAGTCGATCACTGCCAGGCGATCAGTCGCCTGGCAGATCGCCCCTCTGGCGATTTGCCTCGACGCCAAGCGATCGCCCAGCGATCTCTCGGCAACTTCTCTGGAAAATCCAGAGAAGTTAACAATCAGGGGGACGAACGATCGCCCTTCTGGCGATCGTTCGGCAGCCCCTCTGGGATCGCTTCCCAGAGGGTTCGCACCCCCCCCCTCCCCCTCTCTCTTCCTTCACACTTCCTGCATAACACTTCAAAACACATATTAAAACTTAAACACTCCCCAATATTTCTTTCATCAATTGCCTCAAACATCACATATTTCATCTATTTCGCATTTCACCAATCACAACAAACGTCTCTAAACACATGTAAATCATAACACAATTTCATAAAAACAATTTGCGTGGATACGTTTAAAACCTAAACAAATCCTCCTGTTTTGAAAATCAGACAACAGATTATAAAAGTCAATTTCCAAAACATTTCAAAACATAATACTTAAATCTATCCAGACCCAAACAACCTAAAGTGTATCTATACAGCCATTAACCCAAAATATCACCAAAACTCTCAAAACATCTAACCATGAGTCCCACGAGTCAAAAATGAGCCTCGACTGCGCCAACGCACTCCCGCGACCATCCTCCATCAACTGTGTCACTCCTCAGGTGGAGGGATCTCATCCTCACCTATGTCGAAGTCACCTACACCATACAGACACACTATGAGATAAAAATCTCAGTAAGACTCGTAAATGTAAATGCATGCTATGCGTGTGAGTTCAGAAATCATGCAGCATTTTTTTTATCTTTACTCTGTGGGTGTCACCGAGATCTCAGCCTCCTAACCGGAGAGAGCACATCCAGCGGTCGGACTACTCTTTCCAGCTAGACGGGGGGGTACATGCTTACAACTCGTACAGCCGTGCTTGAGCCCCATCTCGCATGACTTGTAACTATATAACTGTATGAGTATGCAATAGATGTGGTATTGTGACAAACCCGTAATCGGTCTCCACAAGTAGGTCGTGCCCCTCTCCAGGCTACATCACCATTTTCTTTAAAACATCATGCGGAAATTCATTTTCTATGTTCTTTTAAAACACGTGATGCATGAATAGTTCAGTATTACAGAAAGTAAACATACGTACAGAGCTACCATCAAAACACAACAATCAACCTATAAAACAATCGAACCCTAACTACCCAACCAAAGCGATTAAATAAACGCGTCACCAAAACTCCTCGAGACGACCTCGACGTACGGTGTAGACCAATCGGTCAGAGGAAATCACGAGAACTTACTCCGTGTCCAAAGCAGCTCAAGCTCCGTCCACGAGCGTTGTTCACCTAAGCAATTCACAACGTTTATAGTTAAAACGAGTTTAAACTTCTAAACATCCAAATTTAACCAAAACCTTAACTAAGGAATTTTCTTAAAATCTTAACCTAACTAATCAAAGTATTTGAACAATCATTAACGCTCGATAGTTTAATATTACAATTAACGAGTTTTCCTAAAAACTCGAAAATTCTCCAATTTTAACATTTCTCACAAATCACTTGAACTTCGACCAATAACGTTCAATACGTCCTTTATATCCTTAATCACAATAAACTTATTAATTTCGAACCCTAAATTTACGTTTTTTTGCAAAACCCTAAACGAAACCCTAACCGTATAATCTCGCAAAAACTGAAAACTAACGCACTAAAACTATAGATTCATACCTAGAGCGTCGATTGGAGGAGAAAACACGAAGAAAATAGAACGATTGGAGGACGAACGGAGGTCGGAACGTTGAGGAATGGCGACGGGCAGAGAGGAAATCGCAGCAAGGGAGGGCTTCTGGCGTGAAATGGCTAAGGAAGAAGGAGAAGAATGGTTTTAAGTTAAAATTTACTTTGCAAATTACCATTTGCCCGTCACACTTAATTCTATTTGTTTCGTCATTCGTTTTGTTAATTGGCTAACTATTCGTTTTCACCAAATCTCCTTATTTCGCTAATAAGTCCAACTTAATATTTGAGATTTATTAAAACTGTTCGTTCATAAATCGGATCCCGTTTACTATTTTTACTAAAACGTCTTCTATATTACGAGAAGCGTAATTACTCGAAATATAGCGTTATTTCTCCGAAAATTTCCGTAATTTTCTTAAAATTTCTATTAATTGTTAGGATCGTAATAAAGCTCTCCGCTCTCGAAACTGATTTGATTTGACATATTTACACAAATGAAAGCGTATATTATAATATTAATATTCCGTACAAGCCGGGTATTACATTTCATCCACTTTATTTAGAATTTTGTCCACAAAATTAAATCATACAAACAACTCAGGATACTTAGCCATCATATCCTGCTGTCGCTCCCAAGTAGCTTCTTCCACCTCGTGGTTCCGCTATAAAACTTTGACTAGCGGAATCTCTTTGTTGCACAATACCTTAATGGAAGACTCCAAAATGCGTACGGGCCTCTTCTCATAAGTCAAGGTAGGCTGTACCTCGATCCCTGTAGCCTCCGCGACATGCGACGGATCGCGCAAACATTTTCGAAGCATGGATACATGAAATACATCGTGGATACCCTCCATAGAAGCTGGAAGCTCTAATCTATACCCCATATTCCCGATCCTCTTCAGAATAGGAAAGGGCCCCACATAACGAGGGTTTAACTTGCCCCTTCTTCCAAATCTCGCAACGCCTTTAAACGGAGAGAAAGAAACTTAAGGTAAACCTCATCACCTTCTTCGAACTCTAGCTCTCTCCGTCGTGTGTCAGCATAGCTCTTCTATCTGCTCTGAGCTACCTCGATACGCTGTCGAATAATGGCAATCTTCTCTGCCGTTTGTTGTAGAATCTCTGGACCAACGACGCTGTCCTCGCCGACCTCGTCCCAATATAACAAAGACCTACACTTTCGACCATACAAAGCCTCATACGGTGCCATGTCATGTAGCCCTGGAAGCTTTGATTGTACGAGAACTCAATTTTTTTTTTT